>OZ018321.1:72232785-72865285 GCA_963969495.1 Ceratothoa steindachneri | reverse complement strand
ATGTACGGAGAAATTGCTTTATAAGAAAGGACAGCTCAATGGTGGTTTTCACGTTTCAAAAACGGTCATTTCAATCTTAATGACGAAGAACGTTCTGGTCGCCCTATTAAGTTGGATGAAGATCGATTGAACGACCTTCTTCATGAAAATCCTCGTCAATCGACTAGAGAATTTGCTGTACAATTGGCGTGTGATCAGAAAACTGTATCGAATCACCTTCATTCGATGGGGAAAGTTAAAAAACTTGGTTTCGCCCGCTTTGAGCGAAAGCAACAAACTTCAACGCTCCACGATTGCCGCAGGTTTGCTTGCTCGTCACAAGGCTACTCGTGGATATAAGGACAGATTTTTCACCACATCATCACTGGCGACGAAAAGTGGTGAGTTTATGTCAAAAAAACATTTCCGCGATTAAACCAAGGACTTCATCCACGAAAGATGATGCTGTGTGTGTGGTGGGATTGTGAAGGCATCATTCTTTATGAGCTCCTTGCGAACAACGAGATTTTCATTGCAGAACTCTGCGTTCAACAAATGTATCGATTCGCCGAAGCTATTCGTGAAAAGCGACCTCATCGACGTTATGGAGTCCTTCTGCAACACGACAATGCTCGTCCTCACATTGCAAATATGACAAAAGACGCCATCCAAACGATTAATTGGGAACTCATACCGCATCCTCCATATTCGCCAGATTTGGCTCCATCGGATTTCCATCTGTTCCGATCGATCTCCAACAATTTGCGCGGCGTTTCGTTCAATACTGATATGGAATTAAGAACCTGGTTAGACGAATTCTTCGAGTCAAAATCCAGAGATTTATATTGTAGAGTCATCGAAAAACTAGTTGAACTTTGGCATAAAGTCGTTAATAACAACGGAGAATACATTATTGATTAAAATGTATATTTTTATCAATTAAAAATGAAGTTTTTCTAAAATTGTTGATGGTAATCAATAAATTTGATAAAACTGCAAGAACTTATTCCTCAACCCAATAGCTTTACATTTCAGTACGTTTTAATATTGGATATTTATAACTTAATATTTTCATTTTTTTAAATGTACATTTCGTAATTTGTGCGCGTGTCTTCAAAAGAATTGTTCTATTCAAGTTTTTAACTAAATTTTGTCTTCATATTAAACTAAATCGGATTTTTATGAGCGACGTTGTTAATTTTTTTCGACATTAATACGAAAACTCTTGATCTCAATTATCTGTCGTTCTATCAGATTACTAAAGTTATCATCGAATCTACCGTCTAGCCTCCGGTGTGAGGACTCCATCAGTTAAAGATTCCTATTAAACCTCATTTTGCCGGATGGGAATAACTAGAAATTGAGATTGCGTCGCTAGACCAACAGTCAAATCAAATCAAATCAAAGGATATATAGATTGACACAGACGTAAGGAGTGACGGGCAGATACAAAGACAGACGGATGGATAGGTTTGGATGCAGAGTCAGACCGACAGATTAATAGTTATAGACATACACCATTAGCCGGTAGAAAGATTTCCTTTAATCAGCCTGATTCACACGAATATTTTGCCACTCAACTTGCCAACTCTTTTATCGCTCGCTCGTTATCTAGATAACGGGAAATTCAAGGCCTTGAATTTTATGTTAGATCGTCTGTATAGCAAGGAAATGGGTACACAAAGCCATCCAACTGGAGTACCCAATGATCTGAGAATGGCAATGAAATTTAATGGCTGTGTATAAATAGTATAATTTGTTTGTCAGCTTTATACCCCATGATTCGGAGTAAGTCTATTTAATGGTAGGAGCGACACAGGGTTATATTTTTGGTTTACATAATTATGTTAAAGTTGATCTGAATGGGCTAAATGGCCATTCAATTTTCTGGATCTGACTGTGGTAACACGAAAGGTAGATATAGTTGCAGAGGAGATATTTCGGTGTAATTCGATTTAATTATGAAAGCGTTGTTTATCTTCTGTGTGCGTTTGAATGTTTGAATTGGAATTCAATAGGAAAAAAAAGATATGGAGTTAACTGAGTTTATTTCTTTTCAATGTTACCACATATAGTTGTAGTATGGTAGCACCTTTGTTAACTGACTAACCGAAACTAAGTAGAGGCTCCGAATCACGGTTTGTTACGTTGTAGATCATATAGGTAATCATTCGTATGGTACAACTCAGTTCGATATTTCAAAACATAATACTAATTTATTCTTATTTTCTTAATAACAAAACTCGACAGCCCTTTCTAGTTAGAAGAGAAATACATATGACAAACAAATTGAGAGTACATTCATGTTCTAGAATTTCGCAACGATATAGTTTTTTATATATAGCTTATTTTGTGCCAAAGCACTCGGAAGTTCGAAATAAGTAAGTGAGTATTATCACCAAGAAAGGAACGTATCATAGATTTGATGCGAGTGTAGGCCATGAATGGTCTTTTGCAGTCTCCTTCTTTTCTTATGTTCTTATGTTAAGTCATCGTAGAAGGACGACCTGGAATTACTCGCCCATGATGAATGTATGTATACATGTTTCCTTCTTCTCCATTCGTAAATTAATCTGGCAGGGCTTGTTTGTCCTCGATCAGGATCTATTTATATATTAATTGGAAGAAAGAATAATATAGTAAAATAGTAACATACTATCATAAAATGAACAATTACCGTGTCCCAACTCTTAATTTTCAACGCGTATTTTCGAACATTCCTTTTTTTGTAACTACCTCATATATTCTGTACATATTAATTCACATTATGGAACGGTTACAAAGAGAAGTTAAGATTTCATGAGTGTAGCACAGGATAACGATTCTCCACTGCATATAATTTGGTTTGTAGATACAAAAAATAGCCTGAAAACCGCCCGTGACTGATTAAAAGTGATGTAGGAATGTTGAAGCCAAAGAGAAAAAAGAAGTACTCGTCGTTTTTCTTGAAGCTTTTTGCAGGGCGCGCGGAATAGTGAAAACCTCGGCATATTTGGATAGTGAGGTAGTGCTTTGTTCCGAATGATTATAATTCTAAAAATAGTCTACAAATAGAATTCACTTTTGAAATTTTGTAGTCTTGTTCCTTGAGCCTCTAAATTGTCTTTACTGGATCTTTAAGGGTTTGAGCAAAAGAATATAAAAGGACTAGCGTCTTAATATCTCGGAATCATTTGCACTTCTTGTAATCCCCGAATTCCTTTTCTACCTGTATATCCTAACAATTGTTTTTTGCCACTAAACATTTGTCTTCATTTGTCTACTTCTAACTTTGGTGAAATAAGTTAATAATTTACTTCAGTCTTGGTTATTAAAATTAGTCAACGAAAACGGGTAAATAACGGATTTAATAGTACTCATCTCATTAGTGGTCGGGAAACAGCGCCACCGTCTGGGATTAAATCCATTATGGAAGGGGTTCAACCTTTTTACAGAACCACTAAATCAAGTGTTTTTTTCTGAAAGCACTTTCGAAAACGGGTTTTCGACCAAGGTATTTGAGGCTTGCCCTCTCAAACTTCAGTATTCTTAGGCATTTCCTCTATCTTCGACTTTTTTGACTCAAAAGGAAACGGGGGGGTGGACATAGTTGGGGTAAGGTACATACTTTAAATGTCATGTAAATACATGTAATAGGCTTGTGTGTAAGTTTAAGCAATGTGTGTTTTGGATATCTAGGTAAAAATAAAACTAGTTATAGCTCTATGTACAAGAGCTAAGACTGATATGTATCTCAATGAGGACCTATATTTTACATGGTACCCACAATAGGGGACGGCTGTATTTAAAGGCCGCATAAAACTGAAATCAAGATCCTCATCCGGCGATTAACGGTACCTAATGTGACTTAAAATCTGTCATGGGGTGACGCGCTTTTTTGCTCAACTGTAACAAAATTTGGTGAGGATGTAATACTGCACTGGCCTTGTACGTGCATTCACATGTAGTATTTAGAGAAGTTTTCTTGTTTCTACGTAACAAAAGATTACGCTCTAAAGACACTTATTCCCCAAGAAAATTTCAACATTTTACCAAAAACAACAAGAAAATTTGTGGTAGGTAATGTCAACTGAGACCCATATCAGTTCTTCTCATCTTCACAGTCTACATACCAAATCACATCTCTAATATAACACTGTTCACTCTCTGAACTATTCCTAAAACTGCTTTAAGCCTTCTTTAAGCATTGTCTACGAGAATTCTTGAATTTTGTCGGGCCAAGGAAGGCTGTGTTAAGGTTTTTGGGTGGTATAATTCTGGAAATAGAACGGAATTTGGAATGAGAAATCCT
Source organism: Ceratothoa steindachneri (assembly GCA_963969495.1). NCBI lineage: Eukaryota > Metazoa > Arthropoda > Malacostraca > Isopoda > Cymothoidae > Ceratothoa > Ceratothoa steindachneri. Next base: position 72,861,015 of record OZ018321.1, on the reverse strand, counting down.
TAATAAAACTTGATTTAAATTTTCAGAAAATAATTCTAAATAAATGTCAGATTCATTCCCTCGCGCAGGTGAAATTTGGGAGGATTATACAAAGATTATATGAGATTATGCCGGATTATTCATATATTACAACCGGAATATTGGACAAATATACGCTATGCATAGTATGCAAGTGCTTATCATCGTACATATAGGCATTAAACTTTACATACATGTAAGCCAGTATATGAGATTGAATGTATGTGTTGGGCGAGACAGCAATAATAACAGGAACGAAGAAAGGAAGAACTTGATGAATCAGTCATTTATAAATTGAACATTTTATTTATTGTTTTTAATGGTTTATATATAAAATCAAAAACCATCATACACTACCAGAAAAACTTTTAAACTCAGTTTATGCTGAGAGTGCTGAAGTTAGGAAAAATAAAATAGTGTAGATTGCCAAAGCAAGTCACTCCTACACAAAAGTTAACCTAGAAAATGGTTTAAAATGGAAATGAAGCGTTTCTTCTTGCAAGTCTGCATAAAAATACAAATTAAAAGAAATATATGGAAAAGAAAATTAAGCCATTGTCTGTTATATTTGTCAATCCCCGAAGATTCAATGGCTGGAAATTTTATTTGAGCAAATTTCAGGTAACAAACTCAATTATTCTACTCCAATCCCTTATATCCAATGTAATTAAATTTGATCTCAAATGGGCAAGACCAGCTTCAACTGAAAGGACAAGTAACTGCTCATTTCTAATCTAAAAAAGCTCACCAATAATTATTTGGTGTCCTTCAAAGCTTTTTAAGTTAACTTTGTTCAGTTGAAGAGCTTTGATTTGTGTGCAAATATAAATAATCCAACATACTTGGTTATTTTGACTCAATAAAATAATCTTTGTTGCCCACAATATGCTACACGAATTGTAATTATCCTTCCCGTTTAATTCCATTGACACTCCTTATTCTTAAATGAATGCATTTGTGCTGTAGTTTATTCTTCTTATTATTCCTTCTTGTCTTAACTGTTGATACTCTTTTTTCCATTGCAGTTGTTTTTGAATCATTTCCCAGAAGATGGTAGAATTTTTCCCCTTCTCAAATAAATATGAAGTCTTTCAGAGCTTCGAAAATCAAGTCTAATCATAATTCAATCCAGATATTTTTTATATTACTGAATTTTTCAAACTTAATTTTTTAACATTAAAAATAAAATTATTTAACCTCTCAAGATGGATTATTTTAGACTAGTGATGAGAGATCCATTACACGACTAGTTGTTTGCCCAGAAATGTGGACGGAAGACTTTTTTCAAACTTATTGTAGAGAGATTGACTCACCATCTTGATAAGGAAAGTTCAGGGACTGACTGTCCTCTTAAAGAACTTGCAGTAAGCATTGGTTAAGAGACTAAAAATGTATAATTCTTAATAATGTTCAACTTTAAAAACAATTAAATACTTTTATGTTAACCTTAAAATTGAAACAAGAGTTATAAATTGTTCTTTGCTAACACAAAACTGATCTTCCACACTATGTCAGAACCTTAATAAACAGTCTAGGTAATAGGCGGGGCTTTTGCATAACTCGTCCAGTCATGCTGGCTAATCCGAGCCAATTCTAACCAAGTAGGTGTCAAAATATCAGGAATATTTATGATGTTGCTCTATGGGAGATAAACGTGAAAAGAAGTTTAATAATTGTTGTTTGGGATAGAGCGAAAGGAGTGGGATCATCTGTGTATCAGAATTGTAGAAGCAAAGAGTGTTCAACAGTTCTTTCGAGTGATTAATAAAATGGCATGTTGTAATAGTTGGTATTGAATGTGTTGGCTCGAGGATTATGTGGATGACGTACAGATAGACAATAGTGAAACTTGGCATGATTTTAGTGTAAAAATCCAGTAATGAGAGAGGTGAAGTTTAGGAAGAAAGATTTTGAATGAATTGGGGCGAGTGGTGGATAGAATTGGGAATGGGTATAGGATGATGTTTGTAAAGGATATCAATGGATGAATAGGTGGCAGAGGGAGAGAGAGGTTAAGTGGAGATAGGGTGGTAGGGTACATTGCTAAAAGAAATCTATGTATATGAAAAGCATTCTTCCAGTACAAGGATTTGGTAAAAATACACATGGGTTAGGCGAAGATGATGGAGAAATTTTAAAAGTAAGATTGACCTGTGCATTGTAAGAAAGAAAATGCTGCGGGAAGTATGTGATATGCAAAATGTAAGAGTTACGACTATGGGATTATCTTATGGTATGACTGCACTCTGTAAATTTAAATTTGTTGATGCCTGCATGAGAAGACGTGAAGGAACATCAGAAGTGTGTTTAGTGAATCAGGGACAAAGGAGATAGTATGTGAATAAAATTGAGAAGATAGAAGTAGTGACTATGAATGAGATTGCCATAACTGGAAAAAGAAAGCAAAATTTTAAATGGCAGAATTGCGATGTGAAGTTTGTAATTGAAATAAAAAAGAAGTTGTACTTTCAAAACCTTAATAGTGCAGACAATAATGACTGCAAGACTAAGGTTGAATGAAGAAAAGAAGATAAATAAAAAATGAAAAATGGATTAAATATAGTAGAAAATTAGTAAATTAACCATATGGTCAAAGGTCGAAGGAGGTTTCATAGAGAACTGGAAGCTATGCTGGAATAAGGTGAGATGGATGTGAAAGCAGTAGTATATCTGTATAAACAAATACCAAAGACAAGAGTGTCCGGATAATTGTAAAAAATAAGAGGGTCAAAATTAGATGTCAAGAACAATTTGCTTAGTTGCGTAATGTGGCTATGGAAGATGATTCAAATGTAAAAATAATTAGCTTCGTGGATGTAATTAGGCTTCTGTATCAGGGAATGGAAGTGATAAGCAAAAAAAAGGTTTTTAGTTCTGAGAGATGTTTGAAACACCGTTCATAGGTTTGGAATGGGGCTGTGGTTCTAATGTAAGGCTTTTGAAAGGTGCAAAGTACCTCAGGACTAAATCAGTTCACTAATATAGCTCGTGTATAAGTTAAATGGAGAGAAAATTGAATCCAGGGTTAGAGGGTTGAGTGTTCTAGGTAAAATATACGTAAAATTTATGAACTAGTGTATAACAAGGATAATTGATGCATTGATATGGGTCGAACAATGGTCGTTTAGAGCAGTTAAACAGTTAGTAAACTGAACAGACAAGCAATAGGAGGTGTAAATATTATGCTGGATTCCTTTATCAAAAAAAGATTATAATTGTGTAAATAGACAAGCCTTAGACCAGATGGTTAGAATGTATGGAATAAGTGGTAAAGTATTGGATGTTGTGAGTGTTTATGTCGGAAATAATGCGTGCCTTAAGATGATTGAGATATTTATGAGATCAATACTGAGAAAAGTACGTCTAAGAATGAGGGAAAAGTATATGAGATTGATGAGGAATAATGAAGGATTGGTTCTGACAATGTTAGTCATGCTGATGAAATAATTTTGGTGTTTGAGCGTGAAATGTTGATCGAAACGTTTAAAAGGGTGTGTGAGCAAAGGAGGCTAGAAATTAACGCAGAAAAGAGTAAGAGAATGGTATTTAGGGTGAGATTAAGCTGAAGTTATAATATCCGAGTTATTGATGTCATCCTTGAAAAAGTGTGAGGTATGATCTCAGAGTTATTGATGTCATCCTTGAAAAAGTGTGAGGTTATGATATCCGAGTTATTGATGTCATCTTTGAAAAAGTGTGAGGTATGATATCAGAGTTATTGATGTCATCATTGAACAATTGTGAGGTATGATATCAGAGCTATTTGATGTCATTCTTAAACAAGTGTTAGGTATAATTACCGAGCTATTGACGCCATCCTTGAACAATTGTGAAGTATGATATCCAAGTTGTTTATGTTATCCTTAAACAAGTTTGAGGTATGATATCCGATTTATTGAAGTCATCATTAAACAACTGTGAGGTACGATATTTTAGTTATTGGTTTCATCCTTGAACAGGGGTGAAGTATGATTTTCAAGTTAAGGAAGTGCTCCTTGAGCAGTTTTAAGTATCATATCCGAGTTATTGATTTCATCGTCGAACAAGTATGAGGTATGATATAAAAGTTATTGATGTCATCCCTGCACAAGTGATAATTATGATATCAAAGTTATTGATGTCATTCTTGAAAAAGTGTGACTTATTGATGTCATCCTTGGAAAAGTGTGTGTTATATTATCTGAGTGATAGATCTATCCTTTAAAAGTGTGAGGTATAATATCCAAGTTATTTTAGTCATCCTTGAATGGGTGTGAGGTGTGAGATCCGATTTATTGATGTCATCCTTAAATAAGTGATAGGTGTTTTATCCGAGTTATTGATGTCATCCTTCTAAATATGTGACGTATGATAGCAGATTTATTGATGTCAACCTGGAACGAATTTGCGTTATGATTTTTAAGTTATTGATGTCATATTTCAACAAGTGTCAGGTATGATATCTGAATCATTGATGTCATCCTTAAACAAGTGTGACGTATGATATGCGAGTTATTTATGTCATCCTAGAACACTCTTGAGATATGATATCTAAGTTGTTGATGCTAATTTTGAACAAGTGGGGGTATAATATGCGAGTCTTGATGTTATCTTTGAACAAGTGTGAGGTATGATATCTGAATAAATGATATCATCCTTGAACAAGTGTGATGTATGATATCCGAGTTATTGATGTAATCCTCGAGCAAATGTGAGATAAAATATTCGAGTTATTGATGTCATCCTTGAACCATGGAGAGGTATTATATCACAGTTATTGAAGTTATCCATGAACAAGTGAGAGGTATTATATCGAGTTATTGATGTCATCCTTGAAAAAGTGCAAGTATGACATCCGAGTCATTACTATTATCCTTGAACAAGTGCGAGGTATGCATTGTAAATGATAGTAGAGCATATGTATAACAATACGACCAAAAGTTTAAATCTTAAGAAAGTCCTATACTTGATTAGAGCGTTGGAGTGTGGAAGGTGGCAGGTACGGGCTGGAGCATATGCCGTTGAAAATGTTGGGATGTAGGAGTGAGACAATAGTATGGAAGAAGAAATGGTGATTATGAGTGAGAGTAATGCAAATTGAAAAGCTGAGAGTGAGGTTTTATGTATGGAAGGGAGATAGAGCGAGGAACGCCTGGCTGAGATTTTTATCGTCTAATGAATGTTGTGAATGAGGTTGTGACTAAAAACTTTCTGACTCGATATACTCGTAGTGTTTAAGAAGAATTGATGGCAAATTTGACTTAGGAGGAGAAAATAAGAGAGTGACTCTCAGGGTGTGGGGGAAATTTTAAAACGGCGTAAAAAATGTTGGGTTCTATTGTTAATGAGGGTATGGGAGAGAAAGGACTGTACAAGGAGGAAGTGGGAGATATTATGTATGATACGTGTGCATGAAGCATGTTTATGAGTGGGTGTGCTTTGCGCCTTTTTCCCAGGGATGTACTGTGATCAACAAGGTGCTCCAATATATGGCTCCTCATCAGGCATATGCTTAATAGTGAATAAATGAGATAGGAGCGGAAGGGTTTTAGTCGCGTTGAAGAGCATGAATCCACCTCCCGACCTCATGCCAGTGTAGTATGTATGATCGACTCTGTCACTAAGTTTTGGAAGAAGTTTCCCAGCTCAGTTCCCTTTTCAACAATCATAGTACAAATAAAAAATTTCAATTATCATTTGTCCATTTGTGCGCCTCAACTATATTTGGTCACGTTTACATTTGGTAGAAAGTAACAAACCGGCGATTATTTCGCTTAAATTCGCGGAGGTATCCATCGGCTGGCCACGAGCCACAAAAAGATTCACCACATGTGTTCAGGAATTCACGTTTCTTCCTCCTTCCTATTTCCTGTCCAAATTTACTGTCGATGTTTCGTTTCTGTAGTTTCTGATTTTATTTACCAATTTTTTGGATATTTTAGCTACCATGGTATTTTTTGTGTACAAGTGACCTATATCCCCTTAGATAAATTTGGCGTTCGTCTTATTTATCCTTCTTTGGCTTTTAAATTGGTGTATTATCCCTCATATTCACTAACATTCTACTATAAAACGCTTTTCTATTCTCCTGTGAACTAAATTTTACTACTTAAATAGAATTTAAAAGTAGCAGCCTATCTCAGCTACTAAGAAATAAATGCAAAGCTATCCATTGATATTAGCAATTATCACGTTGCTTAAAAACTGTTTTATACGGATATTGATTTCATATCTACTTCTGTTAGAACAGTAACCCCCCAAAATATTTACTCTCATCTTTATGACACAAGTATCTTTTGTCAAACTCCGAAATATTTTTAGGTTTCATACTCATTTGATCTCTCGTTAGCATAGTAGAAAAGTATTGGATTTTAACGACTGCTATTTATTTCCAGGAGAGTAGGATAAAAAATTGACTGTTGCAGGGAGTGGCCACCAACCAGGTTCCAGCCACGACACATCAGATCACAACACTTTTGTCTCTTCTTTCCCTCTTCCTTTGCCCAGACAACAAAACACTCTTCTCTCATTGAATCTTTTGATCTGCATTTCTTCTTCCACAGTCCATGGATCGTTAAATAACACTGATACCTTACTCTCTGTACCCTTCCTCCGGCCCCAAATAGGACTGACGTCTAGGTCCTTCGGGCTTGCCAGCGATTGTCTGAGAATTACATTGTTCAGTCGAGTAGCTCATTTGCCTAACTTAACTTAACCTCTAGATTAATTATTACAATTCTTTAATGCAAATTGTTGATTTCATTGCAAATGAACGAAGGCGAATAAAGCTGATTGATCCGATGCAGCCTTCACTCACCTTCATAGTCATTGAGTTTCAAGCAACTTCAACCCACTGATCGGCAGTTGAGGTGTTTTTATTATGCTTGGTTTAATGGCTGAGGTAGTTGCACCCCTCAGCCAACCTTAGTCCTTTCTCAGCCCGGTTTGGGACCGGCACATCATAGTTTATAAACAAAGAATTAAGGTAATCTAAAATCCATTCCAAAGGAAATTAAGAAAATTTATTAAACTTTCAAGACTCCTCCACTCATTGTGGTGTTTGCTTCATTAACTAAGTAATCATACCTTGGCAACGAATGCTGTCGATCATATAATCCCTAAGTTTTAATCTTCCTTCAATTTAGCATATTAGTTATATTAATAACTTCCGTCCTATACATCATTTTCCCCTATCTTTCTCTATATAAAATAAAGGTATTTAAGAGTCATTCATCTTTTTTCTTTTAAAAGGAATAAAGATAACTTAATGGCCTAAAATGACCGTAATTAAAGTCTAAGGCGCTTAATAGCCGTTTATCATTTTCCGTAACCAGAAGAAAGAAGGAAGTTTAATATTCTTTCATTAGTGGCGGGGTAATACGAGCCAATTTAGAATTCGGATATTGGAGAGACGAGGAAGATGGCCTTAGGCCCCATACCAACCGTTACTTTAGTGATTTTTAAAGCCTATTATTAAATTTCTGGAATAGTTGCCTTTAATAAATATGCCTCGAACGTTTCGTATCTTTCAGTTTAATTGAAATCAATTAGATGGAGATTAAGAAGAGAATCTCAAGTTTATATGGAACATAGAACTTTAACCTATGATTTGAAGCATAACTTGATATATCTTTGTTTTTTTCTTAATTTTATCGTTCAACCAATCAAGTAACACTGTTACACTGTTCCTAATGTCGATTAATACTTAAGTAAATGGCAATCAACGTTTTTATAGCGTTCCCTTGGCGTATAAGGAAGCACTAGAAGTTAAATTTTACCATGTAAACCTATTATAATAGCAATGGATTTAGTCTCTAGTTTGTCTTATCGCTCCTTAATTTTTTTGTAAACTATTACATACTTAGTAGTTGTCAGCATAAGTCCAACGGAAACTTCCCTAAAAAGAAGATTTTAGGTGTTTCATAAAAGAAATGAAAACAACTCATGTGAAAAAGTTGCTGCCTTCAACTCGCATATTTCAACCACTATTCTGCAAAAGGGCGAAACAACTAATGGCTAGATAAAGTATGTCCTTTGATATAACATACTGGACAGCGTTGGTTATGATGCATTTTTTAATAACAAATTGTAGCCTTGCTTGACTAACTTCGTGGGATATTTTGAAAAATATGTCATCTAAACCACAAGCAGTCGAACATACGAGTAGATACTCATATGACCACTAAACTTAATCAATTCGGCTTAGATTTCTTGTCTCGATGTTTCAACTAAACATGTTTTATGTTTATTATTTTCATACGGATAACAATTCATTAATCGCATATGGGGCAATGCACCCCTAGTTATTGAATCTTTGTTGGGATTTGAATGTGATTTCAGCCTTGCTTTAACATGGAAAGAAGTAGGAAAATATTACTTTGGACTACATAGGATGTAAAACAAGGATTAAAATGAAATATAAATATGCGATTTAAACTACCTATTCAAGTAGCCTCTTAAAGATTCTTATTACTCTTCATTTTACTAGTTTGGGGGAGTTAAAAGTAATAGATTATACAACAAGGACTGAAACCATAAAATAATAAATGACTAATGGAAATTTCTGGGAAATTAAAATTTTATCTCTAAAAAATATAGGATGAACTTTACCTGGACAGTCTACATGTATTAAGGATACGAAGGTTTGGTATTCGAAAAAAAATTGTTCTTAGTAACGATAATTTTAATGTTATTATAATTATAAAGAAATTGTAAGAAATGAAAGCTTTGTTCTAGGTACTTCTGTATCAGACGAATTTCTAACCCTCGGTGAATAAGGCCTTACCTATAGATGCATGCGAAGACTGGAATTTGGAGGAATCAGCATTGGAAGGCTTATGGCTTAACAGGAAGGAAAAACTGTAGATTAACCTACCTTGAAGCGTGTAGAAGAAGATAGAGTTTCCCCCAGGCGTCAATGATGCAGTGTTAGGGTGGATATTCATTGTCATATTAATCGCACACTGGATATATGTAACTATTTCCCGCCGAAAGAGTAAGTTAGACACAATGCGACTTCTTCAATATAATGAAACTCATAGTTCAAGTCAACAGTTATCTTCCATCAACTACTCATTATCCTGAAGTCCTGTAAAGAAGTCTTGTAGCGACATGAGTGCGACGTAGCGACAGGTGTGGACGAAATGGTAGTCGTAGTCACAAACATAAACATAAGCGTTCCAGGCAATATTGTCATTCTGCGTTCAACATGAGTAACAATGGTGCCAGGAAACCTTTAAGCGTAAGTGAGTATCCATATTTAGGACATTAATACTCACCTTTCTGACATGAAGAAGAGGCTAGAACAGCTGCCCCAAACATTTCTTGTTCTCAAGGCACTATGACTGGTAGACCACGAATGTTCAGATCCATGATATTGTGGTCGATAGAAGGCACAAATAATGAAAGCAAGGATCATGAAACACAGCTATACTTCTTGAAAAACCTACAAGAGTACTAGTGCTAATCGTAAATCAACATTTTAGCTATAAGATAAATACCGCTGATTTATGCGAGACCAGTCTGGCTACTCAAGTAAATCTGTGGGAAAGAAACACTAACTTCATCTTCTAGAATGGCCTCAGACCTGAAAAATGTTATTAAACTGAAGTTGGCTTTGCAGTCAAATCAACTCTTTATAACAATCTAGTTTCCCCCCCTCGGCGTTAATAAGAGAATAAACAATAGCCTCATAATGCTGACTTTCGACCTTTTTACATGGAAAAAAGTTTATCACTTCTGTCGCTACCAAACACCCATCATGGACAACCAAAAGGGGACCAATGAAAAATTTTATGAATACCTAAAGTTGCCATCACTGCTGTCTCGATTACACACTGATTTATCATTGGGGGTTATTTTAATGCGATAGTTGACCATGGCAGTACTATCTAAAAAAGAATGAGTTTGAAAAATGAAGTTGTTAAATATAACAAAAACAGCTTACTACGCTTAGGGCAAATGCAGAATATGGTATTCTGACACAAACGCCAAATTCCACCAAACTATTCAAAATAGAACATCGGAAAATCACATTCGCTCCAAACACTGTCATCTCAGCGCTATAGGCAACTTGTACCAATTAGTAAAGCCAAGTGGAGCGTTGATGTTTGCCCGACCACCACCTTACTCTTAATAAAGCCAAAAACTTAATATAGCCAAAGAAAAGTGTGCACACATGACCTAAAACACCCGAGCGCTAAAACCTAAGCAAATTAAAGATCAGCGTTATCAAGTAGTCTTTTATTAGAACGAACAAAGGATCGGTAGATAAGTAAGTAAGTAGCCCAATCAACACCCCAAGTTCTGAACGTTAGGAAACGATTAGTGTCCATGGTGCGGGAACAAGCGTCCATCAGACTGCAAATGTAAACCTTCTAGGAGAGGCTTCGGTCAAAAATGAGACCAGAAACAGGTCCGGGTTGGGATGAAACTGTGTATGACGGCCGAATTGTACTAACTTTGTCGGCCAAGAAAAACCGAACTTGTTCGCTTCTGCATCACAAGAAATGCGCTTCAATGCATGTGGAAGTGAAACTCCAGAGTTTTCATCGGAGCACGCAACATGGGAGACTGAAAGGTGGTCCAAGTAAAGCGTAGCGAGAACATCATCTAGCAACACAGATGTAGTGACCTCGAAGACACTTCCCTGCAGGACACACTCTTACTGCTCCATTGGGCCGGAGAGTGCTCCCTTCACCGACTAAACGTACACGGAATTGATGATATCGGAAAAAATCAGAAAAAAAGATTAGGAAGCGTCTCTAAACCCCATCATGTAGACAAGTTCCATGATACTTTATTGCCAAGGAAGGCCTCTCAGACAAAATATTTTAGCCGTAGCAGAGCATCTGACGTGTGACTAAACTTGCAGCTGCTGCACTGTACAAAAGACTGCTGGCCTCCGTTATCCAGAAAAAAATCTAATATATATTTACTAATTTCTCCATCAACTTACTCACGCAGAAGATTAGAGAGATTGGGCGGAAACCGGCCAAAATAGAGTAATCTCGCCCTGGTGTGCGAAAAGCGAGCACAGTAGCCATTCGCCATGAGTCTAGGAGGATAGCTTATGTCTAATATTGTCGAACAAATCTAACAGAAAGAACATGGCTCGCTCACATATGTGTTGAACCATGGCATAGAGGGCATCGCCCGGACTAGATTTCTGTATGTACTCATGCCGCGAGAGTAAAACGAACTCATTCAATTTAAATATGTCGTTTAATGGTTCTCCGTCTCCAGAGGGAAAGAAGCCTAAGGCACTATAACATTAAAGGATTTATACCGGGGAATTTGAGCTCACCTTGCAAGTCTTTTCCTCTTGTGCCTCAAAATCTTTGATGGGCTTAGGAGAATCCACCTTCTCCGTGATATCAAGTTTATTCTTGTTTGGGGGTGTAGGAGCCGAAGCTCCTTTGGTGCTGTCCTTTGTGCCGCCAGCTATAACAAGGAAGCAACCGGGAGAGTAGACGCTGCAGAGGGGTTCCGAATAGGCGTAGGAACGACCGTGCTCGTAGGCCAGGAAGGGTCGCAAACAGTAGATGCTTTTTTTAAAAAAATGAGCCTAAGAGGTCCCAGGCAGCGCTGACAACGAAATGAAACTTAGACTTGTTAAGCGAGTTTTTTTCTCATTTAAATCTATAAAATGTATAAATCGATGACGTATCACTCTAAAGTCCAATATAAAGGTAGACCGAGACATAGTTCCTCTTGATCTATCCCTTGGAAACATAGACGTCTTACCTACGTTTTTCCAGAAAGTTGAACCATTTGCACACAATATCTCTCGGGAAGATTTTCGACATAAAGTGGCAAGACAAGACACCCAACCAGAGATTCTCGCCCGTACAACCTGCCTCGCCTTCACTCCATTCTGTTGAAATCACGGTTTTACTGAGAAGGCCATGAAGTAGATAGGCTAGATCATTGGCTACAAAATTTTTTATAGCGAGCTCTAATATGGCAAGCGATCCATGGGAAACCCACCTGGGAGCGCACTGCGAGGTAGTATGGGAAAGGGTGTTGATATCTGCCTAGCAAACAGAGTTGCTGCAGCCGTGAAACAAAGGCAAGTTAGAAAAACAATATTAACAGACCTACAAGTGCTGCTACCATGCCATATCAACTATGCCTTAGAAATTTTCTTTTGTGGATCGGTCTAACAAGTATCTGCCCACCAACCGAATTTAACTCCAACCCTTCTGGATCAATGGATATAATGAAGTTAATGTTAATGAAAGTTATCCAGACCATCCTATTTCCACCAAAAACATAAATCAGGATCCCACATCTCTTCTCCGACAAAAGCGTTTTACGGATGGAATCATATAATGTTGAGCATAGCATTTTTTTATTTCTTAGCTCATGAATACAGTAGAAGTTAGGGTTTCTGAACGGTGAATCTAAGATTAGGAAAAGTGGATTATTTTCTTTAACCGCGTAGATTCATATTTATACTCTCTTTTTTCATCATATATTCACATAATCTTAATATTAATCTTCCCCAAACTATTTGTCTGTTAGCGCCATTCATTCTTAATGCACTATTTCTATTTTATACTTTTATTGAATTAAAGTACGGAGCTAACAAATCTATTAACAATATGCTTCACTAATGAGGAAATAGTAGGACGAGGGAGTGAAATAAGAATAATAGCAAGAGGAGAAAGGTTCCTAATAATCGAAGATTTAAGAGGGTGTGAGGAAAACTACACGAAAAAAATTTGGAACTATATTAAATATTTTTATTTTGGGCCATGGAGAAAACAAAAGGGGGAAGACGGTTTAATAGCTTACTACCAATATTAAATATTAGATTTTTTAGTGATTATCTTACTTTGAAGACAAGTAAATTTATAAACCACTTAAAAAAAGTTATAATAAAACAGAGAAAAGCTCCAACCTACAGAAAATAACTACTTGGTTAATTGGATAAAATAATGAAGACAAATTGCATATATACTTACTTTTATTACATGCAACTTTAAAAAATTCACGGAAAACTAGATGTTGACAAGGTAGAAAATGCCAGTATACACTAACAAATTCATATTTTTTAAGCAGGAAAGTGGAAAACTAAGAAAAAAAATAACAAAAAATAATATAAATCAAGGGAAACAACAAAGGCTCACAACGTCTAGGGAAATAGGGTATATTTATTAACAAAATTTAGGATGTAGCTTTAAAGCCCAGTCTTGCATGTTCAAATACAAGTACCAGCACAATTACCCAATGCTGAGATTACGCAGTCTCCACCCTTTTAAATAACTTCTTTAATGAAGCAAAAGCGAAGTGCCATCAATTAAAATCAATAAGTTTAAAGTGAACTTATCTTTTTAAAAAATGTTAATCTTTAACTAGAATTTACACTGATAAAAGCCTAGCAACTCATTGACCAAAGTTTTGGCAAAGGCAAAGTTCGAAATCAAATAAAAAATTTTACACTCATAAACCCTCCATTTCCAAAGAAAAAAATGCATGAGTTGGTCTTTCTAACTGATAAATTATTTATCTCCAACTTAATGACCTCTTTTTCTAAGTTATTTTTTTGTTCAATTTTTCTTGGAAAACAAATAAAATTTAAATATCGAAGCGAATTAAAAAATATTCACGGGCTAAGTGATAAAAAAGACTTTGAAGTAAAATTCCCACTATCAGGAAAAAGTCTCATTTTTCTCTTAAGTTTGAGTACCATTTTGAAATATGTTCATATGTGCACCTTTCTATGGATGTACTCGTATGTTTTTGCCGTTTATTCTAATATGTTTGTGATTAGCGATCTTGAGTGAATACATGTTTCATTATATGTTTCAATGTGAATGAGGTGGCGTTTACAAGTTGTCTGTTCGTTTTTTACTACATATGAAAAGGCTTGATTTTGTTATGTCAGTTCTTTCTTGATTTTACGCACATGAAAGAGACTAAGACTAGCTAGACTAAGGAAGACTAAGAGATAAACACAAATTCAAAGAGAAATATAAGAGCGAACAAAAATATATAAAGATGAATTTGATAAATGTAAAGGAAAGAATTAACTAAGGCATCAAAACCAATAGACCAGCCAAGATCAAAGCCAGAAGAGATAAAGAAAGGTAAGACCGTTCCCAAACGAAATATCGAATTATATACGCGAGCCTTTGGCCACACCCTCCTTCCTTTCTAATTTCTGAAAACATTCACGTACGGTGAGCGCCATTCACACTGAATAAAATATAAAAATCTCGAAACTGAGATTTTTCCAGACGATCTATATTGATTTCTTAGCGAGATAAATGACGGTTGTCGAGTATACTACACTAGGTTCGTGAGGACAGGTGACGGGGTGAAATACTAAAACTGCGCTACCTTTGGCTGAAAAGCTATTGAACGAGATTAAATAGGCTGTTGTGGTAGAAATATTTTGTATGGGAAATCTTTGATTTAAAGTCAACTTCATTGATAAGAGTGAAATAAAATCAGGTTCAAATACTGGGCAGGGTTGTTGGTAAGTATTATAGAGATATGCAAACGAAGAAAAGGACAAGAATCACTATATAAATATATATATATATATATATATATATATATATATATATATATATATATATATATATATATATATATATATATATAATATATGATAAATGAACAAAAACGCTTTATTCGATGCGGTTAGGTAAGGGTAATAATAAGAATTCATTAATTGGCTAGAAAAGTCTCCTTGAATTCCTTAAGCCTCATAAGGAGCGTTACATATATGACTAGACAACCATCCATTTCTCTAAAAAGATAAATTTCAAGAAACCTTTTGTATAAGCTATCCTTTACTTCAACAGAGAGCGGGGAATCTGAATTTCCCCGCGGATCTTCGCCCTTTCTATTTTCTTTTATAAATTAACAATAACGGATTAAGGATTTTTTATCATTACCCTTACCTAACCGCATTGACTAGAACGTTATTGTATATTAGAAAAAAATTATCAAAAGCGTCTTTCATCAGATCCAACTAAATTAATTTACTTTCGTCACTCGAATGAATTTTCCCCCAATCTTCATCCCTACAAACGATATGAGCTTCAGCATACTCGAGTCTCCCCTTCTGGCTCTTATTGATGATTGCTTTGGTTGATAGGAATTTAGCTTTTGAACCAGATTTATTGAGCCAATGACACAATGTAAAACGGTTCAATTCCTTGCCACAATTATTCTTTAAATTTCGAGAAATGCCTCCAGCAGGGTCGAAAAGATCATTCTAAGTGAACCACCTAATAGCTATTTCTTCCCGGAGGCGGGTTATATGGGGTCGACCGAATTTTGCAAGAGACTTATATAGGTATTTTTCCATTGAATATCTTCAAAACGCGCGAAATCACACAATTTGACATTCATACCTCTCCTGAAGTCGCCAAAAGAGTCCCAATCGAATTTTCCTAGCGAAAAATTTTCTGAGAGCTCTCAGGAGTCTCTTTTGCGTCTGATGTCATCATCTATACATAGTAAGTCGAGAACAATGGCGGATGTGCATTCCTTACCTACTGAGAAAAATGTTGCAAGATGATTTCACGAAACTTCTAGAATGTTCCTGAAAAAAATCATGCTCTTATTTAGCACGTGTAAAAAAAAATTGTTAGTATTTATTATCCTAGATATTTTTAACATCCAAGACCGAACTCGTACTGAACGAACACGGGTCGTCAGGACACAACTTGACGACTTGTCTCTGCATCACTTGAACTTTCTGGATTGTAAGCAAAGCGCACTATAAATAGAGAGGAGGCGAACAGGTTAATGCATCCCTCTAAACGGTCCGTCGCAGACTGCCGCACAAACCCGAATTGACGAAAAGCCCGCCAGATATCAGTGATCAACCTTCATTAGAAGCGACGTCGACTGGCTTGGGCACGTGATCACCCCAACTGAGCCCTATGTCAGTGGAGATGCGTCTTATTGTCAGATAAGTGCACGTTTTAGGTGTTATCGACCCAAGACAACGTTAGAGTAATCATGAGGCCACGAAAGCACTGGTTCAATATTGCATAGCGCCCAAAGTAAAGCATGGTGGCCGCTCTATAATATTATGGGGCTGCATATGAAGTACAGCAGTCAGTTGTCTCACCCATTTTCATGCCACTATGAATTCAGAGAAGTACCATTCTGTCCTGCTGTCCTCATTGCGAGACCTCTAGAGAAATGACCAGGATGTGATTTTCTCGCATGACACCACCCCATCTTACAAGTATTTGTCCACTATACAGTGGTCTCAACACTAGAGTCTCGAGATATGAATCGACTGGACAAACTATGACAGGGCTTGCAATAGGCCGTATGACGTCCACAGCAAGCCTACAATGAGTAACGAATGCTACTCATCTCCGATGAGTAGCCAGCCAGAATCATAACTACCAGGTGCTAAACCCAAGAATAGACGATGGCTTGAGAAATAAATGACCTTATTTTTGCCAAAGGACTCTCGACTTGCTAGTGAGCTAGCTTCCTGTTTCAGTCTGGTTTCGCTGTTATTTCCACAGAGTTTAATCTTCTAATCGGATATATATTGCTGATGTTACATGTTTTGCAAAATTTCATTTTCTTAATTATTATTGATTGTTTGGGGCATATATATCTTATTGCTATTTACTCCTCCTAATTTCAGTTATATTCATATTAATATTCATTTATCAAATTTACTAAATTTTGGAGTGTCTGAAAACTTTAAACAGCAAGCGGCGATAAATATCTTTAAAAAAATCAATAGATTTAATTTAATTGAGATAATAAATAACATCTTTAATTTGATTTCCACAATTTCGGATATCAAGTTCAATGCGCTTTGCTAGATTCACATATATGTATATACCTGATTCATCCATCAATTTGAACTCATTCATGTATGATACGTTCCCTCAGGTATCTCGTATCTTTAATTTTCATTGAGTACACCTCATTTAGCATACCCCAGAAATAGAAGTCAAGCGGTAAGGTCTGTTGAACGAGAAGACCATTGAGATATTTCATATGTGACCAGAGATTAGGTACACACACTATATATATATATATATGTATAGAGAGAGAGAGAGAGAGAGAGAGAGAGAAAGAGAGAGGGAAAGAGTGAGAAAAATAGATAGATATACATATGCATAGTTGAATGCAGTTTAGAATAGAAGTTTAAATAAACATCTCTGGTATATTTTTAAAAAATATTTATTCGATTAAAATCACAGCAATTTTAGTGGTAGGATAAATGAGCAAATTCATTATAGGAGTATTAAAAAACCTAATCCAAAGTGGTAGAAATTGCTAAAAGATTTATTTCAGCAACATTAATACATGGATACAGATGAAAGCTTTAAATAAACCCGAAGAATATTAATTAATATATTTTCTCCTGACCTTTGCTAGCAAATTCCTGTTAAACAATTGTCATTAATTTATAGTAAGTTGCATCAGTTTTTACCGGAAAGTTTGCATTTTTCTACTTATATAACATCAATATCTCGTCCTTATTCGATGGTTGTTATGGCAGACGCGCTGTCATTTATTCCTTGAAATATTTTGAGGATGTTTTTCATAAACGGACTTTTTTTTAGGCTTGTCATTTAAAAACATCAATTTGGGAATCTTAAAACAAATATTCACCAAGGAGAAATACGTTTTGGATCGTTGTTGTATTACTAAAACTATATCTATGTAAAAATGAGTGGAGCATACTTTTTTTAGGGAAATTGAATGTTTTGTTTTTCCCTCTTGAATATTTTTGTTTTACTCGAATTGTTTTAATTATATATATATATATATATATATATATATATATATATATATATATATATATATATATATATATATTATTACAGGTCATTGCTCTCGTTGTCTTGTTACTTACATCATTAATGGAATTTTATCTCTTCCACCTTTTGCAGAATCATCTGGTGTATTATCTCCGCGTTTTCTTGGGAAACGTGTTCCGTCGATTTCTATGGCGGTTCTTTTGCTTTCATCATTAATATTATTATACATAGCACTCGTTTCTATCATCTTATCCTGTTTTTTATTTTATGTTACCTGCGAGGTATTCCTAACCTTAATCTTACTTACATTGAAAAGGGAAAAAGGGATTGGATAATTTGTTTATATAAATTTGGAGGAGTAAGTTAATTTTGTATCCACCTTAGCCTTGGTCGTTTGTTGATTTCCCTTCCCTTATAACAAATTTGAATCATATGTATTCGTATTTTGACGAATTTTTCTTGATGCTTTAATATTTCATTATTAAGGTCATTTTCCTAAGTTCGGCAATGTTCATATTTCTGAAATCTCTTCTGATGATCGAATTTGCACTATACATTGCACATTAATTTCAATAATTTTTCAGGTTCAGGGACCTAAATATCACTTCGTTCAGGGCTGCAAATAACATGGAAGAAAAGGATGGTTTGCGTCCTATCTTTTATCAAGTAAATTTTCACCCAAGTGCGCTGTTCCTGAATTATGATATTTTCTGACTCAAGTTGTAGTCGAAAATGGTATTCTAGGTTTCACTACTTCATTGTTTGTTTGTTTATCCGTTGGATCAACTACCTTTTTTTTCTCTGATATTCATACAATCTTTTCTTGATTATATTGTTTAGTTTAAATTATTAATTTAATTTCACGTTTTAAAATTTTGTATAATGTTACCTTTTATTTAATGCTATTTTAGTAATGTTGCTTAAATGCTTACTAAATATTTTCTAATATTGTTAATTTGTAGTTTTTTACCTATGACTCCACTAATTGCTATTTAGTTTCGTTATTGGCATTGGTCTTGAAGCTCTAATAAATTTATATTCTTTTCTATTAAATTTTTCTCGCACATTTTTCTCTTTACTTTGAACTTTGCTTCTTCTTTATTTGTTGAAAGACGTATTAGAAATACGATAAGAATTATTTCTTATTGAGAAATATAAACTAAATTTCCATTTAGTTTAAGCATCATACCCAATATTTAAAACAACTAGCGAAGAGTTATCCTCTTTTATCCAAACTTTGCTGGTTTAGATCGAATATTTAAAATAAAAAAAACTGAATTCAACTAACGTTTGTTAGTGATAGAAGAAAAAATTGTTCATCTCTTTCCCAGTGTTAATTATTAAGTTTAAGATAATAGTAAGAAATATTAGATTTATAACTAATGACCAGGATCCGAGAAAAAAAGTGATTTTAGGCAAATTTTGACCAGACATTCCAGTATCTAGAATACACCATAGGAGTATTTAAAACGGTCCAACGATTAAGCACTAGGAAGTTTGAAGATAATAGTAAAAACAAGAGAATATTCAGGTTTTATTTCATTTGAGACCTTTTATGGAGTTTAAGGAATTTTATCTTAAGAAAATAGGCAATGGCTTTGCCATTCTTCCCTACGGGGGGAGCTTGCGATTCGCTACTAAGATTAAAATTTAAAATCTAAAAAAAAACAGCCATGGTTAAATTTTTATATTTTCTGAACTTTGCCAATTATAATAATTTTCAAAAAGAACTCTAAGCTAAATAACTCCTCTTTCAAAATATCACGTTGCTAAAATATAGTTAGAGAGAAGATATATAAAAATAAATTTTCTGAACTTCACCATTTCTAATTTGTGGGGTTTTAAAAAATTCAAAAAATTTGGATACTTATATTTATTTCTGCACTTCACCATTTTGTTTTTTGATATTATAAAAGAATTATTAGAAATAAATTTGATAAAAAAACATAAGTCATAACCAAACTAAGATGAAATTATTATTCAAATACTAAAAAAAAAATCCCCTTCTTAAATTATAGACTTAGTGATGATGATGAGAAATATTGATACTCAGTATGCTGATTATTGGTGTCCCATACGCCATCATAAAAAGATAATTGGCCTACCTTAGAAAGAAAATATTTACAGACGTACTGCTAACTTAAAATAGATACGAGCACCCTTTTTGATATTTGCAACAAAATTTGTCTTCTGTTCCATGAAAATCTAATGAACGGGTATGTCATAAAATTAACAGAAAGGTTTCGTAAAACTATGATAACCAGGGAAGAAATTTAAAGATTATCTCTGAGATTTCTAGATCTCTGTAAACACACCATTAGTAAACCGTTTTATTAAATTTATATCTATCACGCGTCCCAAAACTCTGATACTTAATAAAAACAACTTGTCTAAACATCACCAACAAGTTTTTCCTTCTCGTTTACGTCATATCGAAAGAGCAGTTTACTGATTTATACGAAGCTGAAGGCATCTAATTCTCTCAAGATTTTGGCTGCGATTATTTTTCTGCCCGAAGACATTAGTGGCAAACCATGATCCCCCCAAATAAAACCCCGATGTTGTTTGCTTGAAGGAGTAAGCCAAGTGATCAAAACCACGGAATATTTTCAAGGGAGCTTTTAAACATTTTTTTTACACACACAATCTTTTTCAATCACGTTTTTTCTGTCATTAATTTCTTTGCCCTGTGTTTTATTTGTCCATTTAGTGTGATGCACCTATATAGCGACCATCAGTTTTTTTTGTTTTTTTTCGATAACTGCTTCCTCTAACGCATCTTTCATTGTTCCTAGTAATTCTTTCCTTTTTGTTACTATAAAGATGAAGGGAAATAATAAAAATGATAAAACAAATGTAACATAAGGCATCAATTGTCTATTGACCAATTAAGGTGATATTGAGTGTGAACACGTTCAATGTTTATAAATTTAAATGTGAAAGTTGTAAAAGGTCTAAAATTCTTAAACTTTTCAAAATAAGGTTTCTATGAATAAAATATTGGAAGTAGAGAGGATGGAATTCTATTGTTATTATTGATTTTGCAAATACACGAGAGATCCGTTTTCTTTGAAGATTTATTTTTTATACTTTATGGAAACTTTTGAAAATGATTATTTGGGATCATATGAAGATCCTCCCCCGCGTAGGTTTGGGGGAGAGGATCTTGATTTTAGAAACATGCAAAAACATACCAATTTTATTCAAAGAATTCATATAAAGTTTGACAAAACAAAATGGTGAAGTTCAGAAATAGATAAATATTGAATGCTTTGGATTAAAGATAATAATAATAATGACCAGATTTGTATTGGTCTATATATATAGTCACATTTTTCCAAAGTACTAAGTATCAAGAGCAGTATGGACCGTGATATTTTCAAGACTCTTGTGCTGCCCTTGCTAACTGAAGAGTCTCTGTCAATTATTAATTGGCTTAAGCAACGCAAGATGCTGAAAAGTGAGGTGAAATGTCCCTCTTGTGATAGTAAAATGAACTGGACGAAGTATGCCAAATCCAATGATGGCTATGCTTGATAGTGCCAGACCAAAGATTGTGCCAAGTATAAATCTACAATATCTATAAGGACTACATCGTTTTTTTCCAACTCTAGATTAATGCTTCAGACCTGGGTTCGTTCATGCAATCTATATGTGGAGTGAACGCATTGGTGAATTAAGGACAAGCCGTCAAGTTGGTGTATCTGAGAAGACCATGATCGACTGCTACAGTTTTTTTCGGGAAGTGTGCAGTAGATATCTTTAGGCTAACCCAGTGCAACTTGTTGGTCCAGGAACAGTTGTGCATATCGATGAATCGTGTTTTTCTCACAAACCAAAGCATCATCGGGGCAGAGGACCTCACACTCATATGTGGGTGTTTGGAATTGTCGATACCAGCACCTCACCAGGGACAGGATACATGGAAATTGTGGACAAAAGGGATGCTGCCACACTTCCTCCTATAATACAAGCAGGAGTGCAACGGGGATCGACAATTCACAGTGATGAGTGGAAGGCATACATTAATATACAAGAACTTGGCTTCACACACAGGACAGTGAACGATTCACTTAATTTTGTGGATCCGCAAACTGGTAGCCACACTCAGGCCATAGAATCGTACTGGAACAAACATAAAGCACATATCAGCATGATGCGAGGATGCAGGCAGGACTTCTTGAATTTTTATCTTCAAGAATTTATCTGGCGTGCCCTTTTCTTCAGGAATGCTTTTGATAACCTATGTATTCATATTTCCTTGCAATATTTAGTGTAATAATTCTTTTTTTAAAAAGCTATGTACACAAATTTCCTGCAATATTTAGTGTAACAAAAGAGTAATCTGAATAATGTTTTATTATTTATTTCTTATTTAGTGTATTTATATTAAAATGTTGAATGGGGAGTATCTTAATATGAGCGCGACTGAGGGGGGGATCTTCAGTTGGGTACTTTGGGGGGAAAGATCTTCATATTATCCATTATTTGTATATCTTTAATTTTCACACTCTTACGCAGTCGGATTTAAAAAGAAAAATATATGAAAAATAAAGGGAGAGATAGGTAGTAAAATAGACACGATAAAACTTGGGTTCTATCTCAATCGAATTATATTTGTAATTAGATATACTTTTTTCTTATGACGACTGGATAGGTTCTTATGCATTATATACAGAGACAAGTATGAAGTTTAACTTTGCAATTAGTAATAAGCCAAGAAATAAAAATTCCAAGGAAATATCAGATTTAAAAAAAAAAACGGGTTGTGGTTACATTTTAGGGTGGAATGTCCTAAAGATAAATGGCTAGAAAGTATATTTGAATAGTCCTTTCTACCGTTAACTGAATCCCAGTGAGTTAAAAGCTTTTGAATTGGAAAAAAAGAGTCAAAGTCAGCCCAAGAACAGCAGTAGAACACCTAACCTCTCTTGGATAAAATGCCGTGTATTGGATACTGGAAAAAATAAGAGATGAAATTTTGGTAGAATTAGAGAGAGAATAGTAACAGAGTAAAGTGGTTAAAGAATGAGTTTAAAGAATAGATGATGTGTAGGAGACAGAATAGAAAGATCCCTGGTGAAAGAGTAGCTCTGTCAATGTGTTAGATTTGTGTGTTTTGGGGTTGTTTTTTAATTAGTTACTAAACTATACATTATAAATTTATAGTTTATTTAATTAAATTAATCGTGGTTAATTTAATTATTATTTTCGATCTTATTGATCGATTGATCTTTTGCCATTCAAGCCTTTATTTTTGGCGGGGTTTTATTCCCGCTGTGAGTTTTTGAAAAGTTTATGAAAAGTTTTATGATTATCATTTTTTAAATGAATTTAAAAAGTGAATTGGATTTTTAGTTTACGCTTTGCAAATAGTTTTGAATTTGATAAAGGAACCTGCGCATTACATTGGATGTTTTTGTCAGTTCTTGTCAAGTGTATTTCGGAGTCGCGTCATTGTCTGTCTGTAACTTGCTACTTTTGAATGGTCTTATTTGTCGGTCTACTTCGACTTCTAAGTGTCTACGAAAACATTCAGGGGTCAAGCGGGCGCCAATGGCTTGCCATATCCTCTTAGCTCTCTCGTGGAGCGCCACGTTGATCGGAGATAATCCAACCAAGTCGTGGAGCTCCCTCTGTCGTTTATGTTCTCTTCTCGGGTGTTTGTAATAAGTAAAACCGCTTTGTTCTGGATGACTTGAAGTTTCGCAATGTGGGTCTTGGCGCTCGCGTTTAACGGCACCGGAGGGTATAAGAGTCTCGAGCGAATGCACGCATTGAATATCTTGAGTTTATTTGAGGCGAGTTAGGTCAATGAACATATAAAACTTCCTCAAATCTCTCTTGCTATTCGCGACTGTCCGCCTGATATGACTCTTGTATCCGTCTGTGGTGATTTTGAGCCCCAGAACCGTCCCTTCCGGGCAGTAGGGGATTTTCTCCCCCTCGACCCGTATATCGTTGAAGGTCTTGCGAAACATGGGAATTATTTTGAATTTTGGGGCATTGGTTGATATCTTCCATTTCCTCTCGTAAGAGTTGATGTTAGATATCTCCCTAGCCGTGTTTCTCGCCATAAATTTCCTGTGAACGTAAGCGGCGGTACAAATTTGCGATATATCGTCAGCGAACTGGACGTATATCGTACCTTCGGAGAGAGGTTGTAGTAAGTCACGTGTATAAATGTTGTATAAAAGGGCACTGAGACAGACCCCTTGCGGGACTCCTCATTCCAGCTCGAATTCGGGGCCTTTGTGTTCTCTGATTTTTATATATGCTCTCGTCTCCATTATGTAATCGCATAGAATCCTCTCAAGAATGGGGTTGAGGCCTACTTGCAGGATCTTAAATTGCAGGCCTCTCTTCCAAATTTTTTGCCTTGATGTTTGCATGTTTTTCCGTAATAATAGCTAGTGCCGTGTCAGTCCCTCTTTTCTTTCTGAAGCCGTGTGGCTGCTTGTTATGCAAGTTGGCTTTGTCGAGAAAAGAGTTGACCCTATTTGCCAATATCTTTTCGAAGACTTTGCCAGCAAATTCTAAGAAAGAGATCGGCCGGAAGCTGGCAGGGCAGTCTGGGGGCTTTCCCGATTTGGGAATTAAGATCATCTTGGCTCTTTTCACTGATCGGGAAAATAGCCCGTGTTCAGAGCGGCATTCATGATGTTAAGAAGCCCACTCAGAACATTATGCGGGGCATTGATGAAATTCTTCTTGGTCAGCCCCGTGGTACCCGGTGCTCTTTGAAGAAAGGATTTTAGTGCAACGGAGAGCTCTTGGGCAGTTATTTTACTCCCATAGCCCTCTATCACTCTTTCCTCCGACACACAATGATGAGGGGAGGATTTATGTATTTGTGTGTTTAGCTGTTGGATTATGTCATTTTCGAAATCGATGTCATAATTGTCATTTTCTTTGGGGGTAATTTTAAAGATTGAAGACCAGAAAATCCTAAACATTTCCTCAATCTCTTTAGTCTCGTCATTTTCTTTACCGTCATGTTTGAGTGTAATTTTCTTCTGTGGGGGTTGTCCTTTTAATCGTTTATATGTCTGCCAAAATGTGCGTGAGGCTCTTCCTATGTAGAGTCCTTCAATCAGTCTGTCCCATACCTGTATTTGCTGGTCCGTAATTAGTGTCTGGAGTTCGTCTTTTATCTGTCTTATTCGTCTATGGGCATTGTGGTTGGGGCCTATTAGCGCTACTATATTGAACAGGTCCCTATATTCTTGGGCCAGGGCTTTCATGGGAGGGGTCAAAATAGGAGCTAAAAGGGTTTTATATTTGATACGGGGAATGCTATTTTCATCTGCTTTAATTTGGAGGTCAGTGATTTTATCCAGCTCTTCATCTATCTCTTCTAAATGGGCATCAAGTAAAGGGTCTGGAATATAATTTAGAAGGTAATTTTTGTACCTTTCCCAGTTCGCCTGCTTATAGCTTTTGCATTCTGGGATTGCAACTTGAATGGAATTTACGCCAATTGTGATTTTAATAGCCTGGTGGTCACTCGGAATTATGGGGCCCGGTTCAATGTAGTAGTCGTACGGAAACCTGATACTGGATAAAACAATATCAGGTTTCGTTTCTGCATTTCCTTTAATGTATGTTGGGAATTCTGGTCCGATTCTAGTCACGTAATTTCTGTCAAGTAAGAATAGAATGTTTCTGCCTGCATTGTTATAGGGGGTATACCCTGTTGCTGCACACCTTGCATTCAGATCTCCAGCAAAGATTACGTTTTTCTTATGGCTGAAGATCTGTACAAGGTTGTGCATGGGTACATAGCCGCGTCTTGGGGGTTGATACCCCGTGGCCACGACCGGACCCCCCAGGGTAGTGCCTACCTCAATGGCAAGGTAAAATTCATCTAAGTCGGGTAGTTTTGGGTATTTAAGTCCTTTTTTGATGGCTATTGCGCAGCCGTCATACCGTTCCTGGCTATATTTTTTTGCTAATGACGTCGTATTGAAATATTTTTAATTCTTTTTGTGTGTTCATTCCGTGTTCGTTTATAAGTATAATGTCAAGGTTACTTTGTCGCAGAATGTTGCCATAGATAGAACCTTTTCCGTCCCACCCATCGACATTTATTTGTATGATCGTAAGTCTATTAGTAATTTTGAGTAATGTAGGTTCTTTTAGTGTGTGATATTAAAGTAGACGCTAATTCGCGATCTACTTTAGTCCCATGTGGTGTACTGGGTGGGGTGCGCTCCCTGCTGTTTCTTTTTTTCGAAATTCGGTGTCGGTTATCGTGTGAAAACAGTCCGTGGTCAATTTTTTCCTTATTTTGTGCGAGGGCCTCCTCAACCTGTCGCTGCGGAACCTCGCATGAGCATTCCCACTTGTATCGTCCGATCCTAAGACCTTTCGATACTTCGTGGAAGTCAATCTCAGCTGGGAACAGAGTCGATTCAGGGGCGTACAATTTTAGGTTGAAGCCTCTCGAATGGTATGTGAGCTGGTGTTCCCTCCCCCGTAATGAGGAGGTAGACCGTGGGCCATGAGTTTTGAAGATTTTCCTCGACCTAGGAGACCTGATCTCCTTAGGTTGGACTGTCTCCTTTGTTGGTGTCGGGGTGTGTGTTTTTGTTTTTACAGGTGTGGTTTTTTTCGGTGTGAGTGGCTCTTGTTTTTGTGTTTGTGTTTCTTTAGGTTTGTTTAGTTAGGGGTCACGTGAGATGGCTGTGTTTGGGATTGGTACTTTTTGGCACTTGTCTTGGCAATGAGGAGCTACGGTTATACGCATAACCTCCTCTTAAGGAGGATTTTCTGGAAACCACATCTCCGCTAGCCCGTTCTTTACGAGCATGCGGTTGACTTCTGTAGCAAAGGTACCAGGGCGTGTAATGTTTGCAATGTGTGCATAATAAATGCAACACATTATTTTGGTGGAGTGCTCGTTTTCAATGTGTAGGTATGTCTTATGGCTGTTAGACTCGGCGATGGTGGCTTTGGCAACTTTAGAGTAAGTTGAATTTGCTTTTATCTCCTCTGTCTCACGTTTGAGTCTGCTTTGATTGCTCATCTCCTGCTTTTTGATTGGACATGCCATAGACATGGTCCAGTGTGGGCCTTTACAATTTAAGCATTTGGTAGTGGTATTTTTGCATTCGCGCCAAAAATGGTCGCGACCGGTGCAGATACAGCATAGCTTAAGGTCTTTGTTTTCAGGGCAGTTGTAAGTAGTATGTTTGTTTTACTTGTAGTACCTAAAGCACATCTGCAAGTCAACAAACTCCTCACGTTCCATCTGTTCTGGGCAAACTCTCACGTTAAAAAGCAGCAATCCGTTGTCCTTAGCTTTTTGAGCCATAGCCGTGTCTTCAAAACAACCTTAAACACGTCCGTGTAAGTTTTAAATTTGCTGACCTCAGCTACCTTTGCCCATTCGTGGTTCCGTTTGATTTCCCGTTTTATTGAGTCTGATGAGTGGCTCTCAACCCAGGGGTCGAGGCGCCTGCAGATCAAACTGCGGTGAGTCCTAATTTGTGGCGAAGTGGTCGGTTTTATATTAATTGTCTTAAGGCATTCAACAGCTTTTCCGGAGGTCAAGGCTTCACAATCGGCCTTTTCTTGCGCAGATAGCTGAGTATCCATTATTCAAGTCAATGAGTCTCACAAGGACAATGCGTAGGGTTGCGTATACTTGTTCGAAAACTTTTTCTCGGTCGGGTTTCGGGCCCTCCAGGAGGACCTGAAGAGTTATTCTTAAGGTTTCCCTCATCTCACCTGCATCATATGAAGCGTTATGATATGTATGTGTAAATGTATGTGTTTACTTAAGATTTTTATAGAAGGAAAGGGGTGAGAGAAAAAAGGGGGCCAATGTCGAATCCAAATTTACTTTACCTTAGAAACCTTCCTTCAGGCTAGCGTGTGGGACAGTAGAGGCTTTAGTCTCCGTTTCCACGAAGGAGTGAAGATTCTTCCGTAGCCGGAAAAAATCCCCAGCCAGTGGTCTACTTTTCGAGTGCGTATCCCGCTTTATCGTTATCCCGAAATTAATTCACAACTCAAAGCGAGTATCACAATCACTTTTGCAAAATTTGCTTTATAATTTCCGAGGGTTCACAGCGAGTACAGGACTTACTCAGGCAACCAGAACAGTCTAAAATGCCATGTAACTAGGAGGAATTCTCATCTAAACATGGCCAATATTAAGAAGAAGCATCACGGAGCTAAAGATATAGCAAAAAGTCATTGGAGTCTGTGCAGAGCGGAATTTTTTCTCACGAATCTAAATTTTCTCATTTTCAGATATGAAGGAGTATTGGTTTAAAGATTATTTACTCCATTAGGAGTTTAACATGTGAAACATGGGTGTTTCTGTTAATGTGAGGGGAGCAATAGAAAATGATAGAAAGGCAGAGTTCATTCAGTAATTTGGCAAAATCAACGCGCAAATATACATTACATACATTTCTTGAAGAGAGAATGCTATCAATATTTTCAAAAGATCATCTGGAAAAAGAGTTATTTATTCATAGATGATATTGTTCTCTTTCATACTGCACTAAATACGCAGAATTAGAAGACCAAAGCTGCAGCAAACGACTCCTTTAGCTAAGTCAGTCTCCTCATATGAACTCAAAAGAACATGATTGCGGAATACAAGACAAAACTTAAACGATAAAGTTAAAAAAGAGGAAGACGATCAAAATTAGTAATTGTTGTACGCCAAACATGGTCGAAAATACCGATATCTGTTATCTCATAATTTTTAAATCCATGCTTATGCGAGTTGCAGATCGAAAAGCGGGTAAAAACAAGTCTATAATAATTTACTAATGTAATTTCATTTTTCAAGATATATTCATTCTTTACAAAAAAGCTGCTCTCCCAATCAAATGGTTCTTTATCTATTCTTTGCATGTCTATGTAGGTATAAAGTAAGCATATTTTGGAGGGAACGACAATTACAGATTCCTAATTATCACGAAGAAATTTTTGCTAGCACCTTTAAATTGATCTTTTTTGGTAATTATTTACGTTTCGTCATATATCAAATATATGTCACTATAGAGAACGTAGAAAGAATCGTTACCGTTAATTTTTTTAAACAATAGAATATCTATCTTGTATTGCATTAATTCTAAAATTTCACTAACAAACAAAATAAGAGAAAGATTTCCCTGTATTAAAATATTTTTATAGATATCACGAATAGGCTTGTGAAATTCCCATGGTATATAAAGGTAGGCAGGTTATATTGTTGATTGAAATTTCATATAATTTAATCTTATATTTAAAAAATTATACTAAATAAACTAACAAAATAAAATATTGACAAGTTAAAAATAAGAGAAAGACTTTTTCAGGAATAATCTAGAAATTTCTTGAAATCATCTAAAACATCTTGCTTAGTAGGTAAGGAATGTAACCATCATTGTTGTCGTAATCGCTCTTAACAGATACCAACACACGTGAAAGTGACTCTTGAGCTCGATGAAAATATTTATTTAGTTACTCATCATATTTTTGAAAAATATTTTATAAGGAAAAGCGTTCTCTTAATTTGCTCGGGAGTGAGATCAATAATATTTATCGGGGTAACTTGTTTTTATGCCTCATAATTTCAGTAATCCTTTTTTATCTTTTATTTATCAAATAAGCAAAGAACATATCAAGGATGCAGAGCATCAACGATATTTTGTATACATAGCCTTACAGTAATTATGACGAAAACTTACATCTATTTTGAAATGAATGACTCCAAAAATATTAATTTAATAATGTAAGCAACAAGTTCTCTTCCAGTTACCGATAAAGAAATAGATTAGTGGAATCTCAGAATTATTTCGAGATTACTCAGAGATTTTCTGGGAATTTACAGAGCTTGGACTAAATTAGCCAAAGTCAGCGATGGAAATGAATTTTAATCTTTCTCATAGTCAGTTCTTTAATCCCGACTTGAAGCCTATTTCCTCTTTTATCAATATGCAATGAAGCTCCAATTCTGCGAGACCTACGTATGTTTTTGCATATATTTATAAATATATATATATATGAACGGGAAAATCACGATACACATGTGACACGGTAGATGCTCAAGGACCCGTGGAAAATAAGGAAAATAATACACAAGCGATTTTTTCCACTTATAAGAGCTAAAGATCAAACAATAAAGAAAGGAAGATGAGATAAATATCAAACGGCATAAAATAATATAAAAGCTTTCACACGTTTAAGAAAGTGAAAAATATTTTGAGTTCAACCCTATGCCTTTTTTAGTAGAGTTTCACTGAATATCAAAAAAAGTATGTAGCTTACGCAAACCTAACAGTCTTTAAGAAGTACAACCTCAAAATAGTCCAAGTGAACCCACCGACATATGCTCGTACGCAGTAAAAATTATATTAATTCTAAAATGACATTAAGAAAAGCCTACATAAAAATAAAACCCATTTTAACATCGTCAGGGAAGACTTTTAAGCAAAAGTTGCCAAATTAATTAGTTTTGCATTGGGAACTTCTCAATGGGGGAGCGATACGAGAGAACTCGAGATATTCTGAACATGACCGTGCCAAGACCTCAGAATTACTAATACTATATTCAAAGAAAGGATCAGCAAAGACGGGCTTGGAGACACCCAAACTATGAGTAATACATTAAAATTGATTACATGCTGGTCAATAGAGATATTACTGTCAATAATTTGCAATTCATGTAAGATATAAATTAACATTCAGAAAACAGAAGCAAGTTATTTTATTAAAAGAATAAGCCCATTAAGATTCATAAAAATTTCGTTTGACTAATCCAGCCACATCATCATAGAGCACACGATGAAAATATCCTTAACATCAGCAATATGAAAGCGATGCACAATAACTTGATGAAACGCAGGACAGAAATACTGCAAAATACAATATAACATAAAGCACGAAACACAAAAAAGTCTGATAAAAACCTAAACCTAATGAAGAAATGCAAACACCTTAAAGCCATTAATATCGACATAAAAAATAAACAGTGAACTGACATCATAAAATATAATATAATTATCATTGACGACACCATAAGAGAAGGAAATGGGTATAAATAGCTAAAAGGACACATCTAAAAGAAAGATCTCCCAGAGTAGCTAAAACAAGGTACTCATCAAATATCGAGAAAGCATAGTTAAAAAAAGTAAGAAGTACTATAAAAATGACACTCAAATAGCAAAAATACCCAGCATCCCAGCATACAACAATACTCAATAATGTCCCAACCGTTCCCAAATCTAAAATTCGAATTGCATTCAAACACATGAAGAGACAAAGCACTAGGTCATGACACCTCGTAATTTTTTAACAATTCTGGAGATGTAGCTGTGGTAAAACGAGCGTGCCTATTCACTGATTGTCTAAAACAAGGGAAAATTTTGGAGGACTCGCGCAAGAATCATTACCAACAGACTGCTGCTATATGAGCTAGATGACCAACAACCGAGAGAACAAGCTGGCTTCAGAGAAATCTTAAATGTTTGACCTCCTATATACTCTCAATCAACTCATTATGAAAATTTCCATACTTAGTATTTGTAGACTATCGGAAAAAAACCCTTGATTCAATAGAAAAGCCAGTGATCATAACAGCTGTTAAGAATCAAATTATAGATCAGGCGTACATAAATGTAATAGAACAAATACCAAAATTGCAGATCCTACATTGAATTTCAATACAGAAAATTATAAAACAAAGAAATATGTACTATCTTAGTGAAATTATTCATGTATCAAGAAGAAAATTCAGCAGGCCAAACTGGTAAAATAAAGTAATTTAAATCGATTTGGATTACCTAAATCACTTGAGATTCGCAGATGATATTGGGCTTTGCTTATAATCTACAGAGAATTTAAAGAAGATTCACGAGATATTCCAGTTTGACTTCAATGTGAGATACAGAATTTAATTTACTTTTTTGCATGTAACTAACCTGATGATTTGTGTGGCTGATACTTCTGTGCATTTCATTCTGTCACCTCTCGAACTCTCGGCAGCATTTTTTAATCTAAATCACACTCTTGTTTTGATGAATGATTACTCTTCTTCTATAGATTAATGCTTGTCTTTAATCTCCAATTGATGCAGTTAAAAGGTCCAAGTGAGGATAATAAACCCCTATGGTGATAGTATGTTTTGGTTTAAGAAGTTTAAATTGGATTATGTCATTCATATCCGACCAAATCAACATGAGATTCTTACGTGGATGTGGCTCAAGTTTTGGCTGCGTTTATGAGCTTTGCTCTACGAGGAATCATTTGTCTAGAACGTTTATATTATCATACATAACCTATTCGGATTTTCTTTTAGCTTATTTTTACAAGATCTTAATAAAATTTCCTAAAAGGGGTTCATTAAAATAAATTAATAATACAAAAATAATAGCCCAGAAAATAATTACTAAAGTTACCGAAATATAAGCTTGAGGTTAGATAAGATATAAAGGTACTTAGAACTTCAGCTTAGTAGGCCGGGCTATTATAAAACACCCATGCTATGGGTTATTCCTATCCATTTAAATAATGTTAAACAAATGCAGCACTACTTCTGGGATGAACCATTGGAAATCCAGAATAGCCTCAACAAACAAAATCATTACGAAACTATTATTATTAATGATAATTACTATTAATCATTATAATATAAAATTATATGTTACCACCATAATAATTTCAAATGAATAATAAATAATCATTAAACTATCCTAGCAAGAAGTTCGTAAGTTCTGAAGAAACAACTTTAGATTTTTCATTTATGAAGGATTACTTTCCTAATTTCTTTAAAGTTGAGAACTAATTACATATTAATTATAGAGGATGATCTTTTGATATTAATAATCGATAATACACTATTTAAGTATATAAATATATAGGTTGTGTTACACATATGTATACGACAGTAAATATATAAATATATGTGTGTTTTAAGTTTGCCTGCGATATAGTTATCAGTTTCAAGTACATGAATAGAGATTGAATTTCGTTACGTATGAACTGTTATGATATTCCACTCTATATTAAAATTATTAAAGTAGAGTTTTTGAATTTGTAAAGGAGGTGTTCAACCTGTACCATTACTATTTACAGTAGAAACGATTGAAATCAAGGAGAGAAAGATAAAGCAAAAGTGTAGAAAAATTAGATTATATAGATATAGCTATTGATGAGATGGCTAAATTCACGTAGTTCACTAAATAATGAACACAAAAATGAATTATAAAAGATTTTAATGATATAATTCGACATAAATTATACCTATAAAGTGGGTAGAAGGAAACTTGAGCTGGTATATCATATGTGTTTTTCACTAATTCTTTCTTTTAATGAACCAAATCACTCTTAAAATATTGACGTATAGTTCCTGTAGGGATGAAATGGCTGCCAAATGGGCTCAAGATTATACAAATGTTCAAATAGGGTTCATAGTTCATGTGTTTCAACTAGTGCATATTCATGTTTTAGCATTAAACTTATCTAAACACGAAAATGGACTTTTATCTAAAATTAAACGCTCGTTTTATTTATTCAGTCTAAATCTTATAGAATATTTATGGTAAAAAAGGAAAAAAAATCATAATAGATGAACCAGAGTGAAACTTATAAATGGAAATATCCTAGGGGAGAAGGGGCTGGCAGAGACGCTTAATAGAAAATAGTTAAATATTTTGAGAGATATCGATAATTTTACTTTTGTATTTATTATTTCAATGGGAGGAATATAAAATGAGGGTTGACAACTCGTACCACTTTTCCTCTTTAGAAAATCAAACCTTATTGGCGAAGATGTTCACATCATTTACCATTTTTATGAACAAGTGTAAAAAACAAACAAAGGTTTAATGAGTAACAGCAAAATAAGAAAGTCAATTCGCCACGTAAATACTAATAAAATAGACATGTCAATTTGATTCGCATTTTGTATCGATTTCAATTTTATTTATAGGATTTCGATAATGGACAAATAATATGCTCCTTTAATATGCGTTTAAAAATAAGTCTACTACTTAGTCTATGTAGGGCCATATGACTCGGTAGCTGAATGGGTGCTGGTTGATTTTCAAGCCTCAGAGGCTCCACCACGTAAAGCCATTTTTGTGCATAAATTTAGTTAGTGAAACACATATATCGAGATACCGCAAAATCTTTACTCTCAATGTTAAATAAATGGTTAAATCAATTTTTTAACCTTTTATTAGGTGTTTAATTACGTAACTAATTAGGCTAATTCCGTCAATATATGATTATAAATAGTAAATAGAAGAATATGAAAGAAAGAATGCGAATATTATCCCAGGAGAGTGAGAGGGATAGCTAGTCAGGTGAAGCGTCGTTGCGTGGAAGTCAGACAGGCAGCATTTTAGCCACCGGGTTGTTTTGTAAAAGAGGCGCAGTTTCACTCGGTTTAGCTGTAGAAGGAACACTTAAGAGCCAATGTGTGCGTATACTCCGCACCAACGGAAACAGACTAAGGTAGTGATAAACTCTTCATGCAATGTTGGTTATGTGACTCTTAACGTTTCAATTATGTGTGTGAACGTTATAAATATCGCTGAGTATCAAACATAATAAAACCAAACACCATTGGAGTAGAGGTCAATAAACTCAATTAAATAGTTGATTTTCAACTAAATAAAATTAAAACGAATTTCTTTTTTTCACAATACGTTGCAGCCTCGATTGATACCCGAATTTCACGGTGTCTCCACAATTGCTACCGGCAACATGTGGAAATGGCGAGTTAACGAAAAATGTAAAAATTGCAAACATTTTCCGGGGGTAAATTGCGAAAAGGAAACCATTTATTAAAAACTATAAACGTGTTGCTATAGAGAAAATAAGGAGAAGTAAGTAAAGAAAAGCATAGGAAAACAGAGGATTGAAGAATAAGCCAACAAAAAGAGAAATTATAAAAATTGTTAGTTTGCCTTTTAAAAATAAATAATATAAATTAAGAAGATTATAAACAACCGTTTTGCGCTTTCAAAAAGAAAGAAGGAAAACTATAAAAAGTTAATTATCAATTACAAAAAAGGGCAAATTAAAGGGTTGAATAATTAAAATTTGCATTTATCAATATTTACTTGAGACTCACGCTACCATTCGACAACCTGCAGCAATTGTGTAAAACAGAATCGAGCATGACTGTACCAAGAAGTCCTCGTATCGGAAAGGAACGTTACCACTATTGAGGTCAGTGTCTGGTCCGAAGTTTCTTTTTTTATCATTCGCGAGGTTCTCTCTTGTGCCTTATTGAATTCACGCATTGTAATGTGGAGAAGAAAATAAAGATGTGGAATAAATAATTGGTTTTCAAGAAATTAATGTAGTTTTTTTTAAAGAGAATTAAAATCAGTTTTAAAGTTTCAATATAAAAAAACTTAGTAAGGTATTTTCCATTATTAATGACAATGCATACTCATGGATTAACTAAGCAGTGGATTTCTTTCTTGAAGAATTCAGTCAGTTTTGCTGAAATATAGGAATTGATAGCATTTTTCACTTCCAATTCAGAGTGAAGTTTACCATTTAATGGCTCACATAAATGATAATTTCAACAAGTTGTAAACAGCGTTCTTCAAACAGTTTATGTGGTACCCAAATATTATTTTTATAGCTTTAAAATTCCTCGGAATTCTCTTGCATAAAACGGTCTATCATTTCGAGCTTACAAAAGTGCCTAGATATTACTACAGCTTAAAAAAGCGTCCGTAGACCGTAAAATGCGTTAGTCTAAACTCTAGAGCATTGATTTTTTTCCCGACCGAAAATCCCCATCGAAATATCGAATACTTGGTTTGTTCAAAGTTTGAGGGGGGGGCAAGGAAACTTTATTTAGGTGCCCCTTACTCCCCTGTTCTACAGGCTCAAATCGTATTTTTTGTAATTTAAGTTACACACGTCAAACCTTAAGATTTATACCCAGATGTCCGAGTAACTATCCAACTAAAGACGCCCTAAGCTGCATAAATAGTATGAAAGCAACATTTTAGTTCCTATCACCTCAATTATTATTTAACCTAGATATAACGTAAAGAAAGGCCCAATAATCCATAAATTCATAAAACAAATTAAATGGAGCCAAGCAAAATATCCCAAAGATGGAAACCTCCAGCAACTGCTTTCTTACCCCAAATTTGATAAACAGGGAAATTTATAATAGTACCTCATGAGCTCTAATGGTTATTGCCGAATTGAGGAAATACCAATAATAAACTGGCATTCCCAACCCAAGTGTCTGAATGGCTACAGGGCAAATGCAAATGTTGAAGGCACGAAGACTTCACGCCACTATCTATCTAACATTAAATTTAATCAATATATACAAATAATGTTTCAGAAGCACAAATGTCTTATCTAAGTCAAGGTAGCCATATGGAACAAAAGACTAGTGATAACTTTGAACAGGAGACTACTGAGGGCTCCTCACCTTCGGGACAGACCTATAGGAGGTAAAGCAGACTTGTTTCTTGCAGACAAATCCTAACCTAAAGCATATGTGACATAACATTTTTGACATAATTCTAGAAAAACATTTTAATTAGAAAGAGGTTGAAATGTCTCTCAACAACACATATCAGGTTGGTTCCTAATGGATGACTTCCCAAACCTGAGTTTGAAGCAATTAACCTATGTAAAAAATAAACCTCAGAAGTTCTAGCGACTTCCTTATTGGAATTACAGCCAATATTAGCCAAAGAAACTGCCGTTAACTTTAAATAGCAAACTGTTCAACGCGCTCCAAACCCAGGACAGCACTTTTCGGATGGAACGCAAACTACTTCCCGGCAGATAAAGTCTACCCTCAATCATACATTTTAAATAAATTACAATCCTAAATGCACTTTAAACTAAGCCATAATTGTGATGGGTCTGGAAGAGATGCACCAGATGCATTCCACCAAATAAATAGCAAACTCCCAAAATAGAGATTGTTGAATTAGTCTAAGTGGCAAAATAGGTTCTTAAAGTGAAACCCTTTGAAACCCCAAACTCTAAGATAAAGGTGTACATGGA
Source organism: Ceratothoa steindachneri (assembly GCA_963969495.1). NCBI lineage: Eukaryota > Metazoa > Arthropoda > Malacostraca > Isopoda > Cymothoidae > Ceratothoa > Ceratothoa steindachneri. The sequence goes on along the minus strand of OZ018321.1, from coordinate 72,824,248 downwards.
CAAATGACTCACATAAAATTCGGTTCAGAGTTAGAAACCAGTACCAAATATAATATATATCCTTACGGAGCAATTTAATTAAATGGAAAATTCCTGAACTAGTTTCTCCACACAGGAGACAGATACAGACTCACCTGTAATACTAAACATTGAGAAAATCGCAAATTACTTTAATAATTAATTCAAAATAGATTACAAAAAGTAAAATAAATTGAAAAAATTAAATTATTTCAGATAATTGTTACTGGATTATTAAACAGTGCCAAGTAAAGGCTAAGGGAAAATAAGGAGAGGACTTTAAAGAACTAAATACCTGCTCGATTTCGTGTCAACAACGAGAATGTTCAATGTGTGCGCAAAACTATCGTCGCCAGCGCGAAAAAATCAGAAAGATTGTTTTGAAGGGAGTCATTCATAAAAGATGGTAGCGGCAAATCCCGAATCCTTTGACCCAGAAATTTGTGTTTTAAATTATTACTAATTATTTGAAAACTTTTCACAGCTTGATATTAGTACACTTTTATTTAAATAGCTTGCAGCCAATTTGGAACAATTTAAACTACACTAAAAAGCCTTTTTGGATGCCTTAAAAAAGTCGGTAATTTCTTGACAATATATTACATAAAAAGAAAAAATTTTTAAATATAAGACTAAAAGTATATTTTACATACAATATTGAATTTAAGTAATGAAAATATAATTTAGTTTCCCAAATGTATCGGAACCAAATTACAATTATCTTTGTACAAGTTAAGGGGGAGCGGAATGTAGATATATAAACGAAACCTTCATAAATAGTAAAGCCACAAACGGGACAATTTGTAACATAAACTTGATTATTTCAACAGGTTCTCTAATAATGCAATAGTTTGTGGTTATTGTAATGATTACCAAAAAGAAGGTTCAATAAACCACCTTTATGATCCGTAACTGATCTTAAACTTTCTCTTTCTTTTAGAAACCAATACCTCTTACAATACAAAAAATTAGATGAAACTTTTGTATGGCTCTCTTCAATGCCAAAAATAAAAAGGCTAGTCATCAGGAGACGCTAGGAGACAATGAGTGAATGCGATGATAGTATGGATGTAGGCAAATCATTTCCCTTTGTGTGCGCAAATTCACGAGCACCCACGCAACACTGAGGAGTACGAGAGATAACCATCAGGAAGGTAGAGCTTGAGGGTAGGGCTCTGATGGGATAGGTTCAGGTGAGAGAGAGAGAAGAATCTAAGGTAAGATTATTTAAGCCAAAAAGATTTTTTCATCTTAATGAGCTCCTTTCCAATGTTAGAGGTCCAACAGTAATACATTAGGTCATCTAATAATAATATTAGTAACATTCCAAGCTTTTTACAAGCTGCAGTAAATCTTAAAGCATTTTAAGACAAGACTTTTTTCAAACTCTCAATACATGGCCATTTTACACTAATATCTGAAATATTGATGACACAAAATTGGTGCTTTGGTGCCACATAAAGTTTCTATAAGCAAATGTTTACTACATGCACATATTCTCCATCTTTAATCTTAAACATTGAACTTGATGAAATGAAAAAGTTTAGCCTATAGGTAAGAGGTGTTAATTTCTTTTTGTAAATAATCAGGAAAACGGCCAGAAAACACTATCTGGCTTTAAATGATAGGTGACCTAGTTAGATGCCACTGAATAACCTCTATCATGAGACTCCCACATTCATACCCATCAGATGGCAAAGAGTCGTCGTACTCAAGACAATACAAAATATGAAGGCGAGAGCTCTGAAGTTACGCATATGTACTGTAATTCAGAACTCCACACCTGATTTCAACCTAGAAGCAGTTGGTTCTGTTCCAAAAAAGAAACCCATAGTAGAATGATTAACTTCAAATAAATGCTTTTAAATAAAGATATTTAAACAAATGTTTTTCATTCCAAAATAAAACGTTCGGCAACGAGATGTCCGGCAGTGAAACGGTGGGGTGCCGAGACGTCCGAGAACACCCAGTATATATCGATTTAGAAAGAATATTATATATTGAGTTAATGACTATTTACTTTTCTTTAGTTAGATGCCATACTTCAAAATATAGGTGGGATGGATAAATTTTAGGAAGTAAATATGGATTTTTTAGCAGGTATAATATCTTTAGTGAATAAATGAAAATATAATTAGAAATCGTGCTTAAGGAAAAAGAGGGAGAGAAAAATTAGATGAAAATCAAACCAGTGTATATTTTTTCAGACTATCCATAGATGTGAAAAAAAAAGAAAAAAATAATGTAACTTACCCCCTCCCCAATACTATTTTACAGAATATATCAGTGGCATAGTTTAACCAAAAGTAATAGATCAGAGACGGATCAAGAAACAGTAGAAATATTCAAAAAGTTCCCTGAAAAAAAAAAATTAATTTAAACTAACACTATTTCTTTGAGCAGAAAACATATGACAACAATGGGACAAACCGTAGAGTTAAATCTAAGAGAAAAAAAGAAATAAGCAAGAAGTTGTTTCAAGACCAATATCTCAGCAGCTAACACTGAGCTAAAGATATCAGCTATTTAATATAGGAAATTAACACATTTATTTTTCCACTTTGAATGTTTATCTATTCCACTTTGGCTTATAGAAGGCCTAATGCGCGCTGACATATACTCGTAATAGTTGTCGATTATTATTTAATAATTCATGAATTAGTGAGTATAACATTACGTTATAAGAATCGTAGCTCTATACAAAAATTCATTATTTAATGTAAGAGCGATAATGGTTTTTTTTTAAATCTAAGGCAAAAACCAACGAGGTGTCTGCGGAAGAAGTTCACTAGGAAAAGATATATAACAGCCGATTCCACGTTGGGCATTGCGGGCGGGAAGGCATAAGTGCGAGTGATGGGTAACGAAATGAACTCAATCTTTCAGATGTCAACTGCAGTCTGGTTATCCATACTAGACCTAACACATCTTAATGATAAGGAGCGTGAGACGAGCCCTCAAATTGTGATAATAAAAAAACATATAAAAAGCTACGTTCTATGTTAGCTCTGCTCTTCAACTTTATATTTTTATTTAACAACTGAAAATTAAAACAGAGAAATAAGATATATATTGGAAATATATAAATATACATGTATAAACAAATTCTTTACGTTTTGATTAAAGTCCGGTATATCAGTATTCAAAAAAGTAAAATATACGTAGTTCTCGTCATCGCAGGAACCATATTAAAGAGAGGCTTCATTAATCAATACATGCTAAGTTGAACATGTCGTGCTTATCAAAATTATTTAGCACATTTTAAAAAGTTTATATATATTTATATATATATATATATATATATATATATATATATATATATATATATATATATATATATATATATATATATATATATATATATATTCACGTGTTGCCTCTCGTGATTTTTACCCATATATATATATATATATATATATGGTTTTGAAAGGGTGAATATTCCTTTATAGACAATAGTTTTCCGTAAGGTGACTAATTCCCATGTGAGAACTAAACCTCTCTTTCAATGAAGGAAACATGGTCCCAATATAATATCTTCCTTGCAGAAAATAGGGAGGAGTGAACATATACACAATGCGAATTCTTATTACAACAGGAAGTTTGTCTTTAGGCAAAAAGAAACTCCTAATGTATAATGGTGTTGACAAATGTGATTTTATAATTCGTATAAAAGAAATATTTTTTTAAGTAAATTGTTGCATTTTCTCAGGAATTATTTATTAAGTCGTACTATTTCAGGAAGTATCATTTATTTCTAATCTTTAATTATTTTGTAATAATATTTCTAAAAAAATAACACAAGGTGGTTAAATATATGATGGATAAGTGTATAATTTCCTAAGAGGTAGAACCTCTATATATAATTAATCGTACAGCATTTAAGTTTATAGTATTAATAAAATGGCGGAAAAATTAGGCAGACTATTTTACTGGTCGGCTTTTTAAATGCTGAGATAATGAAATGGTCCATATGTTTTTTCAATGGTGACTTTCAAAAAAACAAGTTTATTATTACCTTCTAATTGAATAATATACAGGGTGTTCAGTTAATATTTAATATTTCATTTTTTAAGGAAAGATCTATTAATCGTTCGACAGTTAACGGCGTTGGAATGTAAAGATTTAGTTAAGAAAATTTAGTTGCTATCGAGGACTGGAAGTCATTTGAATATTGGAAAAGATTTACTGAATCATGAGCATTCGGGCTGGGTATCAAAGTACCGAAATGACTATTACACAATGCTCTTTGACACTCTAAAGGCTTTAGAACGTGTCATGAGGTGCTGCAACGGAATGGACGAAGCCGTCGCCAGCAGAAATTAACACAACTGACATTTTGACCTCGTCCGCACGCCGTAATTTATGAACCACCTGCAAGATAAGGTGATGGAAGACCCGATCAAAAGAATCCGCGATATGCCAATAGTGATATGTGTTGGAGTCACCACCATGATACTGTCCCTGAATGAGTAAAAGAGGCACATGGAAGAAATTATGTTAGCCACGGTCAAGGAGAACCGCTTTACGAAGACAAAGAAGCTTCTTAACAAGCTGTAGTATTCTAATGATCTAGAAGCAATCTCGTTCTTCTCAGATGAAAAAGAAATCTGCCTAGACCAGTTGCCCAATAACCATGAAAGCAGGTTGCTTGCCTATTTTTCATGTGACGTTCCACATATTATTAAGACCATGTTTCCCCAAACTGTGTTGGTCTCTTGGTGCATCTCCAGTTCGCAGGGTCTTAGGATCCATTCAGACAGCTATGTAAAGCTGCTGTTAATTGTGGCTAAACCTTGTCTAGAGAGGGTTTCTGCTGTAACGCATACTTCTAAAACGAGTCAAAAGTGGTTATCGTCTGAGAATTAGTACAATTAAACTGTTCCCATATTCTGGAGGGCGGGCCTCCCTGATTGTAATCCTAAGGATTAAATCGTGTAGGGTGTGGGTGAAAAAGACTCCATCCGCAATGCTGGCAAACCATGCGCCAGTACGGAGCACACTTATGGTCATGGTAGAAGCTTTGGGCAGTTACTTTGAGTAACTTGTTATCTTCTAACCTTATTCTTGTTTATATTTTATTTTTTTATAAATAAATTTAATTTTGGGCTGAGATATTGCAAAGTATTTCTTTTATTTATACTGTCAGATTACTTATGAACACCCTGTATTTTATATTTGAATGAAAAGTGTTTATATGTCAAGAAATTTATTAATTGAATTTAAATTATTGAAAAATCAAAAGAGTCATCATATACATACGATAAATTATAAGTTTGAAATCTTAGGAACAATATTTCCTAAAATTTATTTGTGAAAAAATCATATAAATGTCAGCTCCTAAAAGTGCTTATAGATATCACATCTTCACTACATTTATCTGTGAATCGGCTAGTTGTTGAAGAAACAATAATTTTCATTAAAATCGAATCATTAATAGCCCCGATATCTTGAAGAAAAAGTTATGGTTAAAATTAGAATTGCTATAAATTAAGTTCAACGTAATATCAAAGGTTTTTTGAACAGATAGGTTTCTGTAAAGATATGACACATCATAACTAAGCAAGGCTTTAAAATAAAAAAATTGTATGATCTTAACTCAGTAAAAAAAGAATTAACTTATTTTGATACTGTACATATATTCCTGGGGTGAACCTAGTCATTAGGTTAGAGGGAATTTCGAAAGCTATAGGTGCTAAGAAGAAAATTTGTCTTGTTTAGCTTGGCTTGACTATAAAAAATCTAAACCAAACCTGAAACATGGACTACGTAATAAGTTCGTTGGTAAATAATTTTAGATGATTTTAAATTAAGTAGAATCTTGTTTAATTCATCTTCAAATTTCAAAGCAATTTTTGAAATGGTTTCATTAAGGGGGTAGACTTCGTCATCATTCGGCTTTTCCACAAGACTTGCTAACCTTCATACTGGTCTTTTCGTGAGACTAAAGAAAACTTAAGACTGAGCTTTAGCTTATCTCTGCAGAAAGGGAAAGAAAGTGGCGCCTCTCCCTCGGTGCCTTATCAGAAAAGAGCGTTCCTATCTCTTTTGGTTCGGAAGCAACTTACTCTGAAATTGCAATTGTTCTCCAAGCAGTAGACACTCCAGACACCGCCAATTTGGAGAAAAATAGAACTGGCTTATAGAGAAGCAATTCAGATCAGTCCGCAATATATAATGCCGAGTTCTTGCTTACACCGAGAAGAGTCAACGTAACGTCACCCCAAACAAGACGCCCCTATCCCTCATCGGTATCCATGGTAACCGCGCTACTATATCATCACCGCATTTCATTGTCAAATTTCACTGCTAGTCACCCTATTACTCCTCGTCTAGCGACTCTAATTCGAAGTCGTAGTTCCTCCATTGGTCGGCAATTTCCCACCGCCTTCTAGTCTTAATTTACCTAACTTATCACCATTTAGTTTACTCTACGCTTTCACAAAATTAAACCTACTTTGAAAAGCATAATAAGCAATTTATACCAGGTGTTCCAAAGTTGAGTGCGTATTTTGATGAAATTTAGAACTATTATGAAATTTTTTTTGTGGAATTATGTTCATCATGTTTATATTGTGCTCTGCCCAAACTTGTAATGTTTCATGTACAGAGTGTCCCAAAATTTTAATTTGCTTTTTAAAACCCTTTAATAATGAATAGAGAAGAGCGGATTTTTGTTATGATAGCTCATATCAAGAGCAAAATTTAATGTAGTACGTTATAAGTTCGAAAGAAAGTTTAGAAAACCTTGACCAACCGCCCACGTGATCCGTTCACTTGTGAACAAATTTAAAAGAACCTGATCCATACATGATGAGAAAGGAAGAAGCTGGAAAAAGATTGACCCCCAACAAAACTGAACAAATTCGACAATTGTTTGAAAATAAACTCTTAACTTCGTTGAGAAATGCCGGTCAGAGACTTGATATGACCAAGACAACAGTGCACAGGGTCTTGGGCTCAACACTTATGAAAAAACCTTTCATATTCAATTAATTCCCTCCCTTAATGAAGAAGATTATCCAAATCGAGCAGCAAGGTGCGCAGAATTTGGGGATCAAATTGTAAAGGAAAACCTATTAGATAACATCTTATTAAGTGATACTCGTAAAGCGACTTTCCACACATGTGATAAAGTTAATCGACACAATTTTTATATCTGGGCAAATGAAAGACCAAGTAGTTTCTAAGAATGGAAAAGAGACTCTCCAAAGATTAACGTGAGACGTTGAATAGCCAAATATAAAATTTATGGCCATTCTTTTGTCATGAAGCATGTGTGACAGGCAACATCTACCGCGATAAGCTCCAACAGTTTTTAGAACCACCGCTTGTTGATTATAGCATTGGTGATAGTGTCGTGTTTCAACAAGATGGCGCACCATGTCATTATGTTCTAATTGTCCGAGATTACATGAACAGTCGCTTTCCAAATCGATGGATTGGATGCGGATGAGCTAGACTTTAGCTTCTGTATTCTCCAGATTTAACTCCCCTGGATTTTTTTGCGTGAGATTTTATCAAATCAAAAGTGTATCAGAAAAAAAATAATTTAACTGAACTTAGAGAACACATACTCTTAGCACTGCTGGACATAACTCCCGAAACGCTCCGCAATGTTCTTCGCAATGCTAAGGATCGATTTGAATTTGCAGGGATTCGGACGGAGCAAATGTTGAAAAATTTAAATAAACTTTTTATTTTGTTTTTCAGGAAATTTTTTTCTTTGGGGGATCATAATTGAGCCTGAAAAATAAACATCACTTTTTTCTTTTTGATATCCATTAAGAAGGGATTATAAAAATGATTTTAAAAAAATTGAAATTTAGGGCCACCCTGTACATGGAACACTACAATTTTGTGCAGAACACAAGTTGAGCATGATGAACATAATTTAACAAGAATTCTTCATAAAAGTTTTCAATTAAATCGAAATACGCATTTAATTTTGGAACACCCGGTATATAATTTAAGTGTTTTCATACTGCATAAACTTATGCGAATAAATTCTATCCCCAAAAAGCGAGTTAATTCTCATTAGCAATTCTCTTTGAAGTGAATAATTCTATCTTATTTAAGTTACCATATTTTTCGCCTACTTAATAAGATTATTAAACTAATTATTTACCGTAATAGAGGTATGGCTCTAATATTCTTCCTTGCTAACCTCCAGAGTAAGGAGTAGCCATTTAACGTCCTCCAAATTCCATAGTCAATACTCCCGTTGATTTTGTGTAAGAATCAAAACACGTGCAAATTAGCAGTAGTAACCAAAAATAAGGAAATTTTTAAATATGTATAAGGAAGGTATTCATTTATTTAACATGGTCTGCTCTGTTTCAAAGGGCAATTCCGTATCATTTATCTGGTTTAGTAATAAAGTATTCACAGTTACTCGTATATACGAGTATCTTTCAAGCTGTATCTAAAGTCAGCATTCACAGAATTGCTTATTAGTAAGCAAATATACTAGAAACAAAGCAAGATTTTACAAAGATGAAACTTATAACTATTACAGAATATGAGGTGTCGAAGCTTTGGCATTTCTTTTATTTCGGCGCAACAACAACTACAGTACCTCACCCGGTTTTCCACAATTCTGGTGTTATTTTGTTTCATTTTTTATAGAATTTTCGTTGATAAATCCGTCATAGTTGAAGGCTGCTTATCTCAAACTTTGTCTCCAGTGATCTTCCAGAGGTTTTCAATAGGGTTCAGGTCCGTACTCTGAACAGGCCACTTCATTACTTTAATATTTCTTGTCCGAAATGGTATTTTACTCGCTTTGCAGTATGGCCTGGTGTTTTGTTCTGCATAAATATACCTGGCTGGTTCAGAACGTATAACATATTTTCTTACGAGGTTTAGGCACATATTCGCCTTTACCTCCTAATTATTCGCCCTAGCGGACCAATTCCTTCAGAGGAAAACATACCCCATACCATGAAGCTGCCTATTTCATGTTTGGTAGACTTTTAACCTATTGAGGATTAAATTTGTCACCGGCAACGCCTCTAACAAAGCGTCTGCCGCTAGATCGAACAAAATTAGATTTACTTTCGTCGCTGAAGTAAATTCTTTCCCAATCTTCTTCCCTCGAAACAACATTCGCTTCAGCATATTCGTATCTCACCCCTAATTCTTCTTAGTGATGATTTATTTGGTTGGTGGAAAACGAGCGGTTCAACCAGATTCCTTGAGGCGAAGGGACACTGCAAACGGCTCACATTTTGTCACCTTTGCTCTTAATATTTCTAAAAATTCCAGCTACAGTCTGGAAGGGATTTTTCTTAGAGAAACGACTCAGAGTCCTTCCTGATGTCTTCAAGGGGACAATTTCTTGACGGAGCCCCAAGATCTTTTTAAGGTGAGGTGGCAACTTTGAAGAGAGAGTACGAAAACACTGTCGGTTTCCGGTTCTTACCTACTTAGCAAAATGTTGCCATATCATTTCAAGGAATTTCTAAAATATTCCTGAAAAAATTGTTCTCTTATTCTGCACGTATCAATATTTAATTTTGTTACTTTATTTAGTATAATTTCTTGAATTTTCGATTGTATAATATTAAATCGTCATAAAATATGTTATATTCATGCTTTTATGTATCATGGAAAGTTAAGTTGCCTACTCCTCATACTTTTTAAACTACTTTAATAAAGGAAAATTATCCCCTTATTTTGTTCCTTAGTGTGAGATTCGAACTGCACCTACTTTTTTCCTTTTTCAACTGTTAAATAAATTTCTATTATTTTATTCCGTTAACTATCTTTATTTTTTTCTTTGTAAATCTATCTACTGTATGATCCTTGTTTGCTGTTATAAAAAGGAGGAAATAGCTTGTGTATCATCTTTCCTTATTTCCTATTGGTTATTTAGAACCTAAGTACTTACAGTGTCACATGTTATTGTAATTTACATTTCATTCATATATATATATATATATATGTCGTAGAATGACTCCCGACGATACCATATATATACTATTCGTTGAGGGAACTTCCTTAATTATCTCTAGAGTGCGTTTTACTGTCTTGGCGGCCGATATTATGTATCTTCAAAATGCTTAAGAAGTGGAACTGAGCTCAAGGATAATAATATTGCTATCATTAATAAAATAGAGTTTTATTAATAATAACTATAAACAAAACACAAAAACGGAAAATATTGACAACAGAATGGAAAGGGTCGTGGAGACTCGGGCTAATCCAAGGATTTAAGGGATCAAAAAAAGGTAAAACAAATATGGAGTTAAAGAGATGGGATGGTTCGATAAACCATTTAAAGCACAGGATATAATTGACAAATAAGGGATCAATACTCAAAAGGTGACGCTTGGCTTACGTAACTTCATTAGGGTGCGGTGGAAGGTACTTGAAGGAATATTCGGACCGCTGGCGAGTTCCAGCCAAAGGGGGGGGGGATAAGATGATCCTGACGTGGCGTCTTGGAAAGGAGAACCGTTACTCGACGAACGGCTGGAAGAACAATGGCTGTTCTAGGTTGTTCTCTTCGGAACAAAGGGGGGGATGAGAACCGTCTCTTGTCTACGGGCTCAAGAACAATGGCTGTTCTAATGTTGTTCTCCTTTGAACAACAGGGGGGGGGGTGAGAACCGTTTCTTGGCGAAGGGCTCAAAACGAACAATGGCTGTTCTAATGTTGTTCTCCTTTGAACAACAGGGGGGGGGGGAAGAACCGTTTCTTGGCGAAGGGCTCAAAACGAACAATGGCTGTTCTAATGTTGTTCTCCCTTGAACAACAGGGGGGGGGGAAGAACCGTTTCTTGGCGAAGGGCTCAAAACGAACAATAGCTGTTCTAATGTTGTTCTCCCTTGAACAACAGCGGGGGATGAGAACCGTTTCTTGGCGAAGGGCTCAAAACGAACAATGGCTGTTCTAATGTTGTTCTCCTTGAACAACAGGGGGGGGATGAGAACCGTTTCTTGGCGAAGGGCTCAAAACGAACAATGACTGTTCTAATGCTGTTCTCCTTGAACAGCAGGGGGGAATGCCTTGGGGACTTGACGTCACTAAAGGCTCGAACCTTTGGCACTCAAGGAATATTGTCCTCCTGGACAAGTGATGGTGAATCTCGAGGCCGAGGTCCCTTGGCGCACAAAGGGAGAGAGGGTCGTGGTGATGTTTCGCGACGAAAATCTGGATCTCCAATCTCATCTTAGTGGTAAAGTTTCCATATAAATAGCCAGGACATCTCCTTGGCGTGGGGGAAAATGGAGTGAAAGCTTGGAGGGAACGCACAGCTGGGCCGGAGAAAAATGCCTTATCTGTTCATAAGCCTAACTCGATCTGGCGAGGTCGGCGTATGGGGGCGAACGGGGGGACGATAACCTCCTTGTTTAAACATTGACGTCCGGCAGCTGTTGATAAGACTCCAAGCCTCGAATCGAAGATGCACGTGGGCCTCCTCGAGGTTTTAACTAATATGGGATAGGAGTTGAATTTAACACAGATTCAACTCGTTCTATCACAATATATATATATATATATATATATATATATATATATATATATATATATATCGGAAAGAAAGAAAGAAGAGAAGAGATGGAGACATAGATAGGGCCAGTGATAGATACACTGGTAGAGACACCAGAGACACAGAGACAGGGAAAAAGAAATGGAAAGAGAGATTAAGAGAGAGACAGAGAGATGTTACAAAGAGAAATAGAGACAGAGAGAGACAGAGACATATGCACTGACAGAGAGAGTAACCAGGATAGGTGCAAGCACCAAGAGATACAGATAGACGGACATATAGAGACACAGATATAGAAGGAAAGAGATAGATAGAGAGAGAGAGAGCAAATCATTGACCCTCCCTCTGGGTGGAATATAAATAAGTGTCAGCTTTTAAGAACATATTTCGAACACCAAATATGCCAACTAATTTTGGTATTAGTTTAAAATATCATAAATTCAATATTCAGCTTAGAATGAGGGAAAGGGAAGGTAACCACATATTGCAGCTTTGTTATTAAACAATTTTAGTATGAAGTTTAAAAAATACTAATATTCTAGGTGGTATATTGCTCACTTCAAAAATCTTCCAAATTAATCCAGCTAGAAAAGTTGTGGTATTTACTTTATCAACGTCGCTTGTTTTCGTTGGTCTCCAGAAACATCCAATTTTTCTCTTATTTGTTTTCTCAGAAAACAGAATCTCAACCTCATATGAACTTGACAAGTCCCGATTGTGACCATATGTACAACAACGCCCTTGACGTTCAGGCATTTCTTTCATTTCCATACATTTGGTAAACTTCCTTCTTGTTTAATTTGTCCATTTTGGATTAGACTTTTGTTTAACCTTCTAGTATAGGTAGAATTTATTTATATGTGATTTAATAATATTTACTTTTAGTTTATACTAAACATTCGATACACGATTCACAATTTTGATTTCATCGGAATGAAGTTCAATAAATGGATTTTTTAAATACATAAAACAAATTAAATCTGCATAGTATATTTTCAACCGTCAATTACCTCTAATCTTAGTCTTGTTTTCAAAGTATAGGGATGAGATCAAATGCTGCTCCTTTTGTGGATCTTTATTGGGAGGATATTTTGAAGAATTGCACTTTAGAAATGCTTGAATTTCTTCAAAGATTGCGAAAAAATCCTGAATGTATGTTATGTGCTTTTTTAATTCTATTCTTAGCCCTTTTCATTTTTTCCAATTAATGTACTTTTTCCCATTCTATAAACAATATGTGTTTCTACTTCCTTGATAGATGGATGATCTATTATTAAATGTATGGATATGATAAATTAAATTCAATCAATTCGTAAAAATTACTAAAGACTCTAAGATTTCTTTGTTGACATTTCTCCTTGAAAATCAAGTCTGTTTTTAATAACTAAAAATCTCTAGATTCTATAAACAAAAGCTGACGGAGAAGTTTATTAACCAGTAATCAAATAAGAAGTCTCTTTTAAGTTTTATTCTCATTAATAGTTTTTAATCTCACGGCTAGTTTTGTGTTTCGAAACTAAATTGCTAGCAAAATAATTATATTTTCTGGAGGAAAGATGATAAAAGTAGAGCAACGCCTTACAATTGTGCGAAAACCAAAAATTGCACGTTGGTAAATCTTTCCATATGTATCTTTACAACTCTTGAATCTCATTCATATTCCTCGGCAACTAAAGTTTCTATTTTCTGTGGTAATTTTTTTTATAATTATAAATACGAATACCAAGATTGATGAAATTTTATTCAATTTCATTTCCTTTATAAGAAATCCACTCATAATCTTATCTCAAAAACGGCGTAGATGTACAAAATCTAATCATTCTAATGCCTTTGTCCAATTCTATGGAGCTTTCGCTAACCAAAGTGTAGAAGTCTTTGGTTTTCCACACCTACATAAAATGTACTGAGTTAGATTTTCAGTTAAAAGGACCACTAAAATTCCCACCTTTGTAGGGAACTATTCATTTAGTCGGCAGTGCGTTGAACTTGATGCGTCAGTAGGCAAATAGTCAATCACAACAACACCACTCTCTCCTCACTCCCTCCTCCATTCGTATACAAACGCATCAGTCTTCCATCTTTTAACCTGACGAAAGGGTCACTCTATCCATACTTTCCCGACACCAAACTCGTGAACATTCTTTAAACCACAAAAATGTTCTCTGCTCCCTGTTTGGTGGTAAATCATAGCAGAACATCTGCTATTTTTCGGCTTCTTCCACAAACTTGATCCACATTGAGTGTCTTTCCAGTTAACGGCTTTCTTATCTTTATGTGAATATCTTTATCCCGTCGGGAAAGGTCATGCACGATAGAAAAGAGACTAACGGCACAATTAACTAGACAACAATCTATTCATTTTATATCCTGTAAAAATTTAGCGTTCGTATATAAAATATTAAGGCGATAATGACCTTTATAAATACGATCCAGCTCATGATAGAACTATGTGGAACTGTACAAGTTCCATGTTACTACGTACAATGTTTATCGATAGAAAGCAGTTTTTGTTTCCTTATATTTAACTAATTTATCCAGCCATTTCAATGTTTTCTCTAATTTTAAGTGTCATGTTTTTCTTTATTTTCTATTTACGCACTTAATCATACTTTACTAAATTAGAATTTGTCCGTCATTTATCAAGTTATCATTAACAAATATCTCTCTTGTTCATTAGTAAAAAATGCCTACATGAACTTGGCGCCACTAGACGTCACGCTAATTAGCCTATACTTGGCTGATTTTCACTTTGTTGCTTTTATTTATATAACAGGTTTGCTCTCAATGACGGAAATTTCTTGGAAAAATACTATTATTTAACAATTATATTAAATTATGTACTTGTAAGATAAATTTAGGAAAAAAAGGCATAATGATATTAATGAACCTTCCACTCTGTATACTGAGCCTGAAAAAATACTTTAAAGCCAAAGAAAGAGATTTTTCAAATCATTCTTTATATAAAAGGCCGAATAAGCGTAGAGCGAAAAAATCTAATCCTTTGAGAAGTTGACAAATTTTATATAAAAAGAAAATAAAAAGGAGAGGGAAACAACGAACAAAAAATATAAAGATAAAAATTAAATTTCAGGCCCGTTTTTAATGAATTGCTTTTTCAGTAGGTTTGCTTGGTTCAGAGTCTCAAATTTGTTTTTATTTTAAAGTGGTCTTCTTTGTGTCTTTGTGAGTTCAAATCAAACTGTTACTTAGTGGGATTCCATGCAACTCAAATGTTTTTTCTCCATCAACTAGGAATAGATATACAAATGTAGTTCAGATATTTTAGATAATCTGCTCCTTAGTATGCTGTAATTCGAATAGGTGGGAATCGAAATTAACGCGATACGTTCGCACTTGATTAAGAAAGCTGTTAGAGAGCATTATTAGTTATTAATTTAACAATACCACTTTCGGTGCCTCACGAACCATCTTTAAGGTGTACACCAATCGCTTTTTCTTCTTAAACACCGTACCACGGTATAAATATGTAAAAACGAGCAATGTACAACTGAAAGATGGTGCGAGAGGAAACAAAATTGGTAGTGTCCAAATTAATAAATAATAATAAAGTGGGGTAAGTACAGTAGAAAATATTTGTAACGAAATTATATTAATCAACGCAACAAATTAAACGTAACAATACAAAAATTAAGAAATGAAATGGCGCCCAAAAATTAGAGTTTAAGAATATACAATATAGTAAAATTAAATAAAGAAACAGAACATTACTTTACATGGTCGGATCACAATGAGAAGTGAAACGGGCAGGAAATTTGGAATTACATACAATTTGGTTGGTTGTTATGATATAAATAATGGAAAGGATGACGCGTGATTATTTAAATGTTGGTGGTTGTATTTAATACAGAGAGATTATTTAATGCGGAGAGTGGATGTAGATTTAGCAAATTTTAACACAGAAAAGTCATTTAAGCGTAAGTCTGTTTTACAATCTATTGTACGCGTTCGGATGAAAGAATATTCTTTATTGCTAAATATTTTACCGGTTCTATAATTTGGTTTGTTTATTTGTTTATTCAATAAAATAACGTTCATTTATTATTTTACCGCGGTTTGTATTATTTTTTATTCATAGTGATTTTGTACTGCAGTATAGATTTCAAATTTGTATTATAGCTCCTGAAGATGCGTTTTGAAAAAAACTGCAGCCCGAAACGTAGAGATTAAATATGGGACCCTCCTTCTTCGTTTTGTACTTCTTATATAATGTTAAACTCAAGCTTTATAGAAGAAATCATGGCTAATATAACGATTTTTAAGGGGTGTTTATTCCGCGTTGGTTAAACTTAACGTTAGAAGAAATGGGCCACTCCTGTGGATGGATTTTTAAAATAGTTTTAATGTGCGATTCCAGCTTGTCGCTTGGCTGTTGATGGCCGGCTTATCTTCAGTTATTAATATTGCTTCTAATCTGTTCAGCCTCGCTTTATTAACCTCTTTTCTTTTAATAATGGTGTTATCAACCAGCATATGTCTCGTTAGGTTAATATTATGGACACTCTCCATATGATTCTTAGGCCCTCCGCTTTCTAGATGCATAGTTTTAAATTTCGAAAGTGTAGTAGTTGTCATGCCAATATATTTTGAGTTTTTATAAAGCTTACAGTCTTTATTGGGGCAGATGAACTCGTAAACTATGTTGGTGGACTTGAGATTCGAGGAGTTTAGGCAGATGTTGTTTTTCATCAGAAGATTGCTGGCTTTCGTTGTTGTTTTACAATAGATGATGAGTTCGATTTTAACCGTTTGATTTTTAACCTTGATGTTACGGTTAATAATCTCCTTGATGTTTTTTCATCTATTTTATAGGCCGTGGACATCTGGTTTCTGTAATACACTTTGATGTTGCTGATTTCTCCATGATTACTTTCAGTTTTATCCGCATGTTTGTAATGGTTATTTAAAAATGATTGGAGTTGTTTGTCAATCATGCTGTATGAGAAACCATTAGTCACGAGAAATTGTTTTACTCGTGCAATCTCTTAGTGGAAAAATTCCCACGTCAAGCAGCATTTCTAAGCTCGGCGGATGTATGAGCCGATTACGCTAATTTTATACCTTTCAAGGCATTCACTCTCCGCATTGAGGCATCTTCCCTTGTCTGTACTTTTCTTATGTGCTTTATTGATGTAACTGCCATTGTTGTTTTAAACTTTAACGTCCAAGAAACAGAGTTTATTCCCGTGCTTAATTCAGAAGTGAATTTTAGTACGGAGTTCTCCTCAAAATGCTTGATGTTAACCAGATGTTCTTCGTTGTATACGTTGAGGAAGATGTCATCTACGTATCAGCACTATGTGTGCGGATTATTTTCTATGATGTCCAATAATCTCTCTTCAAGTTGACCCATGTAATAGTTGGCGAAGGTTCGCCATCCACTTGTGTGTATAGATTACCGTCCGGTGTACTAAACGGCCCCTCTGATGTGCATAAACGTAACATGCTCCTTAAGATGTTTTGGTCAAGATTTGGAGGATACATTTTAGGATGGTGGTACACGTTTTTTATGATGATTTTGATGGTCTGAGCAATAAGCACGTTCGTAAACAGTCATTCAATGTCAAGGGATGATATTAGTCCTGATGGTCTTGTAGCGTGGAGTATGTTGATGAATTCCTCCGTTGATTTTATGTTATAGTTTGAAGGGATGTACGGTTTTATTAATGCATTTATGGTTTCAGCTAAACAGTACGTAGGAGTCGTGACTTGAGAGATGATGGGCCTCAATGGGTTGTGCAGCTTAACAATTTTTACATTGCCTTAAAGATGTCCTTGTGTGTAATCACCGATGATCTTTTGGAAGTGAAGTCCCCCGATAAGTGCAATAGCTTTAGTTATTTGTCCATTTATTTTGTTTTTATGTCTTCTGTTGGATCTTTTTTCATGCGTTTAAATTTAGTGGTTTGACTTAAGATGGTATTCAATTTGTTGGTAAATATTTCTTAGTTTAAAATGACGTATATTTTGGATTTTTCAGCTTTTCTTATGACTATTTCTTTTGTTGTTTCTTAGAGAGCTGATGGCCTCACGTATTTGTGGCGTTATAAGTTTTCTGCCAGTAAAGCATCTTCGTCTGGGGGCTTCTGCACGTAGTTAATCTTTTTAGGTGGAGTTAATTTCAATCAAGGCTTGGTCTTGTAGTTTGAACATAGATTGATTTTTTTTTCCTATTATCTGATCTGGCCACTGCCTTCTAGGGCATAAGTTGCCGTACTCAAGCTAGCCTGTATCTAGGCTATATTAAAACCGAAATTTTTAAAATGAAAAAAAAACAAACTCAAATACAAACTAAAAGCAAGAAAAAAACAAAAAATATTAAATAACAGGGAGAAGGCCTGCCTCCTCCAAAAAGTCTTAAAGTCCAGGGGATGGTGTGCACGAAACCATCCTGAGCACAAAGGACGGGTGGTAGCGACCCGCCCATCCCGGTACTGGGAGAGGTAACGTGCGAGAAAATTACCTAGACTGGGAAATTCACCGCAATTCCTACATGTCCATGAATCCAGCAGAAGATTATCTCGACATCCGCCCGGCTCACCAAAACCGTGGCGTCACGGATATCGCGAACCAGGGGATGCAGAGATTTCAATGCCCCGAGAGCACTGAGGGCGCTTTGGGAGTCACTATAGATCACAATCCGGTCTCCGAACTGGGCACGTCGCATAATCTCCCGTTTTGAGTGGTGTCTTGCCACCAGCTCGGCCTTGAAGACAGACGCAACGCCTGTCAGAACCCCGCTGACTTCAAACAGAGGGGATACGGCGTGGAAGCTAACCCCCTCTTCGGACTTGGAGCCATCCGTATACACTAGCACTGTTTCAGCGTGACACGAGGTGCGCTCCAAAAAGGTCGAACGCAATACTCCCGGCGCCGTACAAGCTTTAAGGGCAGAGGCGTGGCAACAAATAGCCAAATGTGGTACTCTCCAAGGTGGCGTCCTGGGAAGAACCAGGTAAACACCGGTCCGAGAGCTATACCTAGCTCTCGAAGGAGTTTCCTGGCCCTAAACCCAAAGGGCTTAGGGTATGACTGGCGTCTCTCGGCGGCATAGGCACCGTCAAAATCAGCTGCGGATGCAGTGAGAGGTGTTGGCGACTGAGGGAGGCGCCTGTCTCGCGCAAACAGGCGAGTGATGCACTTTACGTGATGTAGAGAAGGGGGCATCTTCTCTGCATCGACTAAAAGGCTCTCAATAGGAAAAGTGCGGGAGGCACCGGTCGCCAGGCGAAGGCCGGTGTGGTGGATCATGTCTAGCTTCCGCGATAGAAGCTCGGCTGCGGATGCATAAAATTCGCATCCGTATTCGAGCTTCGAACGAACAAAGGATCGATAAAAAAGTAGGGTAGTAGCGCTATCAGCGCTCCAATGGCTGAAAGTCACGGAGCGGAGAATATTCATGGCACGGGTATAAGAGAAACTAGGGCTGTGAATATGAGCCTCCCAGATGAGGCGTCGGTCAAATACAAGACCAAGGAAACGGTGCGATATAACCACTTCCAAGCGCACCCCATTAAGAAACAAATCTGGGTCGGGGTGGAGCGGTGGATGGCGGCAGAAGTGCACTACCTTAGTCTTGACAAAGGAAAAATAAAACCTGTTCTCTTCAGCATAGCGAGACACGCCGTACAATGCCTTTTGGCGTCGACGCTCCAGAGTTAGCATCTGTGCCGCGCAAAAAGAGATCGAAAGGTGGTCCACGTAGAGCATAGGGAAAACATCTTCCGGAAGTACCGAGGTGATGCCATTGATGCTCAGGGCAAAGGGTGTGACACTGAGGACACTTCCCTGCGGGACACCCTCTTTCTGCTCCATTGGGACGGTGAGGCCTTCCCCCACTCGTACGCAAAATCGATAATCTCGCAAAATTCAGATATAAACATTGGGAGGCGTCCCCTTGCCCCAATCGTGTGGAGAGTATCCATGATACCGTATCACCATGCTGTATCATAGGCGTTCTCCAGATCGAAAAACACCGTTGCGTAGGGCTGTCTACGAAGGAAGGCCTCGCAGACGGAATTTTTTAGTCGGAGCAGAGCATCCAACGTGGAGAGGAACTTGCGGAAGCCGCACTATGCAGAAGACAGATGCCCTCCGCTCCCTAAGAAAAAAGGCTAATCTAACATTTAGCAATTTCTCCATCAACTTGGACACGCAAGAGGTTAGAGAGATTGGGCGGAAACCAGCCTGAGTAGAGTGATCTCTCCCCAGTTTGCCAGGAATCTGAGAGGAGACCCACCACCCAGATCCTGTTAAACAAATCTAAGAAAAGGCCATGCCTCGCTCACCCTGGTGTCGAGGCATGGCATACGGGACCTCATCCTGACCATGGGCGGTGTCCGCGCACGAAGCAAGAGAGAAACGCGACTTACCCATAGTAAACCTGTCGTTGAAGGGTTCTCCGCCTTTGGAAGTAATGTCCAGTCGACGGGATTCCGAGACATCACGACGTGCATTGAATCCTGGCGGAGCAGCAGCCCGGATACAAAATGCGGATAAAGCGGTCGCGAAGGATTCCGCCACAAAATGGATTGCGGTCCCATTCTCCTGGAGAACGGGAGGGGGATCCTGCGAGAACTTGCCCTCAATCCTTTTGACTCGCTTCTACACGTCTGTTAGAGGAGTCTTGCCGTTAAGTGAAGACACGTATGTTTGCCAAAAAAAGCGGTGGGCGTGCTTTGGAATATACCGGAACCTAGCTCTATCCCGACGAAATTCACCGAGAGTGAAATCGTTCGGGCGGCGCTTATAGCACCTGTAAGCACTCGGCCGACCACCACGGGAGTAGCCCACGTACAAAACAGCCAGACGTTCTGGGAATAGCAGTCAGGCCAGCGGCGATGAGGAAAAAACTCAACGGCCTCATCTACCGCCCTAAACTCCTTGACTGAGATATAGAATTCAGTCATTTCCTGAAATGCAGGCCGCCGCGCCCGCGCCAAGCACCACCGAGGTTGGCTCTCAGGTGGCAATTGCCTTGAAAATGATATTTGAATAGGAAAGTGATCACCACCATGGAGGTCATAGACCACCCCCCCAATCAAAATCAGGCAGTGCATCCAAAGAGCACAAGGGTAGATCAAGGCAGGAAAATGAAGCGTTTCTCGAGCAGTGATGCGGAAACTCATCCATATTTAGGACACCTTTCTCAAGCTCTTCGATCAGATCGACAAGGACCTGTCGCCTGGGATTTATTGAGTAATGCCCCCAGAGAGTATGTCTGCCGTTCAGAACTCTAAGCAAGAAAAAAGGGCTTCGGTAACCGTGCCACGACGCGGCGGAAGTTCCCCGCCTAGAAGTCCGCTGACGGTGGAATGTACGCAGAAATGATAGTATACCTCATATCCAGGTGAAGCTGCACAGCCACTGCCTGAAAGGAGGTATCTAAAGTGAAAATAAGAACGAAGACATCTGGCCAGGTGTAAAGAGCGCATCCCCCAGCTCGGCTAACATCTCGTGGTGGTAGAGTAGCAAAACCCTTATAACCCGGAAGGGTGGGCAGGGGGCACGTGCCTAGCATTGTCTCCTGTAGAAAAATAGCTAACGGGTAACGGGACGAGACGAGCCTCCGCAGCTTCTCCCAGTTGGCCCGGAGTAGTTCACAGCAATTCCAATGCAGGAATATGCCCTTCAGGCCTAGCTTGGAGGAGACACGGGGGCCCTCTTTGAACAGAAGACCCTAACAGGAATGGCCGGACAAAGAGCTGAAGGCGCTGTCGTCTTCAAGGACTTATTGGGGGAGGTTGGGCTCACCATGAGAGTTTTTTCCTCCCTCCTCCTCCAAACCGTAGGCGGGCATTGTTACTTCGGAGGGGTGGCCCTCTTTTCGAGGAAAAACCGTCTCCGAGCCACTCGCTCCACCTTGGGGCGTGGGTGAAGGAGCCGAAGCTCTTTTGTTGCTGTCCTCCTTTCGGAAGACAGCTTTAGGAATCCCGGAAGATGGCCTGGTGAACAACTTAGGGATCTTGCCTCCTGTAAGTCTAACGACTCGGTGGAGGCGCGTCCTCGTTTCGCCTTACGGGAAATGGGCACGCTTGGGGAGAGGGGAGAGCCCTGGTTTTAGCCGGGGATATGTGTGAACCCTTTGTGCCGCCAGCTTTACCAGGGGAGTGCCTGGGTTGAGTAGACCCCACAGAAGGGCTCCGAATGTGCGCTGAAACAACCGTGCTCGTTGGCCTGGATGGGCCAAGGGCAGAGGGTGTATTTCTAACTATTGAGGCATAAGACGTCCCAGGCAGATCCGGGCGAGCCAGGACCAAGTCCTTAGCGTCGCGAAATGAGAGTGGATCCTGGGCCTGAACCTCCAGGATTTCTTTTTCAAGGAGATCTGCCCCAAATTGCTTCGAAGTAGCGGGATGCGGCTCTCTGCAATTGATACACTCGGCCCCACACGATTTGGACTTATCATGTTCGGCCTTGGAGCAATTTACACATACCTAGGGTGACCCCAACTTTGCACGTCTACATGAGCAATTCTTATGGCCGAAGCGGTGACAGTAATAGCAACTCCGCGGCAGTGGAACGAATGCCTTCACGAATTAGTGATACCAACCGGCACGTACCGACTCAGGGAGCTTGTCACGTGATGAAGAGTGTAGGGGTGGGTCTCGGGACCCTCTTTCTATTACGGGATGCAATAGCTCATCACCCCTCGCAGTAGCCCGCTCTGCAAGGGGTGCCGCCATTTGAGGCCACCCCTCCAGCCTGGTGACCTGTCAGCCCTTCAGCATGGTGGCTCCTCCTTGGGCACGGGGTAAAATTAAAGATAGATGGGGAAGTGAGAAGGAAAGGGTATATGAGTAAGGTATGGGTAAGGATAAAGCAGGTTGTTAAAAAACCACCATTCCAAACTGGAGCTCAGGAATGAGGGATATTGTCCCCACTCCCCTCAGCCCCGATCCAGGACGGTTGACTGAGAAGAAGTTCAGTATTTACCCTGTGAAATTAGAGGCTGACCAGAAAAAGTTCTTGTAGAGGTTGTATGAAAAGCGAGGAAACAGCGGTGAAACACAAGTGTCTGAAGGAAGGAGATGAGGCTAAGCTGGGGTCGGATGGGGTGCTGAGTCCCGTCGGCATGGCGGCCAGGATCGCAGAGGTTAACTTGAGGAGAGATTATTGGACATGATGGAAAATAAACCACACACATATTGCTGATACGTCTATGACGGCTACATCAACGTCCGAAACAAAGGACATCCGGTTTCTCATACAGCATGACTGACAAACAACTCCAATCATTTTTAAATAAACATTACAAACATGCGGATAAAACTGAAAGTAATCATGGAGAAATCAGCAACATCAAAGTGTATTACAGAAACCAGATGTCCACGGCCTATAAAATAGATGAAAAAACATCAAGGAGATTATTAACCGTAACATCAAGGTTAAAAATCAAACGGTTAAAATCGAACTCATCATCTATTGTAAAACAACAACGAAAGCCAGCAATCTTCTGATGAAAAACAACATCTGCCTAAACTCCTCGAATCTCAAGTCCACCAACATAGTTTACGAGTTCATCTGCCCCAATAAAGACTGTAAGCTTTATAAAAACTCAAAATATATTGGCATGACAACTACTACACTTTCGAAATTTAAAACTATGCATCTAGAAAGCGGAGGGCCTAAGAATCATATGGAGAGTGTCCATAATATTAACCTAACGAGACATATGCTGGTTGATAACACCATTATTAAAAGAAAAGAGGTTAATAAAGCGAGGCTGAACAGATTAGAAGCAATATTAATAACTGAAGATAAGCAGGCCATCAACAGTCAAGTAACAAGCTGGAATCCCACAATAAAACTATTTTAATATTCTACTCACAGGAGTGGCCCATTCCCTCTAACGTTACATTCAACCAAGGCGAAATAAATACCCCTTAAAAATCGTTTTCTTTCACTCTGTCAGATCCTAGATCCTCACTCGACTCATTACATCCTAAAAGAGGCAAGAACATTTCAAAACGCTCCGAAGATGATCGATCAAGATCGAAAAGTTAGCAATTTAGTTGTTTTTTTTTACCAAACACATTCATTTAAAAAAGAGATGAATATTGGACAAGTAATCGACCATCTACAAGATGGAATAAAAAGATAGTTAGGAGAAGACAAAGTTGCCAAAAGAAATTAATTAATGCAAAATACACAATTGTCTTCAACAAAATTTGCATATATTTATATATATATATATACATATAGCAGGAACATGGGAGCAAGTACTGAATATAAAATATATTGCCAGTGTTTCGGGCTCTGAACTTATCTTCTAGGCTAGAATATTAAAGATTTATATAAGAACAATTGCTTAACAATTATGAGAACAATGATAATTAATGGCTTTGGGATCAAAGTGTACTAGGACGTAAAACAAAAGGCAAAATATAAAAATGCAATATAAACGACAAAAATCTGTATATTTAGAAAAAAATAAATAAATTCAAGTAAAATTAATAAAGTTACAATTAGAAGAAAAGAAAAACCTCAATAAATACACTAAAATTTGTTACCTGATTCGGATAAAGCTGTTAGCTGAATGAATGAAATTTAAAAATTATATTACCTGGAAGGATGTGATTTAGTATTAGTTGGTTCTCTGATCTATAGAGTTGGTTGGTCGAAAAATAACAAAAAAAAAGTTGTATTTAATTCATGGTGAATATTTAAAAAAGAATTCAAACGAATTAATCAGGTAATATTTAACGGTGTGGAAGTAGAGTTCTTATTTAACTGAGGTTGATTATATTTAATTAAAAGGGACTCAAATATGAGAAGGTCAGATTTAGATTTTAATGCAGATAATATTTTAAATTGATTATAATCTATAGGTATTTTACAAGATTAAGAATGAGATCGGACAAGAGAGTTATCTTTTACGGAGAAATCAATTTCTGTTCTGTAACTGACCCCGCAGTGAGCATCAATGCGAACCTTGAGAAGACTTTCCGTACATCCAATTTACGTTCCGAAAGAACATTTAGGACAAGTATATTTATATACTATTCTGGAACGCAAAATGTCAAGTATGGGGTTCTTTACAGTAAACAAAGAATTAATTTTTAAGGGGTTAACACAAATTGGCTTTTAATTAAAATACGGAGAGAATTTTTTTTAAATATTCGACAATTCCCTCCTAAAAGTATTAGTTTGGTATCCAATAAAGGGAAAGGAAATGTATAATCCATTGCAGGAGACATTATAATTATTTATAGTTTTAAAGACATTATTTAAAAGGTTCATAATGTAATTTATAAAAATATTGGCTGGGTAGTTATTTAATTTAAAAAAAGTGTAAAGTTTGATCATTTCCAAACGGAATAGGGTCCAGTTAGAACAGATATTGAAAGCACGGTAAATTAAAGTTCTACAAGCATTAACTTTGAATTGATAGGTGCAGAAGCTGTAAAAGTTTAAACCAAGGTTACTAAACGTTGGATTTCGGAAAACAGAAAATACAAAGCAACCCTGATTCTTTTCTATTTTTACACCCAAAAACGATAAACTATTATCTGTTTCTGGTTCTATTGTAAAAGAAATGTTAGGGGGATATGAGTTTATGAAGTTCTTGAAAAGTTTCGATTGAGCAGAGGTGTGGAATAATGTAAAAGTGCCATCCGCTAAAGATTTGGCTTGCTAGGAGCAGATACATACACGTATATATATATATATATATATATATATATATGTATATTTTAAAGGGCCTTTAAAAAAATTACATCTATTATTTATCACGTGTTATGTGATTTTAAATTATATACGAGTATATGTATATAATATTGAAAGGAGGCCATATATATATATATATATATATCATTGTAAAAGAACAACCTCTGCCCCCCCCCCCCTAATTTATTGGAGACCACATGCGATTGTAGCCCGTCATTGACAACGTCACTTCCTGTTCGAACATTTACGAATTTTCGATTTCTGAGCGCATTGAGGAAATATTCCCCAATCCTGCGAACTCGTCCCAAGCCTCCTTCCCTCCGGTGACGAGGCGAGAAAGAGCCGCTGGGTTTCGCGCCTTGCTTTTAAATGATAAATAGACTCCGCCTCCGGATTAAGATGTCTGGAGCTTGTGACTCGTTTCTCCAAATTGCCCCTTCCCCTTCAGAATCGTGCATTCAAATAGTCGGGGTTTACTGTAGTTCGTGGAGTCCAGCACGCACATCAAGCCCGTCGTCCTCATCATCTCGTTGGAGTCCCATGATCGTTCATTAGACAGCAAACTTTCTCCGCTGTGATTCTTCCTCAGATAAAGGGTAGCTTCTCTGATCGGCAAGCCTTTGAATTAGCAAAGAAAATCTTCATCGATTACCAATGAGGAAAAGAAGTTTCCTCTTCCAGTGAAATGACGAGTAATTCCCACATTTTCTGTCTAACGTCATCTTTGAAATTGGCTATCTTCATCGGAAGGTTGGTTCGAATCGTACACTAACTGCGTTATTCGGACCGTGCCTCACTTGCCTCATCGCATCGTGTACCACCTGCCTCGTCGGATGGTTCCCCACTCGCCTCATCGCAAGAAGGACCTCCTCGGAAGTCACCCACCCCTAAGACTGAAACACCCTTCATTATTAGTATTGTCAAGATCCCCCTTTAAATCTGAGCCTAGTAACATTAATCAATGAATTATATTTTAGAATCCCTCCTGATAATAATTGTCAAAAGACTATTTTTATTTAAATAATTCCCTTTTGCCTATTTCTTATTCTTATTTTGATCTTTGTAAATAATATTATATTTTTGTTGTTTCATCTTTAACTAACCATGAACGATACTCTCGGCCAACCATTAACGCCTCAAGTTTGACCTCCTAGTCGGTCGTTAATCACTGCGAATAGTCCTTCAACGGTTCGCCTTGCAGAAGATTATTAAGTCACCCCCATATAATATATGAGTAGTGTATTGTATAGAGTGGTTTACAACGACAATATTTACATGAAGACACTGTTTTCCCCCCAATAGCGAGTAAATTATTGTGCAATGAAATTACTTTTTGAGCCTAAAGTTTATTGAACCGGAACTAGTTTCGGTATGAAGTTTTCCATACTATCTTCAGCCGTTAGCAGAGAGAAATTGACAAAGCTTTCAGAAATACTAAAATATACAGAAACTGGCAACTGACATTATTCAGGGGGCGTTAGTTTTAGGTGATTACTAATATTTTTTTAAAATAAAGTCTGATACATAGCGGCTACATTTGTATTAACCTTCGTAGAGATTAAAGTTTATGATTTCTTTGATTAATATAGATTCGATAATTTCTATTTTATTCAAATCGTTACATTGGTAAATTATTTGGGCACTAGGGAATTTAATTATGTGGTTGGTGTTTTTCACATGGGTGAAAATACTACAAGCATCGCTTGCTCTACGAATATCCCCCTTATGTTCATAAATATGTTCATTTAATGGCCTCTCGCTGTCTCGCACATAGAAGGAGGGGCACTTTGGAGTTTTACATGCGATTAATTAATGCATCCCTCCCTTCGGATATATGAATTGCCAAAACCCCACAAAACTGGAACCCTCCTCCGCCCTATTATATCTAGCATTGGCTCACATGCTGACAAACTCTCCAAATGGTTGGCGTCCCTCCTCTCTGACGCAGTTAGGTTAATGTCTCCTTCCGTTATACATCATTCTTCTGATTTTATCGAAGGTTTTAGGAAAATCAATATAAAAATTAGTTGCCTTATCAGTTTTGACATCGATAGCTTTTTTTATCAATATTCAGATTGATGAAGCTCTTCCAGTATTAACGAACGTATTAGATAACCTTAAATTAAACTTCCTTCCCATTACGCAAAATAAAAATTCTTAAACTTGTTAAACTGTGTCTTTTCTGACAAAATATGGCCTTAGTATGGGGAACCCGTTTTCGTCCAATTCTTAGCAATTTATTCAAGGAACACTTCGAAACCTCCACTTTCACTACTATTAAATTCCCAAACTCGGTATAGTATAAATACGTAGAAAACGTGATTTCCACATAGCCATTATCTGAACTAGACTCCTTCGATGATTTTTTGACAAAGTTGAATAACCTACACCCTACCATAAAAGTTAAGGTTGAATGGGAAAATGATAATTATCTTCCTTTCCTTGACCTTAAAGTCATAAGAATTAATAATAAATTGTATTTCACTGTATATCGCAAATCCACCAATCCTAATTCCTTTATACATTTTTTTCATCTCATGATCTTAATATAGAAAAAGCTATTGCAATATCTATGATTTTAAGAGTTATCCGAATTTTTTACCCCCGTTTCTTACAAGATGAAATCAGCTTTATTACATGCTTGTTCAGTGAATTAAAATACCCCCTTCTACCATATAGATGAAAGCCTATCTAAAGCTAGGGCAATATTCTACCGTTCTCAAAAGAAAAATCCTATATGCAAAAAGAATTGCTTAGCTCTTCCATTATCCTTCTTGCTCAAAAAATTAAATCCCATAGTATCTCCTAACTTAACGACCTTTAAATATCCCTCAACTATTAAAAAATCATTTCGGTCCACTAAACCTGAATCACCTAATATAGATACTAGCATTTACCTGATTTCATGTAAAACTCCAAATTGACCCTCATTCTATGTGCGAGACACCGGGAGGTATTTAAATAAACGTATTTATGAACATAAGGAAGATATTCGTAGAGCAAATGATGCTTCTAGTATTTTCATCTATGTAAAAAACACCAACCACATAATTAAATTCCCTAGTGCCCAAATAATTTACTAATGTAACGATTTTAATAAAATAGAAATTATCGAATCTATATTAATCAAAGAAATCATAAACTTTAATCTCTACGAAGGTTAATACAAATGTAGCCGCTATGTATCAGACTTTATTTAAAAAAAATATTAGTAATCACCTAAAACTAACGCCCCCTGAATAATTCAGTTGCCAGTTTCTGTATATTTTAGTATTTCTGTTTTCTCTGTCAATTTCTCTCAGTTAACGGCTGAAGATGGTATGGAAAACTTCACACCGAAACTAGTTCCGGTTCAATAAACTTTGTGCTAAAAAAGTGATTTCATTATATATATATATATATATATATATATATATATATATATATATATATATATATATATATATATATATATATATATATATATATATATATATATATAATCATCTCATTGCTTCAAAACTGAAGTGTATGTTAAGCCAACGAACTTAGGATTCTGCCTTAACGATCTTTCAGAAGGCCCTAACCGGTACAAGAATAGTGTAATCCGGCCCTACATAAATCGGGCCTTAATTCATTGCAACGATTGGGCAACCACGAACGATGAGCTCAACAATGTTAAAAACCTTCTCGTCAACAACGGTTACACCCAACCAAACATTGTCGCCATGATTAGAAATAAGATGGACAATTTTATGAGTGAAAACCTCCCCGAAAATGAACATTTATAGAATGTAGACTAATACTAAAGAGCTAAAATGAACACAAGTTATAAAGAAGATGAGAAAATCCTCAAGAGTATTGTCCAATGCAACGTCTCAACCAATGATCCCACAACTGAAAATAAACCTCATCATATTTGACTAAACAAGAAATACGTCCTCTCTGATTATGATAAACAACTGCCTCCCCCAAACAACCAAACTACAAGAGATCAACGTCGTTTACCGATATCCATCTCCTGTCGGTGACTCACGTAACGCAACTTTCGGTATATAGGCGTGACAGCCACTACCCTCTCCAAAAGACTGTCAGCACATCTTCAGAGTGGCGCAATACAACGTTACTCAATAGAAGAACACTCTCTGCCTTTGACTAGAATCACGTTAAATGATAATACCGGCTGAATTAGTATTAATTTACCAAGAGAAACCTGCGATCAAGATTCAGCTCCTTCCATATATCTCGCTACCTTAACAATGTAGGCATCTTTCTATCGCGTCCACCAGCAGACGCCAAATCTAAACCTAAATGCTCTACTTTTGCCCTTGAGTTTACAGTCTCTTCCTGTTTTATGGTGGAAAGATTTTGATTTTTCATTTTAATTTCAAATTTAATTTGTCAATTTTCTATTTTTAATGTTGCTCTTCTAAAAATGTATAATGTCTACACGTATATTGAATTTATATAGTTTCATTTTATTAATCTTTATCAGTATAGCCCGTAAATCCTCCTTTGGGAAAATTTACTGAAGATAAAGTTCATCGACGAGAAAAACGCAAAAGAAATTATACAAGCAAAACAGCGTAGGCTCAAACAAAAGCCCAAAGAAAACGAAAAAGAAAGGAAAGAAAAAAAGATAAAACCCAGATCCAAGAAAACGAACCATTAAATACATAAAACTACGAAAAAGAAGAAATAAACAAGTACAAAAGAGTACCCGACACATTGAAGATAGAAATCCTGAACAACGGTTATCTATTCGACGGAGCAGATGTCAACCTTAGGGTGTTTAACTCGCCCCTAGGCAAACCACCGAAGGAGGACTCAAGGCAGATGCTCGAAGGAATCAATACTGGGAGGTTCAAGAGAAACTTTGAGGATCCACTTTCCCCAAAAGAAATCCAAGGTCTGCTATCTGAGGGTGCATTCATTATACATCCCTGCCTTCAGCATCCATCGACGAGGTCAACATGCAGATCTTTAACCAAATTAGAACTGGACAAAAAACATCGGAAATCGAATCGAAATGAAATACTAAAAAATTGATAAAGTGCAAAGTGCTAAAATTATAATAGTGACAGGTAATAAAAATGAATATTATAAAATGAAGTAAATTAGAACGATATTAAGTGTTAAAATAATAAAGTGATTAATATTAAGTTAATTAACATTAAGTTTATAAAACTATAAAAAGTTACGAAATTTTTAAAAGTTAATTAATATAAAATGTATAGAAATAAAAGAGATTAAAGTAAAAACGAATTAGCGTAAAACGATCAAGTACGTAAAATTGAAATCTTAATAAAAATAAACTAGAATGTAAATAAACTTTTCTTGGACTAATTATAAAATATATAAATAAAGTTTAAATAGTAAATTTAAAAGTATTTTAAAACAGTTATAGTGTTTAAAAGACTAAAGTGAGAAGTTATTCAAATTAAACATAAACTTTAAATAATAACAAAAATGTATCTATATCAAAACTTAAATGGATAATTAATTTTTTAGCAATCATTTTAAAACTCATAATTTAAAATTGTAAAAGAGTAAATTTTCAACCTAAATATGCATATTTTAGAATGACAATCATATAATATTTAAATAACTGATTTCCACTGACTTCTGGAAGCTTTAATTCTCTTCCTTTGACTCAGAGCTTTCTCTTCTCAACACAATTTTCCTTTTCCCCACTATTAACTATCCTTATATTTTGCAATTGATTACGCATTTGGTAATTAATTACGTGATTAAGGTAAAATGTACTTTTCTGTATTTTCATTACTTAATAAATCTTATCTTATCTTTATCAGTATACCCCAGAAGATGCCCAGTATGGTCAAAAGGTAACTCGGGCCGTTAACAAATAATTACAGTAATCATTTACGATCTTTTTATCCTCATTTTTAAGTCACTTGCCCGGAATTCGGGAAAAATTCTCAGGAAGCTGAACAATGCCTCTTTAGCTGTGAAGTTTAACTATTCCTGTATATATATATATATATATATATATATATATATATATATATATATATATAGATAGATAGATAGATATATATATATATATATATATATATATATATATATATATATATATATACAGTGCAAAACTGAATGCTCAATAACCAATTTTAAAATTATAGGCCGTAACACTAATGAATATAGCCTGCGAATATTAGAATCTCTTCTTATAAAAATCAAATCTCCCACCCTCAACCACGATAATTCTTCAGTCCCCCTTCTAATTACTCAATTATATATTCCTGGTGTATTTACCAACCTATTCCCCTACACCAAACAACCACCTAACATAGATCCAAGGTTTTCTTTAACTTCCTCATTACTTAATTTCTCATTCTGGTCTTTATCTCCAACTCCGTTTGGTAAGCATTTCATTCTTAATTGTTTAGTTAATATTTTTAAACTCTTGAATTTTTCTTTTACTTTATACCTTTAATTGACTTCCACCATCTTAAACCTTTTAAATTGTTACCCCTTTGATTCAGATTAGTATTTAATTCAGTTTATACATTAAGTTTTTAATTTTTTGGGGTCATTTTACTCACTGTTTTCTTAGTTTATTTGAATTGATTTATTAATTTATATTTTTAATTGCCTTTTTTGCCTTTTTAGTTTTTTCATACAATAGTTTGTTGCTCTTTCGATTCATTCTAGTATTTGTTATGTCTTTTTGTGCATCTTTTAATCAATTTAGTTCTATGCTATTAATATTTTTTATAGGAAAAATAGCTCAACTTTCTTATTCTATTTGAACCTTTAGTTCAAATTATTTTCTTGTCACGACTTTAATGACTTTATATTTAATTTTTTTTTTTAGAATTTTAATCTTAGAACCTGAAGATGGGCATGTTGCCCGAAACGTTGTTTTCAAAATTTAAATTAATATATGTACTTGAACATCTTCTGTGCCCTTGCCTTGATGTGAAATTATATATATATATATATATATATATATATATATTAGAAAGGGCGAAGATTCGCAGTAAATTCACATTTCCCGTTTTCTGTTAAATTTAAACGTTAGCGTATACAAAAGTCTTCTTTGAATTTGAAATTTCTCTTTTTAGAGAAATGGATGATTGCCTAGTTGCGTAAGGAACGCTACTGAAGAGGGTTAGGGAACTCTGGAACACTTTTCTAGCGGATTAATTATTTCTTATTATTGCCCTTACCTAACCGCATATATATATATATATATATATATATATATATATATATATATATATATATATATATATATATATATATATATATATATATATATATTTATATTTTAATGCAATGTCCCCCAGGAAAAATGAAAAAGTTCATCCAAATACTTTCGAACTTCATTCAGTTCATTCTCAAGGATTACTACAAGAGAAAATAATAAAATAAGGGTATATATAAGCTAGTATAAATTTTAGGACTGCCTCTAAGACAAAGTCCAACATTCTGTTTTTTTCGTCTATGTTTTTACAGGCTTTACGAGTTGTTTGTCCTGAATATATGGATTCTGAATTCTCCGAAATCTTTGAAATTGGCTATAAAATACAGCCTTGGCCAAAAGTATTAGGCCACCCTAGTGTTTCTGGGTTCTGCTATCTCAATGTTAATGAAACACGTGTAAATGGTGGTTTATGGTATATTACACAATATACATTATTTTAATATCTAGTTGACCCTCCTTTAGCTTCAATTACCGCTTTTATACTTTACTGTACGTATGTAACAATTTTGTGTAAAACCAACGTCCACAATTAACTTATTTTCCCTTGATTATTTCAGTCTTTTATGCTAAAATACGTTGTAGATACAGTTAATAAAGAGTAAAATGCCTAAAACAAGAGAGTTGAGTGAGTGTGAGCGAGGGCAAATCGTAGCTCATCATAAAGATGGAATGTCTCAAAGGCAAATTGCTCAAAAGTTGAAATGTTTTCGATGTGCGGTGCAAACGACTCTCAAGCGCTTCTGAGAGACAAAAGATGTGAAGACAATGCAAAGAACATGTAGAAAAAGGTTACAACGCCTCGTAATGACAGATCCATCATCCATCAGTCGCTCAGAAGCAGGAGATAAACATCGTCAAATCTCTGTGCGGACTTCAACGAGGCAGGTACATCACAAATATCAACCAGAACTGAGAGAAGAAGGCTTGTAGAGTACGGTCTGAAAGGCTGTCAAGCCAGGACGAGGCCATGGATTTCTGAGGCGAATATGAATAAACGTCTTCAGTGGGCCAAAAACCACTCAAATTGGACCAGTGAGCAATGGTCGAAAGTCATATGGTCTGATAAAAGTAACTATGAGGTAATATAGTACAAGTATTCAATCAACATGTAAACTTAAAATATCTGTGTTTATTTACCAAAATATATAACAAATATCCAAGATAAGGATAATATTATCGTTCATGTTTTTTACTCAGGCTTTCGGCATATCTGGTGCAACTTTCGTACGTTGCAGAGTTGGGGAAGCATTTTAGGCTGAATGTCTGGTACCAACCGTAAAAGATTGGTGTGGTTTTATCATATTGTGGGCCTACATATCTGCCACAAGACCTGGAGAAATATTTTTATGTCAGGGAAGGATGAATTTAGCTACCTATGTTTCCATGTTATCGGATGTTTAAGAGCCATCAATTGCTAAATTACATCCAGGAGTGTCTAAAAACAGTGTTATCTTTCAACAGGACAACGCTCCATGTCATGCAGCTAAGAATACTCGTCAATGGTTTAAACCACAGGGTATTGTCCCCATGGAGTGGCCAGCTCAAAGTCCCGATCTAAATCCGATCGAACACCTATAGGGAACTCTCAGCAAAGCTACCAAGAACACAACAATTAAAAATAAAGAGAATTTGTGCCAAAAACTTAGAGAAAAAGGGAGTAAGATTGCGTCTAGCACCTACAAAAAACTAGTTGATTCTATTCCTAACGGTATAAAAGCGGTAATTAGAGCTAAAGGAGGGTCAACCAAATATTAAAACTAATGTATATTGTGAAATATACCGTAAACCACCATGCCCACGAGTTTCATTAACATTGAGATAACAGAAACCAGAAACACTGGGGTGGCCTAATACTTTTGGCCAAGGCTGTATGTTACCTTTATCCCTTTCTTCTGCAAAAAAGACGTTCTATAATACAACTTTTGCTATCCCTTTTAATGTTAAAAACATTTTGGTTTTACCCTTCTCTGTTTGTTTCATTGACCTTCCCTGTCTTTTAAAAATCTTTAACATTTCAGTTGTTTTTCAATACGAGTCAACTATAAAAAACATTCTAGTTCACAATAATTGTAATAATATTGGAGGAGTCTATTCAGTCGAATGTTCTGTTTTTCCAAGTAAATATTTTGGACAGAGAGGAAAGCAATTATCTGCCCGTATTAATGAGCATAAATACCATGTTAGGAGAGCTGTAAATAATAGTGCGTTTTTTTGTGTATATGTCCGAATATAACCACTTAATTAATTGGAATTCATCCAAAAAAAATTTCGCTCAAATGACTCAATTGAAAGAAACCTTGTTGAATATTCATGTATAAGCCAATTTAATAACTTTAAAATTCCCCCTGGCCTTTTTAAAATTGATGTTTTTATGAAAAAACTCATTCTTAAAGAAATTAGCTCTTACTTATATTTCTTTTTTCTTTTCTTTTTTTGGGCAATTTTAATTTTTATGGGAACCCGATGTGTCAATTTAATTATTGCATTGATTACAGAAATTAGCTCTGACTTATATTTCTTTTTTTCTTCTTTTGTGCAATTTTCATTTTTATGGGAACCCGTTGTGTCAATTTAATTATTGCGTTGATTTTGTATTAACATTATTTTATTTCTCTTCCTCTCTCCTTTTTCCTCTCCTCTTCGTTTCAATTTACTTCTCGTGTCTCTCCTAATCTCCCTCTTTAGACTAACGCTTTATTCGTTAATCGTTTTAACCCTTTTGGCTCTGTTCTTGACTCTTTCTTGCCTCTCGGGTTGACCTTGCTACCTGTATAGCTAAATCTTAATGTGAATTTACACATCCCTCTCCTACTTCCTCATTAGTGATTTCTTGTCTTAGAGGTGGTCCTTTATCTATTACTATCTTATATATACCCTTATTATATTATTTTCTCTTGTATTCATCCTTGAGAATGAACTAAATAAAGTTCGAGAGTATTTGGAAGCGCCTTTTTATTTTTCCTGCGGGACATTGCATCCATTACGAATCTCACGTGTCTCTTTGTGAGTTATTCACATATACTGTATATATATATATATATATATATATATATATATATATATATATATATATATATATATATAAATCATCTAATGACCACGACATTTCAGGCTCCATGGCTATCTTCAGGTCTGACAAAGTGAGATAATTATAAATAAAAATTCAAATCCAATACTCACAAAACCTAAAATAACTTCAAAACAGAATTAAACCTTCAGAATAAGGACTCAGTAGTGAGTGGCTCCACTATTATTTTTGATAACCTCAAAAATTCGACGTGGCATCCCTGAACGAGGGTTTCTAAGAGCGACGGGGGAACATTACTCGAGGTAGTGAAGATGGACTCACGAAGGGCATCCACTGTCATGAACTAATGTCCATTTTTGTAGACATCCCTGGCCATCCATCCCCAAATGTTTTCAATTGGGTTTAGATCCGGTGAACACATAGGTTGGTGTAAAATAGGAGCGTTATATTCCTGGTAGAAGGTCTTTATCAGGAGGGCATTTTAAATTGCCGCATTGTCTTGTTGGAAGACCCAGTCATCACCACATAGATGCGGGCCCTCCGTCGTGAGGGATGCCCTTTGTAGCATTTCTACATAGACAGCCGCCGTTTGACGCCCCTGTACAACCTGAAGCTCCATTGTTCCATTGGAGAAAAAAGCTCTTCACACCATGATGGAGCCTACACCATTGTGTCGTGTGGAAAACGTCTCAGGTGATATCTGCTTGCCATGATAGTAACGTTCGAAACCGTCAGTACCGTCAAGATTATTTTTTTTTCTCATCAGAGAATAAAACCTTTCTCCACTTTGCGATTTCCCATGTCTGGTGGTCCCTGAAGAACTCTAAAAAGCCGTTTTGTGACGTTAAAACGGACAAAGCGCTTGAATACGTTTATTTTTATTTTATCATG
Organism: Ceratothoa steindachneri; assembly: GCA_963969495.1. Taxonomy (NCBI): domain Eukaryota; kingdom Metazoa; phylum Arthropoda; class Malacostraca; order Isopoda; family Cymothoidae; genus Ceratothoa; species Ceratothoa steindachneri. Next base: position 72,787,921 of record OZ018321.1, on the reverse strand, counting down.
CCTTTCCCTCTGAGATAACTTCTAATGGTTATTGGACTGCAATCACCATCGGTGAGTGCCTTAATCTGACTTGAGGACCGTGCCGTGTCTTGATGGACAACCCTGTTGTTCCTCCTACCTAGTGCTGGCGTAATTTTTGGGGGGTCTACTACTTAACTTCGCTGTTCCATAGCCCTCGGGATCTTTCAGAAAATTGCAAATCACTGTTTTACTGCGTCCAATCTTGGCAGCGATGGCACGCAGCGACAGGCCTTGCTTATGCAGTTCAACGATCCGAACACGTTCAAATAATAAAAGTTTACCCACTCTAGGCCTTATGAAGTCTTAACACTGTGAGCTACAAACAATAAATGACACAGAATCCGAGAATTTGCGCAAATTTAGACTATTATGCGCTGTGGTCTTAAACTTTTGATCAGCTGTTGAGAAACTCATTTTAGTAAACTGTCTCTTCTCTTTAATTTGTTTAAACTACCTTTGTTTGTCTCAGCTACAATTTAGCTTTTAGTATATCAAAGAATCACTTAGAACCTTATAAGTATCGGAAGGTGCGAAATGTCCATTTTACAGTTTTTAAACTGGTCCTATACTTATGATCAGGACTTTACATAGACTTTAAAATACGAAAAGAAATCTCATGGTTACTTTGTTCAAGGGTTTTAAAGTTTTCAGGAACGACAAAGATTTTGCATTGTACAATATGAGCTCTTATGGCTGATTTTTCCTTATGGTTCAAATGTTTGCCAGTCCAATTACTGATGCTTAAATAAGAACACACCCTGGCCTCCAGAGAATGAACAGTGCTGTCTATATACGTGCCTCGATCAGAGCGAGCATAAATTAAATGATATACATGGAATATTGAACCAATTGATAAATTGTTGGTTCAAATGATTTTAAATTGAATATGGGCGAAATATTGCTGAAAATATTTAATACTTCTTTGCGGGAGGAACGGTATGGTAGAGATACATATAGGGAGTCTTTCTTTAGGGTGCTAATTGGTAGTAGTAACCTGGGCTCGATATGTTGGTTTAAGAATTTTTAAATAGCTTGTCTTAGAAACTACTGAGATATGAATTGTCTTTAAGATTTAGGGAGAAAGTCGAATTATTTATGAAGATGTTGAGGATAAGTGATGGAGTACGATAAATAGTGTTTATATAGCACTGATTTTAAAGAGTTGGTCGCACAAACTGAAAAAGTTTGTCCAAGGAGAGAGAAAGTCGGTTTTAGATATTCGTTGGTGTTCATTTTGTTGCCGGACTTATCTATCAGTAAGTCCAGAAATTGAATAATATTATATTTTCGAATTCAACGGTATATATTTTCCTGTTGGTTTGCAGTGTGTTGATAGACTTCTTAAACGCTGTTTGCTTGTTCTTTATTGTGAAATATTGCGAATCAGTCATCTACAAAATCTCGATAATGAAGTGATACGAAACTATGAGGGCAATTAGTAAAACTATTCTGTTCCATGTTTGTCACCCCGCGAATTTTAGGCGCGGGCGACTTTACATCTCACTATGTCGGCCGTCGGTCGGTTGGTGTCCGTTCTGTATTTTGCCTTTTGATCATAACATTATAACTATTCGGCCGATTCTAACGAAATATGAAACCCTTATGTTGTTTTACATTCTCTTTCGAATGATAGAATTGCCAAGGTCCATCCAAGGTTAGTCCGGGAATTAGTGAAAGTTTTGAAGGTCGTAAGGTCATAAATCAGAATAAGTGAGAGCTTGCGACTTTTGATCAGCAGATCTTGTTTCCTTCCTTCCTTGCTCAATTTATTTAGTTGTCTCTCTCGCAGTTTAAACCAATAGGTTAGTCTGTTTTTTTTCTTCCCAATCCCGCTCCCATTTAAATAATGATCACTCTATCTAATTTAGTTTTACTGTCTGTTAATACTTAATATGCTTTATTTTTTAATTTATCGATAATTATCTTACTTTGTCAGACCTGAAGATATACATGGAGCCTGAAACAGCGTCTTCAACGAATTAGTATCATGAATATTACTTTCTTTCAGGTCCCTGGATTCATCTTTAAGGATTAAATCATCCTTTGCTAGAAGAAACTAATTCAATATATATTTATATTTATTTATATATATATATTTATATATATATATATATATATATATATATATATATATATATATATATATATATATATATATCTCATCCATTTCTCTAAGAAGAAATATTTCAAGAAGCTCTTTGTATGAATTGTCGTTTGAACTTTAATAGAAAACGAGATGTTGTGAGATCTTCTTGTGGTTCTTCACCCATCTAAATTTTTATCTGCTACCTTTTTTCTAGATACCTTGTGCAGAGTTCTGAGGTGTTTTGTGATCATTGCTCTGTTGATAGCCAAACCATTGAACTATAAGCCAAAGCCCACTTTGTAAAACGTGTCGAACAAGAATTTGTTCGTCCATTTTCTGGTCCAATTTTCCCTGATTTCTTTGCAGATCACCGATTCCTTGAGCACTAAAGTATCTCCGAACAGAAGATATTGCTAACTTCACGCTCCATAGTAACAACAATGCACTATGAATTGTATATTTTATTTGTTTTTGTTATGATTCTTTTATCTAGAAAAGAGTTCAAATGTGTACACGTCTGATAAACGATTAGACATGACTGTCCAATCGTTGTATTTATTTTTTTGCAAATTGCAAGAGTTTAGTTATGTTTGGCTTACGTATTAAAGGTTTCCTGACAGCGAAACTTTTATACAGGCTATTTTTATAGTCTTTTCGAAACGGTCTTTTAAACACACTCAAAGCCAGTCACAAACTCGCTTTCACTTGTATTCCTTCTCAATACATTACTCTTACGGCCAACAACATGTCAAAGGGTTTCTTTTTCCACACTCTCTTTCTTACTTGGTAAGAGTGGCGCTTAAATGCTCTATGAAGGTCTCCCTAAACGCCGACTACTGGTAAAACAGTCGACATCCCTTCTTGATATACCTTGTTCTCAACGAGGACCATCCCTTGCTACATTTGTGATTTCCAAGCAAAGGTCTGTCTGCTCTTTGTGGCAATTTTCTTAGCCCGTAGGGAGACTACCTTCGCGATTTAAATGGGACAAGTGGTGCAACTAAAGTCAAGATCTTGATAGATTCAGCCAATCCTTCTCTTCATCACTCATTAACATGAATCTTCCTATACTCTTCCTAAATACAGTATCTACCAAATGTAGCGCACCAGAAGAGAAACCTAACCTAATTTTCGTATGGTGGGGGATTTTTTGGACACCTGATAGATCGAAGACTTTGAGGAGAGTGCACGAATCGTGATTCGATTGGAGTTGTGCTTTTCTTTAAAGTGGACTGTTATTCGTTTTAGGACAGAAAGCGTGATTCAAATACACGAAAGGTATTCACACAAAGTTCACGAAAATTGCTAGTAAAGAATATGATAGATTATAATTATCATATCTTTTTCAAACTCTACACCATCCGAGTTAAGCCATTCTGAAGGCAAAGCCTCTAATGTCTGACTCAGTGGTCCCCAAACCTCTACTAAAAAATGGAAAATTTGAAAAATTAAATTTAAAGGTGAGGCACAGAATGATTTATAAGAACTTTTTACCTCTACTCGCAAATTTTACTGAATGTCGTATAATACAACACAGGTAAATTTTTCAAATTCTCTTATAGTTGACCTATTTTCACAAAATTAGTTGAAAAAAATCAAATTATTCCCAATATTTATCCGTTCAAGAGTAAGCAAGGTTCATCATCCAGAAAAACTGCAAGTATCGCAAACTCTTTGGATTCATTTTGTATTTCTAGGTCAAATAGTTTAGATTCTAAATAAACAACAACTTTCCTGAGTCTAGTGAAAACCAATTATAATTTAAGTAAAAGTATGAAAAATATTGTGTATAATTCCGAATATTTACGTCTTACCTTACTGCATACACAGTTTTCCATTTTCTACTTGAGAGCTATTTCGGGGATACTAAAGTAAAGATAGAATTCTTACAATAAAAATTCTCAAGAGCTGGTTGATAAGCTTCCTTAAAACTGGTAAAAATGCTTGTGGCCGAGATAAGGAAAGTTTATAGGATTTAAAGATTTGAGATTAAGGGTTTGGGATGGCTTATAGGAATACGAAGAGAAGTTTACAATGAAAGGAAAATGAATTTAAACGGAGTTATAAAATTTTAAAAAATCAGTAAATTATGGAGAGATTGCGTAAATTTGTAAATGTTGTTATATTTTCCAAAATATTTTGTAGTAGAAACAATGACATTGCGTAACAACTTTTTGCAAAGACTTTGTTTACATAGTATGAATTCTTTACTGTTTAATAATCAATTTTCTGCGTTAATTAAAGAGATGTTATATTATTTTCTGCATACAGAAATCTAGTGATTTTGATATTATTAAAAATCACACTTTAGCATGATTTATATATCCTACAATTTTATGTATTTTTTCATGTTTTAGTTTGTTTCCTAGTATGGATATTTTATTGAGACAAAGCATATATCATATAAAATAGTGAAAGGTACCAAATTCTGGATAGTCTTCAGAATCTCCTTTGGATTACCCGGGAATGACCAAGAAAAATCATGGGCCCGTAATATGATGTGTTGGAGCTGTCGATGTATGTATTTTAAAGGATGGTTGGGAGGTCAAAGGAAGGTCCATGTCTTTTGCTATTCTCAGAGTATCGAGAGAGATGAATACCAACGAGATGAATACTATCTCTCCATAATAGGTTTTCTAAAGTACGAAGAAGTTAAAGGAAAAGCAGCTTTTCAGGATCTAGGCATAAAATCATCTGTAACCTCTGTCTTTTATGATGATAAGTACCAGTACCACAGCCACCAGAAAGGAGTAGTAGGAAAGATTATCATAATATTCTAAATAAATTTTAATTTTAGAGACAAGGAAATATTAATTCCATTCATATTTTAAAGGGAATATGTAAGAAGTTTTTCATCTGAAGTGTCAGCAATTCGAGTCAACAATGAAATGGATGAAATATTTGCTGCAAGAATGAGTACTTATCCCCACTTTCTAAGTCAAAATGAGCTGAATGATTTGATCAAAGACTTACCTCCCACTAAATGGGAGCTGAAATTTTAACCTCCGAGTTAAGAGAATAGAATTGACTAGGGGAGGACGGCAGGACATGTATGTACCGGTAACGACATGATCAATTGAAAATTTACTTTGATTTTAATGGAAATCTGTATTTCTACAGAAATATGAATGGTTTGTTTACTGTTGCAAGATTGAAGCCTGATTCTGCTGAATGGTAACATTAACAGCTTAAAGCAAAAAACTCAAAGTGGTGTGACTACACAATGAAAATTAATATCCATCTTTGCACCTTGCACAATCCGTACAGATGAATGACGACTACGATACTTCATACGGCAAAAAGATTTTCTGGCATATAAACCTGTCCTAAGACTATTGGATCATATAATAATACTCTAATTTAACTTTGCAAAATGCACATAGGACAACCTCACCTAAGATTTTTATGCAGAAACCACAAACATTCCCTCGCACCCAAAGGAATATAAGATATTCCAAGATCTACTATGGAAAGCAGCAAAGGAAAACCTTCCTAGAGGCTGTAAGAAAACTTACATTCCTTGTCTCCCTGGCCAGAGTAAAGCCATGTACTAAAAGTATGTATCGGCCTACAGTGAGGACCCTTTCACTAATAACACCAATAAACTTGGCGAAACCCTGTTCTCAGTGAAAACGAGAGAAACAAATGATGACATGTAACCATAATTAAAATTGACATGACTTACAACAGCAAAAGTGTGCTGAAAACAATCTGAAAACTTAACATATAAGGTAACACTAATAGCCGAGTGGCAAACGAGCTGCTACTTAATGGCAAACCAAACAACTAAGAAAAAAAGTATTTAAAGAAACTGAGGCATCATAAACTGTTTCATGATTATCAGTGACGGTATGTTTAACCTTTTCTCTATGAATGAGCTAGACATTGCCATGAAAACCACAAACCTAGCAAAGCATTTGGGCTGGTCGGGATAACAGCAGAAATGATACAGCAGTTCGGGACCTAAACTCGTGATTGGCTCGCATCTGAGCTAGTTGGGATAACAGCAGGAATGATACAGCAGTTCGGGACCTAAACTCGTGATTGGCTCGCATCTGGGCTGGTCGGAATAACAGCAGAAATGATACAGCAGTTCGGGACCAAAGCTCGTGATTGGCTCATTACAATCTTTTACCTCTGTAAGGCAACTCACCAAATCTCCAAAATATGGAGGAAGTCTATAGTGGTAGCCCTAATGTAACAGAACAAGGAACTATCATTAACAAAGAGTTACAGGCCAATCTTTGTGTTTTGCATCTATTTAAAGCTATACTAATGCTTGATGATATATGGAATATCTCCTAGCATAAAAGAACCACCCTGACACAACTAGGCGGGTTTCATATTTGTGCGATTCTGTAGTAGAAAGGTTCTTAACCTCACTCAATATATAAAGGAAAATTTGAGAAAAAAAAAATTACGGGCGCTGTATATATATATATATATATATATATATATATATTTATATAAAGATCCGTCAAAATTTAAGAACTCCATTATCCTGAAAAACACAGCAAATGAGCAAAGCTAAGTGTAATTCGGATTAGGCGATAACGATATACCATAAAAATGATCTAACACTCCGTGCAACTATGTTATATTTAAGTGCGATGTTTGTAGCACCTTCAAGGTGATTCTCTTCTTCTTTGACTTGCTTGTTGGATTCACAAAACATTCCTAGCATGAATTACAACCAGGAAAGTTAATGTCAACAGTTACTCTCATGTAGAGCCTGCCAATGCTCTATTTTCACCATTTCATATTAAATGAAGATTGATATAACAGTTTGGAGCAGAATCTATTCAAGAAATCAATCCCATATCTTCAAAGCATACTGAGGATAAGATCAAACAAGGTATATTTGTTGGACCCTAAGAACACGTAATGTTGGAGTCTGAGAAACTTGAAAGCGCGATTGCAAAATCGAAAAAGAGGTATGCTGTGCATTTTGTGGTGAATTTCATGGAGTCTTATGAAATCCAAATCGTCTGAATTTCAAGCTATTGGTAGCAAAGCTTAATGAGAGCTTCAGGTGTTAAGCTTTTGCATGTCTTTTAGGTATACCTTTTTCTTTTACATCGTTTTCTTTTCTGAAATTTTGGGTGATTTGTTAGGAAAGGATGGTGAGAGATTCTATCACTACATCGCAACAATGTATAGAAGACACCAAAAAGATGGGATACTACCATTATTAGGGACTATAATATATGGTGTCTAATCAGTAAAATTAAAAGCGTTCACACGAGAAAAGCATGATCTTCAAAGAACATTTAATGTGAATGTTTTTCATTATCTTTTGCTCTTATTTTCTTTACAGTTCCTAAATTTGTTGTAGTACGTGAAAATGCCCTTTGGTACTGTCTCAATATCGTGACAAAATCGGAATAGATTTGGAACACTAAATATCGCTTTAGGGAAAGATTTCTTATATATCTAAAGAGAATGTAAAACCAAGAGAATCTCTTAAAATAATGATTATAGAGCAAAATGATGTAATATTTGAATTCAGCGGCAAAACTACATATAAAACCTGAAAACATGCATATAAACAAAACAATTGTTACTTATTGTTATTAATGACTAATGTGATGGGCAAAAACTCTTAAATATCAAATTTAGTTTCTGGAAGGAAAAACTCCCTAGTGCCTGCAGAGTTAATTTAAGAAGTATAAAAAAGAAAAATTAAATTGAGAACACATATTTATTCCTCTCAATATCAGCTAAATATTAAGGTTATGGTATTATATGATCCAAAATTATATTAAAACATATGTACCTCTTAAAGGAGCAAAAATGAACATTACTCGACTCTGGGTTAACCATTTTTCCTCTTTTTTTGTGATGATTAAACAAACTATTTTCTACTTTACAGTTTTATTCCAGGACAACCACTTAATAATTTACATCATTAAAAACTGGAAATGGGCTTGCCACATTCCTTTAAACTTAATATGTCATACACAAAGCAGTGGTTAGTTAAGTGTTTAAACCACAAGTTGTCATTAACCATGAAAATCTGTTAAGAATAATTGTTTTCTCCTACACTATTCGCCGTGTAATGACGTGGAATGTTAGCTAAACGCCTTAGGCTAGACTAGAAATGCTTCATATCTCCCTGATTTATTCTCACGTTGCATTTAATTAACAGTCGATTTGCTTATATTAAATGAAGCGTAAGTTTTCACAAGATACATTTAAAGTTAAACTGTAAAACACAGGCCGGTAGAAGGGATAATATTTTTTATATTTACTTATAAATAAATGAATTTTTTGATATAATTAGATGATTTCGTTGAAAAAGGTTTATATATTACAGAAACTAAACATATTATTATTAATTCATTTTAAAGCATGGTGTAATATATATTTATTGAGTAAGAGGTTTCTAAACTAAATAGAGGGATATAAGTTCTAGAATAACATTTATTTCGGTAGGAAAAATGTTAAAAATCTGGTACAATAAATTGTAATTTCACATGAATTGAAAAGAAAAGTAAAAATCGTTGTAAAAATAACGTTTGGAAGCTTTTAAAACAATAAGATCACCTTACAGTAACTTTAGATTAGGAAATCTTTGTCGTTTTTAAAAGATAAGTGAAAATAATTTTTAGAGTTGTTTATATTTCTAAGCCTTAATAAAACAATTATAGTTCATTATCATCTTTTAAACTAACATTGCTTAGGGCATATTTAAACTACAAAAATTGTGTTTGGGTGCCACATGAAATCTCTGATTGACAATCTTCACTACAACACATCATTACTGCTCTCTCTAATCACTAGAAATATGTGTGAGGGAGTTTCTGTCAGAATTTTTATGGGAGATGAAAAGTTTGCTCTTTACTGCAATATTTTAAGCGCAAAAACATCGGCTTAATTGCCAAATAAATATCCTATTCCTGGACAAGGTCTGCAACAGAAAACGGCTATGCTTTGAAATTAGGAATATATGAAACTTTTTCATTATGAGATCTTCGATAATAAGCAAATAGACACCGCAGACCTATACAAATGTTTAACCATTGCAATGTTTAAATGAAGCTCAACCGGAAGTTCTTCTTACTCTTTCATTTTCACCCGACCTTTCACCATCTGATAAACATTTATTTAAGAAGTCTTTAAATCACCTAAATGGCACCGTTTACACTAATACGGGGATGGAAAAAGGGTATTCAATCATATATATGATCAAAACCGAATAAATTCGTCGGAAAGATGCACTGCTTAGTTAAACGAGAGTAGAGCATTGCCAATGATGAAAAGTATTTGATGGTTTTTTCTCATTTAAAAGTATAATTACCTCACATCCTATTGATTACATACTTATTGGAATGAAAACTTCGAATTATTAGGACGCAATCAATAGCTAACGAATGCATTCTAGATTGAAAAAAGGGAATATAAAATTTTAAATGAACAAATTGCGAACCGAATTGACGACTAGTTAAAATATTATTGGGTATTTTTCTTAAACCTCTACATATCCTGATATTTTCTCTGTATTGTGACAACTCTTTTGCGCGAATTTATAGGTAAATCTGATAATAAATTTTACTAGTCTTAATCAATGCAAAATATGCATTAAAATTTAGTCTTTATTCGACTAATCTTCACCTTAAACTTATAATTAGTAAAGGTTAATAAACTAAAATTATTTGGACTATAATTGTATTTTTACATGCATTTGCATTTGTATTTGAAAAGATATATAAATACTAAAAAAACATTAAAAACATAATAATAATCGAGATGGTACTCTAAACATCTGTTCGAGCTTAATTGAAAGTATATATGGACAAATATTAAAAACACCAAGTAGATCTTAGGAATTATGGACGTAGACCCACAACTTAGGCATATTTTCTGTTTTATAAAATCCCCCCCCTCACATCATTGTAATCTAAAGTTGTTCAAAACCATCTTTCATTTGATTTGGGGACAAACTTTACCAAACAGACGAAAGAAAAAAAAAATGTTCAGGATCGAAAAAGAACTACACGATAAAAACTCTTCAACATTCAAAGGTAAGAATGATATAGAATTTTTAACACAAATCTCTTTTAAGGAGCACCGACACTTAAATCTAAAGATATGACCATTCATTGCATGTTTTCAGCGGGGTTTATCTTAAAATCGAAAACTAACGATTGAAGAGGAAAGAAGTGAAAATAGGGGGAATATATATATAACCACCGAACCTCTTAGGAATAGGAGTAGCCTGGAGGGCACGCAATCATATATAAGTCGGTTGAAGTATACTAGCCTATGTTATACTTGACAGCCCCTTCGTGGCTGCAAGGTTTCCAGCTTAAAGCTAATAAATTCACACAGCTCTAGTGACCAGAAGGTCATCTTACTATATAGAAAATGGGGTCTGTAATGGTATGAAGTGCAACAGCGCAGCATACCAAATGGATCTTTTAAGATGGAGTTCAGTTTCTTTACAAAGGGGTTAATAGGCTATTTTACCCTAATTCAGGTCTACGACGCTCTCCGAGGGTAAGGATTCCGCCAGGCGATATATAAATCCAATCTTACTTTACAGACATCAAAAAGAGGAAGTAGAAGAGCAGAAAGAAGGGAATTACTCTGCACTGGTGGGCAGGACCCTTTTCCAAAATGAAAGTACAATAAAAATCACACCCTAATTCTGTCCCTCCTGGAAACGCGGTGCTTTGTGAGTCACTCCCATCATCGACTCATAAACCAATACGATTTTTTTCTTATTGTAATTATTTTCCCTTAGAATTTGTCATTCTTAAAATAGGACTATTTGCAACGGTCATTTGATTAACGGTCATTTGGTAACTCTTTGTCATTGTGAATATGTTCCTTCTGTACAAGGTCCTTTTAGAACTGGGTCCTATTCCAATAATTTTGGTCCACGAGATTTAGAATTGGTCCTGTGAGAAAAGAATGAACAGGAGAGCTGGGAAGGATCTTTTCAACCATACATGCTAGATTCTGGCAGAGGCCTTCTTTCCATACTGATTAGAGTTCGCACAAAGAATCATAAGGTTTCTATATGAAGTTGCACTCCGTTTATCCTAATGGGCAATGCCAGGATTAAAACTAAGAGAAATCTGTAGGAACAAAATAATTCAGAAGTACAGTTTTATGGTATTCGACCCATCTTCACCTCCAGATCAAAAGAAACATGTCGACAATTAGTAAAAAATTACTAAAAACCCTAAAAAGGGGAATCAACAAGAGGGTTAAAAGGTATTATTATAAATATAACTTGCCAAGCTAGAAATAAATGAGTATACTTTGCCTCGTAAGGTAAAAATAAACCATGCAATAATTTTCCGTAGGAGATTCTCTTGTTGAATATCGTTTTATCCTTGAGAGTAAATACGAAATTTTATTGAATTCTCAACCATGGTGTAGCTCAAATCTGCAAGATTGCTCGCCTTTAACTCCCAACGCCCGCAGTTAGTTATATGCCGTTCTGACACTAATCCATGCCACAGGATCTGCGGCTATATATAACTTCTTACATTCTCTAGCTTCACCACTCGAAAGAACTGCCCTTCCGAACATCATTAGCTTTCGCTTTATTCTTTAAAAGGTCAACTGGAATATAGATAAAGTGTATAAAAATAAAGGGACCTTATCTTTCTATTATTATTCTCGTTACCTGTACTTTACCCAAAATTTTTAAAGGTACTCGTTTCCCAATAAGACCAGGTAAAGGTAAAAGGTAAAATAAATATGATCAAATTAATTTGAATTTCACCATAATTATTTTTTTACTAACATCTTAGAATGTGTGTTGGCGTGTGTAATCCCCTAGAATTGTGCCAATACAAGATAGTATCGTTAGGGGAGCCGAAATTTGAGCTAAGCCAAATTCGTGGTAAAGTTTCTTTGATTCAAATTATTTGACTGCATCAGTGTCAGGTGTCTGGGGTATCTTACAAGGCAATGAAATTAACGATGAATTGCCTCTGAGATATTTGCTGGCAGATTCCCAACTTAAGGAATAAGTCCTGACCCATGTTTCTCCAGCATTGGCTTAAGAATAATCAGCAATTCAATTAGCCATCTTCCTCCTCTTAATCCGTTCAGTCTATAATTACCCACAGGTCCTTGATTGGAATTAGATATATAAAGTTTGAGGCTATTGGCCTATATACCTGTAGGTGTTGGTGATGGTAGTGGTGCCCGAGCCACTTCATTACTTGTGCCTAATGAGTTGTTCTTATGTGACATTTTATTTTCGTTTTTCGGACGAAAATTGGACCTACAAAAATATTTCGCCATAAGTAATGATGGAGACAATCCCCGAACTCAAATCTAGGTTATAGCAACCATATCATAGAAAGTTCTCCGCGCTGGCTAATGTTCCACACCTCTCTCCACTCGGTCTCTCACAGACATTATTTGTAGTTACCATACCTTTCATCTTCCAATAAATTATGCATTTAACTCAATTTGGTAGTGAGAGAGAAAGACAAACGAAGAGAAAGTTAAATGCTGAATATGGTACGGACGATCTAAAAGGTGCAGTGGAAAAAAATGGGGGCACAATTTCACATGCTTTAAAGGGAAAATGTGAATTTTAACGAGGTGTGTATGAATACATAGAAAGATAGTAAAAGGTGATTCGAGTGATGAAGCAGAGTAAGAAGACAGCAAATGAGGAATTTAAGTGAAATATAAATGGAATGTCTATGAATACATATGTAGAAAGATGAATGAGGACCTGGATGGAATCAAAAAGGTGAACAACCAAGTGAAAGTAGGTTGGTTGAATATTAAGTATAAGAATGATGTGGTACTTGTGAGTAATGGAGAGGGCAAAAGTAAATGTCAATATTACTTTGACGAGTTTTATAATATGAGTAAGGAAGTTGAAGTTAATGTTAATTTGAATGTATTCGCCGTTGTAAATCGGGTGGTGTTTCAGGGTATGGAAGCGAGGAGCAGGCATAAGGTCAAAAGTTCTCTGAGATGTCATAAAATGGAAAGCACCTGAAGTAGACGGTGATTCTTAAAAAAGTGTTGGTAATTGATTCTATTTAGGAATGAGTCTGGTGGTTGTGTTGTAATACATTTGAATTGAAAAAATGCCAGAGGACTGAAATAGCACTTGGAATAAGACCGTTGCATGTTTTAGGCATGTACAAAAAATTCTGGCTGAGCAGATAAGAATGATGACTAAGGGATTGAAGGAAAATAAGCAAGGTGGATTAGAGTGGGTACTAGCTGTGGGGATAAAATATTCGCACATATAAACCTAGCAGAAAATAATAGATTAAGTGGTATAAACTGAATTAGGCATTCCTAGATCGGAAGAACTATTATGATCGTGTAGATAGGGAAGCACTTTAGTAGGTTCTAAGAATGTATAGGGAGTGGCAAATTTGGAGATTTTTGTGAACATTATTTATGTCTTTAGAACTGTTGATCGAAGTGGTAGAGAGATAATGTGTCTGAGGAGGCTAAAACTAAAGGCAGCCTAAATTTATGGTATTATGGAGGAGGATGGAGTGGGATGTGATATTAAAGCCTGTGGGTTACTCTTTAACTAGAGGGTTTTTTTTAAGTATCTATGGTGTTTCATTAATGATAGTGGTGCACGTAAAGAAGATTGTAACTGAAAGTTTGCAATGGTGAGAACTTTCAGGTGGATGAGAGTGTTAGTGTATGCTAAGAGTATGAGTGCAGCTACACAATAAGGGAAAAATTAAGATTTTTTTCTCACATCTCAAATACCTTATTTTTAAGCACTTCACATTGTTTATTGACGCAAATTATAATAAGGATACTGTTGTACTCTTTCATTAAATACTATCCTAGTGTATTTTTCTTTATAACCCAATATTGCAGAGATTAAATTCGAATTTTAATTAATTTAACCTTATTCAAACTCCTCCTTGGGTTATTTTTAGTTAAATACGTGATATCTACTGCTAAGTGAGAAATATTTGTTTCGCTTAACAAATAATATTAGAGTCTATCGAGGACACAACCCCAAATGAGAACTTTATTAAAATAAAAGTAACGATTTCTACACTATTTTATTCACTCGCCTACTCCTGACCCACTGTCTGGTCGATGTCCTGGAATGAAAAGGACTACGAAGTCAACCTCTAATGCAAAATCTGCTATGGCGACCCGCATTAGGAAAGCGTTATTAGGTCGACAACTCGGGAGTCTCCTGCAACACTTCACAATGGCTGATTGTCTTCGACCACCTTGCGACCAGCACAGTTATGGAGTGTCAATATAGTGGACTGAGGAATGCACCCCTCCCCCTTGCTACTCTAAGCATCCTTTGTGCAAGTTTCTCTCTATGCCTAACTTTTTCTTTTTAAGGGCATGAAGTGACGTCATCACCGAAATCGACGGACAACTAACTACTATTACTACATATTATATATGGGCGACACATTGCTTAAATATTCATATACTCGTATTAAAAAATAATATTGAGAATGAAACTAAAATGTAGTCTAGTTCTCACATTATTTGCTGATTTATGAGATAAATATAATCAGTTTTTAACGAAGTAGTCTATATTTTTTATAGTACCAACCCCTTAATGATAATTACAGACAAATTAATTCACACTCTCTAACTTCGCAACATTCGGTTAAATTTTGAATAATGATGAGCAGTGAACTAAATGCAAAACGCCTTATTTGAGTTCTTTCATTTGCGCTGAGAGCGAGCCTATTATTGGTTTTCACCTAGCACATACAAATCACTGATTTCACTCTTTCAAAAGGTGAAGATGAACTGATTTTAATTAGTAATATAAACACATGTGTAATACTATATTATAAGCTCTATATTCTAGTTCCATCACTTATCTCTTTGCACTGATGCAAAGAGTACGAACCCTTGGATATAATTCTTCCTTGTTATTCCTATAGATCAGAGGTGTTGAAATTACTTTCTAATTATGGTTGTAATATATGCAGTATAAAGTAATTCAGCGAGATAAAATCTTCAGCCACAAACAGAAAATGAGGACTGAAATTTAGTTTGCACTATCCGCTAATAATCTTTACAACATCTTATTGTTTTAAAGAATGGTTAAGTGTATTGTACTCGTGACGTATTTTGAATAGGTGAAAAACATCATAATTATAGAAGTTAGTAGAACTATATGAGGCATCGTGTAACAAGTTAAATATCTTAATAATATTTAGTTTTCACTAATTTTCGCTGAGTATTTGTTCATCTGTTCATTCCTTCAATGTAATTACTTCAATGATTTATGGGGCCGAAATCACCAATCATTGAAATTTGGCGTGAAAGAAAGCACCTTAGCATTTTGATATTTACGTAAAGGAAGCATTCAAATGCCCTTATATTAGGTTAGTTAGTTCATTCCGCAAACCTCCATCTTCTAATGTCTAAGAAATCTTTAATTGTACAGAATTGCAAACAAAGTTTTGTCTGATAAATAGAGGCAGATATTCTTGTAATTATAAGGTCTCCATGGTAACGGTAATTTGGTATATTTATCCAACGTTATTAATAGGTTAGGCATTGCCTATATGAGCTTTCTAAATTTAAAAAAATATCAAAAAGAGAATAAACATTGAGAAAACTAACACTATTACAAATAGAAACAACAACCACGAAAATATAGATATCAGTAAAAAAGATCGGCAGGCTCAAGGGCCGCTTGGGAAGCCCATAGACTTTAGGGCCCCAGGCGTCCCATCAACAATTTAATTAAAAATTTCAAACAATTTAAAAATTAAATATTATGAAGGAGGCCCATTTAATCCAAAACACTCCATCACACCAACGACTGGTAGCGACCTTTTACAGTATTAGGACAGGTAATGCACAAGAAGCTACTCAGTCTTGGTCATTCGACCCAAAGTTAGCACTATCCTTAGGGTTCAAGTGATATTGTAGTAATGGGTCAGGAATTGCGCTTTCAGATGTGGCTGCTTTAGTTCGAAAACGACAAAACTGACTTTATAACGTCAAGCCATTAGGGAAGAAGAACTTTTAATTCCCGCTAGCTATCTTCCATCATTTTTTGCCATGCAGCGCGCAGGGCTGACTTGATCGCAGTCATATAGTCTCTGTTCTCCCTTTCAGCTTTATAAATGCCCAGAACGACATACTTTCTCACTCTTGCTTTTTACATTTATCTCCTTTTTATGTTTATTACCTCCACATATAGGAAGGAGTTCATGATTGATATTTTCTTCCTAAACTTTGAAATATTATACTCTTTATAGTTTTATGCCTGTTTTTCTAGATTATCTTATCTTTTCAAGCATCCTGGGTGAAGCAGAAAGTAAAATCAAATTAATATCAACTATAAATAAAGCTGCTTCCTCAATCTGACTATTTAGAAGAACTTTCTGGTAAATAACTTCATATTTCAGCCTTTAATGCGAGTTCTCAGTGACTCTTCCGTCGGGTTGGTGTTCCGTAATTAAAGACCATAATTTTCCTATCCGTCGTCTATTCCCCTTTTCATAGATCTACCGCGTTCGTAGGGAGTTGAAGTGCCGTTTAGAAGCCGGTCACGTCCATGGGTGAAAAGGGGGTTTTGGAAAGCTTTTATGGCTCACTGACGGGAACCCCAATCGCGTAGTGGGGCTTAATATCCTTACTCACCTTTTTTATGCCTATTAGCGTTCTTCCAAAAATCAATTAACCCTTCCACGATTGAATGCGTCGCGCATAACTAGCATGTGTTGTATTAGGCCTCTCCCCTCAGTTCACTTTCAAGTGGTAACTAAAGACACTTTTTCTTATGTATGTAAGAAGTAGGGAAGATTAGTGTCCATTGAAAAATGATAACAGTGGATACTTTTCGGCTTCATCTCAATTAATGTGGCAAAACGTTTTTAGTATTCTTTAATGAACTTGTACTTTATTTTTTAGTCGCGAGCTACTCTACGTATATCTCACTATGTCGGTCAGTTCCCGTTTTGATTTATTTGTTTGGTTTAACATTGTAACTATTCGGCCGATTCGAATGAAATTTGAAACCCTTAGGTTGTTTTACATTTTCCTTCGAATGATATAATTTCCAAGGTCCTCCCATAAGGTCATAAATCATAATAAGTGAGAGCTATTGCTATTCACTATAAGACCAAATTTTTATTTATTCCAATTATTCTTTTCTGAATTGATAATTACATGATGAAACTATACTTAAGGGAGAAAAACCTTAAGGTCTATTTAGTTTAAGTCAAAATGGCAGTTATAAAGAAACACTTTCCAGGTTTACTTATTTCTTATTAAAGATAGGGAAATTATGACAAGAAAATAGAGTATGGCATTAGATTTCGTGAAATACGATAATTAAATAATAGTTTATCTCATTAATTCGTCATCTAATTCTAAGAATAAACTAAAAAAATACGGTGGTTCCATCCTCGTTATTAGACATAAACAAAATGCAGTATTTAAAAACTTAAGAACTGATGACATATGATCTTTCGACCGTGGCAAGGTTCAAAACTGATAGGTATAACATCACTCTAGATTATCTTTGGCACGATTTCAACATTGGAATAGTGAGTTTGTGATAGTATTAATGGAACGTCAATTTTATAAATGACAAAATAGTTTGGAATTATTAATACATGCCATCTCTCATTGCCTTGCAACTCTTTATTTTTATTTTTCCTACCCTGGAAAGTGTTCACTTAAAATATTCTGTTATTAAATATTATATTTGATATGCATAGCACACTCGATGCAATTTTGTATTTCCGAGTCCCATTAACTAAAAATTCAATTTACCCTAGGTTCATTTACTCAGGACTATCAATCTAAGAACTGTACCGCGTAAGGTTTCGGTAGTAAAACATCTTTATTTGAAGTATATTATTTATAATTTGATTCAAAATATTTTCGCAAAATTAGCTGTTTATTTTCAGACTACTAACAAATGTAATGCGCGTTCATTATTCCTTTTCAAAATGCATCGATAAAGGGATTCATTGATAAATTTATAAAGACAAAAGAAGTCGTTTTACGTAAATGAAAGCCATAGGTTAGGCAACGCATTCGATCTTTTTCGCGGTCCCAGTCAAGAGAGGGATGGAGTTAGTTTCTAGCTTGACTAAAAGATCCAAATGCAGATACGGATCCAACTCTCCGAAGTGTTGGCCCGTTTTTCGTAGCAGAAAACCCTTTCCCAGTATTAATGTGAGCCGGTAGCACTAGGAGAAAAGAGGGAAATGGAAGGGGAATCGATGTATGCATTGAAATTCATCGGGCGTTGTCCGTTCAAATTGAATTATCTGAGTGGACGTTCAGAACCATTTACATATTTTACTTTATTTTGCCTGAATGGAGGGAATATAATCTTAGTTTTCTCTTTTAATTCCTATTTATTTGAAAAGACTGGAACTACTGCTATTTCTCTCACTTATTTGTTACACACAAGGATTTCCAACCTGTCTTATGCATGGGGTATCTACGTTGAAAATAATTATTTATCATAATCGTAAATTTACATTAATGTTTTATTTGTTCATGATAAATTGAAATTTAATTTCATTTTTAATTACCAATGAATCCTAAAAATAATCATTTTTAATGATATGTAATGAAAGATATAATCATTTCACTATTTTTACTTTGAAGAGTGTATGAAATTTGTTATCGTAACTTAGTTTGATTCAGTTGTTAGGGACATGCCCCTACAAGAGCCATTTGATCGTAATGGAATTCCAAACATCCCCTATTCACTTAATATCTAATTACCCTTTTAGAGCTTTTGATGTTTTCTTCTGAAATTGAATTATTTCTTTTTATCCTGAACCAAAGATGAAATAAAAACTTCCTTCTAACATGTTTTCAAAAATGCCGTCAAACTTAGAGAAAATCCGTTCTTCAATCTGTTTTCTAAAGGAAGCCTACTCCTGTCCATTCTTTTAAGCGAAACTTATAAGTCGTCGATCATTCGGATACCAAACAATAAGGAAACCTCACAAAAGAATCCATTCCTGAGATAATAGAGCGTTCTTTTCTAAGAATATAAACTAATGAAATCGTTACACTTATTTCAAAAACCGTTTCGAGATGAAGGTAAAATTAAATGAATTTTCCAATTAACAAACCATTACACGCACTTGAAATTTTAAGGAGGAAAAAGTTTGGTTATTGATAGGCAATTGGTTTCCTAAATAGGTAAACTATATCAATTAAAAGCAGATGCGTCAAGCCTAAAAGTTTTGATGCTAAAATGGGTTCGAGATTAGCTACTGATTAATAATCTTATCGAATACATTCGTGGCAAATAGCAATAAGTTTTATTATTTTCCCTTCTCGGGGAATTTGGACCTATACGATTATAATAAGCTGTCAATTTATGACTTCAATAGTCTACCCTAACAAATAATAAACTTCATAAAGAACATCAATTTCTTAATATTAAATTGAAACAGGCATATAGGAAATAAACGATATTAATCTAACACATGTGGCTAGAAAATTCCATGTCTTTTCAAACTCTTAAATTGATCTATTTAGTTACTGAAGCTAGCCAAAATAATCTCCTGACATAATAGCCCCACTTAATAGATGTGAATAAATGAATCAAAGTAATTAATAACCTAAAAATTCCCCAAGTTAACTCAAGGATACAAGCTCTAGTACTTTTTTATTCAATTCTATTTATTCAGTGTCCAGTTAAATAATACAAAAGTAGGAAAATGAGAAGCAATAAATAACTCAAAGACGAGAAATTGAAACCTGAAAAAGTGGGAAAAAGACCGAAACTCAAGTTTTCAAAATCCAAAACGTAGCAAAGAAATAACCTAAGAACAGCAGGAAAAGGCTAGCAGAGGGCATAAGAGGCGTAATAAAAGGAACAACATTGGAAGACAGATGGAAACCCAAGAACAAATTTCAAACGGAAAAAGCCGGAAAGCTAAACGTATATACCCCCCCCATCCCCCTCAAAACAACAACAACAACAACAAAACACACGGGCATTACACCCAAAGAGTGTCTCCCCAAAAGTTCCTTTCATTACCGGCGTCGACAAAAGCAGAAAACAAATGAATAACGATGTTTCGAGTGGAAGACAAAGAGCCTGAAATGAACCAGAGACCCGATAGGGTTTCATAGCCAAAGGGGCCATCAGAAGAGTATTCTTCCTTGTCTCCCTTTGTCTCCTTGCTTTTAGCTATCTTGTTTATTTCTCTCTTTGACACATCTCTCTCTCTCTCTCTCTTTCTCTCTCTCTCTCTCTCTCTCTATATATATATATATATGTATATATATATATATATATATATATATATATATATATATATATATATATATATATATATATATATATATATATATTAATATATATATAAATATATATATATATTAATATATATATAAATATATATATATATATATATATATATATATATATATATATATATATATATATATATATATATATATATAAATACATATACATAAATATATACACAGTGTGTGGTGGATAATTTCTTGCCATTGGCAACTCCGCATTCCACTCATGCATGTTGTTTAGCGTCAATTCTCTCTCCTTTCTATCATAGTAGAGTCAATTGTGCATCGTCTGTGAAGAAAAAATTACCAAGGCTGACTTTATTCATCCATAAATTTGGAATAGGTAAGCGGTGCTGCTTGCTTTTCAAGGCCTGAGCGCTGTACCAAGCGCATAAGAGGAGGACATAATCTTAGCCATCGGACATTTTTGGCCCCTCAACTACCCAGACTTCAATCTCTGCACTACATCCTGTTCCAGCAGCAGGGTGGACCATAGATCCAGGATCGCCACCGAAAGGCCTGCAGCAGTTTCTGACGCTGATAGTGATTTCATTGAATAAAATGTGTAGTAAAATCCTTCAGGTTTTTAACAAATGAACTATCAGTATTTCTTTTATATTGAAGTTAGGAGAAAAATTACCCACTGCAATTAATATATATATATATATATATATATATATATATATATATATATGTATATATATATATATATATATATATATATATATATATATATATATATATATATATATATATATATATATATATACAGTGGCGGCAACAAAAAAAGTGACATGTGACAATTCAGAGAAAATGAAACAGAAAAATGTAACTTACATATTTTATTATGAATATTTCATGAAAGTTAATACTTGGTCATGTTGCCCTTGCACTTGATGATCATCCTGAGTCGATTGGGCATTGATTCAGTAAGGTTTGCGAAGTAGGTGGGGTCGATCGTAACCCAGATCTTCTTCAGTGATTCTATCAGATCCTTGATGCTGCCGAGTGCTGGCTCTTGAACTTTGGTTTTCATCAGATTCCAAGCATTCTTAATAGGATTTAGGTCCGGGGAATTACCAGGCCACTCCAAAACACTAATATTATTATCATTGAAGAACCTTTTCACTAACTGGGACCTGTGAGCAGGGGCACCATCATGCATGAAAAATTCACACTGATGAATTTCCCAAAATGGCAGCATGTGCTGCCTCAAAACTTCCAGATAGTTAGTCATCCTCATGGTTACATTCTTGGGAAGGAAGTACAGACCCCTCTGCCCTTGTTTCCACTAAAGGCACCACACACCATCACACTATCAGGGTGCTTCACAGTTTTCACGGTATATTTTGGTTTATACCGAGACACATTGCTGGGACGACGCACAATCTTTGACTCTCCTCTGACCAGCCTAAAGGTGTTTTAATCACTGAACATAACCTTCTTCCAATGGGCAGCTGTCCAATGTTTATAGGTCTTGCACAAATTGAGCCTTTTCATCTTCATAGTCTTGGTAAGAAGTGGCTTCTTGGCAGCGCGGCGAGCCGGTAGGCATAAGTCCTTCTGTAAGCAATGACGGATGGTCCTGAGGGCGACGTTCTGGAGGAGGTCTGGGTGTTTTTTCTTGATTGAAGCGGAGGTTACAGAAGGGTCTGACATCACTTCACGCCTTAGGATATTATCAGTCCTTGGAGATGTCTTCCTAGCTGCACCAATGCCCTCCTTCATCTTTGGTATGGTACCTGGTGGCAATAACTCAGCTGCCCGTTTTAGGCGATGAATCGTATTTTTTGAGGTTCCTAAATCTGCTGCTACATCAATAAAAGACTTTCCATGCTCTAATAGGGTCAAGGCACGGCTTTTCTCTGTCAAAGAAAGCTTTTTCCGCCCCATTGTATCCATTTGCACAGAAGTTATAGCACGTCAAATGTAGGCACGAATGCAGGAAATCAGCACGCTGGAGTGCCATACACTAAAGTCTAACTGTACGAGCTCAAACGAGACACTGAGTTCCAGTAAAGCGCAGTTCTCT
Organism: Ceratothoa steindachneri; assembly: GCA_963969495.1. Classification (NCBI taxonomy): domain Eukaryota; kingdom Metazoa; phylum Arthropoda; class Malacostraca; order Isopoda; family Cymothoidae; genus Ceratothoa; species Ceratothoa steindachneri. Next base: position 72,765,527 of record OZ018321.1, on the reverse strand, counting down.
TGTCTTAGCTCAGGAGAGTCGTCCACTTGCGGCATAAGCCCCGCACCTTTTCATTGGCTAGTTGGCAAGTAAAATCGTGAAAACGATTTTGTGTATCGATTTCTGTTGCCAATATTAAATGTCACTTTTTTTGTTGCCGCCACTGTATATAAGGGAAGTAGGGTTTTAGTTTTGGGGGGAAATCGCCATGTCACTAAGTACCCGGTAGTTTATATAAGGACTTGCTTGCAGATTTTTATTACCATTTTATGTAATTTCCTTTATGTGCCTAGGTAAAAAATTGATTTATGTAGAAGGATTACCAATTTAAAATACTGATACATGTATTAACTCATAAGATTTAGCAAGTTATATAGTGTTATAACAGTAAAATAATAAAAAAAGTTATCGTGTAAAGTTTGTGCAGTTTCAGATATTTTAACTACAACTATTTATACTTTCCAAAAATATAACATCCAAAAAGATAAAAATATATTTTCTCTTACATACAAAAAACTATGGCTATAAACTATCATAGGAATGAGAATAATGTCCTTTTGACATAAATGCAGGACGCATCTTGCTATTCAGTACTTTGGAGTGTCAACACCATACACGTACGGAAAGCTTTAGTCACTAACCCTTGACTCTCTTCTATACTTTGAGAATGCAAAGGCACTTCTGCAATGTCTGGCTTCGTGTTCTTGTCCATGAAGCCCTGGATCTCATGATCAGAAAGGTGTTGTCTATAGCATGTGGTCCTGAAAGAGCAGGATCTGTAAAGTCAATGGGCTTGTGATAGTGTATTTCCTCTCAATTCACTAGATGAATTTTCTTTACCACTACATGGTTGTTTAATCCAGCCAAAAACTACTGTACTCAAATACTTTCGCTTTAGTGAAAAACATGCAGTCATGCACAGTCACACAAATATTACTTGTATCTGAGAATGAGCATCGTCTGAAGCCCAACACTCATGCTCCAGTCCTTATCATCCTTCATAGTGGCATAAAAAGAAGTTTTGAGGTAGGAGGCAGAAAACATTATCATGAATGGTTTCCTTTACAATGCGTTTCACATAATAAAACTGAATAAGCTTCAGTCGGTTGAGGTCAGAGAAAAGAAAGCGAGGTGAATCATGTAGCAGAGAGGATGCTTTTATCTTAAACCACGCGTGAGCATAAACGTGAATGATCTAAGGAACCACCATTTAACATTTATGTTTGGCTGGTTGTCTCTTGAGTATAGAAAATTGAGTTGTATTGCAAGTACTAAACCTATTGCATGGTTGAGCAGACCTATCTTCCAGGCTGCCCATCCGTTATCTGCTCTTCCTAATGCGATGATACTTTTGCAATACCCATAGAGAAGCCTTCGATTAAGAATAAGATCCTTTAGTATTTTATTTGTAATCTACCTTAAAAATTCGAGTTTCTATAGCCTCAAACTGTACTTGAGGTTCATTATGAATATCTTCTTAACATCTTTGCTCAAGGGGCCCAACTGAAGTTTGTTGTGACAGTTGTAACATCATTTAGGTTTTAAAAAGAGATTTTAGTGGAAGTTCAGTCTCATGAGGTTTGAAACCAAGAGTGGGCAGATTCTTAAAAAATTCTTCTAGTTTTACCACTAAACTATTCTTCCAAACAGTTTTGGTGGCAGCATTATCAAGAAGAATACCACATATAGTCTAAGTCTTTCATGTTCTTGCATAAACCTGAATGTCTTCCGAGCAATAACATCATGAATAGCAGCAATAGGTGAAGGTATGGTAGTGTTCTGCAAAAACACACTTTCCCAGGACAGTTTACTCTTCAGGTGTCTCTGTTTCTTTGTAAGCCAGGTTTATTATCTACATTCCATCCACACCTATAAAAATGAGCTGTGTTTTGCCTCTGGCTCAACATTACCACTAATTACTCTTACTTTCATTTTAGCCCTGTCTAATTTAAACTTATAAATAAGGATGTTATGCAGTTAACTTCAATTCATAGTAGGTATTTGGTGTCATAGAAAAAGGCATTTCAGGGAGCTGAACTCAAATTTGATGAAGATTCACCCACCTATTTCAAGCTCTATAGCATTTCTGAGAAAATTCAGAAAGTTGTACCCTCTGAAGGCCTCTTGCTAGGCGGCCATTCATTGTCTTCTTACTGAAAGTATGAATAACATTTAATAATGACCATGTTTTGTTTCATGTAGAGTTATATGTGCGTTTTTCAAAACATTTATTTATATTTTTTGAGAAACATACCACTAACCTCAAAACCAGATGCATTATTTGTAAGTACAAGCAACTCTGTATGTAGGTGAAACATCTTGCTCTCTCTGATTGACCTTTCACTCTTTTGTAGTAGTAGCTATGTCCACTGAAGTCATCGGCAATGCACTCTTCAGGCCTTTTGATTTCTGTTCTCAAAGATATGCTCTTTCGTCAAGTGGCACCTTTACATCTGCAGGGCAGACACACATGATGTCTTATTGTGCACAGTTGTTGACCTTCCTGCAGAGTATTCTTTAATCACTACAAGTCACAACATCCAAAGAACAGGAGCAGGCAGATATATCAAAGAGGTTTCTAGTTTGCCATCCAAGTTTCCCTTGACATTCGCTTTAACATGCTTGCAATTAATGTCTTTCACACTCATGAGTAGGCCTCTAACTTTTATGCTAATGGATTTGTCATTAATAAAGGCAACCTTGGATTCATTAAAGACCAAATTGACTTTATTTCTTTGCTAACTCGCTGCACTATGGCCAAAAATCTTCACCAGAGTTAGTATAATGAATTTAATCGTAGTTCTGAATCTTTTGCCTGTAACTTATCGGATCAGTTATAATAAATCACAAGGATCATCTTCAAACTATCCTGCACTTTTCTTCCTTGAAAGATCCCTTCTTTTCACTTTCGTAATTTTACAAAACAGAAAGAATAAAAATAAATAAAAATGTTCTGTTATATCATGAATGGTAATTAAAATTAGAATTAAATAAATAATTACATAATGATTACTCAATTACAGGATCATTACATCATGAACACAATAACTATACAAAAATTACAACAGTGAGCAACTTGATAATAACAAGACAAAAATAGCAGACCAATATTTAAATAAAATAATACGACAAAAATCTCAACCAAATACCAAAGAATAGAACACACATTAAGAACGCACTGAAGCAAAGAAGTATTGCGCGGTATAGCATGGTAGCCGATCGTGACGTCATTTGCAAGGGCTCTAGGCAGTCATGATGTACTATGCCCACTTAGCTATGACGTAGCACTTCACAAATGAAATCACGGCGCAAATCCAAACGAATACCCAAATCAATAAAGACGAATATATCTATAAAATATGTATAAATTAGTAAAATTTAGCTCTACAGACAAAATAATAGGACAAGAACAGTTGAAATTAAATGATAAAATTTACAGCAGAGATATTAAAATAATTAAATCTAAATCCACATGGAGTTATTTCATAAAATTTTATATTTTTGTGAGTTTCACATAGCATATTTGCAACAAAAACTAGCGCAAGTTTATTTACTATATAGTGAATATATATATATATATATATATATATATATATATATATATATATATATATATATATATATATATATATATATATATATATATATATATATATATATATATATATATATATAAGGTCTTTCAACAAGGACGCTCGAGGTTTGTCAGGTGATAGTGGCCATGTTGTTAAAGCGACATCTGACAACTTCACTGAGAACTGTTCAGTAGTACTTGGCAAGTCACGTGGGTAGGTTAAGCGTTGAACAGCGTGTGCAAGTCATCAAATGTTATTATTAAAATCCGTGCTCCGTTCGACAAACGTTCCGTGAATTACGTGATTTCTATCATCTTCAGTGACGAGGCCTATTTTTGGATGAATGGATTTGTGAACAATCAAAATTGTCAGATTTGAGACGAAAACAATCTACATGAGATACACCATCACCATTAGCATCCCAACAAAGTCACTGTTTGGTGAGGATTTTCGTCTAACGGAATCATCGGTCCATATTTTTTTGAGAACGAAGATGGGATTGCCATATCTATCAACGTCGAGACCTAAAGATTTATGATAAGCATCTTCCTGTGGCCTTAATAGATTATATAGATACTGACGACATGTGGTTTCGACCAGACGGCGCTACGTGCCACACTGCGCAAGCTACGATAGACATTTTGCACGAGCGATTTCAAGGCAGGGTCATCTCGCGCGGCAGTGACGTCAACTCGCCACTGAGATCATGCTATTTAACGCCATTCGACTACTTTCTTTGGGGCTACCTTAAATCGCAGGTCTATGCGAATAATCGGTAAACAGTTGATATCCTCAAAGTCAACATAACGAATACCATCCAGCAAATTTAGCCAGATTTATGTGACAAAGCGATCGAAAATTGGGCCTCTCGAATAAGTTCCACCAAGTGAAGCCGCGGCGGACATTTGAGCGACGTCATATGCCACACATAATGCCATATAATTTACTTTCAAATTTAAAATAAATTGAGTGCATATATCACACACAACTTGTTTTATTTACATTTAAAAATTGAGCGACCTTATTGAAAGACCTTTTATATTCAGGAAGTTGATTGGTATACGATTAGTTAAGAATCGGATAGCATATCTTAAACACATTTTTAGCTAATTATCTCCATCAATTTGTCAAACAGCCCTACAAGAAAAAACAAGTCACTTGATTTGTTTAAAGTAGAAAGGAAACTTTAATTGATGGGCTTGAAATTGGAATCACAACTCATTGGTATTTTTCATCAAATATAATTTCCTTAATCAGAGAAGAGCACAAAAAGTACCTATATTTAAATTATAAAACTTCCATCGACATAAGATGAACTAAAAGAATGGGATTAGCATAGAAAACTCAGTAATAACACAACTACTTTGGCTTGCAGCGCCATCTTTAATCACATTAATGATCTTCAGACAGGATATATCCCTCACACAAACGGTTTAAAATATTCAAGGGAAAAACCTTGGATTAACCAATATCTTAGGACTTCGTTAGGACCAAACTGATCACTTTATAAGCTGGTAAAAGGCAACCAGACATTAGAGCAAACATGTACCGACCTCCAAAAGCAGATAAAGAGAGAAGAGAATAGAGCTAAATTCCGATACGAAAATAGATTATCAGAAAGGCCACGCGACAAGCGATAAACCGAAAACATTCTATAGGTAGTGTAGAAAAAAAATAAGACTTGGTTTAAATGCTAAAACATAAAGACCGACCAGTTAAAAATGATCAAAAAAGGAGACTTTAACAAGAATATTCAGGTTTTTACGATAATATTCGAATTTAAATGAGGAAAGCCTAGAAAACTTTAACAATAACATTAAAAAAATGAATGAAATAATAGTTACGGAATAAAGCAATTGGGGTTGACGAAATATACGCATGAAGTATTAAAGAAATTAAGAGCTAGATTTACGCTTTAATCGCTGTTCTATTTATTTAGTTTCTGGGGGAAAACTTTGTTCACAAGGGTTGGAAACTGGCCAATGTTATTGCCATATTGACAAAAGGTAGACTTGCGGAAAAAGAGAATTATCGGCCATTAAGCTTGACTTGACTTATATGTAAAATAATGGAATCAATTATTGATTTAAAACAACGGAACCAATTGAAGAGAAATCAAATGTTTCTAAATATTCAACATGGTTTTAGGAAAGGGAGGTTTGATGACACTAGTCAGATCACATTTTATGAGCATCTCGCAAAAGCTGTCGATTTAGATTATAGCTAAATTTTTCCAAAGGCTCCGATAACCTCCTGTTCAACAGCCTTCTTTCAAAGCTATAAGCTACGCATATCCATGAGAAAGCTATAAGTTGGATTAAAAATTGGTTGTTAGATTGCAAGCAGAGGGTAATTTTAAATTAAAAACATCCGACTGGTTGCCAATAACTATTGGAGTTTCTCGAGGTTCCATTTGAGACCCTATTCTTTATAATTTTTGTAAACACTTTAAATTCTGGAATGAATTACCAAGTAAATTTATTTTTTGACGATAATAAACTTCCGCAGATAGGATAGGATAAGGAAGACTCAAATTGTTTACAAAACTGCCTGAATATGTTAATTAAAAGGTGCTTCGAATCTGGCAGGAAGCTCAATGCTGAGAAATGCGGCGTTTTACACTTCGAAAAAAATATTCCTAAATATAAATATTATATCGAAGCTACCGAGATTTTAGAAGTAAATAAGGAGGTTGATTTAAGCGCTAAATTAGATAATAGATTAAATTTCTCCAATCAATGTGTTGCAACTAGAAATAAATCAACAAGAATCGCACCATTTCCCACGCAATCCGTCTCAAAGCATAATTCAGAGACGATATGAAAACAATACACTTTATTATGTAGACCAATATTAGATTATGTTGCTCTCTTCTTGTCTTTACAATTAGTTAGAGATGTATATATAATGCAATAGGTACAACTTTGCTATAAGAAAATGATCAGGAGAATAAAATATCTTAGGTACAAAGATAGGCTTGAAAAAGTCAATCTCTTTTCCCTCGAATATAGAAGAATAAGGGGAAGAACAAATGGTAACATATCAATTATTGATTAATATGACCAATACTGCAGAATATTTTTTAGTTTAACAGGCGTGAGAGTGTTTCCTTCAGTAACCACAAGGAGTCAGCGCTCCAAACAGAAATTATGAAGAAAAAAATTTTATGAATATATCTAAAGGAAAATAAAGTTCAAATAGCTTACAAATATTAGAGTGAGTTCCACCCAAATTTGCCTTATTCTTAATAGGGCTTCCTAACATGTTTGAGCTTTTACGCCTACCTTAAGGTGCCAATAAATGATTTGTTTGTTTGTTTATATATATATATATATATATATATATATATATATATATATATAAATCCGTGATGGTTAAGGTCGGAAAAGGAGTACAACTCAGACGAAAGAGAGGTTGCTGAAAAGGCCATCTCAGACCGATAGGAACAAAAATCTTTTCTGATGTAGCTGGCGATTTTCGGGCAGCAACAAACGAAGAGATATCAAGACGCTTAGTGAGGAGATGGTTAATAGAAGCTGGGCTCAAATGTAAATATTAGCCCCGGTTTGTTTTCTTTAGATCCAGTCCTAACTTTCTTCCTCAAATCAAACTTATCAGACGTCATAAAAAATATGCACATCTAATTTAATAGGGAAAACAATTCTTTGTATAAATAGTGTCTCTCTATTTCATAAACCATTGTGAGTTTTAAAACGTTATTAAGATAACGAAAGTTCTTTGTAGCTCCACTCAATCTTTCTCTATTCCTATTTGGTACAACCAAATATTTATACTTATTCACGTGTTACCTCTCGTGATGTTTACCTATATATATATATATATATATATATATATATATATATATATATATATATATATATATATATATATATATATATATATATATATATATATATATATATATATATATATATATATATATATATATATACAACGAAGCCCACAGGGAAAATAAATACGAAATAAAGTTCGAAAGTAATCGGAATCCTCGTATTCATTTTCCTTATGGGCTTTGTTGCATTTATTGCTTACTCACGCGATACTTTTCTTTCATGCATATTTTATTAAAAAGAAAGACCAACTAAGCTTTGATTAACTTTCTTCTTTGCTTCTCTAATTTTCTTTTTAGACTTTTATCGCGTGCCGAAATATTCATAATTTATTGCAGCTGAGCTTTTCGGTCGTGTTCGATCATTCTCTGAGCAAAATTATTTTTACACTGTTTAGACATTTCAAAATCGTATATTTATATAGTAACGTTACTCCTTTTTTTAAAACTATACTAAAACGTTATAAATAGAATGCGTATATCAAAAGAAGTGAAAAAATAGGGTCAAAGTTCTACGTAATGAAACTTTTATTAGTGTTAACCATTTATCCGTTAACATTTTTAAAGTCCTTTGGATAGCCGACTGTTGGCCATTAAGCCTTGTTCTCTCTTCTTGGATTAAGATACCTTCCATTTCTTGATAAATGGGTTTCGTGTTGCAATAAATAGTGATTTTTGAGCGGCGCCGTTTTGAAAATGCATGGTGAGTCGACGAGATAAGGATGTGGTTGTCATTCCAATGTATTTATTCGAATAATTAAGCTTAAAATATTCCTTGAGTCAGTTAAATTCTTAAATTACATTGTAAATTCCCTCATACACATAATATGTATTATAAGGTTCTTTTATCCTTTAAGTTTTCACGATATTGCGCTCAATTCCACAATATATTCCAAAACGAGTAATTTCTTTATTGATTTGAAAGTAAACCAGATTAGCTCTGGTTCGGACGCAAGTTATACATTTTTCATACGATCACATAGAAATGGGTGTTAAATAATTTTACTCATTTATACATTTATTATATTATTAATTTATTTTTTTAATCAAATATTAATATTATTCGTGCATACATCTTTAATATTCATCTTACTTCTCTTTTACACCTGTTTATCATTTATTATTTTCTGTCACTTAATATACATATAAATTACTTGCCTCTGAATCACATTAATTACCTTTTTCTTCTAATTATACAGCATTGTCCTAAACTAGAGAACGAAATGTTAAAATCAATATTTTCTTGAAAATTCCCGTTTGATTTCTATGAAAATTACAAAGAATATTCATTGAAATTTTCTTCTAATAGTTTTCGAGTTTTATTTTCTATAACAATAACTAGAAATTTTTGAGAACAATAAGTATAATGGCTCCTATAACCATAAAAAACAATCATATCATAGACAATTGAATAAATATTAATTGGTTTGCAAGTCGTTATTCTAAATCGCTTGAATACCTACATCTTCGGCGGCAGGCTACACACCTTGTCGCATTTTCGGGCATGATTTTATTTAATTAGCGAACGATTTACCTGGTTGCGTAAACGGAAGAGCGGTTAAGCTTCAGCGATTGAAAACAAGGAGCATCTCCAAAGTTAATCCTCTTCTTCATGCCCAAATGATTCCAGAATAATCTATATGGCGCCATACATCCTGCTTTCCACCTGATCCGAAAAATGATTTTTCTTTAATCCCTGAAAAAACACTTTTCAGCAGTCCGGAAGTCATGAAATTTGGTTTCTGAGGCTGGCCTGTTTTCATGGTTGTCCTGCAGGATACAATCTTCTTATGGAACTTTATTAAGCGTAACTTCACTCCTTCAGATGGATTAAAATACCTCGAAATATCAAAAGGCGTCATTCCTTTACTCTTCACTAGACATCTTTTTCTCTGAAGGAACCTGTCCACCTTAACTCATCTCAGCATCCAGGTGAATGAGTAATACAATCAGTAAAATTCTCAAACACACAGGAAACATTGTTGCTATGCATAATTTTGGAAATTTACTTGCAAACTGAACGTTATAAGTTATCCTTCTCGAGGTTTGGCCACATCATTTCCTCAAAAACCTTTACTTTCCTAATAAATATTTTTGTGCCATGCTCTATGAAATTTTCCTGGAACTTAAAAATATTTTTTCAATAAATTTTAATATTTCTATTTATTTCTCTATTTTAGATGGTAGTGTTTAAATAGAAAACTATTCTTGTGTTTATTTGGCCTTTTGCACCCTATAATTTTATTATTTCGTCGTAAACAGTCATAAAGAAGAATAAAAACTTTCACTATACACCCATAATATACAAGAATGTCATCATTATCTTTCATATTCGTGTCGTATAATTTGTATGGTAGAGTAGCCAAGGTGGAACATGGTGAAAAAGGCAAAAACTATCCACCACTATTTCTAATTTGTATATGTAGCAGATTTATAGGTATCAAACAAATGCCGAGAATCTTGGAATATCCTTTTAACCTCTTCCTTCACCTTCACAACCAACCCAGAATCGTATTCTACCCCTACGCTTATCGAATCAATTCGACTGTTAGGCACCTCTGGCGATGATATCTTCACACGCCTCCTAGAGTATATTGGTGCGAGTAAAGAAAAATACATCACTTGCTTCTTACTTTGGCTGTAATGGAACCTGATTAACTTCTCTCTACAAACCTTTCTGTAACTCTTTATTCTACTTTTTATTGGAATATGGCAAACAGCCCCGCATCATCTCTGGCAACTACAATGCTTTCCTTAAGCCAAGTTCTTACAGCGCTAGATATCACCCCAGACACAAGATAAAAGTCAAATAACACCGAACTCACAGAAAACACAAAGTAAACACATTATGAGGACTGTCAGGAACCTCTATCAGGCAACTACAAACAGTAAAACCACCCTACTATCCTTCCATAGTATTGCAGTATTGGCTAGTCCCCCACCCTCCTAATCTCCCTGCCACAATTTACTAAACTACAACCGAGAAGCGCTTAAGAACCTCTTTTAAATAATTTAAACAATATATCCGCACTACCTCCCCCCTCCTATTATTGCAATATGGACTAGGCAGGCCAATATTGCAGATAAATTGTATCGATCTACAAAAGAGACAATAAATTGCCAAGAAATACATGCGCCAAATTCGGTTCAACCTCCTACATTTACAAATAAACGCAACAGTTGTCCTTAAATAACACTTGATGATGCATTTGCTCAACACCACATAAAAACTTTAGCACTTCTGCCAATAATCTATGCAATCCCAATAACCTAACAAGAGGAAAAGTCCCTCCAATGACCTGCAACGTTTTGTGTTAAGATGATAAATGGTTATTGTTTTAAAGGTTGTAGCACAATGAGGTCAAATGGCGACCACGTACCCTTCTGTTCCCACGTGGAGCCTGATATCAACGCATGGAGCTGTGAAAGCATGGCTGAAACTGAGCAAGGAGGCGGCCGACGCCGTTATCACACACCCCAGCTATATTTGCCTTGGGACCAATGTCATCGTCCCCCATGGCCACTTCCCCACTAGTATTCTGGCTTTCAGCTCGAAGATTGAAATACATTGGGCATTCCAACCAATGTTATCACGATTGCCCCTTTCCCCAAAGGAGTCACTCACTTTTCCCGAAATTCTTGCGCAGGTCTGGAGCCACCTCACCAGGCGTCTATATAACGCTTCGACTGAGTTTAGAGACCAGCACTGTTAGACTTCCACCTAATCCGGCGGACGAGCTGAAGGACGCTCTTGTACCCTCTTTCCCCGCCCAGCGGCGATTTCGATTTGAGTTGAAGGATAAATCGATCCGTGAACTCTGCCATAATCAATCGGCAAGTATCCTCATCCGTGAACTCTGCCATGGTCAATCGGCAAGCTTTGACATCAGTGAACTCTGCGATAATGATTCGGCAACTTCGACATCAGTGAACTCTGCGATAATGATTCGGCAACTTAGAGATCAGTGAACTTTGTCATAGTCAATCGGAAAGTACCTGACAAGGATTCCCGTCTCCGAAGGCTCGACAAGTGCTCTCTTATCTGAAGTAAGAGGTAACTTGACTTCTCCCGTCGCATTCATTGTACCCCAACTGGCCCATTTTCGGACAACATACGCCGCCCCGTGTTATGAACAAAATGTCGTCGTTCGAGAGATTTAAACTACAAGGAGAATCCCTCAGTTTAAGTGCCAAAGACCTTATCACCTATATAGAGGATGAAGAGAGAAATGAGAGAGCGTATAAAAGAGAACGAGAAGAACTAGAAATAGCAGAACAGAAAGAGATTAGAGAATTAGCTGTACAAAAAGAAATTAGAGAGAGCGAAGAACGCGAGAGAATTCGCTGATATGAAGTAGAATCAAATTGTGATCAGCTCGAAACCCTTTCAGTAAATTCCCGTATATGAGCATCTCAATCCCCTTCCCCCTTCCGTTAAACTCCCTACGTTCAAAGAAGGAGAGAACTTCGGATCTTTCCTCACTCACTTCGAGAAAATTTTTGAAATTAATCATTGGGACATCGAGACGGACGGTGTTGCTAAGCTTCTTCCTCTTCTTAGCTCGCTGCTCCGTGACCTAGTCGTATCGCTTCCCTCGGAAGTTACGGTAGATTACTCCACCCTCAAATCTGAACTTCTGGTGGCGTACAATATCACGCCTAACCTCTACCGCACTAAATTTCGCCACACCAGCATCCAACCAAGGCTAAATCGATCCGTGAACTTTGCCATAGTTAATCGGCAAGTATCCCTATCTGTAAACTCTGCCATAGTCAATCGGCAACTATCCTATCCGTGAACTCTGCCATAGTCAATCGGCAAGCTTAGACATCAGTGAACTATGCCATAGTCAATCGGCAAGTACCTGATAATGATTCCAGACTCGAAAGGCACAACAAGTGCTCCCTCATCTGAAGCATGAGGTAACCTGACTTCTTCTGTCGCATTCATCGTACCCCAACTGGCCCCCTTTCGGCAACGAACACGTAAGGTAATCGTAATCGTTGCCGTCTGCAGATTGATCTTGAATCTGGCTTACCCCATTGCTCCATTATTTGTGTGAACGCCCTAGTTTAAAATCTTTCTTCAAATCACCAAACTGAATCTGACCTCTTTAATCTCTTAATTAACCTACCTGTATCTCGTGTGAACCTTTAACCCTGTCTGGGTGACCATTCCCTTTAAACCTATTTTTGTGTAAGTATAAATATTATTTTGTTATTAGTAAAGATATATTTTCGTCATTGTTTTTCTTTTTCAACCCCAGCGCATACCAGCTACCTGTTAATCTTTGGCAAACTTGCACTCTGAAATATTTGTTTAAAAGGACCCCGCAAAGTTAATAATAAACAATCCGTAATGGATTCATAACAATTTCCCCTTTTACTAACGGTCTTCAACCAACTTCGGCCAAAAGCCCCAAAGTACCTACGTATGTATATATATATATATATATAGAAAGTCTGTCCATTTCACGACAATGGTTTCCCATTGTTCAAATCACTTACAAGTGCCTTTAAATGGCTAAATGAGGTTTCTGCCTCTAGATGGGGCCACCCAGCGCCAAATCTGATGGCAGATTCAAAATCTCCAGGGTGAATAACGATATATTCCATGGTCATATGGGTCATTTCATGGCTCTAAATTGGTACAATTGAACTTTACTCCTTTTTAAATGATACGCCTAGACCTGGCGCTTTGCTGCAGGTAAAAACAGAAAACCAATACCCACAAGACAATGAACAGGCACATTACATATAAAAGCCTTCCTATATCTGTGTCGAAACCATTTCTTAACTTCCTAAATCCAGACCCAAACGACATCAACCCAAGAAAACGTACTATCCTTGTTCATATACTGATCGCCTTGGAAGGCTACGACGATGCAGTAAACACCATTAACTCAACAGCATATATCAGCGCTGCGATGGTTTTAAAAACACATATATGTACATGCTCCCACTGCCTCTAGGAGATAAAAGTGCGAAATTCATACTATCTTCCTTAATTTTGAGTAATATTAAGACGATTACTATCAGGAAAATATAAGGAAGATTTAAACGACGCAACGTGATAAAAATAATAAATATAGTTTGGTATAACGCAATTCAAGCGTAGATACCTTCACAGAGCGCCATTTAACCAATTAAGGAAAGGGTGGATAGAAGACCTGCATCTTCACGGCACGCTTACACACACCCATCTTGATATAAGAGCGTATACCAGCAGACAGACCATCCCCATTCTAGGGGCAGAGATAGAGATAGCACGATCACTCAAGCAACACATAAAAAAAGCAAAAAGGAACATAAAGTAATGGTTCTAAGTGACCATGATAAGCTTAATGTAAAAACCTGGTTTTTGCGACATTTATGGGAGAAAATCAGATAAAACAGGAAGGCAAGGGGAAATTCGCTTTAAGAGGCATAACATATAATCAGAATTGAGGTGGTCATCGCTTGCGAAGCAAAATGCTGAATTACAACATAGGATAACGACTAGAGTATATCTTACTGGTCCCCAGGGTATAATACATTTAGTGATATATTAAGGAGGCTATGTTGGAAATATTCTAACCACTAGTGTGATTTGAACAAGCTACCACTCTAATGAGACGCTAATGCATTAGAACAAAACCACCATGGACATATGAAAAAGAAAAAAACTCTTACAATTGGAATTTGGAATTGTCTTTGTTTTTTATTCGATTGGTCATGGATTTAAATCTCGGTCAAGAAAGAATATATATCCAGTGTCCCCCCGCCCCTCCAAATGTTGCATTTTTAAAAAATAATATGTAAGTAACCTGCTTATTCGTGACAATTTTCATATGCAAGATACTTTCAATCTTTATTTTTCGAATGCACCAAACAAAATTTAGATACCTTTTATAGTTTTCTTGCACTTCACAAAAATAACCAGATGGGTAAAAAAAATGAATATCGAGTGAACAGAAATTTAACTTATATAGAGTAAATGATCGATTGGACCACCACTTTGATGAATCACTAATCTCTTTATTTCCACACACACAAACTTTTTTTTACTTGATCAATGCCATTTTCTGGCCGAGATTCACGCATTTTGCTTTTCAATTCTCGTGCAGTGAATCTTTCTCTCCGACCTATGAAAACCTTTTCTTTTAGTAACTCCCAAATTGAGTAGTCAATGGGATTACAATCTGTACTTTCCGGTGGCCACCCATTTGTTTTTATTAATCTTGACGTATTGCTAATTAAAAACGACTGTGATGCGTAGCTGATATGCTAAGGTACTCCATCTTGTTACAAAATAAAGTTATTTTCTTGATTCAGGCGACGAAAATCAGGCAACAACTTTGTTTTCAGGAGTTCATTGTAATTAGAAGAATTTACTTTTGTTTTTTAAGTATCAATAAAATGAACATCTGTTTTTTCATTCCAAAGGACCTCTGCAGAGATCATAACCTTTACATATAAATATATATATATACTAAATAACCGATAAAAATAAAGAATGGCTGATTCACAAGTGCTTTCGTTTTTAATAAGAACAAAATCAAAGATGAAATAAAGATTAAGAAAGAAAGAAGAGAGAGATAGAAAACAGAATAAATTATTATCATCGCCTGTACCCATTAAACTGAAGTCTACAGTTGCTTGAAAAGCTAAGATGGCTCAATGCCATAGGTTCTAAACCCATCCCATTTTCAGTATTTTAATAGGAAAAAGCGCCTATGTTATTTTTTTCCGTTTCGATCTTTCTCTTCCCTATTTCTTAATCTATATTTCATACTTGTTTGGTTTTATTAAAACAAGAAAAGAAAGGACTTGTTAATCAGTCTTCCCTAATTCCTTTTTGCATATTTAGAATCCACTACATCACGTGGGTAATATGATTTCCCATTCATATATTTATATATATATATATATATATATATATATATATATATATATATATATATATATATATATATATATATATATATCATCTGCCTATAAACGATCATAATTTGAGCAATTAATTACTACACTCGCGCTGTAATTACAATCTTGGGAGGACCAAGTCTTTTCAGTCTCTCTTTTGGAAGTTTTGCTGGAAATAAATATCGAAGACTTACTCTCTTTCATTCTGGCAAAAAATCGTAATTTCCGCCCTCGATTGATTAAAAGTAATTATCAAGAAACAATCACGAAGTAATCGCCAGGCGCAAGTCTCTCAGGGACCCTTTCCAGCTCGGTATGTGGGATACGGTATGGGGCGGCGGATTTATCCCCACAAATATTCCCTTCTCAACCCTATTTGTCGGCCTCTTCGATGAAAGTGAGAGTCGCATCTCCTACTAACCTTTAATAACGAAGTAATTTCAACTTTGTAATTAAACCACTATTACGACGAATTTTTGGCTTCTTCCCTCCTTCTTCACCCGTTTTACTGTGAATGATTTGGGTTGTTTCGAGGGGCTATGGAGTGGAAGGAATTATGTTTTAGGTTTTGGCAGCATAGATTCCAAGAAAATAGCGCGTTTTGCGGAGGGGGCCTCGATCTCTTTCCATTTTGGGGGCTAATAGAGGCAGTATAATAAAAATGTCTTGTGGAATCCCAGCCTTGTTATATGAAAAAGGCAAATAACCAAACCATACCAGGGTGTTGCCAAATGGGGAAAACATATGTATAGGAAATGTCAATTATATAGTATTCTACGAGATAAATGAGATAATTCTAAAGGATTAAAAAAATAAACATCTAAAAGTTTCGAAATTCCAAAATTATGGCGGAAATGGAACTATCGACTAAAAGGAAGCAAACGTATATTCTAATTTCCAAACTCCGTAAAACTTGACGATATGCAATAAAATTCACATTATCACACTTCCATTATTTCATTTACCACAACCCATTAAAGATCTTTGACCTTATGTTTCCTGGCTTCGTATGTATATTACAACCTGAGCTCTGCATCGTTTTACAGTTTTAAATATGAAAAAAATGACATCAGCTCTGATAGGACTAACGTGATATGATGTGTTTCATCAAGAAAGTTCATGGCATCATTTTATTAATGATGAGGTTCTCTCTATTGTTGAAAGTAAATGTCCTCAACTCCGTATAACTTTTGGATTGCTGAAAATCCTATTTCCCCAAGCATGTAGAGGTAGCTATGGCCGGTAATTATACCATCAATATAGAATGAACAACTTAACCCTTGTAAGAAGAATTTATATAACCTTCTACATAAATTTGTGGAATTTCTGGTAACCAATACGCGCAATTATGACTTTTAATTATACTATTTAAACAAAATGTAACACCCTCTTACCACATAATTTTGTCTGCCACTCTACCATGTTCGTGTTTTTTACTCGAATCTATTTGTAAAACTGAAATTCTGAAAATCGGATCATGATCATTCAAGCCATATAATAATATCGAGCTGTGAGATTGCTATTTAGTATTCTTCCGAATTCTGTGGCCACTTGTCTTCTCTTTCCTTGTTTCACGAATATATTATCTCATAGGTTTTTCTGCTAACAGGCTGAATACATGTTGCACTTTATCAGATGTATTGGCATATATTGATGTCTTTGGATGTCCAGTAACTTACTTGCTTGTGCATATCATGCACAGTACCAGATCCTTCAGACTTTTCCACCAATACGTGAAATGGTAAGTCGAGTTGGACGATTACTTCCAAATTATCTTTCCACTAATGAGGAACTTTTGATATCTACTCAACTTAAAAATAGGACCTAAGTATCTATTTTTCGTTACTCAAATTATAGGAGCACATTTCTAGTTTTCACTTAGTTTTACTTATCTGGTCTAGTAGTTACTTATAAATTATAAGGCTTACAATGCATTTTTGTCAAGATAAGGCCGAAATGCAGAAATCATATACATATGTACGTCTATCTAATTTCTAATTACATTTGGCCCCGCTGAGACATAACCAAGTCTTTATACTCTTCCACCTGTACTTTGGGAAATGTAGAAGTTATTACGGTTGTTTTAGTGTCTTAGAAGAATGAGTAAGCTCCCACTTTGCAAACAGTGGTACAAACGCAACGTTAGAAAAATGATCGAAATATTCTTAAATTGTATATATTTCTAAGTGATTACAAATAAATAAGTTTCATAATCTCTATTATTTATTATAGCTGAAAGGAGACTCAACATCAATAGGTAATGTTACATTTAAGGTGCAAGTATCTACCGTCGTTATTTTATTTTAAAGTTTTCCTTCCTTGTTCCTTTTCTATTGTAGTGCTTTCGGTCCTGTGAAGATTCTGTTTTGTAGGCAAAACTGGAGAACTTTGATAAACAAAGTCAAATCATATCATTTCTAATTTAAGTTTAGCTGCGACTGACATCGAGGAAACAATGAGTATTAAAAGACCTTCAATTTCATGTACTGATTAACCAACAGTATGCACAAGACTTGGCCTCATTCGTTTCATCGTCGGATACTCTGGACTGTGAAATGTGTCCAATTTATTTTAATTGCTTTTTGCGGTTAAAGTCACAGCTAAAATCCAGACTGAATGAAACTTTATCTTTAACGAACAGTTTAGTGACCAGTCAAAATTAGTTGGATTTGAAGACAGGCAGTGAAAAATCAATGAATTGAATGAATTATTGGATGGATTTGATGCTGAGTTGCTAAACAAGATTGCAAAGAAAAAGTGATGATTCATCATTGGAGCTTGCATTCATACATATCGTATCAAAATATTTTTAGAGTTTCCTTCACTCCAAGAAAGATTACTCAATAATATTA
This sequence comes from Ceratothoa steindachneri, assembly GCA_963969495.1. NCBI lineage: Eukaryota > Metazoa > Arthropoda > Malacostraca > Isopoda > Cymothoidae > Ceratothoa > Ceratothoa steindachneri. The sequence continues at coordinate 72,747,366 of OZ018321.1, read as the reverse complement.
CATCCCTTTTTTATATTTCTATTAATATTTTCCCTCGTCTTTCTCATTATTCAATTAATTCTTCATTATTTTTATACTGAGCCCTGGTTCTTTTAAAACAATGGCCTTCAAATAAAGTCTACAAATTGCGTTTAGTAATTGCATTTACCCCGCTTCCCAACTTTATAATATTTCTGTACGGCCTGAAAGAAAGAGGTAAGCGGAATTTCAAGTTTAGAAACAACAGGGAAGTCTAAATAGAGATAACAAGATGTTTTATAGTAAAAGAAAATAGAAGTAGAGTAAAATTATTCGATAATAAGAGAGCTGAGTAACAATATTGTTTTACTTTCTTTAGAGGTAGCAACTTTAGGATATTTGTACCAGGGAGCAAATAAAGATTTAGGAAAAAAAAGATCTAAATAAAAATGATATTACTCGTTATTAGAAATTTGTTTGATAATGAATATAGTGTCAGGGAAAATCATCAATTCGGAAAAACAACTCATCCGAAGTTTTCATTTAAATTACCATGTTATTTATTATGAAGTTTTTCAAGCTGAGTGAAAGCTAAAGTATTCCTAAAACATGTAAAAAAGTAATATAAGGAAACTGCTACATTGAAAGGTTTAGTCGGTAAAATTTTAAAGCTAAATTTAAGGGATATTCATTCAGTATTTAGTTTGTTTACTTGGACATAATATCACTACTTTTGGCTTAAATTTTTGTAACAATTCAGAGGCAGACAGGTGAGAACATTTTGCAGTTTGATAGTCCCAAATCTATACAATTTTCAAAGACTAGGCTAGTAGGACTATGTCAAAAAAATGAGGGAAAAAGAGAGAGAGAGAGAGCGAGCGTGTGTGATCAAGTCACGAGAAAGAGATTTCTAGCGAAAGGGCCCTCCTTCCAGACCGTCGGCAAATTCCGGAGCGATAACGCGCTAGAACTTCGTCCCGTTTATGCTGTTACGACCCTCACCGCCGAATCTCACCATCGAGGCTATGGGACCGAACCAATAACGCTTCCTGCGGTAAACATTGGAACCTCCGGCGTAGTAGTATATATTCTCCATCCCGAGAATAATCTTTGAAGTATTCTTAGAGCTTTTGGGTCGCGAGTTGTCCCCACGTTGCTTCTAAGTAAGCAAACCAACGCAATACAGAAGGCATTCACGAGGAATCATAAGTGGTCTTTGGAATCATTCATCGACGACGCGCAATCCTCGAGCGACAACGCCCAGTGCTATTCGGTCTCACAGCAGGAATCCATATTTCAGAACGACGAAGACTACGTCTGGAATATCGCGCTCTACTCCACTTCCTCGATGAAATACCTCGCCCCGAGTACCCATAGTCGTGGTCTTCTCCAGAAAATCGTAAGACTTACATTTTCATTTATCGTCGAAGAGGCGTGACGCTCTTTGACAGAGCGACTCACCTCATGATCCCCTGCCGGTCACTCTCAAGTAATTATTGTAATAATTATTGAGCCTCGTACGGCTCAGACTCAATTCTCAGTTGCCTCCCGCTTTCACTCGGGTAATTGGTGTACTTATTGAGCCTAGTACGGCTAAAACGATTCATACTTGTCATTCCAATTTCATTCATTTAGTAAACTGTGTTAACTAAATTGCCTGTATATTACTCTGTGAATATCTATTGTTGTTTGTATAGGATTAAAAGATTATTTTTGTTTCTCATGTTTAAATCCTCCAACCACCAAAGCCTAATTAAATAGTAGCAATACCGGGCAACGATTAATTCGTTCTTGCCATTTAAAATCCCTACGCACTCGAAGAGGAAATCTTTTCCTTATTTGTGATGTTGTTTCCCTTCCCTGCATCTTTAGAGGGAAGCAGAAAGGGTCAGGTTTGGACTACCTAAATTCTACGGCAGACTATAAAATTATGAGCTTCATGACTGTGCCCGTCTCTCCCCATACACTCAAAAATCGACGTTACCTTTTATCGAACATACCTAAAATCTAAAAAAGCAGCTACATATCCTCATGAGTCCATAGAAACGGCATACATATCAAGTCATCTTCAAACATGGATAACCAAAATCTTAACCATTAACAAATTTCCATCATGATTGTTAATTTTTGGTGACATCTCTGTTATTTCACAATGGATAATATTAAAATATTATATAGATATTTTTTAGGAGTTGATTATAAAATATGACATGAAGGATCTTACAGATGTGACTCTCTGACCATTTATAATCCGCCTCCCTATGTATGTAGGGCTGTAGGTCCTGCATAATCTTTATGTATGGTAAATATTGTTATTATTTGAAGTTAACGTGCGCCGTCTGTTATCCGATAACCCAATAAATAGAAAGAAAATTAATTAGAAAATAGCTTATATTAATACGTCGGCCTCCTCTTACCATTGCAACAGCTTATAAGTTGGCCAGTTTTATAGGCAGCCCCAGATGAGACGGCATAATTTTCACTAAGTTATGGCCCCCTCCACTTTCTTTCTCTCTCTCTCTCTCTCTCTCTCTCTCTCTCTCTCTCTCTCTCTCTTTCTCTCTCTCTCTCTCTGCTTTCTTCATTTCGTCTTGACATTTCCTGCTTCCTGCCTAGTTTTTTGTCTTTCCGCTTGTACCGGAGGCCAATGTAAAAACAAAATTAAACTACCTAGTATCGACTTTTCCTTTTCCTACGGGTATTCTACTTCCGTCGATGTATATTTGAGTTGGTGTGCTGATGCGACTATTATGTTCTCCTCTTTATTTTATGCTCCCCTATGAAATTATTATAATTTAGAATACCACTTACAATGGTGTATATTTGAAATTTAAGTAGAAAATCCAAGATTGGGAATTATTTATATGTATTTCATTATTCAGTTCACATTAATTCTTTTCCATGGTAAATAATAACCTTTAACCTAAATTATCTTCCCCATATGTATAATAGTTCATGCGCTGGAAATATTTAAGTGCTTCATCCATGTTTCTTGAACATTTAACATAATTTCTCCAGTTTGTTATTATTCTCCATCATTTTTTTTTAGACACTTACCATTTTCATTTTAATCCTTCAGTCTCATTTCTAGCCACATCTTTTCTATCATTTAGCTTTTCTTTCTATTAGTTCTATATCATTAATCATTATTTAATTGTAAATAGCAAACTGGTTTTTATTCGAATTGAAAACTCAACGGAGTTATCCTTAAATACACGTCCTCTTATAATCAAATATCACGTCATCAAAATTCCCAAGCAGTGCAAATATTTTTATGGCATTTACTGATAGCTCCTCTAATTCTACCTTTTTACTTTGTATATTTATATATGGATGATAAATTACGAGATAAACCGAGATTTTATAATTTTTATCAGCTGGCTCTTTATGCCTTACTGCAGACTTCCATCTGGCAATTCTCATAACCAGCTGTGAAACGGGAGACGATGAATTTCGACACTGCGCCTTTTTTTGAGTTCCAAATTTCATCCAATGTTTCCTAAATTTCGAGATATTGAAGAGGAAATTTTAGCAGTTGTTAAAATACTTCAGTTTATTTAATATAAAGTTATTGCTTTAGCTCAAGATTATTATATGACAGAGAATGTAGGGTGTGAAGTAGTTTGAAATTTATTTAGAGCAATGGCATATCGATTAATTATGATGGAAATATTATTAACAGATGGGCGAAATCAAAAGGCAATTTCAAGAGAGGGAAATCTAGTCAGGCCATAGGTTAGCACTGTGAAGTTGTGATAGAAGAATTAATTGTATCTCACAATTTAGCGAAGGTTTTAGCTGCGTGCGAGTCTATATCCCACTATGTAAGTCGGTCGGTCCGTTTTGCTTTTTTATTGTTTTGGTAATAACATCATAACTATTTGGCCGATTCTAACAAAATTTGAAACCCTTATGTTATTTTACATTTTCATTCGAATGATATAGTAATCAAAGTTCTCCTAAATTTATCCTGGGAATTATTTGGCAATAACATCATAACTATTCGGCCGATTCTAACAAAATTTGAAATCCTTATGTTATTTTATTAGGTTGAGGAATAAGTTTTTGCGGGTTTTTTTTTACATTGTACCGGATTTAAGTTTAGTTAATGGGATTTGTGCACATATTAAGAAACAATAACAAAATGATGAGAGCAAAATTTGCAAAGGTTAGGCTACGTCTCTTAACAGCGTAGACTATTAGGCTTTTGCTTAGGCTACGTCTTGAAGTTGAATAATAAGTCATTGCGATTTATTTAAAAGTTGTTAATTTAATTTTTGTTCTGTACACTTAAAATGAAATGTCAAGTTGAAAGAAAGGCGCATTTTCGACACTTGTTGTTATTCATTTTCAATCGAGACGGGAACAATGCAACGCAGCCAAAGCTCGTCGCGATATTTGTGCTGTGTACGGAGAAAATGTTTTATCAGAAAGGACAACTCAATGGTGGTTTTCACGACAATATTCGTCCTCACATTGCCAATATGACAAAAGACGCCATCTAAACGCTTAATTAGGAAATCCTGCTGTATCTTTCATATTCGCCAGACTTGGCCCCATCGGATTTCCATCTGTTCCGATTGCTGTCCGACAATTTGCGCGGCGTTTCGTTCAATACTGATCTGGAATTAAGAACCTGGTTAGACGAATTCTTCGAGTCAAAATCCAGAGATTTTTATTGCAGAGGCATCGAAAAACTCGTTGAACGTTAGGAAGAAGTCGTACATAACAACGGAGAATAGATTATTGATTAAATTGCACATTATTATCAATTAAAAATCAAGTTTTTCTAAAATTGTTAATGGTAATGAATAAATTGATAGAACCTCAAGAACTTATTCCTCAACCCATTACATTCTCTTTCGAATGATATAAATGACAAGGTCCCTCCAAAGTTAGTCGTGGAATCTTTGAAAGTCGTAGTCATAAATCAGAATAAGTGAGAGCAGGCGACTTTTGGTCAGCAGACCTTGTTTTGCCACCAGTTTGCTACTTATGACCCGATGAATACATTGTCCTAAGGCCATGTATACCTTTAAAAAAAAACATTATAACAGGGCAACCCATCCGCCGTTTCAAATTATATTCATTTGTTTTTCTAGATAAAATATACATCATCGAAATAAGAAATAAGTTTCTTTCTTTTAAATGAACGGATTCTGAAACCTGTCACATTTAAGAAAGAGATTTGAGAACTAAAGAAAAGCGTTGGAGATTAGTACGAATGTCATAAAAACAGACACCAAGCAAAGTGAACATCTCCGTCAAGCTGTATAATTTTTAATACGCGGCTTTGAAAGTTTCAAAAACTCTGTAAAATTGACTATGTAAATGACATTGTGAAATTAATCGTGTAATGTTTTCACTATCTGATCGAAAAGACTTGTGACAAAATGTTAATCTCAAAGTTGTGTCATAAATAAGGCGCTTGTCTGCTTTAAGTGTATGAAAACTAATTTGGGGATATTTCAGAAATCGTTGTATGTATCAATGTGCTATTTCTTGTTCCAAGACTATCATAATTGTATACGTTAGAAATAGGATAAGAAGATTTTAATTTGTTTTCATTATCTTATTTAGATAAAAAAATATAGCACAAAACATGATCCAAGCGACTCCGAATCTGGTGCTTTTGACCGATTTCAGGCACAAAATTTGAAGCTCTATGTGGCAATACTTCCGGACATCCTAAGTCATAAAAGTTGTGATTCTCCCTTTTGTCAGGGTAAATAGCATGAAAAAATATACAGATATCTATGGAAAAAGAAAAAAGTCGCCACGCGTCAATGATCGAAATCCTTTACTAAATCTTACCAAATTATTGCTCTAAACTGATGTACTATAACACCCTAAAAAATCTAACAAATTATATATATATATTTATATAGTATTAAGTTCTATGGCAATGGCAAAAATCCCAAGGTGAGCAAAATAGCTTGCAGCACCCTTTTTACCTGTGACATTCCGACCATAATGTGGTCATCTTCTTTTGGTTATAATATAAAATATAAAATAATTTTAATAGGTCAAGTTGGATTTGAATAAGAGATTTAGAATTAAATATAACTTATAAATAAAGCTTAAAATCATAGTAAATGAACTGGGAAAATTAAAAAAAAATAAATTACGTTAGTAAAGATATAAATTGTAAAAGATCATAAAGAAGATGCGGTGCGAACCGATACCAACAAACATTTGATGGGATAGATTAGAACCGTACCTATTCTTTCAAATTATTGAGTTCAGATAATTTTATATCATTCGTTATCTCTCTCATCTTTCATTCTTAATCTATTTAGGATTATTCTTTGGCCTTACGGAGCATCTATCATGACACGTGTTATTGTGATATATATATATATATATATATATATATATATATATATATATATATATATATATATATATATATATATATATCCAACACACTGCAAGAAAGAGAAGACGGAATAATTTTTTTCGGACATAGTTATTTCTTACTTCTAAAGAATCCGTGCTGCAGTGGGATTCGAACCAAGCTGAGTGGTTAAAGGCTCACTTTTATCGAGATCAAAGTGGTTGTTCACTGCCTATTTGTGCTTAGATCGAATCTCACCCCAGCGTGGAATTATTCGAATTAGGAACTAACTATTTCCGAAGAAAAAATTATTCTGTTTTCTCTTTTTTGCAGTCTGTTGGATATATATATATATATATATATATACATACATATATATATATATATATATATATATATATATATATATATATATATATATATATATATATATTTATTAATATAGGTAAAGGATCGCCTTCACTGTGCCGCCCTCTGCTCCCTTTAGTTCTGGATTCTTCTAATGTCCCTCTCTCTTGCCTTTAAAAACTCCGGTTTCTTGTCTCATTTGCTCATTCGCGTCCAATTCTTATTTTCTCTTGTACTATATGTATTTATAGTCAGCTACACCAGGTTTCTGTATCTTTCTTTCTGTCTTCAAATTTTATTTGAAAGACAGAAAATAAAAATGGCATAGCCCTGTGGTGGTTGTATTACCACCCGCAGATCCTGTAGTTGCTTTTTCGTATATATATATATATATATATATATATATATATATATATATATATATACGAGGGGTGGTCAATAGGTTTTGCGAATCGGTAGGGCAAAACAGAGGAAGGGATGTGGCTGTTTGTGAGGGTGTTAGGACAAGTTATGACAAGTCAGGACCTGCAGCCCCACGCTCCTGCCTCTTCTATTTAAGAAGCAGTAGCTGATCGCAGATTGTCAGTCACAAATTTTTCAACAATGGAGAAGGTTGAACCCCGTGCAGTGATCAAATATTTGACCAAGGAAGGCAAAAATGCAAAAGAGATCCCTGAACGCATGGTTGCAGTGTCTACCGACACCGCCCCTTCTAGGCAACAATCGCTCGCTGAAATAGGGAGTTCCGCCATGGTCGTGAGTCCATTGAAGATGACCTCCGTCCAGGACGCCCGTCATACGTGACCAACGAGGAAAATGTGGCCGTGTGGAGAGGATTATCCTCGAAAAGCGACGGGTAAAGGTCGAAGAAATCGAGTGAGAACTTGGAACATCACATGAAAGTGTTATCAACATCATCCAGGACAATTTGGCCATGACCAAGTTCTCTGCCTATTGGGTCCCTAGAAACCTCACGCCGCATGACCGACTTCAACGTCTTTAAAGTCCATAAGGCCAAAATTGCACAAGCTGCCCTGCGCGAGTGCGGATTCGAGGAGCTCAACCATCCCTCCTACAGTACAGACCTGGCCCCTAGCGACTACTTTTTATTCCACCAGCTCAAGGCTGCACTTCGTGGACGCCCGTTTGGGGACGATGACGATGTCAAGCTCGCCTTCCAGGAGTGGATTGAACTGCAGTCGGGAGATTTCTAGTTGTCGGGAACTCGAAGCCTCAGGGACAAGTGGCGCAAGTGCAATGAAGTCGAGGGTAGTTATATTGAAAAATAATAAAACACTTTTCCTCATATCTCGTTCCCTTATATGCGAATTGCAAAACCTATTGACCGTTCCTCGTATATAGGCATAAATAAGGTAACCTAGATAAAGAGAAAAAAAGTGAGGCAAGACCCAGCACACACATAGATATAAGATTATACCAGAGGGTAATGAAATGCGACATAATTATTTCTAAAAAGAGAATTTATATGCTAGAAAAAAGTTAATTTACTAAACAGAGTCAGAAAAGAGAGTAGGTAGAATTCACTATGGAAAACTTAATATCATTTACCGACGTCCAAAGCCAAAGTGAGAGTATAGGGAAGAGGTTAACCAGAACAGATTTGATGGTAGTGATTTATAGAATTTGAAGGGGAACTGAAGTTAAATAGAAGTTAAGAGTAGGGCGCCTATTTTTGATGTGGATTAATTCTAAGATACGGAGGGAAGTTTTGATTTTATGTGAATCAATTATTTTAAAATCGTTGACATGTCAGTCTTACATGTAATAGCATGATAGCATTTAGCTGAATTCTCTTTTCTACTCGAGGTTTTAACAGTTTAGGAGCTTATTCTCATGTAAAAACAACACCTCACTTTGAATGAACGGGTAGTGCTGTCCATAGACAAGATAACTGCCCAACGCTCGGGGAAGTTTGTTCTTGGGTGAGAAAAAAGAAAAAATCGTTTTATTGTTAAAAAAGATTCTAGGATCACCTTTTTTAACAATATATATATATATATATATATATATATATATATATATATATATATATATATATATATATATATATACAGGGTCTCCTCCCCAAAATGTATACACACTTTAAATAATTGTAAATTTTGAAAATGAAATGTTTTTTAATTGAACACCTACGTTCAATTTTTTAAAGTGTGTATACATTTTTAGGGGATATATATATATATATATATATATATATATATATATATATATATATATATATATATATATTCCTGAGCTCCTATTATAACATCACCTATATGCGCGTCTGTCAACTGACATTCACACAACCATGTTTGTCCATGAGTTGCCAATTTAATTTTTCGTCCTTATTTGTGTTGATGGCTGAAAGATAGGAAAAGGCGAGCTTTTATAGCGAAATTCTCCACCAATTAACTCCACAAAACTAACTCACATTAAGCGAGCAAACAGAGCGCTTGCAAAAGTGTTACCAGCACAAATTTATTTTCGCTTCAGATGACGCCCTGTGCCAATTATTGCATATGTAAGAATCTCTCTGTCTCTGTCTCTGTCTGTCTGTCTCTCTCTCTCTCTCTTTCTCATATATATATATATATATATATATATATATATATATATATATATATATATATATATATATATATATATATATAAGTGGCAAACTTTAATCGAAGTATAAACAGGGTAACCAGGACAGAGCTGTAGATGCTTCGTAACATTTATTTTAAATGTTTCAGGATTATAACTAATCCCATCATCAGTGCTAGGGGAAGAGTACAAAATACATACTTAAATTTATATATAAAAAGTTAACACATGTAATAAAATTGTAAAACATGAATATTAAATTTGAGATTATTTATTTACATTAGAAATACGGAGGAACAAACAAACTAAACCAACGAGAGAATTTCTAAAAAAAAAGAAGGAAAATAATTTACAATGGATTTTATTCTTGTACCCCCCTCTAAAACCCCCCCCCCCAAAACAACCAATGTGAATTTAACAAATTAGCATCTTTTTTAATGAGTCACTTTATTTAATGGGACAGTTATTATTTAGACTGGGTTGAAATTTTGTAATATAAATTGACTAGCAAGTAAAGGTCCGAGATGTTTCTAACCGCATTAAGTATCGTGAAAGTCTCGAGTGTAGCCCTAGAGCCACATTGTGACAAATGGTTTCGAATTGGGGATGGATCAGGCTTTGAAAGGTGTAGTCTAGTTCTTTCAGATCTACCCATATGCTGCATGAAGCGGGAGCAAAGCGTACGCCTTGTTGCCCTCACATATGATACAGTGCTACTGCACGTACACCGAAAAACTTATATAATTTTAGATTGCATATTGGTGGGTGGTTGATCTTTGAACTTAAATAATGATCCGAGTCTGAAGTCATTAATGAGAACAATAGATGGTAATAATTGAGCATAGGCTGAATTTACCAGTTTTAACAACTCTTTTTTTAAGTTTTTCGGATTGGTAACCAAACTATGGTAAGGAATGGAAGATCTTTAATTTATTAACAGTTTGTAGTGGAGGCAGAGTCGAGTATTTTTTATTGAGAAACAGACTAATTTGTCTCAGAAATAGTGATTTAGGATAGCCATTGGAGGTAAAGAATTTTGTTAAGAATTCGAATTCTAAATGTAGGGCTGGAAAAGTTGGAGACAAGTTATATGCTCTATGGAGGAGAGTAAGAATGGCGGCATTAATTTTGAATTTAAAATGACAGAAGCTAAAAAAACTTAAACCAACGTTTGAAAAAGTGGGTCTTCGGTAAACATTTGACGTGAATTGATTGTCCATTCGGGTAATCATCACGTCAAGAAACGATATGCTATTATATTTTTCGAGCTCACAGGAATATTTAATATTTGCATGTTAGAATAAAAATAATTAAGGAAAAGTGTACAATGTAACTTATGCCTGAATAATAAAAAAGTGTCGTCTACAAAACCCCCTTTTTTAAACTTTGGTTTAAGTTTTTTGAGCTTCTGTGATTTTAAATACAAAATTATTGCCATTCCTATTTTTTAGAAATTCTGTCGTTGGTTTAGTTGGCTTTTCCTCCATATTTCTAATGTAAATATTTAATCTCAAATTTAATATTCATGTTTCACAATTTTATTACATGTGTTGACTTTTTATGTATACATTTAACTCTGTATTTTGTATTCTTTCTCTTCCAATGATGATGGCTTAGTTATAATCCTGAAATGTTTGAAATAAATGTTACGAGGCAGCTACGGCTCTGTCCTGGTTATCCTATATATATATATATATATATATATATATATAAGAGAGAAAATAAGAATTGGACGCGAATGAGCAAATGAGACAAAGAAACCGGAGTTTTTAAAAAGGCAAGAGAGAGGGACATTAGAAGAATCCAGAATCAAAGGGAGCAGAGGGCGGCACAGTGAAGGCGATCCTTTACGGAGAAGACACAAATAACGCCAGGGGAAAAAAGTTTTGAATTCCTGGCTGGTACTTGAACCCGGTTCTGCTGATTGCCGGTCAGATGCTTTACCGCTAAATTACCAGGCAAAGTAACTATATTTCGCCTTTGAAAAAAAACTCCGTTTTCTTGTCTCATTTGCTCATTCGCGTCCAATTCTTATTTTCTCTTGTACTATATGTATTTAACTATTCCTCATTTATTCTTTGAATTCCCAATTAATTTTCTATTTCCTTCATAGTTCCCGTTCAAGCTTGCCAAAGTGTTTCTTAAAAGCTATTCTATTCAGAGAATTTTGGTTGTTCTCTGCGTAGCATAGTGCACTAAAGGCATACTTTTAATTGTGATCAAAGTGGTGCTCGCTGCCTTAGTGTGCATGGTTTGAATCGCTTCCCTACTCGGATTTTTTCGAAAAAAGGTAATGAAAATATTACTGCAAGGAAAAATTATTTCGTTTTCTCTTTCAATATGATTCAGAGGATTCATATATATATATATATATATATATATATATATATATATATATATATATATATATATATATATATATATATATATTTGTGTGTGTGTGTGTTCCTGTGATCGACTTTACTTCAATTCTTGCATTATTATAATCCAGCTAACTATACTTTTGTTTTTTCTCTTTCTCTGGCTTCCCCTCCTGGCCCCTGGTCGGTCCTTAACTACACACTACACCTCTCCATTCCCATTCCCATTCGTGTCCTTAATCTTTGCCGGGTCCCGTGAAGGCGAGCGGAGAGAAACAACTATTCCTAATGTGTGCAAATTAGGGTATGAATTCTCGACAAAGCGACAATCCATTACGGCTCGTGGCAGCCCAAATGGGATTCAAATAAAAGCTTATTCTGCCTCGCTTTTTCTTCCTCTTTTTCCTTGTTATCTGCTTTGTTTTATTCATTTCGTTTGTTTAATATTATAGTGCATTTTTAGCTTTAACTATGTTAATATTAAAGATTGGTTCGTTGAAGATGAACATTTCGGTTCGGATCTTAAGGGGAGTACGTACGTATAAGTTCATTAATTTTGCGTTGGACGATACGAACTTGTTTTTGTTAGAATAAAAAGCGTAAGAAAGTGAATATTTTGTGTCTTTGGGGGTGATTTCTTGTTTAGATTGAAAAAGATGTCTTGGCATCAGCTTTTGTGTATTTGCTTTTGTTTCATTTCTATTTCTGGCTGATTTTAGGATAAGTTTGTAGTTATTTAAAAAAATGAAGAAAAATTAATTAAAGATAGTTCAGTAAACCAAGTTTTTAAATGTTTCTATTGAGTATGAAGAATTCTTCTTTTCTCTTTAAATGTATGAACAAATGTATCTAAAGAACTAATATCGATTCTTTTAAGTGTGTGATCTAACTCGCGCGATTCCCTTAGGTTATTTAGGGAATAGCATTGCAAATCACCTTTTCAACGTGTAACTCACACGCTTTAGTATTACCTGATAATATTTTGCAATATAAGCATACCCTTTGCCATTATTACTACTCTTTACCTTACTTTAAAATATGCTTCGGCTTTAGAGGCTCATAGTTAATAGTCGAAAGGAATTACTCATTATTAAAGTAGCGGAATGAAAGACAATCAAATGGGTGGTTTCTGGCACAACTCTAAATTTTAGGGGAACCAGGAATATCGTTTGCCTCTGACTTTAGAGGAAGCGAATTGAGAACTTCAGTTCAATAAAAATCTCGCTGAGCCCTTTATAATTACATAGGTTTTGTGAAAAGATCGTATCGTTAACGGCTATTTAAATATATATTAGGTTTATTGTTTTGTTGAACGACTTTTTTCCCATTTCATTGGTTTAAAACAAAGCAAAAGTTTAATTATCATCCACTAATTCTCTATTTGTTGAAATCTGGCGACTTCCCGAGCTTAGGTCCCAAAACTTTGATGTTATTTTCAGCCAAGAACTTTGTTTTTCCTTTTGCTTTCCCTATAAGGTGGGCTATCATACTGGAAAATACTTATCATCTCCAAAATTGTTCCACCTAGTAAAGAGTTCGTATCGCCTCACGGAAACAAAGAGTACAGTCTCGAAACACTAGGGTTTTCCCATGTAGGATATTTTCTTTTTTAAACTAGGAAACTTTGATCTTCATTTAGGTTTAAGTGATTGTATTGACTTAAACAAGGAAGAAATAAAGCAACATAAATTTAACACCGTGTATTGGCAAACATAAATAGAAAAGAGGACACATATACTTGAAAACCTGGTATATCGTGAAAGCGCGCAATATCTCCAGAGAATGGTGTCTGTTAGAGAACTTAAGTTGATATATCCTTAAGTAGCAACACGAAAATGTGCAGACCCTGGCAATAAACAAGATGCCGTACACAAGCAGGCAAAATAACAGTTATTTCAATAGTGGCTGTTATTTTAGTTCGAGCCATTGTTTCTTCTTGCTGAATATTTATTTGTCACATTTTTTTTCCACAGTCCCCTTCCCTCGTGTTTTTCCTTTGATCAACAGACCCCTTTGTTTCATTTCATTTGTTTCGCTTTGTTATTTTGCATTTATATGACTTGATGTTTCGTTTACATCGTCCGAGTTTCATAAAGGACGGGGGTGTAGGGAATGAAGAGCGACATCGTGGAAGAGAAAAGAGGGATATAGTTTTGTCGGAGTGCCTCAATCTCTTTCCCCTTCCTTCTTATATCATTCCGCATCGTTTTTCTATCTCTTTGATTTACATATGGTCATTAATGTCTTTCTTAATTAGTTCTTATAATGGTTTTGTTTACATGGATTTGATTTTGTTTAATGCAATGCCATCCTATATATTTATTTTCCTGTTTATGCGTTATATCGTTGGTATTTCTGCATGTGTAGTTCCTGCCTAATATTCGCTGTATTTCTTTCAATGCCTCCTGCCTGCCTATCATTTTCTCTTACTCTTTATGCTTTTTTCTTATCTAGAAGTTATGTTTCTCATGGCACTCCAATTGATGGAGGACAGCACAAAAGATATCGGAGACCTTAACAGCAAAACTAAATGACTGGTTCCTCAATGTGACTATGAAATCAGTAAAGTGTCAAACTAATTTACCAATTACTTAGTCATTATAGATAACATTTTGGTCATTCAATAGATGGAAGTTTTGCTATCCTCCAGAATAGCCTGAATGTTGGGGCCATACTGACTAAGATATTGGCCAATTACACCAACTGGGTGGTAACTTTAACTGGTTTATTATTGAAATTAACCAATATAGTTAGGCCCATTATAAATTCATAAGTCAAAATGAAGAATAGATTTATCAACTTATAATATTAACTATTTTTAATTGCTAATCACGACGAACCGATAGTTCAGTGAAGATGATGATTTGTTGATAACTCTACCTCGTTTACTTCTACCATAATTGCTCTATTCTGTACAGGGTGTCCCTAAATTCTAGACATTTAGTCAAAATTAATAGTTTCCATATCAAAGCGAACTACATTTTATTTAATTTAAATATTAATAAATGTTCGATGCGCTTTTCGAGAGTCACATGAAACCGAGGCATTAACTAGAAATTTCCCTCAATTTGAGCAAATTCATTTAGGATACATTTCCTCAGTTATCTCGTATCTTTAATTTTCATTCAGTACACCTTCTCTTTCAGCATATCCCAGAAAAATGTCAGCGAAGGTGAGGTCTGGTGAACAAGGGGACTTTGTGATATTTTCTATGTGTTCAAACTTTAGGGAGAGCCTGTATAACGTAATGCAGATAGGTCGCTTAAAAAGAGCTTAATTGAATTCAGCGTATAAAAGACGAAATCAACACCAGCCCAGAAATACCCAACCGTACTTCTATTGGGTCACCTCTATTCGTCGGCCTTCTTTGCCTAACCAAGTCAGGTTTGGTACAGACAAACCATCTGCTCGCTCATCTCTCCTTAATTATCTTGTACGTTCCCATATTTTCACTTCTCCTAACTTCACCAACTCTTCAACTAGCCTATTTTTAGTGACTTTTTTGCTGATATGCGCAGTCGGTTCTACCATATTTATTTAAAATTGTCAAATATAACTTAGTAATTTTAGTATAATCGTTTTCCCACTCCTCTTCCTTTTGAAGCAGTTTTGTCTTTTATTTTTATACCCCTCCACCTTCCTTCCAATTCCTACTCCATCCTCACATCTTTACAGGAAAAGAAGCAGCATCAATTTCTAAGAGCATTTTTTTTTCAATGGGACCCCGCCATCCTATTTTGTTATCGCTTTGGTGGCGAGGCCAGAATCCCAAAATGCTTGGATTATGTCGTCTTTGAAAAGGGAATCTCAATCTTGTGTCCCATTCAGAACTACTTTGCTGAAAGGGAACGGATTAGGTGGAGCCCGCAGTTGTCACAATAACGCCCTGATTGATGCTGAGGTGTCCTGTGCAGGAAAATAGGAGTGTTGAGAGAAAGATTCCAATACAGAAGACATTATAATTCTCTACAAATCGATCTAAACCTTTCCGTTGTTCAGGTGAATCCTCAATTCGTATTCTAGAAACACTAAAGTTATGATCGTAGAAGAGCATAATGAAGAAATAATATATATATTTTTTAAGTTATCCATTATTATAAACCCAAAAGACACTATATCATGCGATTTTAATTGAAAATAAAAAAAGTCCTCAAGAGTACAAGACTCGAGAGGAAACAAACCATATGGTCATTGATGACAAATGACCAGGGAGATAATCTGACCTTTAGCTATGATCTTTAATGAAGCATAGATCTGATCATAAATTAGCAAGTGACTGAAAAGTGATTTTGTCATATACTCGATATCGGTCCTCGATAATAATACAAAATTATATCGTAATACTAGTCGACATCGAGGAAAAACAGAAAAATATAGAAAGAAGGTGAAGAAAGAGTATAAAAACTTGTGAAAAATGGAGAACAAATGATATTTCATTAGTATAACAATAAAAAAATAGAGTTGGTCAAATATTTTTAACGGAAATATCATGAATTCTTCGTACTGACATTTAATAAAACTATCTAAATTTAAAAAATCTATGAAATAACAAACAAAACTAAATGCGCTATTCTAAGATCTCCTTTATTCGCGTGTAAAAAATAATGTTTCTCTTTATATTGTCTTTACAGGCAGCAAAGCGGGGGACCCCATATTTCTGGGCGAAATCCAAAACCAAACGGTTTCTGAGGGTAGAAATGTGCGGTTTGCCTGCCGAGTTGACAACCTTGATTCGCATAAGGTAGGTTTTGTTTGGTTTATATTCAATTTCTACATGTGGTTTGGGAGCCTTAATTTTTACGATTTTATGTCTTTATGGAGTTATAGGAAAGATAGAGTTAGCAAGGCATCAAATTTATCGATGCCGGTCCATATGTGACGGCCGTTACTGGAAGAGTTGATCCTATATTCGTTTAGCGTCAATCCTGTTATTTCTATCTGGAGAATATCAACCATTTTAATATTCCTATCAATTAATAAAGTTTGTAAATTTTGGTCAGTTGAAGAAGTTATTTCTCTCTAGTATCAGTGCATTTTCTAACTCGATTTACTCTTCAGCATTAGACATGCTTTGTTTTATATTAAAAGAATGTGACACGGCGGAAGATGTAGCATTTCCTTACGTTTAGTCAGAACAGCAAAAACAGTAAGTTAAGAGGTACAGCTTTGGAAATTTAACGTTTTAAATGTCTAATCTAACGTGAAAGAATACATATACGGGCAAAGCATAACATTACTTTCATTAGTATAAGAAAGAAAATGACAAAATCTCTAATTAAAAAGATTTATATATAATTAAAGATAAATATTACCAAGTTGAATTTACCTGCCTAAATTATTTATGTGGCATCACTTGCACTAATCTT
This sequence comes from Ceratothoa steindachneri, assembly GCA_963969495.1. Classification (NCBI taxonomy): domain Eukaryota; kingdom Metazoa; phylum Arthropoda; class Malacostraca; order Isopoda; family Cymothoidae; genus Ceratothoa; species Ceratothoa steindachneri. The sequence goes on along the minus strand of OZ018321.1, from coordinate 72,730,408 downwards.
ATTTATACATTTTAGATCTGTATTTTGTTACGTTTCATTCTGCAATATGTAGGAGTATATTCGGCTGTCGTTTAATTTAGATGTAACACTTACATATTCGCTCTGCAGTGTGCTGACAATCCGGGGAAGCGATGTATTATTAGGTTTGCTTTTATTCTTGAGCAGGTTGCTTGGATTCACTACGAGAACTCGGCCATTTTGACGGTGGCTAATCACGTGATCACCCGAAACCAGCGCATAACTGTCTCCCATGACAAACATCAAAAAACCTGGTATCTACATATCAAGGAAGCCAGGGAGACGGATTCTGGGAAATATATGTGTCAGATTAACACTGCCTCCGCCATGACGATTGCAGGATATCTGACAGTTGTTGGTGAGTTGCCTTTATTACTGACCTCGTAGTCTTCAAGGGAACGTACCTTCATTACAGGACTGGGGCTGGTTCATAAGGGATGTATACTGTTTTCATACTCTATAATCCAAGTAGTTCCTCTCTAAACTAATTTGGGTATGTACCTTTCTCACATTTCCACCTTCACTAACTTAAGTAATTTCTTTACCTAGATTCCTGACAGTATATTCTCTATCTATATGAAATACAGATGGCGTAACTCATCTTTGCTATCTCATTCAAATGAAAGTTCAAAATATTTAAACTGGAAATTAAAGATTTTATCCCGTGCACCAATAAAATATTCAAGATGTTTACTTGGTTCGCCTCCGAGTCTTATGAGAGTTAAGTAAAGGAAAATTCTTTTACCTCAAATAATTTCGACTAAATATCTGCAAAATTCAGAAGACAAAAAAGGACAAGAAAACAGAAAGCAATATAGCAAACTTCTGATTCAGTAAAATGGAAAGTTAATTAAAAAAAATAGAGAGAATTTTCTAAAAGTGTAAAAATTGCCTATTAAGCATTTAGATCACTGTTTCCAGGTTAATTAGAATTGGAGATAGTTAAATGAAAAATGGATTTAGCTAATTGACGTAGAGTTTAATAATTTATAATAAAATGAATGAATAAATACATAAATTCAGTATTTCTTATCTATTAAAGTCAAAGGTAGATAGTCAATGGAAGTTTCTTTACAAAAATCATTGGAAAACAGGTTCCTTATGACCGCATGGAATTTAAGGGAAAATGTACGTAAACAGTGTATGACAATCAGTCGTATGATAAACTTCTTAGGCTATTTTGGACGCTATGGGGGCAGGTGTACAAATCTTCTAAACATGGCTTAGTTACCAAAGAAGGTAAGTCCTTAATTGGATATAATGTAGCAGGTTAAATGTTTAAGAAGCTTATCAAACTCTTTAGGAAATATTGGCATTAATTTGTAAATTTCTTCCTTGGAAACTGAGGACAAATTATCATATTAATTTCGAATTTTTTCAGCTCATTTACAAAGTTGTGATGGGCATTTGAATTCGTCTTTAAACCCAAGGATTGAACGTTGTTCAGTTTCATTATTCCACTTCATTTTATTGTATTCGCTCTTATTTTTATGTATTTCCTCCTTCTCTTTTTATCTTCTCTCACCGAAAGTGTTCTCATGACTGATGAAAATATTGAATTCCTCTTTCTCCATTAGTTATTATCTTTATCTGAATAGAAGAATAATTATGTGAAGCACGCACTGTAGAAGAGGCAAGTAGCGCACCTTTACAATCTATAATGAAGAGAATCATTTCAGACAGATGCGAATGAAATTAACAGATAGAGGAGGATCAGGATGAACGGAAAAATGTTCTCAGAGGAAGAAGAAAGTGTAAAGCGAAATGAATAGTAGAATGAATAGAAAAAATACAATTGTAAGACTTATAGGCAATAATGAGGTTAAAAAAAGGGGTCAAATGTATATTAATGTGGTGGAAAATGTGGGTACTGAATACAAAGAGAAAGTGCATATGACAGCGTTTGAGAGTGCAAGACAATTTCTGTATCGGGGCATGTTTCAGATCAATAGTGAAGAAGCTGAAGCGCTGAGAAAGGTAAGAAGGTGTAAATGCAGGTCAGATAGGTGATACATATAATAATCAAGGCGAAAAACTATAAGAGTGATTATATATTAGGATGAATCAGCTGGTTGGGTTTGAATATCTCTACAAATCGAAAAGTTCCTGAGTAGTGGAGGATCTTTCAAAGTAAAACTGAATAGGGAGAATTGAGAGAAACCTGATTGCATAAAATATGAAGATTTTTACTGGCCAACTGGCTATGGACCAAAGGTTCTCGTTGGTAAAGTTCCCTGAGAGAGTGAGGGTAAGACGCGTAAGCTGCAAGCTGTGCTCAACGCCTCGAGAAAGTGTTTGGTTGTGTCTACAGAGAAGCGCTATGGTATGTCTTAAAAGTGTATGAAGTGAGTGAGAAGTGGTGAAGTAGGTGTGTCTAAGGGATAGTGGAGTACAAGATTGATGAGGGGAATAGTGGTAAAATGAGAAGGAAGCATTAGAGTTGCAAGGATTGCAAGTTGCCTGAAGATCAATCTCATCTCTTTCATTGACTTTTTGTTTTTAATTAGTGTTCTTTTTGTCATATAAACATATATTACTATGTATATATTAATGAATTGGCGTTCAGGACTTTGAATTCATGTAATAATTTAGTGGGGAGTTTTTCTTGGCGTGTTATTTGGTTCTTTTGCTTCTTTTAGTGTTTTTGTCTCTTTACTAATTCTTACGTATGTACAATTTTTATAATGGTATTTTTTGGTTGCTTTCTTAGTTACTTGTTCTTATTCGTGTGTGTGATCTGTGTTTCATACTTACTTATTCTCTTTAATGTGATTCTTCTTTCTCATCGTCGGGTAATTTGATGTCTTCATTGTGTTTTTTTGGTTCAATTCAAGTTCATTATCGGTTCTGTTTCTTTATCGGTTTTTCATGGTATTCTTTTTATGCAAAAAACAAGGCAACAGTGTTTACAATCTTGCTGAGGCTGCTTGGGAGTCTTGCGTGACATGGATCTCATTGGTTCTATTCGATGAGTGCTCTGATTTCTTTGGTGCTATTTAACGTTATTTTTTCCTTCATATCTAACCCTTTGTTGTGCGGCCTGATATTCATCGCTCTGTACAGATCCTCTTGTTTCCTGCGTATACTGTTGATGATGTACAAGCCTTTGTTCTGTATTCTTTGCATCTGTTTTTTTCGGGCTTTCCGAAACGCTGAAAATAGTTGCTGAGGGATAAATGAGGGTTGATCTAACTAGCGCCAGATATAGTTTTCTTTTATTTCTTTGACTGTGGTTTCTGAATCAAGAGAGAGTTCTGACTAACGATTTTGTTCTTTGGATCTGTTCTGTGATGTGCTTCCTCTACCCGGTGGAAGTGAACTTCATCCCGACACATTGCTATCGTTCGTGTATGAATAACGCCTATCTCCCACTCTAATTCCCTAAATATTTTTTCTTCCTAATGGCACAATCTTGAATTTGTCGACATTAGTTCGGATCTTCTATTTTGATTAGTATTCATTAGTTTTCTTATTTCTTTGGCAGTCATTTGAGCTTACATAGGTGCATTTCAATGTCCACAAACGATCGGTTCGCTTATATCTTTGGCAAACTAGATATTCAGGCTAGTGGGGTTGTTTGGTTCTGGAATGTCATCTGTATAGATTGAGGGCCAGGTTGGCCTGAGACACACGCCTTGTGGCAATCCTGTCTGTAGTGCAAAGTTGGGCCTGTCCGTGTGCCCTATACTGACTTAAGTTGACCTCTCCATAACATAGTCACAGTGAATGTTTTCGAGCTTTGCGCTTAAACCCAGCTAGAGGATCTTGTATCGCATCCCTTTTAGCCATACTTTATCGAACGCCTTTGATACGCTCCTGCATACGATTTCGACATAGCTCCAATTTTTCTTTACTTAAGCAATCTTCTCCTGATGACATTTATTGCCTCCAAGTGCTCGATGAGACTTCTGTTTAGGATCTTCTGGAAAAGTTTACCCCAGAATTCCAAAAGGGATATTGGGTGGTAACTCTCCTTTCTTGTCGGGGGTCTCTGAGGTTTTGTATGGGATTGAAAAGTAGCCTACATTTAGGCAGGCGTTAAATATGTTGAGTATACCTTACCGTATGCATCTCGGTGCTTTGAAAAAGTTTAGTTTTGTCCATCCTGAGAGGGCTGGTGCTTTCTTTTTGAAGGAGTAGAGCGTGCTTTTCAGTTCTTCCAACGTTAATTTTGTTGCCATTCTCCCCTGATCACTTGGTGGTTCAGATGCGTTCTTTCCATGATTTCATTGAGCAGCCTTGTGCCCGCTCGATTGCTAGTCCAAAGGTACCCTCTTTGACTGGACCGTAAGGTCTCCTAGGGTACCTTCTTTCCTTGTTCTTACTCCTTGTTGTTGTCTATTATTTAATTTACAAAATCAATGTCTAAGTCTTCATTTTCTCCTTCACTGATTATGAAAATCTATTCCAATTGTTTCCTGAGACTTTCCCCTATTTCATTCTCCTCTGATTTTATTTCACCGTAGGCATTTTCTAATTCCATTCTCTAATTCTAGGGCATTTCCTTCATCCCATTCTATCTTCGCCCAGAATTCCTTCAGTGCTGCTTCGCTATCAAGTTCTTCGACAACTTTATTCCATTTATCTTCTTGTTGTTCGTATATTAGAGTTTTAAGTTCTTCTTTTATTGCTCTCCTAAGGTGCATTGTCTCACGGGATGTTCCCGTGGTGATGCTCATTTGATATAATTCTTTCAATATAATTCTTTAAACCCTTCTTATGATCGAACCATTTATACGGAGAAATTAGTCTGTATTCGGTTTTAGGAAATGACTCTCTGTCAGCCTCAATCATCTGGGCCTCTAGCCGCTCCAGTTCCTTGTCTATTTCCTCGAGCGTTGCTTCATTGAGGTCCGTTGGGATGTAAACTCTTAACAATCGCTCGTAATTATCCCAATTTACCCTGCTCAATTCTTCTATGTGTGTGCTGGTACCAATATAGGGTTAAGGTTAATATTAAGATTAATTCTATGTGATAATTATATAGTGCGAGGAAGTTGGTCAAGAAATTGTTCTACTTGGTGGCATTTGTTTCCGTGATGAAGGTCTGAAAGTTGGGTCTCAGTCTCTGGAAGACGTTTCTGTCCAGGAGAGTATACAAGCATCTGCCTAGAACCATTCGTATGAGTGTATCCAGACTCGTAGACATATGCGATATTGAGCGAATTTTTACTCTGGAAGAGAAGTTTGAGTTTGAAGTTTAATGTGTCATATAAGATGATTCTAGATGTAAAACAAGGTTTATTTGATGTCGGGATGCTTATTAAGTACCATAAGTTTGATATGTTAGGGGAATTATTGGGTTAAAAAGAATAAAAGGGGCAATATTTACAATGTCTGGTGAGGGATACAGGTATGGTCAATATTAAGGTATCTTGAAGCCCTTATTCTAGCTGCTGACAGTAAAAGAGATTTGAAAATAATGGTTTTAGGGATTGAGAGGTGATATATAAACAGTAAGCTTAAAGAAAACGCATAAACGTCTAAAGTAATGGTGTGTGGGCGTTAAGATGAGTTGGTCTATGATATTAAAAGTTCATACGCAAGTGCCTCGTGTTAAATATCTTGACAACATCATAACAAATAGTTGCACGCATAACAAATAGTAATTGAGAGGCAGGACATTCAGAATGCATATTAACTTTGAGAGTTGAGAGATTACTGTTCAAGACTGGTGCATGCTAACAAATTTGTTGGACTTTGCTATTTATAAAGGATAATATAATATAAAAGCTAAAGAAAAAAATTGGAGGACTACGAAGGATAGCTAGAAAAGGGAACTAGGATATAAAAGAGATAAAGAAATATAGTGTGAAAAAATGGGAATAAGGTTGTGATAAACAATTTTCTGACTGGTACCAGTATTGAAAACGAATATATAAATATTGATAAAAAGAGGATATATGAGTGTTTTGGTGTTAAGTGGATTTAAAAGACCAATGAAAGATTAGGTGATTCATTTGTTTACGTTAGAAGAGAGGAGACAGGGTGAGAGGAACAATTGGATGGTATCCTCCATGAAAGATGTGTGTGTAATGGACCAATTTTTAACCTTCTGAAAAGTAATCGACCATATCTCGATTGGAAGTTCTAGAAGATAACATAACATAGGTATGAGGAGACAATGGTGAGGGAAAAGGGATAAGCATCCTTGTGCTTACAAAGGCTTAATGAAGAGCGATGAGAAGGACAAATTCAATGGCGGTGCTGCACACATACCAAAATTTATGTAGAAATTCTTTGGGTTGATCATAAAATCTCACTCAACTTTCTTGATAATAAAAAAGGTTTTCGAAGCTGATCGTATTAATTTCAATTTGAGGACAATTTATATCAATGAACAAAATTGTGAGTGAGTCAAAGAGGCGTTTAAACAACTATGATTGCCAATTTAATCCCTTATCTCATGAATATCTATTCCTTACCTCTGGAATTCACTTATTCGGGTACAACGATATTATATTTACAAAGAAGACTCAAGTTAGCATAAATTCGGTTTTTGTTACTCGCAATGAATGAAAATAACCGTGGTTTACTAGAGTTCCTGTTTTTAAAGAGCCACTGAAGAAATTCAGTCCAAACGCAGTAAAAGTAGGTTTGCGATAAACAGAGGTAAGGAAAGATTTGCTGGTTTAAGTATGTAATGCAGTTGATGGATCTTTGTCCTGATTTTAAAATAATGAAGGTATCATCGACAAATATAACTGGTATATAGCTCCAATTGCCCTGGATGCAACCGAGGGAAATACATAGGAAGCACCGTGCGCTCCTTACAGGCCAGAGTCTGTTCGCATCTCGGGATTAGCCTTAGAACTGGTAATCTCCTTTGTAAAACAGAAAATTCGGCATATCGCCAACAGAGCATCAGGTGTAAAGCCCAAGTAATTTTTAATAATTTTAAAATATTGGGTTCGAGTCAAGATCCTACGTCTCTGATGATATTGGAATCACTGTTTATCAAACAATACAAACCTTCCCTCAATAGTAACTTATCTTCGTTCCCACTGTCAATCACGTAATCCCGCCAACGAATAATTTGCCCACAACCATAAACCAATTAACTTCCTTACTAACTCTTTTCAGCTTCTCAGTCTTCTTCCACTCTTCATTATGTACGATGAGCTTTCTATGCACGTGACTTAATTAGTGTTCATTTAATAATTTTATTTTTGTTTTGTGTTTTCTCTGGTTTTAATTTATAACCTCAAATGTAGTTTTAAACTTTTATATCCTCTTTTCAAATCCCTGTTTTATTAACCTTCATCCTGAGCGTATATATATATATATATATATATATATATATATATATATATATACATACATACATATAGGTGGTCCTCCTAGTACGCGCCATTTTAGTACCTGTAATTTGTAGTGCGCGCAAAATATTTTAAACAATCTTCGATATTGATATGAATAGTTACAGTCATTGACAGTGATTGAAAGTGTGCTTACATGCCTTTTAGCAAGAAGTAGGTATCTCTTTAATTGAAATGTCCCGAAATGTGAAAAGAACAATCAATACAGGAAAAACACCACCGTGTGATTCCATAATTAAAAAGAATTTAAGTATAAAAGTGAAAATGGAAGTCCATAAGAAATTTTAAACAGAATAAAAAAATATTGGAGGTCACTAAATCTATGAATATAAGAGAAGCTACAGTAAGAACAAGAAATAAAAATAAACATAAAAAAGAATGTTCTAAATATCTATCATCAGAATTTGCTACACACTTATTACGGCCTCAGGTTGCAGTCATCCACACAAACGAAACCCACTTGTACACCTATATCACAAACCAAAGAAGAAAGGTTGCACTGCTTAGCCTTTGTTTAATTCAACGTGAAGCAATGTCATTCATTGTACGAAGAAATAAAAGAACAAAGTTTTTCCGACAGCAGAGGATTGTTGGATACTTTCGAACAAGGGTTTAATTTAAAAAATATGCATCTCCGAATAGAGAAGTGCCAAGTGTAAATGTTTACGCTCTACCCATATATTTGGTTAAATTCAATAACATATTTTCTAAAGGATGCTATGTTCCGAAATAAGTGTTAAATATAGATGAATCAAGGCTAATTTTGAAAAATCACCAGTGCTTTCGTGCATCACTAAGGAGGAGAAGAAATCCTCGTAGTTCAAGGCGCACAAGGATTAAATAACCGTATTAAATTCTAAAGATTTTTTTCCTGACTTCATTTATTTCGCACGTAACCTCTTAGTCTAAAATAAGTCTGAATAAAGTTGGTTTTAATGTCTTAAAGAAACTTTAATTTAGGATAATGCACCTTGCCACACGGCTTAGTTCGTAAAGAATTTCCTGGCTCAGGAGGAAGTTAGTGACATGGACGGGCCTGCTAGGAAAAAGAAGTAACGAAACCCAACCACCTTCGATGAACTTTGGAAAATATTACAATAGGAATAGAGTAAAATAACAACAGAAGAACACCTTCAGTTCGCGCGCTCCTATTGCAAATGTAGTGTTTAATTGATAGTAAAGGTCCAAATACTAACTAGTAATATATTGTAACAACCAAAAATTATTTTTTAAGTGATATATTATTCGAGCTTCTCATCTGCCTCTGTTGTGTTATCTGTCTGGATCATTTTGAGCCCCATATATTTGGAAAAAAATGCTCTTTTGCACGTAACTTGCAGGTCCTTCCGTCCTTACATGTACAATGTACATATATAACTTATAACAATGATTATTTTATATCAGAATTTTGTCAGGCATTAATTACAATTATTTGGTTTGAAGCTACTATAAGTTTTGTGATGGAAACCAAAGTGTCCGAATCATTATATTAAGGCCGCTACTATATATATATATATATATATATATATATATATATATATATATATATATATATATATATATATATATATGCACAAAAAAAACATTCTAATTACTTTTGAACTTGTTCAGTCCGAAAGTACTTGGAATCCCCCTTTCATTTTTCTGTGAGATTTTTTGCATGTATTGCTCTACTCACGCGCTAATTTGTGAGTTTCTTATATCCATATATATATATATATATATATATATATATATATATATATATATATATATATATATATATATATATATATATATATATTGTTTAGAGTAATTTTAAAAAGATAATGTCAGAATGATCTTATGCACACGAAAAATAGTTGAAAAATAAATAAGCGTCGGCAAAGGAAAGTTATTTTCCACAGAGCATAAACTACACTATTAAAGAAATGTGAGAGTCTCTTTCTCTGATATAAATATGAAGAGGAAAGTGGAGAGCTTCATCTCATTTTATGGAACTTCCAACGCAATATTCTATTATAAAGTTTGGCATCCAATTTATACGCTATTATATTACATCCGAGAAAAGTGTATGAAAAATATTGGTAATTCACAAAGTTAATTATTTGGTAATAGGATAAATAATTCGGAACACCAGACAAGAAATTCGGTAATCAAGAATTTGAGGTTACATTTATCTACTTTATATATATTGTGAAATTTAGTAGTTTCGAATATTATTTACCTGATATGTTTATTTATCTTAAATAATTAGTTTATTTTTATAGAGATATATCTTGAGGATGTCACATAGTTAATTTTCTTTAATGTTTAATTTCTCAAAGCCTTGACAGCCAAGAAATTAAAGGTGTGTAAAATTCAACTTTCTAATAATGAACTGATTTTGAGATGCTTTACATTATAAATGTTGTAAACAAAATATACATAAACGAAAATTTCTATCAAATACATGCTTAATTACCTATACATCGATGAAAAGCCAAAACGATGAAAGCAATTATTTCACTTCTTATGATAACTTTGGCGATGATTTACACTAAAACGCCCAGAAAGGGTCATTTTGACCCTTTTATAAATTCAAAATCATTTCACATGGTAATTATTTCCTAACAACCTCCTTCACTCTTCGAATTTTATTCATTTTAAAAGCTCATTTAATGCGTATAGGTTTTTTTTTAAATTCACATAGTGTCATACAAATAATACATCTTTTTATATGCGACGCCCATGGGATCATTTTGACCCTTCTTGGAACATCTAAATCTACAGTATTTATGTTTCCTTATATTTATATGATGGAATTAGATGTTAAAATTTCTCTTTTCTCTTGTACAGACATGTTTCAACATGATACGACATGAACCACAAAGGGTGGATATAGACATAGTTGTTGTCCAGCTCAGTTTTTTTTCGGAATCCATACATAGTAGAGGTCTTGGATTTTGTGTCTGCTCAGTTGCAGTGTATTTGTCAAAAAAAATATATATTGTTCATCATAATGTTACCAGGTTCTAAACTTTGTGGCAGTGAAATTTGTCTCAACTTACTGGTGTTGAAGATAATGAATCAGGTAGTGGAGAATTGTGTCCTAACTCAAGTGATAAAGATTTCATTCTCGAATCTTCAATTGATTCATTTCACCCAAGCAACATTGAAGGTAAATACATGTTGATATGCATATATACCGTATATATATATATATATATATATATATATATATATATATATATATATATATATATATATATATATATATATATATATATATTATATATATATATATATATTTATATTTAAAATAAAAAAACTCACAAAGTGGGACGTGAGGAAAGCAATAATATGAAAATTAACCAACAGGAAAATGAAAAAATGAATCCAAGCACTTTCGAACTATATTTGCAAATTTATTTTCAAGGAGCTTGCAAATATTGTTCGAAAGTGCTTCGATTCATCTTTTCATTTTCCTGTGGGTTAATTTTCATATATATATATATATATATATATATATATATATATATATATATATATATATATATTAGTAAGTATCCATTATTTTGTCACTTTCAGTTTTGGATAAAAGTTCCAATCTAATCATATAGAAATTTGTTATAGGAAAGAATATTTGTACATTTTCATCTATATATTTTCAATATACAGTCGATTAATATATATCCATGTGTATAATTTCGGAAATCAGTGCGAATGAGGGAAAACAAAGGGAAAATTTAAAGTGATGCAACGGTAAAACGAGTACGTAATCATATAGGTGACTTAAAATCAGAAAATAATGAACAAATAGCTCGTGACGAGACCGTGTGACAATGTTCCAGCTCCCATAATGTTACACCAAGGTAGGCGTCTTCACCACAATGTACTGAAAGAAATACCAGGCCCAACACTACATGATAAGAGGAACATCGATGGTGATAGTGTTGCATTTGCTTGGAGGTTCTTTATTGATGATTTTATGCTCCTTCACATAAATAAATGTACCGAAGCGGAAGCTTAACGAGTTCTTCAAAACAAAACATGGTCCCTCTCACTTTCTGGACTACATGTCTTTATTGCAATTTTATATGCACGTGGAGTTAGCAGCTCACGAAATATCGATCTTCACTCTCTATGGTTCGAATCCTGGGGCCTCCCATTTTTCCGACAAACCATGTCTCGTAATCGCTTCTGTGAAATTATGAGATTTCATAGATTTGATTATAAGTTAACAAGATTGCAACGCTTTTAGGCGAATAGATTTGCCCTTTTTTTCTGAAACATTGAATAAATTCATAAAAACCTGTCCCATGTGTTATAAGCCATCATCCAATATAACGATCGATGAGCAACTTTTCTCAAGCAAAGCTAGATACCCATTTACACAGTTCATGTCATCACAGCCAGACAAATAATGGCAAACATTTTGGCTTGCTGTTGACAGAGAATCGAAAGGCATTCTAAATGGCTTCCCTTATTTAGGCGAGGATGAATTTCGCCCCGAAAACATACGTGTTTCGGAGTACGTCTTATTAAAACTCATGGAGCCATATCTAAATACTGGAAGAAATGTAACAACTGATAATTTCTTTAAATCCTTGAATTTAGCAAGGACGCTTCAGAAAAAAGGTACTAGCTTTATTGTAACAATGAACAGGGCGAGAAGAGAAATTTCAGATTCAGTGAAGAACACCCGCAAACCCCTATATGCACATCAGTTCTAAAAAGCGGTAATATAACTCTTACAGTATATCAGGGGAAGAAAAACAAAAATGTTCTGCTAATGAGTAGTATCCATACGAGTGTACGAATTGAGAGCAATGAGAACAAATCACCTGAAAGGGTGTCTCATTACAATAAGACTAATTGTGGCGTAGACGTTCTAGATCAAATGGCGCGAAAATACTGTCAAGTCATCGTCAAAGCGGTGGCCAATCCGCACTTTTTACAACGTTCTTGATATAGCATGTATCAATGCTATAATCACGTATCGAGCTGTTACTAGCCAAAGGATTTCACGGAAGAAGTTTATGCAAAAGCTGGAGGAAGAACTAAGGGAGGATTATGTTCAAAATAACCGATATACAAAACAGCTGTCAGATTATAGCGATGATTCTAATTCAGAGACAGTAGAAACAGTCGATAATTATCGCCGCAAGTGTCAAGTTCGTCAACAATGTAAGAGGAATAAGACCAAATTAAGGTGAACGAAATGCGATGGTGTGCGGGAATTGTACTGCAAACGTAATGTATGTGTGTACTGTTTGCCAATAAATATCATAACAAAATATGGTTTACATGTTTAGATACGACAACTTATTTCATAGCAATTTTAGGAAAAAACTGTTTTCAAATCTCAAAGTTGTTTTTCCTTTATGTTATTCTGACAAAAATATTTTTAGTGATAAAAATAAATTTATTTCCTTTTGTTGAATCATATAAACATATACTTAATAAATTATTAGTTATTATATGAAAACTTGACATAGGGTCATTTTGACTCCCTTGGTCGTTTAAGGAAAAAAAAATTCACTCGGTGTTCTAGTGTTAATTAAAAGTTAGAATATTTTAAAACTAAATCTAAAATTGCAAACTTTTAAAATAAAATCTAACTAAAGTAAACCAATATTACATATGTGTGAAAATGATCAAATATACAGTTAAGCCTTTTGACTGCTTCCTAGACTGTATTTTTTTATATTTTAATTAATTAGTTAATATATGAATAGAAAGATGCAATTAAGTGTGACTATTAAAGCATATTATCAAGGTTGTCAATCAGAGTATCAACAAAGTTTATTAGGTCCTATGATGAAAATCTACTCAACCGGTAGAATACTTTATAATATAGTAACTCTTGTATTATCAACCCTTTAGTGAATCTAGTCTCAGGCAGGTAACACAACAAAATAATTTAATAGAATAGAAATGAATAAATTTTTTATCCGTGAGATAAAAAGAAAGTTAAAGGTTAAAGGTTTTTATTAGCATTTAACAACACTTTCAATGTGTAGCCATTTTCAAATAATTCCATTTTTTATCACTGTCCCTCCCTGGATTCGGAGAAAGAGGGTGCAAAGTCATATGCAAAGCCGGAGTTTGGAAACATGGAAAAGAATTGCGTTTTGAGATGCATATGAATTACTACATAAATTTATTTGCGACTGAAAATGAATATGTGTACGAAAAATGGTGACGGGATTATACACATAGACATATCTTTCATGTAGGTAAAATTCTTAAAGAAATTGAGATTTAGGCGATTCAAATATTAGGAATCCTTTATTTCTCCGATTATGGAGGGCGAGTAGAAGCGCCGGACCCTATCGGAAACCATATTGTTTTGGGAATAACATGAGAAGCAGAAGAACTGAGGGGGAAATGAATGAAGAAAAGTAAATGAGGAGTAGATATTTAAGGAAAAAAAACCCTCAAATAAATGAATCATAAATCTGAGATTATATGGTTTAATGACTCATTCAGGTAATGACGTATACGCTTGTGAATTGTAACTTGGCAAGTTCGAAGCAAGAGGCTGAATAGCTTGGTGCGAACGGTCTTTAAACGTTCAGCTATCGCTGATGAACGAATTAAGTCTCCAGTCTACTGGTCACAGCGACGGATAGTCACTGGATCGTGTCTGGTTACCACTTCGATGCTTCTTTTTTTTGCCACACGTCGTTTGTTCTTATACTTTTCGAAATGATCGGCCATTCATGAAACTGAAAGAGCGTAGAAGAAGATTGAAATTATATGGAGATAAATACTAGTTAAGAAATTGGAAGCAATATACATATTTAGTAAATCGAGGGGTGGAGTTAAAAACAAACAATATTCCCAAACTATAAATGAAAATTAAAAAATTAAAAATTGTGACTGATTAGGTCAAAACGTGTATGTAAATATGAGCAAAGTTTTGTTTAAAGTTACTCTAATTTCGTCGTTGCGCCAAGGTAATAAAAAACAAAAGATTCAACACATCAGCTTATGTGTTTTAAGTTTCATCGTTGTCAAATCTTGCTTTGTTTCTATAAAAAATTGCTTGGAAAGCAATTGTATGAGTGATCGTTTGCTTATTTTGCACGTGTCAATATTTCACTTTGTTAGTTTATTTAGTATAATTTCTTGAATATGAATTCTATCATACGAAAACTACATATACTATATAAAATGCATGCCTTTATATATATATATATATATATATATATCTCTCTCTATGCATCATAAAAATTTAATTTACCTACTCATCATATTTTTAAAAGTATTTGAATAAAGGAAAATCATTCTTATTTTGCTCGCAGGGTTAGGTCCACATAGTATATAGTAGATTACATTCAACGCGTATCACCCGGAATTCAGCACGTAATTCAATTTGATTCCGCAATCTTTTTTAATAAATATTACCAAATTTTTCAGATAAAAATCTTTTGGGGCCTAGGGTAGCCTTTAGCTTGAGGTTCCACCAGAATTAGAAATATCCCTCAATACTACATCCCTGTAAATTGTAAGCGTCCTTTGGAGTCGTATGAATAAAATGTTTCTTTCAGTCACTTTTCATTTATTCTTTTTTTTACTCTCCACTTTTATTTAGCCCTTTTTCTACTCCAATCATATACTTTTGATTTTACCTCAGTCCCTCCTGACATCGTCGATCAAGAGAGTACTGGAGATGTTATCGCGCAAGAGGGGAGTGATGTTCAACTACGTTGCAAAGCTCGTGGTTCACCCAAACCGTCAGTTACCTGGAAGAAAGAAGACAATCAACCTATTTCAGTCAACAAGTCAACGTCAGGTAAGAAGTCATCACCGAGTAGTGATTTTTCGTTGGGTTTATGCTTAATTTGTGCTAATGATCATTTAGGGAATTTTACATATGATATGCTTGCTATTTCTGATTGTATAGAAATAATGTATTATAAATAAATGGCATATTGAGGAGTTATGTGTGTTTTTGAAATGCGATTTAAGGCCTTTATGATTAAAAGAACCTGTAATTTGAAAAGCGGTTGACAAGTCAAGGAGTTCTAGGAATATGAATTCTTCAGTATATTTCAAACAGGGGTAAAGTTTTCAAATTTAAAGAGAGATATTGCAGTTGAACACCTGATTTTCAAATTAACCAATCATATACGGAACTCCGTTTACTCTATATGCTTTTATGTCGAGTTATGAAGTGCAATAAAGGACTAAAACATACCATTGTAAAAAAAAATAAGATAAGATATAATGGATTTTGTATTCCCATTTAAAAGAATGATCAAAATGGGAAATCCTAAGAGTAAGTTAGATTCATCGCTAGAGATTAGCTCTCAGTTAATTTCAAAGAGATTTTGTAAGAGTAAATCGTAACATATTTCTTTTAGAAACATAAATGATATATATATATATATATATATATATATATATATATATATATATATATATATATATATATATATATATATGAGTGTGTGTGTGTCTACCAAACAGCAAGGAAAATGAAAAGCTGATTCCCAGCGCTTTTGTTTCAATAAATGAATACTTTAGCTTATATAGAAGAGAATGAGGCCCTTCTTGCCCCATACCCTAGGTAAGGGAGACAAAGTAATGGAGGATCTAAATTTGAGACCTGATGTACGAAGTGATAATGGAGTCTAACGAAAATAAGCCTTGGTTCAAATTAGAATTGATGAATGTCTCAATGCACATACAGAACTATAATTATATGCAATGAGATTTTTCCCAATTTTAATTTGAACAAAGGGTTATTTTCTTTAAAAGTGCAAAAAGAGCTAGGTATGACTGGGACATCAGCTCTGAAATGAACAACTGCACTTACCTCAATAGTTATAATCTTAGATCTCCATCACCATATAAGACCCTTTTTCTTAAGAAGGCTCACTTGTTACCTGGATCGAAGTTTATCTCACGAGCAGAGGGAAAAGCCAGCTCAATTTTTCATTAATGTCTTTGCTTTGTTCAGACGAAAATCAAACTTTTTAGCCGATCTACTGCTTGCCATATTTGGCACCATGATGGAATCGCTTATGATAGGAGAAACACCATTACCACAGAATGGAGCCTACGGCATTAATATGTACGGCTCTTTTCCTTTTAACGGGACTTGTTCTTCATTTAATTGGAAATGGAGCCAAGTATCGGCAAATATTGGACACTAATTTAACGTCAGCTGTGGAAAATCTGAAGAAGCAAGATTATATATAGTATGTATGTTCCAGCGAGTTGATTTGATGGCCACAGCGAAAGAAGCAACAAGTACGGTATTCCTGCAGAACAATATTAATGTTCTACCGTAGCCTAATCAATCCACGGAGTTGAATCCAATCGAAAATTTGTAGCGAGTATTAATCGAAAAGTTTGCATGTAGAAAGCTGTAAAACTCTCAATCGAAAGCTCTATTTAAGGAGGGGGTTGGCAGATATTCTAACGCAATGTTGCCAAGACTTGGTCAAATCTTATTTGAATCGTCTAACAGCAGTTATAGTAAATAGTGGTGGTACTACGAAATATTATGTTCTTTCCATCTTATATCCAAATACCCATTTCAACCCATATATTTGTTTTGTTTATATAATGTCATATACAGTCGAAGAACGTCTTTATTGCTTCATCTAAATGTAAGTAAAACACCTTTAATTAATAATATAGGTGTATGATAAAATAAAATTATGGTTAGAATTAATGAGCACATCTCCAACTAAGCTGTGTCTTATCATGGCCCCACTGAACGTCGTGTTTTGTATGAATAGCTCCGTTATCCTTCCTCTAAACTTATGATGGCGCGATCGTCTTGGCCATGTAAAATAACATTGCCCATCCTCCAAAAATCTGGTTGCCTACGACTAGTAGCATAGTCAGGTTTGTGGTGTTCAGGCAAGGTGTTTTTGTGCCCTGCTAAGCTGATGGCGGGAAGGTCAGCGAAATTCCTGGTGGCGAAATAAAGTATTTTTTCTGAGCTGCCAAACTGAGGGCACTACAAAATGTTTACATTTAAACTAACGGAACTATTTCCACAAGAGTGTAAGCTCACGTCTTGATGGGAATGAGCTTTGTTGGTGACGTGACTGACTGGTGACCTAAAAGAAAATAGTGACCAGACTATGGTAGCTCTGCAATAATAATTCTCTAATGTCATTATGGTGGGTCAAAGTATATGATTCCTTATAGCAGCACACACAAAAGTCATAACCAAATTATGAACTTAAGCACTCATTTACATTTAGCCTCGAACTAAATTCGATTTTCGATGAAATTTAGTGTTTATGGACACTTGAGGCACACCTATGACAAGAACACAAATAATACGACACACTATGAAGAAAGCACTATTCAGTCAGCTATTTATCATTAAAAGATATACAGAAGAAAGGGTAAGTAAGATACATGATGATGAGACCTACTCTTTCACGTATACGGCCGCGGTCAAGAGTTTGGGGACCTTGAATTTTTCATATCCCTTGGGTATGTCTATGAATATGTTGGTGTTTAATTGCATCGATGAGTTCAATATATCTGGAAACAAATAAAAGGTAGTAACTTCCTTATAACTTTTTTTAAATATCTAAAATGGTAATGCCATTAAAATGTATGAAATTCTGGCTGTTGTCAGTTTGCGGTAGGCTGCAGTCAAAATGTCTTCATATAACATCATTTTTTATTAATAAGATATACCATGTGAACAGGATCTGATAATGATATGATAATCGCAAAAACACTTAAGTATACTGTGGAGAAAAGAAGGTTGATATTTACGTAAGCTGCATGAGGAGGGTCTCAGTTGTCAATAAATCGCCCGAGTTTCGGTGGATCACATTCCAGTGTTAAAGAGGATTAGATAATTGGAACATTCAAGACTAACCTCATTCTGGAAGATCCATGATCACTAAGCATCGTGACAAAAAATTTCAGCATCGCATAACGCTTTGAGATAGTAAGTAAAACTCACTCTAGCTGCAAAATGAATGGACAGAGAGCGGACAGATTAAATCATCCGTCAGAGATGTCGAAAGATTATGCATTTCAGTTGGTCTTGAAACCATGCAATATTAGAGTCTACAGGAGGCCAGAGTAATCGAGAGTGTATAGTGCCCAAGGTAAATCCTGGTGGTCACTCTTTATTGGTATTTGGCTGCATGTCAAGTTCAGTGATGGGTCGGATCACCGTTTGTGATGGCACCATTAATTCAGAGACGTATCAAGCTGTCCTGAGATATTACATGATGCTCTCAGACCGAGGCCTGTCCAGAAATGCCCGGAATATGATTTTCACAAGCCTGGGTCCACCATACAGTAGTTCAGGGAAAGTAATATCATGCTGATGGTCGAGCTACATCAGTCTTGTGATATGAATCCGCTATAAACCCCGAATCACGTTGTCAGCAAGCCACTAATGAGCAACTAAAGGCAGGTGTCGCTAAGGAGTGAGTCAGCATCGCATCACACAGTTGTTACACCCTCGTGTACATAAATGTTCTCACCGTGACCTCTGAAATGACCCTCAATACGCTACTGAGCTTCATGTATCAGTTTAATGTGTTCGTAATTTTCACAGAGTTTCATCTGCCTATCTTTATGTATATCTGGCTGATATTAAATGTTTTAGCAAATTTTGTAATTTAGTCGCGTGCAACATGATTACTCACTATTTCGGTCGGTGGGTCCGTCGGGCGGTCTGTCCGTTAGTCTCCGTTTTATTTGATTTTGGTAATAACATTGTAACCATTCTTTCGCTTTTAACAAAATATGAAACCCTTATGATGTTTTACATTCTCTTTCGAATGATATAATCACCAAGGTCCTCCCGATAGGATTCCGGGAAATATTCAAAGTTTTGAAGTTTGTAAGGTCATAAATCATAAAAAGTGAGAGCACGCGACTTTAGTCAGCAACTTTGTTTTTAATTCTTCTCGATTGTTTGGAAGATATATAAGTTTTTGCCATTTATTATTCCTTTTTTCACTGTTATATTCACAATGATAAGCAAATATGAACTTTAAGATCCTGAATTTATCTAGTCTACTAAAATTTCCTTTGTACGAAAACTTTTGGATGCAGCAATATATCCACGCATCTAAGTTACATGGGTTGCAATTATTCATAAAATATGGAAAAGTGAAGGAAAGGGAAAGAGATACCTATCTCGCTATAACTTATTACAATTGTGCTAGAGAAGATATCACGACTATGCATTGAGAACAAAGGTGGCATCATAATTAATGCAAACCATTGAAGCTGTCTTAGCTTTGCTGACAAAATTGTATTATTATACCAAAACCTATAAGAGTTAGAGTAAATTCTAAAATGACATTGATATCAGTTGTAAGAGTGGTGGCGACTCAATTGCTTTCGTTCTATACCAAATATCATGCAAATAATCTCAACGAGTCACTTGAGAGGAGGAGAGGTGAGGGCACTTAGTTCTCTCCACCTTCCTTGATTTCTGTGCGACCCTTCAAAGGGCAAAGCAACACAGGCGAGCCTGCAAAAAACATTTTAGATTTCCTCCTGCTCCATACTACCCTTCAAAAGCCACCAGTAAAGCCTACCTCTGCCGTAATCTCGCTTATAATAAAATCAATCGGCACACAATTTTGAAAGTTCTTAGGCCTACATCAGCTAACGCCTTAAACCTGATACCGATTACCCCGCCCAAGTCTAGTCATTTCTTTCTCACAGAAGCTATTTTATATTAGATCTGGAATTTTTTATTGCTATGGACCTCCTCACTTAGTAACGACCGCTTATACGCATCACTCAACACTCAAAGCCTTTCTCACAGCCCCAGTGTCCCCATGAGAATTAAACTTTCTCCATGACTCATTTACATAAAAACACATTTTCTTCTCGATTCTTTCTTCACTGTTCTTCCCCATTACTGCATTACCAGATTGATGCCTATTTTTAAATACACTGGTGTTCACGCAAGCCTTAAGAAACAGGTTTAGCCCCAACGACCACACGCAAGCCGTAAAAAAGAGTATGAACCCCTACGACATCACGCCAGCCTTAAGAAACGGCCTGAACCCCAACGACCTCACGCAAGCCTTAAAAAACAGCTTGAATCCCAATGATCTCACCCAAGCCTTAAAAAACAGCCTGAATCCCAACGACCTCACGCAACCCTTAAAAAACAACAACAACCACAATGACCTCAAGCAAGCCTTAAGAAACAGCCTGAACCCCCAACGACCTGGCAAGGCACCGAAAAATCCCTCCACCCCACTTCTTCTCTCAATTCTCTGGTAGGCTGGTGTTAACTCGGATTCTACATCACATACTCGTTTCTTCCTTTAACAATTATGAGATCTTCCCGTCTTGCTTCGAAGCTGGAAAGAACATTAAATCAGATATCCTATATGTAGTTAACTGACTTTGTCTTGTGGCTGAGTCTGCTCTGCCTCCAATTCAAAATATATTTCCATCTCTCGAATGCAAATGATTCTCTCGATCGCACAGTTCCTCTTCGTCGCCTATATGAATATTAGTTATCACTAGGACATCCATGACTTGTAGGTCTATATATTATTTCTTTCAGCATTAAGATAGGTGGCCTTAAGTCATCATTTCATTTCTATCATGATCGCATGCAAATCTATGGTTTGTCGTTTGTCGAGACTTTTATAAATTATCTATTAGCTTACGACTTTCTAAAATGTAATCATGAAAAATATGCAGTGTTACGGGTGGCTAATAGATCGGATGTGGCTCATTTTCAAGTTAGAGGTCTTTTGATTAATCTTTTTGGACTCTTTAACTTATCTGGTTATCATATTTGGTAGTCAAGTAACATTCAAAGCTCATGTTTCTAATGGTAGAAAACACTGTCTGTTTTTTTGTAATCTTGACCATTTTGCCTTCACTCTGATCACAATATTTTTTAGTTTCTCATTTACTCTTTCATCCCCTCCCTCCTTGATTGCTGCAATTCTCTTCTCACTTTATCTTATGATATCACTTTGTGATCCATTCATTTTCTTCAGAGCATTTCAGCCCGTATTCCTCTTAGCAAAGAAAGTTTTTCTCATACAACCACCTTGCTGGGTGAACTACACAGTCTACCCATTTGATCCAAAGTCATCTTCAAAGTACTTATTCTTAACAACACATTAGCGGCCATAATATAAGGGTCAGTAAGAATGCTTGTATTTAAATATTTAATATAGAAGTTTACCAAAATGTTAAGACTATATATTATACAATTATTTAGATATATCTAACATCTATCTTTCATGATAGTTTCAAGTGAATGGAATAAATATTTCGTAACCAATGAGGAAATAAACAAACTATCTTCTAATTTGCAGCAGCTAAAAGTTAAGGGTCACCTAGAAAAAATGTAGCACCAACCGAAGTATTTGTGTTTAGGAAACTGTTGATGGGCTAACAGTTACTTCTTATGATCATGTATTAGTGGAACATTCAACTCTCAACATGGCGGCTTGTGAGAGACGACCGGTGTCCTGTGATGAAAATCAAATGGTTGTATGCCTACTCTAAGAGAGCAAGTCAAATTCTGTAATAGCAACTACTGTATGAAGGTCTATGAGTGATGTGTAACGAATTGTTTCTCGTTTTAAGACATCATAATCGACAGATTCTAAACCCTAAACCAGTATACCTAGTAAAACCTGACTAAGATAGGATCATATTATGTTTAGAATATCACTGAAGGATAGGTTTAAGAGAGCTCCTAAGATATCTTCCACCTCCGATGTCAACATATCGCGCAAAACAGTTTCTCAGGGGTTATGAGATTCTGCGTTGCTTGCTTGGGCACCGGCAAAGAAACCTCTGATTTCCACGAACAATCAATGAGCTTGTCTTCGTTACGTTCACGAACATGTCGTTTGGACAGAAGAATAGTGGGCGCAGGTTTATTTTAGCGATGAATCAAAGTTCAATTTAATTGTTTATGAGGGCGGGATGGACGTCCGACAAAGATGTCGCGAAAGGTTATCTCGTGGATGTGTAAATAAGACAGTGAAATATGGAGAAGGCACTGTAATGGTATGGGGAGTGATCTCTCCTGCTTTTTCTGTTCCACTTATTTGCCTACAAGGGACTGTAATGCTGAAATCTACAAGCAGATTCTTAGAAAGCGTGCCCTTCCACATCTCCAAACCTAGGCAGTTCCACCTGCTATCTTCATGCATGACAACGCTCCCTGCCACACTGTGAAGAGAGCCAAAGATTTTGGACGGGATAAAGGCGTTGATCTCATGGACTGGCCACTTCAAAGTCCCGATCTCAACCCTATAGGAAACGTTTGAAGATTATTGGAGATAGGGTGCGAAGGAGAAATCCAAAGAACAAAGATGAACTCTGGAAAATATTGAAAAACGAATGGAACAATATTACCCCATCATTTTGCAAGAAATTATTTCAGTCCTCTGGTAACAGATGTCAGGAGATCATTGCTAGTAAAGGGATGTTCACAAAATATTAATAGTAAGGGTTTACTTTTTGTTCTTGTTCCATTTTTCATTGTTTTTTTAAGTGACACTTTACTTTTGGCCGCTGCTATTTGGAAGATAGTTTGCTAATTTATTTATACCTTAAGAAATATTTAATTTATTCACTTGAAAATTTTCACGAAAGCTAGATATTAGATATATCTAAATAACTTTATAATATATAGTCTCAACGTTTTGTTAAACCTACATAATAAATATTTAAATACAGTTGTGTAGCTTGAATATCTAGTTCTAGTTCTTAAAATGCTATTGTATGTTCTTGAATATCTAAGGCCCCTCCTATATCTCTTCTTTGCTGAACCTATATTAGCTCTAAAGGCCTCTTTGTTCAAGTTTTGTCAACATTTTGCTTGAACGTCATAATCGTCTGTTCTTATCAATTGACCATGTATAGTTAATATCTGCTCCTATAATGTGGATTCATATGCCTGTTGATTTATGCATCTCCTATCCAGTTATGCGTTCAATCGTTCCTTAAAGAACCTTATCTTTTCTCAAGCATCTATTCGATAAATGGGAGAAAGTATTATAACTTTCTCTCGTACACACGTTGCACATTTACTCAAAAAAGTTAGCCACCCCGAATTCTCGAAATTTTATGCTCTAACTTCGCTTTCCCGCAAGTGATAGATAGACTGTTACACCAAAGACTAAAGGAACTGCTCGCCTTCCCTCTAGATCTCAATTCCTCCGCAAGTTTAAACTATATTTAGTCTACCTGTGCTTTATTCCTTCGAAGCATCTTCATCTTTACCTTTATCGTCAGTGTTGGGGAAATTACACTAGTGCTTAATTTTGCAGGCTAGTCAATGACCAGCATTAGTCCTTTCATCCGTAGTCAGACCCGTGGGAAAAGAAGGTTGGTTCAATCTTGGCTCAGGTTAATGTCTTTGTTTTAAGGATAGTGGCATTCTTCTCTCTCTTTTCTCTTAATACAGCGTCAATTCTTTCTTTTACTTAGCTATCTTTTCACACACCCCTAAAGAGATGCCATGCGTAGCATGAGCAATCTTGCTGCGGCTGACATCTGTTACATTGAGTGCCTGCCCGACCCTACTATCTGCTCTTTAACACCTCCGGCCCGAATGTATGGATATACAGTTAGTTATCCTCAATTCATTTTGCCTTTCTTTAGTTTCACTAATTCCTTAACAGATTTCTGTCCATAGTAATTTTCTGCGTGATATTTCCTCGTTGGTATTCAGCTATAAATTGGAAAATAATAAACATATCTTAGCAACTTCACGCGAGAGAAAGTTTGTTTTATCTTATACATCTGACGAACACCACTAAAAGCGTGATTTATCATCTATTTTCACTTCCCATTCAGGTTTGATGAAGGCAGAAATATTTAGGAACTTCGCATATTTGCTTGCATTCTTGGATACAATTTTTTCTCGAGCTCTATTAGCTACAGTTCCTTATAAGATTTGACACCCACAGGTTACTACAGCATATGACGACAGTCGCTGAACTCAAATCGAGGCCGAACAGCATCTTACATCTAAACTTAACTCTTTACAACCTTTGCTTAATTGTCAAGCGGCACTTCCATTCAGATGGCCGCAACCTATAATAACACGTACATTTATATTCTTATTTCTAATCCTATGGAGAGAAAAGGATAGGTGTATACTAGGTATAATTTTCCCAAATCATCCTTTACCCCATTACATATCCTGCTTTTTCAGCCGTTAAAGTAAATGTCGATGAAACTGAATTTATGAAGGAGGAAAAGCGCCTGAACGCAAATTTCGCCATGTTTGACGCCTGGCAGCCGCCGCTCGCATTCATACGCCGGAACACTGCCATTGGTCCAAGCTGTCAAGATTTGACTAAAAAGCTAAAGAGGTAAAAAGCGGGCTAAAGCGGTGCTCTCATTGTGCCTAAAACGAGTTTCCTCTCTTTTGTACTGAGCGCTATTTCTGCTCGTCTTTGGCCCAATGCTTCTTTAATAAATGGTGATGCGGCAGGTGCCAAAGCTTCGGTTAAGGGTTCAACAGCGATCCGTAAGTGGAAAGATTTACATAATATTGGGAGATTTCTGCTAAAATATACCTTTTGAAAAAGATTGGTAATCGTTTATCATAAATTACAAGAAATACTTGGGGATCTTTTCGTGTCTGGTACCTTGAATAGTAATAACTTTGATTTCCAATTTTTATGATGTTTTAATAGGAAAGAACTGATGTGACATCTTTGTTTCTTCATCAATACTCGTATTATTACAATTATTTCTTGGTATTTTGTACGATTTTGAATTTGGTCCCCAATAAAAGTTAAACAAAAACAACTCTCTTCTCCGACAGTATTAACAAAATAGTACTAGAATGGGAATAAATTTTATGTTCCCTTTGATTTCCAATTTTTCTGATGTTTTTAATAAGAAAGAAGTGATGTGACATCTTTGTTTCTTCATCAATACTCTCCAAATATTTCTTTTTATTTTGTACAATTTTTAATTTGGTCCCCAATAAAAGTTGAACAAAAATAACTCTCTTATCCCACAGTATTAACAAAATAATACTAGAATGGGAATAAATTTTCTGTTCCCTTTGATCAATAAAAAAAATAATATCTTTTTAGTTCTTAATCTTATTTTTGTTCAAGTTCGAAATTTTCAATGATCATTTTTTTTTTAATGATAACTGTGGAAATTCTATTTTTACATCATATGGACGAACCTAATTATGAACTCCCAGAAAAAAATCACCCAATATTCCTAAAATATTTTATTCGCTCTATTATACAGATTGAATATGCCATCAGTGAAAGAAAAAGATATAGTACGGAATTGATAGATTCTTACCATAAGAGACATTAGAACTATTACAGACATACATATGAGGGTGTTAAAGTTAAAAAAGTTGGGAGAAAGTTTTAGGGAAAGAGCATATCTTTCAGTAGAGGTGAAGCATGATGAAGACAGCTCAAAGAAGTTTGTGACCATTTAATAAATGAAAAGTATATATGCTTTAAGGTGTTAGCATATGTTTAATGTTTTAAAAAGAAAGAGAGAATATGAATGATATCATATTAAGAGCAATGCTTAACTATGATACGCGTGACGAGGAAAAGCGTTATTAGTTCAAAACCTTGGGGATTGAACATAAATGATTGTAACAAATTAAGAAGAAAGGTTTTTCAGAAAAAAGAAAAGAAATAACTGCAAAGGTGACTTCTATAACCTGCCTACCATTCCACTAAATGCAGAATTTAATAATCCAGGTCGGTGCATCAACTGAGAAGATAATTTCAGCAGATGTCTTCATGTTTCAATTTAATGCTACGGTATCGGATATCCTTTGAAGTTGTTAGAATTAGTAGAATTTTCAGAATAATTATAAAATTTAGACCTTAAACTAGAATTTATACACTCTTATTTGCAATAAGTTTTAGGATTTTTCGATAATATTTCTTACTATGCTTTTCCTTGATTTTGCTTCTGGCATTAGGGTTTAGCTGAAATGGGATTTTTTGAACTTAAGTTAAATTTTAAAATCAATTTGCCAAAATGTTACCAAAAGATTCTGGACCTATTTTTCAGTGTTTTTTTTCTTCATTGTCACAACAATATTTTTAGTTTGTCATCAAAGTACACCTACCCTAATTGATTTCCGTTATTGTTTCTAGTATACCGTGTGTCTATAATGTAACTGTGCGTTTTCAGGAATAAAGGGATATTATAAAAAATATGATAATATATTTGTGTCTATTTTCATACGAATATAAATACAGAATAATAAAAAGTTTAATATTGGTTGCCCTGAATTTGTCGTTAAATCTTTATATCAAGTAAACCAATTTATGGATAAAACCCTGGACATCAGCTGACAAGAGCATGGAAAAACATGGGCTCGTATTCTCAGCAATGGAATGTTATAAACCAGGCTCGTGATTTCATCAAGCGCATGGGTTTATCCGGCTCGTCGTGTGGTTATGAAGATATGAAAAATCAGCTGGCTTGTCCCACATCATCTGACCAATCTGGTTTTCCACATCCCCTTGAGCACCTAACGAGCCTGGTCTGCCCATGCACTTTTCACCTGGCTAACCTGGTTGTCTCATGATCAACTGACAAACATAATTATAGCATTCCCTTTATCACCTCGTGTGACTGGTTTGTATCAAGCCCATGGTCACAAGAAGAGAGTGTGTTGTTTCATGTCCTGGTCAGCTTAGAACGTTATTTTTCCATTCCTTTGATTACCTGATATATATTTTACTACTCTGTGAGAGTAAATATTATTTTTTTTACCCTTATGAATTTATAGTTTTTAGGAAAAATAGTCACTTAATTATGTTATTGAAAGATATTTTTGAATTTACCTTCTTCATCGAAACTTGCATTTAGTTTAGAGAAATCGGGTATTATTTAATTTGATTAAGCATAAAGTTGCTAGAAAATTAAGTTAGGGTTTTATATTTCCCTTGTCATACTAAAATGTTGAATATAGTTCTGTAATCATTCCCTAGATTTGCTTCAAATCTATAAATCTTAACACATACGTACTTGTTTGTTCACCCACATTTTTTAATAACTATCCTTCTCTTATTGGCAAACATTTAACATCCATCACAAGATCTTGACTTTAAAACAAGTGAAGATAATTGAACAGAAAAGAGATTTTAAAGATAAATCTGGCAAGTTGTGCGAAAACAGTGATAAAAATATAAATGACTCTTATCGAAAAAAAAGCACAAAAGATATTTAGAAAACCTCTAGGGGAGATTAAACTATAATTTCATTATCCCTGGCAAGGTTCAATTATAATCTTATTAACTTTTCGCGGATTTTTCATTAAAGAATTAATAAAATGAGCCAAAACATAATGCAATTTGACCAATATTAACCAGAAACTCTAGAATTTTGTATCGTGAATCAAAATTTAAGAACACTTAAATAAGTTTACAAAACTTAATTAACCATCAATGTCGCGAGGGTAAATTTAAACTTTAAACTCAAATCAATTGATTGTAACAAATTTCCTATTAGGAAATTGATATAAGAAAACGTTTCCCTTATAAACAATACATTTCCTAGCGTCCTCACTTAATAAAGTAATTGAACTCTTCAAAAACGTCAAATGTATTCAGAATTTCCCGAAGTAGCAAAGTTTGCGCCATAGCATTTGGCTTTATAGGAAATTTCCGCCTCGAGACAAATGATAGACAACTTTAGAAATCATTATTATTTCTACTTGTGAAGACTCCTTCATTATATTGCGTAAAAGGGTATTTACACTTTAAATTTAGTCGTTAAGGTCTATTTTTAGGGTATATTTCCCGAAGGAATTAGATAAGATGTTTTCAGTATCGCGATTCCAAATTGATGAGGGCATAAAACAACTTTCAGAGATGATTCACTTCTATTAGTCGTTAGTGATTTTTTAAAAGTCAGTTAAAGTTTGGATGACGTTATTGAATTCGTTAAAATAAAAAAATCAGAAATTAAAGAAAAAATTAGTTATAATTAATTATATAAAAGCTTATTTAAATTCTATTAATGGCATTAAATATGAACAAAATTTAAAGTAATAGCAAGAGAATAAACAAAACAGATAAATAGATATGGAAATTTAGATAATTACTTAATAATATCGCAAGTTAGAGAATAAGTTATATCAGACAGACAAATCTAAAACAGAAGTGAGAGATAACTAACATAATAATAAGTAGATATACCCTAAAAAGAAATGTTTCTATGTAGAGAAAAATTATAGAGAGTAAGCGAGATTACCTATACTTCTCTCTGTCATGCTCTTGTAATAATGAAATAAACAGTCACTCCTAGTTTTGAGTGAAGACTTTTACTGTCGCCTTTTTCTATATTATCGAGGCATTCTTTCCTTGTTTATTTTCTATATTACCAATGAAATTATTCTTTGTATAATTTAATGAAATTTCTATCAGCTGATTTTTCTGTTTATTACATTCTACTTTAAATGTAGGAAATATCTTTTTGGCATTGACAAAAAGTCTCTTCGGAACATTACTTTTGTCAGAAATTAATAGAAGTCTTTCACTCTGTAAACAATAGTTTTTTATTGCAATCTTTCGTCAAAAGAATATGACGGCTTTAAAGAAATTAAATTTTAAAATATCCTAATTATATATATATCAACGAACGAAAGAAGGAAGGTTGAAGATCTGGAAATCAAATGTCTGAGAAGTATTTCTGATGTGAGGTTGATGACAGGGCGAGAAACGAAAGAGTGCGAGAGAGATGTGGAAGTAAAGTGAGATTGCTTGAAAGAGCTGATAGAGGTGTGATCAGATGGTATGTACACCAAAAGAGAAGGGAGGATAAAAGGCTGTTAAAGAGAGTGTATAGATTACGAGTGATAGGAAGGAGACAGCGTGGGCGTCCGAGAAGTGGGTGGGTGGAGTGTACGAGAGAAGCCCTTGCTGAACGGGGCTTGAGCATCCTGGAGGCAGAAAGGCGTGCTAGGGATAGGAATGAATAGAGACGAATGGTTAGGAAAGGACGAGCTGTGTAGGGTGGCACACAAACACAGTTAATGAAGTTTTCAGGGGAAATTGGAGAGCCGGACTCTGATGAAGGATGGCAAAATGTAGTAGGTGGGTTACCTTGGTTAAGCAGCGGATAATGTGTGCGAATGGTAAAATGGAATTGTCTCTGGCCATGCACCACCCCGTTGCGGGAGATATGCATGGGTATATATATATATATATATATATATATATATATATATATATATATATATATATATATATATATATATATATATATATATATATATATATATATATATTATATATATATATATATATATATATATATATATGTATAAAAATATAATATACTTCCATTTTACCATTCGCACACATTATCCGCTGCTTAACCAAGGTGACCCACCTACTACATTTTCCTATCCATCAGCAGAGTCCGGCTATCCGGTTTTTCTTGAAAACTTCATTAACTGCATATGTGTGTCACCCTACACAGCTCTTCCTCCCCTAACTATTTTCTCCCATTCATTCCTATTACTAGCACGCCTTTCTGCCTCCTGCAATACAAGGTTTCTGCCTCTTTATTTCTTGCTTTAAACGGTTATTGAAAGGCAGAAAATAAATATTGCTAAAGCCCTGTGGTAGTTGCTATCAGCCCCAGATCTTTATATATACAGAAAGGAAAGCGATATTTGGGGAGTTCACAATGTGGATAATGTTGTGCAAGGATTATAGAATATTGTCTTGAACTCTTGCTGTCTTAGCATTGAAGATTCATATGTATCGTACCTTATGGAAAATAGAGACCTTATATATTGAAATACAATTTTTATTGGGTTGAGGAATAAGTTCTTGCGGTTCTATCAAATTTATTCATTACCATTAACAATTTTAGAAAAACTTCATTTTTAATTGATAAAAATATGCAATTTAAACAATAATGTATTCTCCGTTGTTATTTACGACTTCTTCCCAACGTTCAACTAGTTTTTCGATGCGCTGCAATAAAAATCTCTGGATTTTGTCTCGAAGAATTCGTCTAACTAAGTTCTTAATTCAACATCAGTATTGAACGAAACACCGCGCAAATTGTTGGAGAGCGATCGGAACAGATGAAAATCCAATGGAGCCAAATCTGGCGAATATGGAGGATGCGGTATGAGTTCCCAATTAAGCGTTTGGATGGCGTCTTTTGTCATATTGGCAATGTGAGGACGAGCATTGTCGTGTTGCAGAAGGAGCCCATAACGTCGATGAGGTCGCTTTTCACGAATAGCTTCGGCGAGTCGATACATTTGTTGAACGTAGAGTTCTGAATTGACAATCTCGTTGTTCGCAAGGAGCTCATAAAGAATGATGCCTTCACAATCTCACCACACACACAGCATCGTCTTTCGTGGATGAAGTCCTTGGTTTAATCACGGAAGTGGGTTTTTATTGGGGCTAAGCCATTGTTTTCGATGTTTCATGTTGACATAAACACACCACTTTTCGTCTCCTGTGATGATGCGGTGAAGAAATCTGTCCTTATATCCACGAGTAGCCTTGTGACAAGCAAGCAAACCTGAAACAATCGTGGAGCGTTGAAGTTTGTTGCTTTCGCTCAAAGCGGGCGAAACCAAGTTTTTGAACTTTCCCCGTCGAATGAAGGTGATTCACTACAGTTTTCTGATCACACGCCAATTGTACAGCCAATTCTCTAGTCGATTGACGAGGATTTTCATGAGAAAAGTCGTTCAATCGATTTTCATCCAACTTAATGGGGTGACCAGAACGTTCGTCGTCATTAAGAATGAAATGACCGTTTTTGAAATGTGAAAACCACCATTGAGCTGTCCTTTCTGATAAACCATTTTATCCGTACACAGCACAAATATCGTGACGAACTTTGGCTGCGTTTGCATTGTTCTCATCTCGATTGAAAATAAATAACAACAAGTGTCGAAAATGCGCCTTTCTTTCAATTTGACATTCCATTTTGCGAGTATAGAACAAAAATTAAATTAACACAACTTTTAAATAAACCGCAATGACTTATTATTCAACTTCAAGACGTAGCCTAAGCAAAAGCTTAATAGTCTACGCGGTTAAGAGACGTAGCCTAACCTTTACAAATTTTGCTCTCATTATATATTATTGTTTCTTAATATGTGCAGAAATCACGTCAACAAAACATAAATCAACACAACATTAAAAAAAAATGCAAGAACTTATTCCTCAACCTAATACAATATACCTATTATGTACAAAATTGTATTTTGCCTTGTCGTATGGTGAAGATTTTTAGGTATCTTTTAATGCATTCAATTTTTGAGTATTTAGAGTTGGTCGCAAATTTTGCTCTGTTTCAATCTCCTTCGCGCTGCCACTGATGCGAGTTTCCATTTTCCTACATTCAAACTTCATATACAAATTTTTTCTAACATTAATAACAGGAAATGCACAAAAGCTACAAAGAAATGCGGCTGTATGTATTATAACTCTTACCTTACTGAACAATATAATCTTTCACGCATCAAACTCTTGCCTATAGAGCCTACAAAATCTGCTCGAGCTGGTTTGTATTAGATAAAGAGATTAAGAATATCAAAAAGAATCTGATTAACAACGATTTTCCGCAATTTATCAGTAAATAAAAAACGCGAAATCTATCAATTCACTATATAAATATATATATATATTTATATATATATATATATATTTATATATATATATATATATATATATATATATATATATATATATATATATTATAAATACACAACAGCAACATAAATGAACATGAGGCTGCACTTTGAATAAATTGTGAAACAAAAATAATTCTTGCTCAGAAACATTTTGAAAAATCATTTGTAAACGAAGATCAAAATACAAGAATAACAGTAAAATGTTACTAAAGTATCAAAATCAGCTTGCAAATTCATGACACGAAAAAGAAGTGAAAGTCGTAACACTATCGTTAAGTACTATGAAAGTACTAAGAGGAAGAGCACCTTTAACGTGTAGAAACTTTTAAACACGATCTTGATATAAAACAATAAGCTTCTACCAAACTAACTCTATATTGTATAATGTGGATGTAAAAATGTAGATCGCATTTTCCCTTATATATATATATATATATATATATATATATATATATATATATATATATATATATATATATATATATATGTAACAAAGTCCACAGGGTAAAATAATACGAGGATTCCAAGTACTTTCGAACTTTATTTCCAAGTTCGAAAGTACTTGGAATCCTACTTTTTTCCCCCTGTGGGTTGTTGCATTTATTGCTTACCCTTGCGATACTTTGTGAGTTTTCCACATATATATATATATATATATATATATATATATATATATAGCTAAATGGCTCCCCGTAAAGGGCACGGTAATATGCGTTCCTGTTCGCCGTGCTGACATGATCTCAGCGCTCTGTCCGAGCCCCCAGCCTAGCTTCTTCTCATTCTTTCGCCGACATCTACTTTATGTCTTTCTATACCAACACTCTAATTGTTAGGAGGTACATTATCTCCTCAACCTCCTCTTTCGTCTTAAGGATCTGACTAGACACCTTATGCGATGTCATAGGTGAGGCTTTGGGACCTCTATAAAAGGTGCCGTTTGATGCCTGCTATAAAATTACAACAGCATGCAACAATCCCTCTCCACTAATTTGGTCCCTCAGGGCTGTACATAGAAAGCGCTGCTTCACATAATTCTAGCAACATTCCCGAAGCCTAAGTAATGGTTTTGGGAACAACGCTTTCTTCCTAATCTCTGACCAATATACCACATAAACTGGTTAGCTTTGTTAGAAACATCCACATATTTTTCGATAGTTTGAACCTTCAAAAATTAAAACACCCTGGTGCCTTTCTAATTTAACAGACTCTAAAAATTGTCCATTCAATCGTTATTCCTTTTAATAAATTTAGCCATACTAATTTCATTGCTCTTATTTGCGTAAGTTAGAATTCTTCGTCCTCTGCTCCCTTGGAAGTTGCTGCAAAGTCCCGTTTTAAGTTCGCCTTACCGCATCTAAAACACCGTTTCTCTAGTTTGCGTCATTTGACCATTTATAGGTTTCAATACGTCAGCCGTTATCGAGGAGTTTTATGTGAATTACAAAAAAAATTGCTAAGTACAAAATAAACAATTAATAGAAGGGCAAAAGGAATTAAATAGAGTTAAAGAGTATTATTATGGTTGGTATAGTTACAACAAGAGTAAGAGTAAGAAAGGGAAAAGAAGAACGAGAAGCCTAAACAACAAAACAAGAGAGAGAGAGAGAGAGAGAGAGAGAGAGAGAGACTAGACACCCTCCCGACCATCTGTTCGATGGCGTGTTTCATCAGCGCCGCGTCATATGAGGGAAGCATTCATTCCCTCAACAATGATGATGAATGGAAGTAAACTTTTACTAACTTTTTACCTAACTTTTCTTTCGACTAAATTTTCCTTTCGGATAAATTTTCACATTCAACTAATGACTATTTTTATGATTTGCCATTTAGTGTTCCATCCGAGGAGCAAATTTTATAGGAGATAGAACAAGCGTGGATTGGTCGCGGACTTAAGAGCTTTAGTTTGTGAGAGCAGACTTTTTTTATTCCAATGTTCAATAAAGAGGTATGCATTATTTGTGACTCCAAATACTCATGAATGAATTTTAGCAGTCACAAACTTCCAAATAAAAGAAGAGTTATGATGACGATTTGTTTTCGATGAAATATTCATCATCTATTGAAGTATGAAGAGTAAATTAATTAATTTAAGAATAGTAGAGGCAGTTGAAGCTCATATATAAGTATATATATATATATATGAAAAAAGCTCACAAAGTGCACGTGAGTCAAAGTTATGCAGATACACCCAAAAAGGAAAAGTGAAAAACGATTCCGAGCGCTTTCGTCTTTATTCTTAAAGACCTTTTCAAGGAAGGGACAAGAGGTGAGACATACATTGCTTTAAATAGTTGAAGGGGGGATTAGACTACCCACCTTTGAACCCTAATTAGGGGGTATAAAATCCTGAATCAATTTATTTGGGATTTTATGTATGTAGTGATAATGGGGTCTAGTGTGAACAAAACCAGGGTTAAGGTTAAAATTTGGGAACGCGTTAATGGAGATACATTCCTATATATTTCTCGAAATCTAATTATTGCATTTTATGACTGGTTTTGAACTGTTCCAGTTAATGCTATGGTTAAGATCGTACATATGTAGAAAAAGCGCAGATTGTTCACCCCCCATTTATTTCTTGTATATTAATTTCGGTTTATTCAATTTTATACACACTTAGCTCTCCCTCCCAAAATTTTTGCAGAAATTAGCACCCCGTCGTTGGTTATATCCCCCTTTTAATTTAGATTTAAAATATTAAATGTTTTATTCTAGCTCTTATTTTATTTCTGGCATTAAATGCATTTGCATGGACAGAACCGTCAACGGTTTCGTAAGGATATAAATTAAACCCCAGTTGGGGATATATAACCATACACCTCCTGTTCAAATGTGTTAATATTCCTGTTTTCCACCACTTAAAGTATTTACTACCTTGATTAATGTCATGGTATTACTGAAAGATCCACTAAAGTTATTAAGCATAACTCATCTTCCACGTGGTTACTTTATCGTTTCTTTCCTTAGGTAGAGCTCAAGGAATATAATAAACAGTAAGGTTATTATTTTCTTCTTTTCTCGAGGCATATAATAAACATTAAGCATATCATTCTCTTTAAAGGGTTATAATAAACACTAAGGTTATTTTATTCTCTTCTTGATGAATTTAATAATCGTTAAGGTTATTCTTCTTCTCTTTTCGACAAATATAATAATCATTAAGGATATTTTTTCTTCCTCTATCTAGGCAGAAAAAGAACATGATAAAGAACAATAAAATATTGAAGGATGTCCGAAAGAGTTGCAAAGAGGAAAAATGGATAGAGCGCCTTTCCTCACTCGCATCATGGACGAGATCCCCCGATCGGATAGGGAAATAAACATTAAGTTCAGAATTTTGGTAGCATTGACAACTACCAACGATGGTACGATACTTCGTGATACCAGAAGCATGTGAATATAATGCTCCCAGAGGTGACACTAGTACTCCATCTTCAGGCTTCCGCAAGAAAGGAGATAGGTGGTATATTTTCTTGCGAAGACAAGAGGGAAATAAAAGTGGTGTTTTGAATGCCTATGTGCATAATGATGTGAGTGGAGCTACTTACCCCGGCAGGGGTGAATATCAGTGTATCCGCCCAGTGGGTGGCCAGCTGATGACGTCGCTAAAAGTTTTGCGTCCGGCGCACTGTAATTGAACTCTTTCCTCGACGTCAGAAATCCAACGTAGTATCCAATACTCTATAAATAAATAATGAGTTAATAAATCCAGTGTGAGCGAAAAGTAAAATTTTCTTAAAATCAAGATAATAACAAAAATGAATTACAGGAATATACAAAATCCGCTTTGTCTCAAAAGGGCCTCGAAATCGACACAATATTTAAAATCCGAATCATAAGAAATCTGAGCACATAAAGCCAAGAGGCAAATTGCGGAAAAATATTAATTAGCGACAATTTTGTTACCATCTTTTAGTTATCGACCAAGAAACTTATTTAACGATCAAGAAGCTTATTTCTTGACCAAGAAAGTTATTTATCTACAAAGAAACTTACATATCACAAAGAAACATATTTATTTATCGACCAAGAAACTTATTTATAGATCAAGAAACTTAGTTATCGACCTAGAATCTTATTTATCAATAAATAAACTTATTTAATGGTAAAGGAACCTTATTATAAAATAAAAGATCTAGCTTCACCTGAGAAGAAGCAAATTTCAGCTTTATCATTATACTCGGCAGAATGTTGACAGATGTTCGCCAACACATGGACAAAAGTGGAATTATTAAGACATTTCCTGACCCTAAGTAATTCCTCTAGTTCTTTTAATGGCTCCTTATAGTTTATTTGAGGTTGTTTTTTTATTTTAGTTAGTGTATAGAAGATCAATATTAATTTTTATTCGAGTATTTGATCGAGCCTGAATGTTTTCTAATTCTTTATTCTTATGCGTTTTCCTTCTCTCTTATGGGAGAACTGTCGTTGCAATTATCGTGAATATTGCATCCATCCTAAAACCGTACTAGGTACTGGGCTTTAGTTATTGATTAATTAACTGTAGCATAAAAGATATTGGGTTAAGGAGTGCCTGATAGACTCGTTTACATGTAAATTTCTTGAGTATAATTAGTAATAACCACACACTTTAAATAGAAATAGTGTGCACTCTTAAAATTAAAGTCGAATATTCTATACATCCGGGCCCCAAAGCGGGTTAAAGATGATATTCTGGGGCCATACGTATTTAGAGTTGATCCTGTTTGGCGTAGAATCCGTGATATACAGTTATTTTTCATTCCTTATAAACATTTGTGAACTTTATGGATTTTATTTTCATCACCAATCTCTCTTCTTCCTAGTTTCTCTGCCTAGTTTCTCTGTCTCAGTCCATAGTGATTTTAATCAAGAAGCAGATCGAAAGGTTATTAAGAAAAAAAATACCTCATTCTCTGACAGGAGTCTTCTGTTTATATCTATAAATAATAATATTTCCTACTTTTAGTTTAGATTTCTTATATTCCAATAATTTTTAACCGATGTCATCTAGCAAACTTCCCTCAGATAAAAAGCGCAAAATTCCATCCACTTAAATTCATTGGGAACTGTTGTGCATTTTTTCCTCAATCACAAATCTCTTCGTCTCGCAAGCGCCACTCTTACAAAAGCACTGCACAAAATCTCCCCCAAACGCTGTTTAGAGAAAGCGTAAGGAGAGTTTGTAACTTCCTCCCCTCGCAAAGGTGGAAAAAACGCGTTGGTAAAAATATCGAACGCTGGAAATAAGCTTTTTTCCAGTAGCAAACGAATTCGCAATCCATTTTCGTTTTAAGTTGGAAATTTCATCTCGTCTTTATCAGACCCTCTCGGACAAATAAAGTTCCCATTGTGTGTAGCTCGTCCCTTTAAAGTTTGCTTTCCTCATACAACTGACCCTACTTTCTTCTCTTTTAAGCTGGCTAAATCTCAGCAAATTGTTTTATCATAGAGGATACAGGAGTGATTCATAAATACACATTTTTTGGAGAGTAGTGGGACTGTTTTGACGATTTATTTTATCGAGATTGATGATTTTAAGTGTCCTCTAACAGACATAGATGATCTACAGAGTGTAAATAAATGATTACAAGAGGGGATTTCTTTTTATTGAAAGAATAGGCGTTTTAATCCTGACAAACTATTTAATTTGAACCTCTCTTGTGAGTAAGGGATTCCGAAGAAGAAAAACTCATATAGTGCGAAATATCTGTTACTACGATCTAAAAGTGGAAGTGATTCCAGACCAGATATTGAGTATGCTTTCATATTGACACCCAGTAAAGTCTTAGAGACTAGCAACTACAAGGAAGTAGAATAATTTTTCAGATTAAGAATAAAGATTTTGGTAGAGAAGAAGAATGCAAAGTTGAAGTTGCCATGCTGAATCACCTGCTGACAGTCTATTTTCCAATCAATTATACACAAATTCCGACCAGTTGAATACGTTCAAACTCTTTTGGCCTAACTTTACCTAAGAACTGAGAATCATATACTCAACAATGCTCTCCGGAGCTCTCGGTAGCTTAGTGAATAAGGTGTTGGATTTGGGACGTCGAAATCCAACACAAATGCGGACACAAGAATTTCAGAGGCGTCATCAACTGAGGTGGATAAACTGATACTCAACCACGCGGAGAATAA
Source organism: Ceratothoa steindachneri (assembly GCA_963969495.1). Lineage (NCBI taxonomy): Eukaryota > Metazoa > Arthropoda > Malacostraca > Isopoda > Cymothoidae > Ceratothoa > Ceratothoa steindachneri. The sequence continues at coordinate 72,692,344 of OZ018321.1, read as the reverse complement.
TAGCACCAAACGCATCATCTTGCCCATAAGTAATCTAAACCCCGCAATAATTTCCGTCACAGCCTTTACATCATTATATATCCACTCCCTCCAACTTTCCCGAATCCTCTCCCGAATCCTCTTCCAAATCGGTAATGAAATGTTCAACATTGCTGGTTGGTGTAATAAATATGACCCAGACCAACTTCAAACACCCCTTTTCCCCAAAAGGAGGGTCTTATGGTGCCTTTATACTCATCAGTGATTGTTATTTGATCTTTCTGTGCATTTCTTCCTCCGGTCTGGGGATCTCTTCCACAATAGGAGGAAAGAAAGGCCCTACCTACCTACAATGTTCACACGATAAGAAAACAATACTGAAAGGATTAGAAAGTCTATATAGAAAGAAGGAAAAAGAAGCAAAAAATAAACAAAAAAATAACAACAAACAAATCTACGCAACACAAAAATACGGACCCAAAGAGACTTATTTCAAAATATTCAGAACTACTTCTAAAAATAACAAGGCTGTACCTCTTTGTACCCTGACAAGACACCTTTGGCCAGCAGAAAGCTTTTGTCCTTTAATTAAAATAAAAAGGATTGACCTAAAACCGAAATAATTTCATAATAAATAAGGTTGGGATTTCCTTGGTCCAAGGACAGGCTAACCTAATTCCCCAAACTTTAAAGAAATCTCGTGTAGATCGGCAATAGAGATACATAAGTGGAGATGTGTAAATGATAAAAATGAATGCACCCAAACCTAAAGAAAGAGTGTTATGGGCTGCTAAATTCGTCGAGCCATCATGAGCCGTTGAAGATGGAGCACTTTACACCAAGAGCTAACAAGAAATAAACAAATGCTTATTTACAACGCCTATTTCAACAGAGACAGAATTTATCGAGGAAGATTCTTTACTCATACTTCTACGTAAGGGAGGCAAATCAAACTTGCAGACCTCAGGTTTTCTTCTATTGGACTCAAATGAAATAGACATACAGAACCTATAATTGAGTACTAGAAGACATTATACAAAACGAAACCACCCAAAAAGACAAATACTTACTTAGAATAGACTAGAAAAAATAAATCAGGCAATTTATTAATAAAATAAGTCACAGCTGGAAAATCAAGATTAAATCCTTACCAATGTGTTTATCGATTTGCATGACCGCATGAGAAATTTAAGACTCATCCCAACAATTGGTATATAAATTGGTATTTCCACAACAACCCTCGCATTAAGATTGACCATGCATCTTCAAAATGGTGATATTAAATTTTAGAATGACACAGAACATGGCGAAGTATATTCGTGTCAATCACCTCCATCCTCAGGATGAATTTCGGTACCCGTCCTCTGTAGATTCTGGAAGTCTTTCTCATCAAGGAGATGTAACTTGAGCTCAACTTAACGCAGAAGTTGGGATTGACCTTTACACCTCGTCGGCCTATATAAGTCCACCCATATATTTATTATCATTAAGAATTGCTGTTGAAGCAACGATTTTGCTTAGTTAAAAATTGCCTTTTAACGTGCGTAAAACTTGAACTAAACCACCATTAGCCTGTTTCAGGAGATAACAGTTGGTATTTAAGCTCTGCTTTTAGAATAAATATTACTTTTCCAAGAAATAGAATGAGAGTGTAAATTCCCTCACTCCTCCTCTCAGAGAAATTTTGTGAACTTGCTTGAGAAACTGCAACGCATAAGTCTCGTTCTATAACTATGCCAGTCAACTTTAGACAAGGCCTACTTCTAGTCAGTCGAAGAAACTGGTTTGAAGATTAGCCCACAGCGGATCGCAATGAACGATGGCCCTTAGTATACCTATACAGAAATAAAGATAAAGGAAGAAGAATGTATAAAAGCCAATACTGAAATCTACGCGAGAGCCGCAAAAAGAGGAATGAAGAGGTCTAACAAACCAGTGCATTTTCTCTTAACCTAAAATGAACGCACAAATTTTCACTTGTATAATATCAAGTTGGAATGAAAGTCATGTCGGAGTTTTTATAATAAATGTTTATAGAGTATTCAATAAAGTAGTGCCTCTTTTATTTGTTTAATTATGCTACAATGGTTTTATTTATACCTTTTTTTCAGTTTATATAAATATTGTTCACAATCTTCTTTGTTATCACTAAGATGTCCACCATCCAAGGATCACATTTGACATGTTTTACTCTATGATATTCATAAAGGTACCAATGCAAGGAAAGTGGCAAAATACATTTAGAGCACTACAAAGGATGATACTGTAAATGAAATAAGTTATAGGAAGTGGTTTTACAGGTTCAAAATGCGGATTTCAGTCTAAAAGACGGACCAAATAAAGGTCGACAAAAGAACATTATTCCTAAGAGTTGGAATCTGTAGCTACAATAAATCTTACTACAAGTTGTTGGAAAATCGCATAATAATTTAACTAACCCATACAACTGTCCTACGCCGAATGAAAAGGATTGTAACGCTTCCATTGATTGAAAAATGGGTCCCGCTCTAACTGTCTACCTCAAAACTGCAACAACTCGCTGCTTGTTGCGAGTGATTGTTTTCCTTTCGTTCCATTCTGACACATGCCAACCTGGCCAACGCCGCCATACCTGGTTGCTCCAATGAGGTATGCATGGACTGCTGAAAGACAACGGCCTACCATCTGCAAAGATTACAGATAACCCAGAATTCTGAGAGGTTGTTAAGAAGGCATTAGTAAACATCAAATCTAACACGACCCGCGAGGCAACAGTCGAGGAACTCTCAACCTGGGAAACTCAGGAAGAAACGAAGAAGATAACTTTGTGTTCGTGCACACCACGGGCAAAGAGGTGGAAGAAAAGCCTCATGGCCCCCTTTCACAACAACGAGAAGGACACAAAAGAGCAGATCTAAAACAGTAAGCTGCTCGAAGAACGAAACTGCAAAAGAAGGACGTAACAACGGGAATAAATTAAGACCGAACCAGTATAGAGATCCCAAGTAAACGACATAGGTAGTTTTACACGGCATAATGCATAAAAGCGCAATCAGGATATTGCAACTAAATACTAATTCCTAGACTACGAGAAAATACTCTATGGAATTTTTAAGAGAATTTGGTGCAAATATTATTCTTATATAAGAGAAATGCGTTAACAGAAAACGAAAATATGAAGAGATGGAATTTTGATTGTTTGATTACGAAATACTTGCAAAAGTATTACGACGAAACAACCGTAACAGTTAGGAAAGGAACCAGCTACAAACAATTGAGGAATATAGAAAATTCCTATCGCGATTGAGGTGGAATTGGACTTGGATAAGGTAGTAAGTACCACTGGATACCAGCCACCAAGTAGCAAATTTTTGCCCATTCGAGCCCTCAGTGGAGGGGGGGGGGAGTTCTCATGAGACACTTCAATGTTAGATGACAGAAATCTGGATAAAGGAAAACCAATGGTATAGTGAAGTGTCTTGACAGATCGCCGGAGAGAAACACCACCCAGCGCCTCTGGCTCGAAATTCCCTCCCACGTTGCAGTCAGGGCAGCCACAAAACCAGACATTTGCCTGACTAATTCTCACGTACCTTTAAACTACGACACTGAACCAATACAAATAATATGAAGTTATCATTAATAGAAGCACTATACAAGTCTCAGCGAAAACAGGAAATAATAGATGAGCTTAAAACTTACATTCATAGGACACATCCTCACAATCTGGACGATTCGGGAAGAAATAAACAGCGTAATGGATAAGTATTAGACGCGCTCATTCGGTAAGAAGGCCCAAGGATATTCGAAGACTACAAAAGTTAACTTCGAAAAGAAACTACCTAACACAATAGAAGGAAGGATAAAATATTCAACACGGAAATAGAGCTACTGGTCTATTTTCTTTTGGAATTTGCCGGTAAACTATTTGAGAGAATACTGGCTCAGACTAGTCACCCACCTAGAGGAGAAATCACTATTCAACCAACACTAATTTTTCTTCAGAAACGGAAGAAGCACGCAGCTAGAAATCCTTGTCAAAATGGCAAAGATTGCGCAAGCCAAAAGTGCAAGAATTTATGAGTACATTGTATGTGACAATGTACAGAACTCCAGTGATAAGTTGCTGCAAAGGAAGATTGAATTTAAAAGCCTTCTGAGGCTCAGTGAAAACAGTACAGATAACCCAGGACCCGGAAAATCTAAATGCCTCAACATTTAATTCGCAGCAACGTAACGCAAAGCATACAATGCACACACAACACACACACACATATATATATATATATATATATATATATATATATATATATATATATATATATACGCGACTATGGAAGATCGCATGACTACTGACTAGATATAGAGACTCATCACCTAAGGACAAACGAAAAAAACGAACAAACTAGAAAAGTATAAGCTAGTTCCACTGGGAAGGGACTTGTTAGGAGATATGAGGGTGGGAAATAAAAGCTATCCCAACACCATTGTGTACAATGTACGCGGAATGAAGGTTACTTCGAACGGGTAAATTATATCGTCGATGACATAATCGCTAAGGGCTTAGATACAGTCAAGCTCTGTATATACTCAGGATAAGAATAATAGAATGTTATATATAGCCCTAGTAAGATCTATGATGTTATAACCAACCTCCACGTTCTTCTTTGTCTCCAAAATACAGAAGAATCTCTAGCAGAGAGTGCAAAATCAGTGTTTACTTGAAAACATCAGTAGTCATCAACAACCAACTAAGAATACTTACCTAATGAAGGAATTAACTCGAAATATAATAAGAACCCCTGATTAAGACCTACTACAAGATTGTGATACTAATTGACCAGATTATAGAATAAATACGCGAAAGTAACAATCAAAATCACCTTGAACCAGACAGACTCTAAAATTACTACAAAAAGTGCATAGACACAGACTAAAAAATAAAGAAACGACAAAAAGACATATGACGAAAACATATGTATTTTCATATATATAAAAATACCCTAAGAAAATATGAATGCCTAATCACCATTTAACTCATCTCACTCTACACCATATTACTACTTCCAATTAAACAGTTGGCATCATTCACTGCATTACTTTGGATCGTCGATATACATCTAGTAGAGGTGACTAATCGACAGGTAAGTTCAAGGAGTTATCTCCCTGAATCAATCCCAAGACTCTCGTATGAATATGTCTTATGAAAAGCGAAAGCTCACAACCAAACAAATATATTCAGTTATATAAACATTGATTAGATAAAACTGAATTTACTACAAATAATTTCCTACTTGTTGTTAATTGAACACTAACACATACACACAGACATATATATATATATATATATATATATATATATATATATATATATATTGAGAAGAACAAATTGAAGAAGGCGGGTCCCATGCATAATTATAATGTTTCAAGTTATTATAAAACACATATTCAAGAGCTATAATCAAATTCGAAATCAGTATTCTAAAACTAAAATCGTATATTAAGACACAAGTTCAATAGTGTAATATATATCCAGAAAATGACAGATAAACTACGATAAATAATAAAACGTTATGTTAATTAACGAGATAAGACAAAAAAAACTATTAAGGCAAGTACCGCAGCAAATATGTGCAAAGAAATTATATCAATCAAACGCAAACAAAATAAAGTCTGGAAAAATTTAGATATTAAAATTTTTAGTAAAATTCTTGTAACACGCGACGCAAAAGTATTTGACACAAGTTACTTAAAATTTAGTTACAACGTCATTGTTGGAAATTGCAACTATACTTGTTTGCAGAATTCAGCGGTAATGAGAGATCTTTCTTTCTCACAGAAATCCTATAAGGCTTTTAAATTCCGTGTATTTCTGGCTTTGATTCATATATACATCTTATTCCACTAATTATCACTGGGATTAAGATTAGGAGATTGGTTTGGCCATCATAAAACGTTGCCTTTCCTGATACAAAACCAATTTTTAGTTGCTTTAGAGTTATGGTTTGCGTCGCTGTCCTGTTTAAGAGTCCAACCTCGTGGTAGCTCTAGTAATTGTCCCAAGGATAGTAAATTACTTGCCATATTCCCTACATACATAGATCGATATCCCGTCCATAAAGTAATATTTTACCTTCATCATACCAAATATTGCTATTTCCGAGCAGATCGGGCTTCACTATGATTTGTTTAACAAAACCAGGCCGGACTCACCATGTTGCTTTTTCAGTAATTGATTTTTAATGGGGCTTTAGAAGGAAGGTCTACTCCTTAGAGTGTCCTGCTAGTGGTATCCACCGTTCCTGTAGATATTTCTGTAATTCAGCTCTGGAGTGGAATTGGTTTCACTTCATTTTCCGGGATACACATTTTACATCACGTTCTGATATTTTCCAAGAACACCCAACTCTGGCCAAGTGTCGTTTCTATTTTCGAATCATGGCTCTGATTGCGATAACTGGTATATTCAGGTTTGTAGACATTTTTCTGTAATCTAAACCATTTTTAAGATTGCCAATAATCATCATCTCAGGAAGAACTTTTGAGAGGCTTTTCGTCTTAACCATTCCGCAAAACTTCATTAATAATGAAAATTAGTCATGCGGCGTATTTAAAAGATTATAATTTACAGGGTCTATAGTAAGCATTAAAAGAAAATAATCAGGAAGTTACGACTAAGGAGTGTATCACGGGATTCATAGAGTTCCCAAAGGTGGGATGGCGCGTTACCTGTCTTGTACGTTGTTTTCAAGGGGCTGCAAAACAGAAGTTAGTTAGTGAGTAGCAAAATGGAGTGATTACATTTGGGTGGACCAAAAGACATCCCCGAAGGATGTTATATAATTTGCAGGTCTATGTGCGTGGACAGACCTACAGCTCTACATGTATTGGCTAAACATCCCGGTCCATAAGAAATTCCAGCCAGAATTGTAGCCAAAGGATGATGCTGATGGACCGGCACAGCGAGAATATATCACAGATGGGCTTCTGGATAAAACTGGCTACTCTTTAAGCAGGAATTTCTGCATGACATCAATGCCGGGTCTTAGGCACTAATTTCTGAAATTCATTCTGCAGAGAAAAATAGAGCAGGAATACACCCTGAACCATGGAAATAGCTTGGTAGGAAATGGTAGGATTTCTCGGTTCTCTGCGAATGAATTTTATCTCAGCTGCTGTGCACAATATGGCAACACTAATGGTATTTTTCCATTATGCTTTGTTACGTCCTTAAATTTTTATTTCAGATTCGTCGTTTTTGTAGTGAACCACGCTAATAGTATCTATCTTCTTTAAATTAAATGTGACGTAGCAGAGGCCTCAACGATGAAGAAAAGTCTTTCATCATCAAGGAAAGTGATGAAGGCAACTCTTCTCAAGTTATTGCGCAGAAGTTACAGTAGATCACTATGTAGACACGATTAGACGAATTATGAAGAACTCTAAGCTAATGAAAAAGGGATCCGTTTCTGGGACCTATAAGACTATGAAAGCTAGAGATTTGAGGAATATTGACCACCAGTTACTTGGTAAGACAGACAAACAAGCAAAGTCATTTCCACCGCCGTTGGTCGTTCTCCTGTACCGAAAACCAACAGAAACCATATCCTACGGGCCATGCCCTTTAATGCGAGCTCTCCTGCAACTGCTTCATTTAAAAACCCGTCAGAAGAATTTGAAGCTTCAATGTGCTCGGAAGTACATGACGTTGAACATGAATTGTGTTCTCTTCACTGACAAGATCTGGGCGTCCATTGACGGACATGACCGTTGGTCATATGGTTAGGTTTATTTTGGAGATGAGGGTCTAACGTTTGCAAAGTCAAGAACAGGGAGAAGGAATCGAGTTGTTGGCCCTGTCAACGTGCCCTGTGTGGTTAAACTGACTACATCCGACTACTGCGTACTTTTGAAGGATGTTCTGTATCCCTAGATAGATGAGATACCTTTGGCATTTCTATGTACTCTAGTTTTAATGCATGACAACGCTCAATTACACTCTTCCAGGGCCACCCAAGCCTCCATAAGCTCATACGGCATACAAGGTAATAAGTTGATGGTTTGGCTGCGAGCGTCTGTGTATTACAACCCAATCGAAATTTGCGGTCCTTCATTAAACAAAATGTTTATTCTGATGAATATCAATTTTCGTTCTAAAAGGTCTTATGGGCAACTATCAAACCTGCAGCAGGGTCAAGCTGCTACCTTGACGAAATCAACAGATTCCATGCATAATATTGCTTTTGAAGTCATCCGTCGAAATGAAGCTCATGTGGGCAAATAATTCATTATGTCCCTCAATCGTGTATTATAATTATGGTTATCTGTTAATTAAATACGCAAGGTATGCTTAATGTGTATAATTATTCTTCTTTTTCTCCAAAATATATCAAGATGGGCAATTTTCATTCAAAAGCCATTAGCGTAGCTAACCAAAAAAAACAAAGAATCTGAAATAAAAAATTAAGGACGTAACACAGCATAATGAAAAAATAACATTAGTGTTACCATATTATGTAGATCAGCTAGGAGAAGTTTCATAAAAATTATTAACAGAGAACCGAGAAATCTTAACTCTCCCTAACAGCTATTAGCATGGTTCAGGGTGTATATAAAGCAAGATGGTACGCAAGAAGCCTTTACTTACTTAAACCTACAAATTTACCGTCTCCAGTGAGCGAGAAGACAAACAATATACCGTCAATGAGTTGAAGACGTTTCTGCTTGTATGGATGCGAATTATGGCCAGCTTCTGTTCATTGTATACATATTGAGGTGGATACAGATCAAATTGAAGGAGGCTTTGTGATATATTAGGGATGTTTTAATTATGCTGAAATAGCTCCAGAGTTTGAGGTGGAAAAACAATTTGGTCCAGTAAGTCTATCTTGAGCTGCTAGACGACCAGGTTATGCCGTTTAGCTTCCATATTAACCTCAAAGGCAACATTTCTCTCCTTCCTGTCTTTTACGCCACCCACTTCATGCGTTCAATTGGGTAGATAAACAGTAAGATACAATCATTCATCTGGATCGACCCGTTAATTCAACAGATTTGCAACCCATCGAAATTCTATTGGTCAACCTTGAACAAGAGGACTATCGTTTACGCAATCTACCCGAATTTCACAATCCTTTCATCCGAGAGCGACAGAACCGAAATGTCTCCTACATCCAGCACGTTATTCAGTCGCTGCCACTCCAAATTGTAGCTGTTATACCGTAAATGGCCTTACGATCCCATTCGTGGGTTGTGCCTTATCTGAGTCAGATCATTTGATGGAGGCGTGTAACTGATTTGCCTTCCTGGATGTTGGAGCCTGTGAGAGCAGTCGAGAGTCCTGGTACAGGCTGTGAGGAGTCGTAAGCTTGTGGCGCAGCCAGCTCTACCAGGGTGATGTTCAGAGGAGATAGAACATGCAGAAGGGTTCCGAGTGAAGTCGATGACAACCGTGCTCATAGGCCCGGAAATAAAAGGAAAAGGAGGTGCCATCTTTATCTGAGATGCATAAAAGCCTGGCCCATAGTTACCTTGTTCTCCCCGGTCCCTAGATGAATGAAGACACTTTCGATGACAACTCTAGATGCATTATCGATTGCTCACTATTTAGTTCACATGTTGCCATATAAATAGAACAAAGGTGAATATGAAAGAGATATTATGATCTCCCAATGACTTGGGGAGTTAAGGGAAGAAGTTCCCATATGATCAGAAAATTAAGAGAATCCGATAATTATTTATACGTACTCGACCTGCAGATTCAAGTTAAATTTGGCCTTAACCAGAGGTCCCACCTTAATGGCGACCTTGTCGTTGGGCTTTGAGCAATAAAGAGTGGTGCCAGCATGGTCATCTTATATGTTCCCTGGAAATTGTAAAGAGAGTCGAGGACCCAGCACACCCTATACTTTCTCTAAGCAGCAAGTTTTCAGCCATCGCAGCCTATCCTGCCTCTAGGCTTGGTTTTGGTAAGAGAAATAAAGTGCGCATGGCCGCTAGAACCACTTTGGATAGTCTGAGCAAGTTTATATCGTGGTATTCAAGGATATGTGATAAAGACAAATAATATTAAGAAGTTCCACTAAGGAGAATGGTGGGTGATCACCTATAATTACCAGACCCGTGCACTATGTTATCCTGAAAGATCACTCTATTTACCATGTGTATCTAACTAGACAGGGCAGCCAATGCTGCTGTTGTGACAATACAAGCACTCTCCATGGTCTCAGAAGAAGCTTTCACTGAACTCAGTCCAAATGCCTTTTTATTACTACTCTTTATGTGTCCTGTTTAATTCAAGGGTATCCACGATACTCTCGCCTCAGAAGGTCTCAACGGCTTACCTTCTTTCTTTATAGGATTCTGCGGCTGGGTGTACCACAGGGGAGAAGAGGGGGAAAATAAAAGACTAACTACAAAATACAGTTTACTAGCACAATTAGCCCAAACGTTACACAAAACGTCCTAATAAATCAAATTTTAACCCTGAATGTACTTAGTTAAAGGAGAGAAACAAAACAAAGCGATCACCGCTCTGATCATACTAGCAATACAACAGAGTTTTACGTACCAGGAGATATTATTCCCAACAGTAGGCCGATTTCAGAAAATGCCTCATAACCTGTTTCAAAAAATGCCTCTAATCACGGATTCAACAGAACAGGTGATATGCAGCATCTCGTTAGGAGATGTTAAGCCAGGTGATTTCTTTTTTCAAAGAAAATTACTAAGGTAGCTTTTGATTATCCTTAGATCCACTTTACTCCACCCGCTTATTACTGTTGTCCTCATGTACGTCAGCTGCTACCCACCTCCTGGGGGATTTCAGCTTTCTCGACTGCGTCCACACGCTAGACTTCGTATCTAATTTATTTCGTTTTGCTCTTTTGCTGATGCCTGGACAATCGTTCTCCCTGCAATCTTTTACAAGATATAAGCTTCCCCTTTCCAAAGATATATTAACAGGCTCTGGTAATAAACCCATATGAGCAAATGCCCTGGATCCTTCACAACAGTCTTTAATCTTAGATAGATGTTTTGTTGTTATTTGTTAATGAAAAGGTTGGAGAAAATAGTTTTGAATAAAAGTGAATGCAAGAAGGGGAGAATAGGAACGCATCGGCTTCTTAGGTCCTGCTAAAGAGATCAACTCAACCCAGTGACGGCACCTACCCTATATGAACCGTACTTATTGTAGACATAAAACCTGAAACTCTGGAGTGTATGATGCACTATGTTATCCAAAGAAGTTAGTGTACTAACATCTTCTAATGCGTAGGTGAATTTATTTGATAGTAGGAAATTATTTGAAGCAGAAAGGAAATTAGTTGCATTCAATTCAATAGACAAATGAAGATTATATCATCCACAAAATGACCCCATGTAATATTATTAGCAAGGATTGGGGAAAGAAGTTTAGTTTAGAAAAATTCCATTTTGGGTACATAGTTTGATTTATTCTCTGCTTATATTGGTTGGAATGATTGATGAATTAAGTTCAAGAGCTTCTGGTAATCCCACAAAAAAATCATTACCCCGTAATTTCGTGAACAGAGACAACAATGAAGCTGACCATTTTAAATAATAAATTAAAATCATGAAATTTAGTTTTATCAATCACATTAGAAAGATTTTTAATATCATTAGCTGAAATACTTCCTATAAAGATAAGTAAAAGAGAGAATAACAATTTAGATACATAAGTTGCAACAGATAAATACAACAGTATTAATAATTAGGACACATGGGATAATTCTTTAAGGGAGCATGGAACAAACCATATAAATAGGGCAATGAATGGCAAGATATTCTTAACTTATGTAATAAACTCTAAGCCACATTCAAGACTTAATATTTGTATTAACATAATCTACGCTATCCAAAACTACTATTTAATTTCATTCATCAGGTTTAATTAAAAAAAAAGCGAAATGGCTTTCTTCATATTTAAAAAGGACGAAGCGTAGCAGCGCTGAATGATATATTGGTTCATAATGTCGTTTACAGAGATATGAACAACAGATCTTTACAAAAATCAACGATATTTATGCTGATATCAATATACGGTTCAACGTCAAGAAAAGATTTAGCAAGTTTTACATAATGTACCTTGTTGCTAAAAGAAAATCTTATACAAAATATCAGACACGTTTTACATCCTCGAAGATCTCCTTGAAAAAAAAATTTTCACGCCATCTTGAACTGAATCACGTATCCAAGAAATTGCCGTAATTAGTTAGCTTAATTTTCCTGCCAAATTATCTCGAATACGGTGCACTTACGTCAAATATTGTGGTACCTAAATCTAAAAGAAGATTCTTTTGAAATCAAATATGGGCTAATTGAACTGTATGCTTTCTAATCTGGACACCGTAAAACATCTTTCGCTTCATACGTGTTATGTCACCGTGCGCCTACAGTTTAACGCAAGCCCATTCAGCGCCAAAAATTCTTCGCATGACAATTGAGCACAACTAAAATTGAGCAAAACCATAATTCAGCGCAACGACAATTCAGCGTGCATCTTTTAACCACAAGGGTTATGTTAAGTTATGTTAAGTTGATGGTTTCAGCGTCCAAACTTAAAGATAGTTTATGCGTGCCACCAGTGTGTAGGTCAAGTCATAAGGCGATATTGTTGAAGTATTTGAATCGATACTAGAGTATTTGCCCCGTGAACTGGAAGAATTATCAAACTATTTCTTAGGATAGTTGTATTGACCCATCGTTCCGGCGTGGTAGAAGAGCTCCGTATTTTTAAACCAGCAGAGGCAAGTAACTATGTGCGTATTAAAAGAGATCTAACAAAGTAAAACAATTCAGTAGAATGGCTGCCACAGTGCCATTCAGGTGTCACTTGTTCATAGTTATCCAACTTTTTATAAATTCATGGAATTTCTTAGATTAGAAAAGGATCATATGGAAAGAAAAGTTTTAAGGCTGAACAGAGGTGGACACAAAGATGCTGCAATAAGTTGTAAATATTACAAAACATACGCAGTATTCCGCTATAAATTTTAAATTTGAATACTTTAAAGATATATATATATATATATATATATATATATACATATATATATACATATATATATATATATATGGGGAAATTCCACGTGGAATTTCTTCAAAAGCACTGAAGTGACGTCCATGCGTTAAAGAAATTTCTAGAATTTGGTTAGGCTTAAATTGGTAAGCCTCCGCCCCCCCTCCCCATCCACAAGTGGTAGCCTCGAACTGCGTCCACCCCGGACCACCTTTTCGCGGGTTAAATTCGCCTGGGCGTGAAGGTTCTAAGCCACTCGAGAGTAGCGCTGGCCAAACACCCCATGTTTCTCCCACCCATACGGGGAGAGCCTCGGATATATAGGGCTCGTCTTCTAGGTGGGAGATACAGAGTTGAGGAGTCCCGCCAGGATCCAAGAAGCAGTCCCCCTAGTTCTAAGTCAGGTGCTTAACAACGAAGCAAAGTGACGGGTGAACTTTTCGTGTTGTTTTGGAATTAGCCCAGCCAGTGAGGTATTTCCATTTTGACGATCGCCACCGAGCGATTTTTCCGACTCCACTCATCCTGTAGAAAGCCACTCCTCGCTCTCTCTCCCTCTTCGTCTTTGAGTAGCCGAAAGCCTCTCCCCTGGACCGCACGTTACTCCTCCCCCCTTGGAGAACCGTCATTACGTCAAGTTCCCACTCAGAAGCTCCAAGTGCCCTCGCCCTCACGTTTGTTGACTGCAGAAGACATCTGTAAAAACTTCCCCTGACTTCTCAGCCAGAATCATCCCCTCCTTCAGCAACCCGTTTGAGTTAATCTTCCCCATTGGAATCGTCTCCTTCTGTAACGCATCAATTTCTAACTTCAGAGTCTGATGCATAACTCTGCAATTCCCCCACTCATTTACCAATGCCTTTGAGTTATTAGTGCCTTCTCCATAGATATAATATGGTATTGATATAATATACTGTCACACCACGACATATATATTTATTAATATACATATTGTATAACTTTGGTGTCAAGTGTGTTTGGGTTTTTTACGAACCCGTGTCATTTTAATTTCGACATTAGAAGTTCCCTCGTTGTTCACGTCTATCCCTTATATTTAATTTTTGTATTGTACTGGCAGAAGGCAAGTTCAAGTTAATTGAAGAACAGTGGAACGCTAATCTATTTAGATTTTGTGTTGGACCCCAGGTAATTCATTTTTTTTTTATTGCGTTTGAATTTTGGAGACTCCCCTGGTTATTAATCCATAAGAGTTATGGTCTTTGGTGTCTTAACCCTGGTAGGACCATTTTAATTTCTTTTTCGCTTAGAAACAGCAGAGGTACGTAGATGTATCATAATTTTTTGGGGTGAACAAAGCCTTCACGAATATTCAAGAATTCGTTTCGCGTGGGTAGTGTCGTAGCTCATTCGCGTATCAGTGTTCCTTTATTAACTGCTTAAAAATGTCATCCTTCGAAAAATTCAAGAGTCATGGTGAAACGTTAGGTCTTTCGGGCAAAGAACTGCTTAATTACGTACATGAAAAAGAGAGGAACGAACGGGCAGAGCGAAGGGAAGAGGAACTAAGAAAAATGGAGATGGAGATGGAGAAGAAAAAACTGAAGATGTAGATGGAGAAGAAAAAAATGGAGATTGAGAAGAACCAAATGGAGATGGAAGAACGTGAACAAATTAGGCAGCATGAGCTAGAAATGAGCCGAAATCAAATAAATTCTAAGTCCATCGGTTCACGGACTGAAATTCCCCAAACTCCTAAGTCAAAATTCCTGCTTTTAATGATGGAGAGGACTTTGGGTCATTTTTTACCCATTTTGCGAGAATCTTTCAGATCAATAGATGGGATCTTGAAAATGATGGCGTCGCTCGCTTACTCCGCCTTCTAAACGCCCAGTTAAGGGATATTTTCGCATTCCTTCCCCCAGAAGCAACTTTGGACTATTCAACGTTAAAGTCCGAATTGTTAGCCGCTGTTCATATAAATTGTGAATTATACCGCTCCTGATTCCGCCAGGAAAGGATCCTCCCTGGTCAAACATTTCGACAACACGGGTACATCCTCCAAAGACACCTTCTGTGTTGGCTGGATGCGTGCAAGATTCCCCGTATCTACGAGTCCTTTCTGGATTTCTTCCTCAGGGATCAGCTTTTAGCTGCCGCGGCTCCCTAAATTCGCGCCTTCATTAATGATAAACGTTGCACCACTTTTAAGGAGTGCTTGCAAAAGGCCAATGTCTACGCGGGTAGTCACAAATATACATTAAGGATGGTAAAAAGGCTCCCCAATCGCCCCCCAAACCTAAATTTTATGGTCCTAAGGCCCCTCCTAAATTGGTTCAGGATTTAAAAAAGTTCCTAGTCCCTCGAAGCCAAGAAACTTCCATCCATCTGAACACCGAGACGTTGAGCCCCTCGTTTCTTCTCCCCTTGTTGTGCCGTGCCAATAGACCCCAAACATCTGCTACACCTTCGAAGTTCCCGGCCATAACCGCACGAACTGTCCTCAAAACTCTCGATTCGCAAACTCTCAGTCCCACCAAGTGCACAAAATCTGGGCCGCCCCTGCTTCTCCTCCGTCGCTTCAGGAGACCCCCGATCCTCCCTCGCCCGCCAAAGTTCCGGACCATCAGGTAAACTTCTTCTTTAATGAGAACAACCCTAGTGGATTGAAGTTCGAGAACGGAACCCTGAATGGTTGCTGAGTATCTACCCTCGTCCGTGACACCGGATGCACCTGCATCGTAGTGTCTGAGGACCTACTTTTCTCCTGTTGGCCCCGACCACAGTAACTCGTTGTCACATTGAGTGTGACTATATGTAGGTTAGGCTAAAGTGGTAGCGGCCCCAATCCAGCTCTGCTCCGTTTTGATCGGTCAGAGCCCCGTAATCCACGACCATCCCGTGGCCCAGCCCGTGATTACCCGTACACAGGCAGTCTTGTTATCCCATACACCCGTTTCCCTGGGAACACCTATCAACCCGGAGTTCCAAGCCCTCCGGAGAGACAAGTTTTCCCACGCCCAAAACTCCTCCCCCTTTGGGAGAAAACTAAAACCCTCGAGCGTAAGTACACCCGAGGTAACAAACGAGTGTCGTACCTCGTGAAGAAGGACATACTGAATCGTGCCTGCTCGGAAGTCACAGACCAAGAAACACATGTCTTGTGTATTCCCCGTGAATACGTCCTGCAAGTATTGAAGCTTTCCCATTATTATGGTTCGCAAACCCGACCACACTTTCCGTATGTGCGTCGATTTTTTCAAGCTGAATTCGGTAACGGTGTTCAACGCAGAACTTATTCACCTCATAGATGAAAATCTCCATTTTTTCGAGGCGTACTACCAAATTCCGCTTCGTCAAAACGCCCGCAAGTATACCGCCTTTCCCACATATAAGGGCCTCATGACGTTCAAACGACTCCTCTTTGGGCTAGTCACTGCATGCAGCAATTATAACCGAATGATGCGAAGAATCCAGGACGGGCTGCCCCACGTCTCTTTTTATTTTGACAACCTGTATGTAGCGACCGCTACGTGGGACCAGCACCTGATTGCTCTCCGTGCCCTACACAATAGGCTTCGTGAGCACGGGCTCACTCTTGGCCCTACTAAGTGTCACTTCGCTTATGATACGATTAAGTATCTGGGATTCAAGATCGGTAAAATTCAGATGACCCCCCCAGGAAGAAAAAGTCCGAGCCAACGTTAAGATGCCCCTCCCCCGCACGAAGAAACAATTGAGGTCATTTATGGGATCGGTCTCATTTTACCACCGCTTTATTCCCAACTTCGCGTCAATCGCCGCAACGATAACTGCCCTGCTTCAAAAAGATTCCCGGATCCTCTCTCGTGAGTCCCCGAAACCTCCGCCAGTTTCCATCAGCTAAAAAAACAGCTAACGTCCACTCCCATTCTGAGGCTTCCGAACCCGACTAAGCGTCTCGGCATTAGGACCGATGCCAGTGATAAAGGAATTGGATGTGTCCTCCTTTAATATGCTGACAACGGAGACAGCCACCCGGTGGCTTACGCGAGTAGAAAGCTTTTACCACGCGAGCGAAATTATTCAGTAATAGAACGGGAGGCCTTTGCAATAGTCTAGGGGGTTACCAAGTTGAGTATGTACTTAATAGGAAAGCCTTTTCTAGTGGAAAAAGACCACCGCCCTTTGTCATTTCTGAGAAATACAAAAAGTCAGAATGGGCGCATCATGAGGTGGTTGGTAATACTCCAACAATATCAGTTTGAAATATTGTATGTCCGCGGCAGTGACAACTGTGTTGCAAACAATTTGAGTCGTAACCCGTTGGCAGAAGAAGCTGACGAGCCACTAAATTAAATACCTGTAAATATGGTAGTTCTCCTATAACCTAGAGGTTAAATGCTTGGCAAAAGTTTGCCGATATTATAATCCCTTATGTATATATTATCTCATTAATGTTCTTAATTATGATTTTTTTGGTCCACTAAGTTGTTTATTCATTAGTCTCATATTCATGCCTCCATTTAATTGCATCCTTTTTTTATGGTTCAATTGAAATGTTGCCAATGTTCTCCTGTGATTTTTTTTAGATTAAAATTGTGCTAGTTAAATTTTCTCTAGAACTGCCCCGTTTAAGGCTTATGTCTGTAAATTCCCCGCTGAGCTCAGATTCATGTTTTTTGTGTGTGTATACACCTGTCCTAGCAGGTCAGAATTTTCCTAGACCCTTGATAATTTTAGTTTGACGGGTGGGATGATCCTTTCCTACGCAAATGCTCTGTAAAGCATGATCTTTCGGAAGGAGATGTGTGGGGGAATTCCAAATGGGATTTCTTTTCCAGCACGTAAGTGAAGTCCATGCGTTAAAGAAAATTCTAGAATTTAGTTAGGCTTAAATTGGTAAGCCTCCCCCCCCCCTCCATCCACAAGCGGTAGCCTCAAACAGCGTCCACCCCGGACCACCTTTTCGTGGGTTAGATTCACCTGGGCGTGAAGGTTCCAGGACATTCGAGAGTAGCGCTGGCCAAACACCCCATGTTTCCCCCACCCCTGCGGGGAAGCCTCGGATATATAGGGCTCGTCTTCCAGGTGGGAGATACAGAGTTGAGGAGTCCCGCCAGGATCCAAGAAGCAGTCCCCCTAGTTCCAAGTCAGGTGCTTAACAACGAAGCAAAGTGACGGATGAACTTTTCGTGTCGTTGAAGAACAAACGTATTAGGTCAAAAGGAAAATGAAAAATAATTCTAAGATACATACGCTAAAACCATCTCGTGTGTAAAATGGATCGAATTAATTAAATTTATATTGAACGTCAATTTAATTAATTATGTTATCTAATTTGAATAAACCCTGGCTTTGATTAAAATGTGTTTTTACCGTGATTCTTAAATCTTAGAAATAACCCCTCTCTTTCATTAAACCATATAAATAAGATTCGGTACTAGTTTTGTATAGGGTAGATTATATCTAAATTGAGATATTTTGAATGTTTGTTTTGTGTAATGAAACATCATTCTTTTTCATTATTTTAAGCTATCTGTTTATATTAATAAAAATTATTATCTGTGATTTTAAAAATTCACGTCCAGAAGATGTGTTAATATTTAGATTTATGAAATGTTTTGAGACCATTAATATTCAGCTGACAAAAGATCAACGCCTTACATCGTGAAGAATTATCTACAAACCAAACACAACGCAACTGCAGAACTATTTAGAACAAAACTTTCACCAGAGAGAATTTCTAAATAAACTTACTATTTAGAAAACTGTTGAAAAGTTGAAACGAAAGCAAACTATTCTCAATTTAAATAAAGTATATTCAGGACGACTGAATTTTTTTAGGCTCGAAGCCAACATTGTGCAAGTTTGCCAAAAAAAAGTAGAAAACCCTAGGGTATCCCCCTCAAGAAATGGTACAGGACTTTCACAAATGTAATTTCTGTGAAGTATCGTAGACTTGCAATTCTATCCATTTTAGCCCGCTATTAATTACTATTCCTTGAAAATCATTTTTATTCTCGTCTCAGATTTGTTCAATGGTTTTCCGGCTGTATAGGAAAGTTCATTGAACAGTTTAGTTGTTGGAGATGAAGCTGCATGCCACATGAATGGTCAAGAAAATAGACAAAACTCCCGGCAACATGTACCAAGAAAAGAGCCACTCAAAGATCATGTTCACTAAAAGAGTATCCGTATAGAAAAGTTGTCTTTGTGGTTAGGACTGAATGACAATGCATCGTCAATTTGTCCAAATTCTTATTAATGGGAAACTTAAATGGAGAAACTTACCTAGAAATTTAAATCAAGATATCATTCTACAATTACATGCTGATTATTAAGCCAGATTAAATCACGTTTGGTGGATTCAAGACGGTGCTCCTGCTCACAGAACACTTATTATTAAGAATCCTTGCAGGAACTATTCCCAAAGAAAATAATTGCGGTGGGCCATAATAACGGATGGACTCCCAGAAGCCCTAATTTGATACCATGTGATTTCTTTGATGTGATCATTTAAAGAATGCAATTTATTCAACATCAGCTTTCAATTTAGATGACTTAAGGAATCACATCACAATTGAAATAAACATCTTAAAGGAGAGACCATATGTTATCAAAGGACTGATGAGGGCGATGACGTATGTAGATAGCTCATTATGTATAAATAGGATGTTGAATAAGAATATAGGTTTGAAATAAACAATAAGGATTGATTATTTTTTAGATAATTGTGTTTTTATATATTGTTATGTCATTGAACAAATTGTGTGCAAATAAGCTTTTGTATACCCTTTATTTCAAATTCATGCTGCTTAAATATTATGTTGTTTGCTTGCAAACCCATTTAAGGTGTAGGTAGGGCTGTTTTCTACCTCAAACAAAAGAAATGGTTTACAAATACATCAATTTATAAAAACATTATATAGATTTAAAGCTGATATACTTTTTTATGATTCACCGTGTATGAATAAGATGGTTAATTAATTTAAAAAGGAATTTTCTTACTGAAAGTTAAATCAGCACCCTGAGGCCTGCACTATTTCCTTGTTTAAGAAAAACTTAAGTCTTGCCTTATGCATAAAGTTTTAGTGCGTAAGTTAAGTGCACTCTGAACTTTATTGCCCTATTTAAATGGTTTTGCCAAGACTCACAAGGGGAATCATCCCATTCGTCCTATAAATTAGTGAAATAAAAATAAGGAATGAAAAGAGCCAGTAGAGAGTATTAAACTAGTCTCGATCAGAGCAGCCCAAATCCGATCAAGCTCGCACTATGGTATAATCTGCATCGATTGGATTGTGTTATCACCCATAAACCAGGAGGCTCATTTAAGTGAGCTTATAATAAAAGAATCCCAGCATGCAAGTAGTAATAAAAACATATATGCGATTTAGCCTGCAAAATAAGGCCCCTCACATATGATGCTCCCGACATACAGGTCTACTTGTCCTTTAAATGATGTCAAATTAGAGGTATTTATAACATTCGCAGGCAAGGTATCCAAAAATCAACGACTCAATGTGTTACTGAAATAATATTTCAGCTTCAGCTTAGATCTCGATTTTTTCATTTTCAAACAGTGACCCTTTATTATATCATCAATCATTAGCTCGAAAAGCTTTCCTATTTCTAATTTATTAATCTCATTTAGCCTTTTACAAAATCTGGATACTATCATCCCTTAAGCACCTCCTTTCATATGAAGACATGTTAAGTGCTCTCAACCTATCCATATAATCAATGTGTATCAACGAAGTTATTTCTTTCTCGTCACTCTACAGCCTTCAGAATGTTGATATACTCCCTGAGATGGGGCGACCATGCCTAAAGACAATATTCCAGGTGTGGTCTAACATACGAGCTATATATCTACCTATAGGATAACTTACTTTCATAACTAACATTTATGTTAATAAGGCCTAATACAGTTTTTTCCTTTAGTTTCTAAACACTACTTAGAGAACCTCAATGACCGATCCAACACCACTTCTAAATCTATTTCATTTTCAGCGATTTGTAAAAAGTCAAATAACATTCTATAATTAATTTTCCTACTATGGTTGCCTATGTGAACAACTTGGCATTTTTGGAAGTTAAATATCATCAGGCAATTTATGCTATGCCATAGATAATGAATACTTGATCGGTAGCTTCCGCAAATTCCCGAGTCAGCTGCTTCCATAGTCGGGCGACAGTCAGCGTGGGTGTTTGCCGCTATGCCCTCCAGGCGGCGATCCCAGTTATTGTTACGAGTTAGTATGGGTGAGACGCTGCCACCATCTTGGAAAATTTTGAAATCATAAGTTAATTGTATTTATTCGCCATTGTAGGCCTGTTAGCTCTAGTACTTGTAGGTAGTGAAGATGTGGTCTCCTAGTATTTAAGTGAATAAATTATAATGTGTGTTAAATAAGGGAAGGGACGCTACCGGCCACGGTAAGTGCACTTAAATACTTCCCGTTTTAGGCCTGTTAGTGTGAGTACTTATACCAAAACGTTGTGTTTAAGTTTCCAAGAGTGGCTTAAAGTTAAAATACACTGAAACATTAATGAACAATCATAATATATGGTGTAACACAAGCCTATAAATTATGTGATAAATTTTTACTATACACTATCTATGTTATGGTTGCACCGATAATATCGGCAAGTTATCGGTATTGCCCATATCACCCACTTTGCCGATATATGGCTATCGGTCATATCTTGCCGATATATTATAGGCTTGCTCTTCAGCTAATCATATAAGTCTTCCAATATGAGCTTATACAGCACATACTTCTTCAATGGTATCTCAGTACCATTACTTTGTTTTTCCTTTCACTTCTACGAATATTGTATTAATACTACAAAGTTAGACTTCAAGGCAATGACAACACCAGGCGAAAGGAGGGCCAAGTTACTGGCAGCCTACTATTCAGAAGTGTTCGTGAGTATCTACAGGGAAATAATGAGCAATGAATTATGAATGTCCCTGCTGGACTGTGAAAAGGGTGACTGCAAGAAGAAGAAACTTTCTAGTGAGAAAAAAAATTAAATCAAATGCGGGGGGCTAGCTAAATGATACCTAATGGAAATATAATTGTTTGCTAGATTGGTCAGGTGTGGGCCCTGGAGAGATTTTTTCCATTTTTTTCTTTAATTGATGCTACTTACTTTATTTCCTTTATTAGAATATACCTTAAAATATGTTTGAAGTTAAATGTAATATACCCATTTTTCATTACAGTTTTAATTAGAAATTTTGCCATTTATTTTTCTAAGTACCTGGAAAAGACCTGGAGAACCTATGGAATTTTGAAATTTTATATTAGTAGACACCTTATAGTATCTAAGAATCCCATTGTACACAGCCTTATTAAATAAAAATGAATTAAATATAACCAACATGGGTTATAAATATAAGGTTTTTATTTTGAAAATTTTCATTAAATAAGTCACACTTTTGTTCGTCACGCCGAATCTGTTGGTCGAATAAAAATTTGACTTTAAAACTCGAAGTATATTGGTTCCAGAGTGCTTCATGCTAAATTCCGGGTAGATATCTTTAAAAATAAAGAAATGAGACCGATATTTTTTCCTGGCTAGCCCGACTATGGAATCGCCCGAATTTGACCTACCAATCAAGTATTCGTTATCTATGGCTATGCAAATAGTCTATATTTAAATCACTTTGAGTTATGAAATTTCCTTGGTATTTCACCCGTAATGGCTGCTAACTTCGTAACATAAGCAAAGATCGTTAATGCAAACCAAGAATAATAATGGGCCCAAAATATATCCCTGAAGTACTCCACTAATAACATTCATTTAGTATTACCTTTTGCTTTCTATTCTTCAGCCACTTTGCCAGCCAATTTCAAACATTACCAGAAACTCCATACGTACATTACCAATTTATACATTATTGCCGAATGAGGAGCCATATCAAAAGCCTTACTAAAATCTAGGTAAAATATACCTGTTTCCTTTCCTTTATTCACTTGTTAAATTGCATAATACAGAACTTCCTTCACTTTTTGAGGAATCAAAAAACATTAGCTCTTTTGAAATTAAGTATCTTCACAACTATATGAGATCTAACAAAGATGTATCATGTCAAGAGCAAGTAAAATACTTTCTTATGCTTCCATAAGAATCATATGAATATTATTAGTGCCCATAATTTTTTACATCTAATCTATCTATAAGTAGTCTACTTGTAATCTATTTATAAGTACAATAATACTTTCCCCATTTCACTTTAATACACTGTAAAATAATTTGTTGTATCTATCACTATTAGAATTAAATCTGACGTGATATTCTCTAATAAACACTGATAAAAATTGCTCATTGAGCACCCAAAACAATTTGTTAATCTTTATAGATATTTTTGACTCTGTATCGAGCTTTAAATTTTAAAAAGGACGGTTTTAGGAGAAACTTAACAAATGAAATTTTTACTTAGGATACAGTTTTTCCTTTGCGAGGTCTAAACAGGTGCGTTGAAGATAGTCAGAGATTTTAAAGAGGTTCAAAAGATGACCTGAGAGCGAGCAAATATTTATCTTGGGTTACTTCGGTCGAGTGGGGGCTGCCGCTGCTCACGCCGTTAAAAAAGGTGTCGGAGAAAGGTTTTCAAAGGTATTATATAAAGAGTAGAGTGCTTTTGAAAGGCTATAATAAAATATGTGTGTGTGTAAATAAACTCTTTCTCAACATCAGTGGAAAGGGTAACAATATTCTTATCGGGAAAGCAACCTTCATTAGGACAAAGAACAAGTAGTGAGAGGTTTATATTGATAACGTCACATTTTATTATGGCGTATCGAAAGCCCTATGCACTTTACTTTAAATTTTTTATCTTTTATTTTACGGGTCGTATATGTATAAGGTGCAACCACTAGCTATTTCTATTAATATTCTTGGACTGATGATGGAAGCCAGTTACTTTTGTAACCTGTATCCTAAGTAAAAACTTTATCTGTAAAGACTTTTCGAGAAAATTACCTCATTTTTCTCCTCTTCCTTTTCTCTCATCTTCTCTTCAACTTTAAGTGGTCCCATTCTATCTTTATGGATCTTATTATTTATTTTATAATAACTTAAAAGAACTTTCATTCGTTCTCTTTACCATTTTGTGCTAATTTAAGTTTAGATAACCTTTGACTCTTTTTGAAGTTTTCTTCTTGTAAACTTTAAAGCCAATCTCATGTTCCTGATTATGATAATTATATCCTTATCTCACCCTAATAATTTCCTGTTTTTATTTAAGAAAATTCTATGGGGTACATTTCCTTAGTACCAAATTTAGAACTTGCTTGAATGTATCCCACATCTTAAAAGCATTCCTATCTCTGGGCTACTCCTCCCAGTCAATTTACTCTAATAGCCTACTTAATTTTTAATCTCTTTGTGTAAATTTATATTTTTTACATTATTCCTTACAATCCCATTATCTTGAGTAAATCAAAATAACTAAAAGTTCCCTAACTGAAAATTCCTGATTGTTTATGACTAGGCCCAGTGTGTAGTTTTCATTTAGTTGGCTGCATAAACTATTTGCTTAAAGAAGTTATCCTGAAAACACTTAATAAATACTTGACTAACTATACCACTGCTTATCAAATTTTCCCAATCAGGTGATGATATATTGAAATCTTAAAGGATATCAAGTTCACAATTACATCCCTTGTTAATTTATTCTATCATAACCTTATATATCTCAAGGATATTATTAACACTAATATCTACTCATGGCGACTCCGACATTAGCCCATCTCTTATTGTATTGGATGCTACCTTTGCATAAATAACTAAGCTACTCTATTACTATCAGTTCGCTGCTTAATGTACATAGTGTAATAATTTATTTCATATTCGTTTCTTCTTTCATTAAATTTGGCTTCCTTTACCATTTATTTTGTTATGAGCATTATATCTGTACCTTCCTCTATCATATAACTAAATAGCTCTTCCCTCATATTACGAAGACTGCGAGGAATTGCAATAAAGATTTTCACCCATTTAATCCTTTAGATACCTTTTTTCTATGTTAGGTTTAGGTTCTCTTGGTATATCTATATTTCCTTTTTCTTCTGCTATTATTATTCTATCACTTCTAATTACCCTTTAAATATTGCCATTACCTCAAACATTATCTAGTTTTCCGCCAGTAAAAACCTAATGACATGATCAGTTTTATTTCACATCCCATTTAGACAAACCCTAATCAAATGCAATCTACCCTTCGCATACAGTTAGTTCTTTCTTGCCATAAAATTTACCAGACACATCCCAAAAAATCAAACCTTCTTTCTCACATATTAATTCAAACCAAATACACGTTAAATCTATTCTACTCCAACATCCTTTCACGGAAGCAAACCTAGCACAATACTTTCATTCTACTTTTTTTCACCTTTTCAATCAGCATCTTATACATCTTGGGTATCTCACATGAACACATTATCCTAGCATTATTTACTTCCACATGCCTGGTCACCGTTACCGCCATGTCACAACTAGACACCAACATTTAATACCTATCAGACAAATTAGATACTCTAACACTCGTTGATCATACACTAAACCTTTCCATCTGCTTTCACTTAACTTCCTATCCAAATATCTATTACAAGTATCTCCCACCACATGCACCTGTCAGACTCACAGACCTAACTTTATCTTCTCTCGCCTTAGCATTCATACTACCACCCCATTCCCATTCAGACTAGCATTCAAATCATCAATTGATTCACTTCCAGCCACGTTCTCTTTTAGGGCACCGAAATATTAGTCAAGCTAACAGGGTCTGTGTCCCACCGTCTCATACATCTAACCTGTTCTAACATATCTATTGTATCAACACTCACCCACATTTCACCTTCATTTGCATCTCTCACTTTTACTTCCAAAGCAACCTTGGGCCTAGCCTGACATTTCCAAACATGTTATATCTTCTGTGCTACCCCGTAACTTTCTCGATGATTTAATACTCACATTCATTGCCACCTCTCACTGTATATCACCTTGCCTTCATCATAATCACCCTTATATGAAGTACAGCTAATATCCTAACCAGACTCTCTTTGATTCATTCTCTCAACGAAGCTCCTAAGCAGAATAAGTAATAGCCAAAGACAGGCATTCTCACTCATTACCAAGTTTACGAATCATTGATAAAATTTTGAATCCCATTTTTGGAAGGATTTCCGCTGCTCATATTACAAAATATTGTGATTTCGTTCATCAACTTGTTTTATAATCTCTAATTCTAATTTAAAGTTTCTTAGAATGATCTGCTTGAACTTATTTCATCACCCATTGCTACTAATATATGCAGTGAATAAATCAAACTATGTATCCAAAATTTCTCCTTTAGGTTAGTAGTGAATGGTATCTCTAGCACTTTGGTATTGCTATGGGAAACTCTCTCTCCCTCTTGTTGAGCTATTTATATATAGATTTTGAGGTAATGTCAGACGAGGCAGTAGTACATCTATTATTTTCAAACACATTATAGCAGTTACAACTAACAAATGATTATTCAAATTCGTAAATAATATAAAATTGTTGAGATTTCCGTAAATGAAAAATTGTAGAATCAATACTAATAGGATAAATTCGCAATTTCAATCTTTTAGATGGTCAATTTAAATATAGCTCCTATTCTCGAAACCTGACCTAAATAGTATAGTTAATAATCTCAAAACCACACGCCCTGAATAATGACCCCCTTTTTCTCCGTTTTATTCTTTTGTCGCAATATACATATAACCTTAAGTCCTAACCTTAGGTCTTAATCTTAAGTCATAGAAGATAAGGTTACTTAGCCTCTGCCTCTCAACCTTTCGGTGTACTACCTGCTTCTGGTTCCTCTGACTTTAACTGAAGGTACGTCCAACGACCGAGTGCCGGGCTGTATAACCCGGCTAACCATACTGCCTTGTGGTAGCCCTTGGAAAGGCTAAAGCTTCAGGAGTAAACCTATAGATCAAATCTGCACGGTGCTCGTGCATTAGGCGAAAGTCCAAGGAGGACTTTTTTCGGCAGAGCACTGCAACCTAAACCTACTCCAGGCGTTCTGGATCATTTTCTTGCCACTGGATTCAGCAGGGGAAAGTAACGATGGTGAACTGAAGAATGCACACCTACTTTCAACCTTAAACATCATCTGGCAAGTAATCACTCCATGCATTGCTCATTCATCCACACCTTCTTCCAATACCCTATCCACAATGATACCATAGCATGCCGTTCAAGACGAAACCAACAAATACAAGGACTCCATATCTGCGATGTCTGTGAAAGAGGCTTTGCCAACATTAGCGGACTCCGAAGCCATCAAAGATCTCACCAAAAACGATAATTATCAACCAAACATCATCAGAATCATCCATGTATGAAGTAACGTCATCATTGGCTACGATGTACAATACTAAGCAAGTAAGTAAGCATACGAATGAAGAGGGTATGGTAAACTTCATATCAAAATTAGTTTCGTAAATAAATTCTCTGCTCCAATACAGTGGTTTTACTATCATATACCATAACTCGCTATTGAGTTTTTCATTTATATATATATATATATATATATATATATGGGCATAAATCTTCGGTTTTTCTTCTTGGATTAGGATCGCTTCCAGGATATGAAGGAGTGTGCGGTCACTTTTCCTTTTGATAATGGTGTTTGTACTAAAATTTCTCGTGTTAGTTGAATTCCATGTTGCATGTAGTGGTTCTTGATGGTGCCCTTTTGCAGATAAATGGTGAGTCTACGAGATAGGGATGTGGTTGTCATTCCAATGTATTTATTTCAATTATGAAGCTTGCAATCTTATTGGGTGTTTCTTATTGTTGTCATTTTTATTATTGTTATTTTCATGTAAGTTTTTCAGGTATGTATTTGTTTTTTTGTCCACCATAGTGTTGGAGAAACCATTATTGATGAGGACTTGCTTTATTCTTTGAATTTCGCTATGGAACAATACTCATGACGAACTGCATTTGTATGCGCGTCTAATCTATGTTCTTATGTCACTTTTTTATATCATTCTGGACATTCGCCATCTCCATTGAGATAATTCCTAAAATTCGTTGGTTTAGTATATACCTGGGTTGTGTATTTATTTTCACTTACTGTCACTTCAATATAAAGATATATATCGTCAATAAAACGGCAGTAGGTTGAAGGTTTGAGATGATTCTCGGTCAATATTTCTTTTTCTCGGCGACCCATGTAGAAGTTTGCAAAGATGGATCCGATTGGTGAGCCCATTGCAACTCCGTTAATTTGTTTGTAGAGTTTTCCCTTTGGTGCGCGAAATGGTGGTTCCATTGTGCACGCCTTCAAATGATTCTTCAATATGTTGGGATCTAATTTAGGAACAGGTTTGTTCGAGTGCCATCTCGATACGGGTTTTCAGTTGATTCTCAATGTTAAGATGGTTGAATTTGGACTCTACTTCTTCAACTTCTTGTTTTAATTTTGGGATGCTACACTGTTGGAGCATAATTTGTCGCTCCACGAGACTTTGTCTGAAGGCGATGGTGTTTGGTTCTGCTCTCGCTACAGGGTTATTGAAGTGACAGTAAGTGAAAATAAATACACAAGCCAGGTATATAATAAACCAACGAATTCTGAGAATTGTCTCAATAGAGATAGCGAATGTCCAGAATGATATAAAAAAAGTGTCATAAGAACATACATTAGACGCGCATACAAATACAGTTCGTCATAGGCATTGTTCCATAACGAAATTCAAAGAATAAAGCAAGTCCTCATCAATAATGGTTTCTCCAACATTATGGTGGACAAAGAAACAAATAAATTCCTGAAAAACTTACATGAAAATAACAATAGTAAAAATGAAGACAATAAGAAACACCCCAAAAATATCTTTTATAGGAACCAAATGACTGAATCGTATAAAATCGACGAAAGAACAATCAAGAATATTATACACCAAAATACAAAATGCACGAATCCAGAAAAAACGCTGCAAGTCACAATATATTATAAAACCAAAGAAATAAGTAATTACCTCATTATCAACGACACAAGTACGAAAAAAGAATTGAAAATTTCGACGTAATTTATGAATTCACTTGTCTACATGAAGTTTGCAAGCTTCATAATTCAAATAAATACATTGGAATGACAACCACATCCCTATCTCGTAGACACACCATTTATCTGCAAAACGGAGCCATCAAGAACCACTACATGTAGCATGGAATTCAACTAACACGAGAAATTTTAGTACAAACACCATATCAAAAGGAGAAGTGACCGCACACTCCTTCATATCCTGGAAGCGATCCTAATCTAAGAAGAAAAACCGAAGATCAATGCCCAATTGACCGCCACTCAGCAAACCTTAAAACTCTTTACGGATTAACGGTCAATAATGAGCGAAATCCCATTCCCAAATGTACCTTTTCTAACTACTTCCTGTCAACCACATTCGCCCTTATTTTCATTATCTAAATTATCTTAAGTATATAAATGTAATGCCTTTAAATGTTTAACCAATGTAAAATTAATTCGCTCCGAAGATGGTGAAACGTGACCGAAAGCTCAGCTAGCTAAAATAAACCGTGAATATCGGAACACTTATCTATAACCTTTCGGAAGACGAAAAAGGAATAATAATGAAATTAGAAAAGCAAAGAAAGAAGCTAATCAAGGTTCAACTAGACCTGGTCTTTAATAAAACATGCATAAAATAAAAACTCCTTCCTAAAAATACAAATATATATATATATATATATATATATATATATATATATAAAAATTTTGGTTAGGTAAGGGTAATAATAAGGTTCCTTAATCCTCTAGAGAAGTCTTCTGGCGTTCCTCAACCCTCTTAGGGAATGTCACATATACGACAAGGCAACCATCCACTATCCCCAAAAAAGGAAATTTAAAGAAGCCTTTTGTATACGTTTACGTTTAATTTGCAAGCAAACGGAGAAAACGTGAATTTTAGCCGTAGATTTTCGCCCTTTCAAATTTTGGAGGGGATAAAAGCACAGTAACGTTGTAGTCAATGCGGTTAGATAAATGTAATAATAAGGTCCCTTAATCCTCTAGACAAGTCTCCTGGAGTTCCTCAACCCTTATCAAGAGCGTTACATATACGACAAGGCAACCATCCACTTCCCTCCCAAAAGGAAATTTCAAGAAGCCTTGTCGTTAATGTAACGCTCCTGAAGAGGGTTGAGGAACTCCAGGGGACTTGTTAGAGGATTAATGAACCTTATCACCCTTACCTAACCGCAATGACTAGAAAGTTAATGTTCATTTATCAAAACAGGGTATGCTGACCAAAAAGCCGGTGCTCTCACTTATTCTTTTTTATGACCTTAGAAGCTTCAAACTTTCGATAATTCCGGGACTAATCTTGGGAGGAGCTTGGCAATTCTACCATTCGAAAGAGAATGTAAAACAACATATAAAGGTTTCAAATTTCGTAAGAATCGTCCAAACAGTTATGACATTGCCAAAACAAAGTAATTAACGGGATAACCTTGGGAGGACTTTGGAAATTATATTATTCTAAAGAGAATGTAAAACAACATAAGAGTTTCAAATTTCAATAGAATCGGCAGAATACTTATGATGTTATTGCTAAATCACAATTACTACTAGGCTAACCTTGGAAGGACTTTCTAACGAAGTCTAAAACCTTTATGTTGTTTTATATTCTCTTTCGAATGACATAATTGCCAAGTTCCTCCAAAAGTTAGTCCGGGAATTATATTGTTTTGGCAATAACATCGTAACTATTCGGCCGATTCTAACTAAATTTGAAATCCTTATGTTGTTTTACATATTATTGCGAATGGTATAATTTCGAAAGTCCTCCTAAGGTTATTTGTGAAAATATTGGGTATTAACTTCATAACTATTCGGCTGATTCTAACGATATTTGAAACCCTTATGTTTTTTTACATTCTCTTTCGAATAATTGCCAAAGTCCTCCCAAGTTTAGCCGGTGAATTATTTGGCAACAACATAATAACTATTAGTCCGATTCTAACAAAATTTGAAACCCTTATGTTGCTTTACATTTTCGTCAAAATTATTTAATTGTCAATGTCTTTCTAAGGTTATTCCAGGAATTATTAAAAGTTTTGAAGGCCGTAAAGTCATAAATCATAATAAGTGAGAGCACGCGAATTTTGGCCCTTCGCATCTCTAAAGAAAACTGTTTCTGCCTGTAGGATGGTATAAGTCGAAACTGCAACTGGTCTAGATAACAAAAGGTCTGAGGTTCGAAGCCTGGCCCGTGTGACGTGTTTTTTTTCTAATAGGTTTTCTCTGTTTATCTCCTGTATGATATCTGTTCTTCATTTTGTGTATAACCTTTGTCATATATATATATATATATATATATATATATATATATATAATCATGACCAAATGTTTTGAGACCATTATAATTTTTCATATAATTTAATTTATAGAATTGATCAAACGCTTCATTTTGTTTTAGTACGAAAAAAACGAAAAGTGAAAAAACGATTCCGAGCGTTTTTGACTTTATTCTCATAGACCTTTTCAGAGAATAAAAAAAATGAAGGTTAGACATTTGCCTAAATAGTAAAGAGTTGGAGATTGGACCACCTTTACTAAACAATAATTAGGGGCATATAAAATCTTGTAACATCTTATCTTTAGATTTTATAAAGGAAGTAGAGATTCGGTAAAGCGAAAACAAACCAGGGTTTATGTCAAAATTTGGTAAAGCTAATGGATCCTGACTCTAAAATGTGTCTACACATAAAATTGCTACATTTAATGATAGGTTTTGATACTCTTCTAGTCGATTGTGTGGTAAAAATTATACATGTGCAAGTTTATGACAGATTGCTCACTATGGTTCCGTCCGTCTATTGGTGATGTTTGATACAAGCTTGTAATTCTTTACCTGTTTGTCCAGTGTAACATTTATTTGCACTTAATACATCGTATAAAATAAATAATTCTTGGGCGGGGGACTTTTTTAGGCATGACGCGATTATTGCGTTTATGTTAAGAACCCGGAATAAACTTTGTTATATGGCAAACATAATATATTTTTACAAAGGCTTCCGTACCCGATCTCCTGAATTTTCTCGAAATTCCTGTTACAATTCCTGTGCGGGAAGAGTATCGAATGACAAAGTATAGAAAAACAAAGTTTCGAAGGGCAAAGTATAGAATGGACAAAGTATCGAATGGACAAAGTATCGAAGTGACATTATATAGAACGAACGACACTGGGGTGGGTTCTTATCGGACAATATTTTCTTTGAAAATACCGTAACCGAACGAACATTTGAAGGAAGCGTGTTCAAGGGAAATATTTTTCGAACAGATAGTATATTTCCTGAATGGAAAAGGAATTAAATTTCTAAAATTCCGCTAAGTGAATGTATATTCGACAGTCGAATACATCAACATTATGAAGTCACATAAAAGATGGTTTTGTGATGGAACATTTAATTCAGTCCCTATTGGAAAACAATTATATACCATTCATGGTCTTTGTGCTGAAAATAAGACATTGCCGTTAGTATATTGCAAAACCGAGAAGAAGAATTAGAAAACTTATTCCACCATTTTTAACTTATTCCATACATATCAATTAAATACTCTTTCAATAACCGTTATTAAAGAAAGTTTATACTGAAGCTTCAATCTATGGTTGTTTCTTTCATTTTTGGGCAGTGTTTGTGGAGAAAAATACAAACCTCCAAGCCTGGTATAACGACTGTAATAATGAAATAATTAAAAAACAACTGCAGGTGATTACTTTTGTTCCTCTTAGTGATGTTTACGACGTATTAAATAAATTGATGGAATCGTTTGATGAGGAAACTAATGAAACATTGAGAGAGTTTTTACAGTATTTTGAAGGTACATGTTTAGGTATTATTCGGAGAGGGAAGAAGAAAGCCAGTAATTGATCTTGAAATGTGGTCAGTTTACGAAAGAGTTGTAAATGATTTGCCAATAAAGAACAATTCAGTTGAAGGGTGGCATAATGCATTTCTAAAAAGATTAATGGTTTGTCACCCTACAGAAGATCAATTTTTGAGAAAACTACGCCTGGAGCAAGCAGGCAGACCTTGTTTTAATTAAATTTAAATTTCTTAATTTTTTAAATATTTTTACACTAATTTAAAGCATTGTAATCATCATGCCTATGTAAAAATATTTATCTTTTTTCTTTTTAACTATTATATTTCAAATAAATATTTCAACTCTTTATTTTTTGTTTAATTCATACGTTTAAAGTGCCATAAAATTATTATTGATGTCCCACTTTCTTCAAAGTTATTTATTTTTAAATTTAAAATCATTTATTACAGCAATGATACACAATCATTTGATATTTTGGCCATTCGATACTTTGTCCATTTGATACTTTGACTTTCGATATCCTTCCTACAATCGTTAAAATTGCCATCCCTTACCCGTTTCCGTTTTCATAAAACTCATCGCTCTAAGCATCAATAATATAATTATTTTCAAGATTTGTACCTCTTAATTAGCATTTGGGGAAAGAATGACGAAATCCTCCACGTTCTACTATTTAGGCTAATGCCTGACGTTCCTTTTGTTATTTCTTGAAATGATCTTTAAGAATACTAAGGAAAACGCTCAGAATTGTATTTTCCCTTTTCATTTATAATTTTTTTTGTCATAATTTGACCTACCTGCAGACAGGTGTTTGTTTTGTCTTTTTGTTTAACTATGTTTGTATCATAATTTAAAGGAAAACGGTAAAAGTTTTAGAGCTCGAAGCAAATTTATTTTTAAATACAGGTAATTGATGCGCACAGTCATTATTCACATTAATGTCTCTTGTTCACCCTACAGCGTAGATTCGTTTTGGCACCCTCGAAACCAAAGTTGACTAAATTTCGTCGATCTTTGTTTGATAAGTAGCCGCAAATGCTTACAAATAGATTGCTTCTGTTTAGCAACCGCCAGTTTGATAATTGCCTACAAATTCTCTACTGGGTTAAAATCTGGTAAATTCCCGAGCAACGGTTCCAAAAGTTCGATGTAATTTCAGCCAAGAATTTTGTTATTATTTTTCTTTGAGACAATCTGAGCTATCATGTACTAAACTAGCGGGCTCAAAAGACTTCTTTTCAGGAGTGTAATCAGTATTTTTAAAGTCCTTAATGATCGTCAAGTTGATACTCTTTGATGCAATCTCCTTAGACACTATCTCAATACACTTCTGGCTACTTTGGTGCGATTCAAACATTTATTTTTACAAAAGAATATTGCGAGAAAACAAAGTAAAATAATACATTAATCTAAAAACCTAGTGCTATAAATATATATATATATATATATATATATATATATATGCTTCCTGTTGGTGAAACAAATCCCCAAAATCTTTTACTGAGACCATTCATCCCTCAAATTTGTCATGTTAATTATTGAGTAAATTCCACCAACCGGCTTTCTTAAGGTCGTATTTTTTGTCTCTTTATCTATAAAACTTTCCAAGTTAGCATTTTATCAGTCTTTTGTCATTTTTTCTAAAGGTGTCTCATGCACATCTTTTCATCGCAAACTTTTTTTCATTCTAAAATGTCTTTACGCGTGTTTACATTGCAATCCATGTATTTATTTTAATCTAACCTTGGCTTATTCATAACGTCGAAATTTTATTAGTTTCTCTGAGTTTCCCTCATTTCCTCTGGAATTTATATATATACTCTTAGTGGCTTCATTCTAATTTTTTCCCATTAATTTAATTTTGAATCCTCATGTCTGGTGACAAGCTTTCCTACATCTCCTCATTCTTCTACCTAGCCTAAAATTTGATTGCTAATTTTAATTGTTTTTCTTTCTGGCAAAGTCTGTTCTTGGACTGTAAATCTTCGTTACAGGGGCAAGAAAAAACGTACCCTCAGGAAGGCGAAGTTAACTTAAATAGTTGTCATTAGTTCTGATTCTCCTTTGCTTCCGAACCCAATTCCTTAAAATTTACTCAGACATCTCTCAAAGCAACTACAGGAGACGAAAGTCTCGTGTCTTTTTTTTTTATTTGGATTTCACTACTGATCACGTCACTTTAATAAACACTTTTTATTTCTATATGTATATTTATAAATGTTTGTCAATGAACGTTTAACTGATTCGCTGTTTCCATTGTGCTCTTAGAAATGATGACTAAACTAAAAGCATTTTCATTGTCTGTGAATGTCACAGTGAGAGGAATTTCGTGGGCTTTATCTCAGCAATCATTGCCAAAGCACTTATTCATATTTACTTCTGAAACCTAATTAGGCAAGTATCTCATCGCAGTCGAGCGTTTGTGTTGGTTCAGGATTTTTTTTTGTAATTTATACGTTAATGATAAGCGACTGATTGGCGTCCAGGTCATTAAGACTCCCAAACACATATTATAAAAACAACTACAGATGAAGAGTTGGACCAGGTACTTGGAATATTCTATTCCCTTAAATTTTTTTTAAACAGACTAGCGAGTATGAATAAAATTTCCTACATTCCTAGTTTTTATAGGTTCTATTGTCAACTCCCACGCAATTAACTGGTTTTCATGGTTTTAATTGGATGCAAAATTACGTCCTTACTATTGGGCGTCCTCCTTATTTATTGTGATAATTGTTTTCTGATATTGTTATTCATTGTTATTAAATAGTTATTAATACAATTTTACAACTCTTTCAACCAAATTTTCTCTGATTTTAATTTTATTTCCTAATATGTCTATTAGTATTTTGCGTTGCTGACTGCATATTGTTAAGTTTTGTTTCAGCAATTTTATAGATTAATTTATAATTGTTGTTTTTTCGAAATTTCTATCATTTATTCTATGTTCTACTTGGGATTGGTTTTAAGAAGCTAGGTGAGAGCTGTACATTTATTTTTTCTCTAATTATTCTAACACGTCTTATTTTTCCGCTTTTGTCGCAAAGTTGTTCAGTTACTCATTGTAAATCCGTTTCTTTCATACTTTTTGCCAATTTCTGTAATAATCATGGAGTCCATTAAACTTATTCGGTAGTGTATTTTAAAAGAGTAATTCTATTAATTTGCCTGTCAAATTTCTGAAGGGTTTTGCCTCTGTCAAGAGTTTTCTTTTCTCTTTTCTATCTATTATAATCATGTCTTGGAGTAATCTCTGATTGTTTTCCATGTTAAAAGAGCTTATATTTGATACACCCATGATGAAAGTTTTCCTACTAAAGATTATAAAATCGATCTATTTTTTATCCATTTCCTTCCAATATATTTATCAAATTTAGTCTCGCATAAGGTCTTGCTTGGTTAAAGATGAAAAATCATCAGACCTCACCGGGTTTTGAACCAGCGTCCTTTCACTTAAGAACTTAAGTGTTACCATTGACGCCCGATTATTCGCTGAATAATATTGTCTGCTTTTCATCTCCGAGGAGAACTTCTGGACTAAAAAAGGCACGAAACCAATATTTACAGCTTATAGACGGTTTAAAGATGGTTAGTTTATTAGTGGTGGTGTCGCGTGGATCAAGTTCGCCTCATAACCTCATTTCAAATATGCCATCAACTGGGACAGTCATAATTGAAGCCACCAGGGAAAGCAAGTCTGAGGGAAAGCCCGCTCAGAGAGCGGTGGCAATGGACGGACATGCAATCCTCGGTGGTAGGTAAAAAAACACACCTTGAGGGCCCGGCCAGAAACAGGGGAATATGTAGCCGTCTTTGTATACGCTAGAAGTATCTTTGATAAGTAAACCCTCAATAGGGGGGCATCCCTAGATGTGGTTATTAATAAGGCGACCACTATCCCTCGAGAGGGATCCCCCTTCATCATCTTGGCCAAACTGAATCGCGTGATTCGTGGCGATCATGGAGGGAGGGAATATCGATATTAAAATGTCATCCGAATTTCATACTCACACACACCACACTTTAATACTTACAGAAAATAACAGCAGGTAAACAAGAACAGTAATTCAAGGAACTAAGAAGGTTACCTAGAAGACTATAAAAAAAAAACAAAGAGCATTACGTACCCAACCCCTTCATCAAGAGGATGGATGGAGGGAATGACAAGGAGTGTTCCTCTGAGGGCATTTCCGGTACAACCCTTTTCCTTGAGCAAAAACTATGTAAATTCCTCTTCGTCGAACACCAAGTAGAATTAATTAAAAGAATTGATGTACAAAATGGATATATCTCATTGTGTAACCAAGATCGAGACGTCGGCCGGATTCTATCCAAAGATGGAGCAGAAGCACTGAAACGAATTGGTTACGAAGTCAAACTACTCAACTAGTCACTGAAAATAGGAGCGTTATCTGCGAACACGACATGAAAATTGAAGAACAATTAGAAAATTAGAATCACTGCAGAGAACAAACTCACGGGTATAAAATTAATTTAGGGACTACAGACATTTATGTCAAGGCTGCATTCAAGGGCATCTCTCGCATCCAACATGAGAATACCCTCAAAAACATTCATAAAGAATAATTGCATATTATACAGTTGTGCTTCATATAGTAGACAATGAAATGACAGACTACATCAAGTTGCCAAGAAAAAGTCAAAACTTTATGCTCCAAATGCGCACACGAAGGCTACCAGGATAATGATTGCGAAAAGAGAACAAAGAAATACCTAAACTTACATGGACTGCATCACATTATAGTTTTTAGCTACTCAATGAAAGAGAATATAATTTTAAACAAAGAATAGCAAAAGAAAAGAATGAAAAACATCTCTTATGCAGACACAACCAAACATGAGGAACCTAATTATGCAGCAATAGGAAGAACTTTTCACATTAAAGGAGGATAAAATGACAAGATAATGACCTGTATAATTGATAATCACTTGGCTAATTTCACTCTCCCTGTGTGCTACACAGAAGTACTGAACTCTGTAATAGAAAAAAAATCAGTTCTCCAAGATAATGAGCATAAAAAATCCGGACTCAACAGTTTTCCAAATATTCATATTAAAATTGACAATGAGACAGAGGGCACGGACCAAGAAGATAATGCACATAAGGACTCAGATCATACACATGAAAGGGGCACTCAGAGAAACACATGAAAGAAGCACATTCAGAGCAACACATGAGAGGATAATTCAGAGAACATATAAAGATTTGTAAATATGCGACAATAGTTTAAAATTACACACAAGAAAGATATGATAGAGCAGCAATCGCGCTGAAGAAAAACATTAAATATCGCCAAATGGGAAACTTAGAAGAATAGTATCTCGTAGTGGACCTGTAAACGGAACTTATGTGATGATTGATACTGGATATCAACTACCCATGCAGCAGTAATGGTTTGTCCCACATTCTTATTCATATTCTTACAGGACGCTGAGCTACCGAGCGTAATATATATCTAGTTCATTTCAACATACGGTTCAATTTCTTCATGGAACCAGAAGTAATCCTATTCAGTAATCATATAGGAAACTCCCTGACTGTCAATAGAAACCCAATTCAAATCCATGCAATCCCGATTAAAAATTATAAGCGGAAAAATTGGCAGAAATACACAGAGACAGTACAAAACTATATTCCACCAATGCTAGATGATGGTAACCTCGAGGAGATTGACAAAGCCCTCCAAGTAATAGATGAAAATTACAGAAAAGAATCATAAGATACCCACGAGCATCAATTGACAGAATAAGAAAAATTAAGAAAAATTGAAAGAACAAGCTTCTTACTTAGAGTTCGGGAAACAACTAAACAGACTTAAACAGTTAACTCCACAAAAGAAAATAAAAATAGGAAATAATAAGATAAATAAAAACAGAAGAGGAAGAAATAGAACAGATCTTCCGTGAGAGCTGGGAATCGATAATTCCCATAAGCGAAGAGGAAAACGAACAGTTTGATATAGTATCCGAAAACTAAATAATCCACAATCTAAATGAAGTAATACTTAGAGTTCGGGAAACAACTAAACAGACTTAAACAGTTAACTCCACAAAAGAAAATAAAAATAGGAAATAATAAGATAAATAAAAACAGAAGAGGAAGAAATAGAACAGATCTTCCGTGAGAGCTGGGAATCGATAATTCCCATAAGCGAAGAGGAAAACGAACAGTTTGATATAGTATCCGAAAACTAAATAATCCACAATCTAAATGAAGTAATAGAAAAAAACGCATCCTATCTATCAGGTCACTAAAGGAGAGGGCATGCGATTAGGCAGTAAGGCACTAATATCTACTGAAGATCTGTAAAGCGACTTAGATTCCTTTAAACATAATGCACCTAGCTACTCGGGGCTGACTAGGTTATTACATCAAAACTCCAAGGTACATTCAAGAAGAAAGGAAAAAAGAATTTCGAATGTTTGTCTCAACACCGACTCTTAGTTCGTGATAGCAAACTAGTGAAAATAAGAGTGATAGCCGAGACAGGGAAACTTCTCAAGAGTAAAAAGAGGTACTGGAAAAAATTCTCTTTTGAAATTTGGCGGGACAATCTTCGAAAAAATACTCAATCGAAGACTCACTCAATACCTGTAGCAAAAATCCCTCTACAACCATAATAATATAGATTCATAAATGTAAGAAGTACGCAGATAGCGATCAGCTTGATCACTGATAAGATCCCCCAAGAAATAAGAAAAGGGAGTTAGGTGTATATTTGGTGTCATGATGTCA
The DNA here is from genome assembly GCA_963969495.1 of Ceratothoa steindachneri. NCBI lineage: Eukaryota > Metazoa > Arthropoda > Malacostraca > Isopoda > Cymothoidae > Ceratothoa > Ceratothoa steindachneri. The sequence goes on along the minus strand of OZ018321.1, from coordinate 72,652,744 downwards.
CTAAAATGTTTGAGAAAGTTTGGCAGAGGAGAGTTCAATTCAGGATTCTGCAGCTTAGACCAACTCTTATCTCAAAGAAACTTCTCCGCGACTACGCGATGAATGAGGTACGCCTAAATAAATATATGAACAATTGGACAAAATTCCTCCTCAGAACAGGATTGCCCGAGGCGGATACTTAAGCCTAACCCAATACTCAATATTTACGTCAGATATCCCAGCTCGATGGAACCCTCACCTGACTAAACATACAATAGGCAGACATTTTCAGATTTATAATAACTCCATAAGAATAACTGCTCGCATATGCATGACTGCCGCAAAAATCGAAAAAAATCAATGCATACTAGTCTAGCTGGAAGATCTGCACCAACGATGGCAAATACAGAACTGTGCCATTAGATAGAAATAAATTTTGAGATCTCAAATTGGGGGCTAAAAGATATCCCTACACTACAGAATACAATGTATTCGGATTGATAATATTACTTCCACCGGTTACAGGAGGTAAGCCAAAGTGCAGATCGAAAGAGCCAAGGCGGGAGTAAGAATTCGATAAAAATTACGAAACCTCGGACATAAAAACAAAAGAGAGATCTATTTAGCAATGAAGAGAGAAACTCTGATGCCCCGTTCCCCCTACTCATCTTTAGTGGAGTAACGACACTGATATTGAATATGCCGAGAGTGAAGGAACAAGTGAATGTACCTAATGAGAGGAATGAAAAGAATGGAGAGGAGAAGACAAGAGAACCTACACTGTGAAGCTAAAATAGATCCAAATAATAAAACATTGGAAAAGAGAGAAAAGTAAATGAAAGAAAAGAGTCTGACTAACCACAATAAAGAATAAGAATAGTATTTGAAAACAAAAGCATGAATCCAAGCCACGTAAGATTGCATAGTTACATGAAAAAGCTAGCAAAAGCAATGAAATAGCAGTTTATGCAATAAAATATTTTTTCAAATCTCTCAGCAAAAATATAGAATCACAAATAAAGGACTTAGACCCCGAATACGACTACTCTAAATTGAAAACAAACATTGAATTGACATAAATACAACTGAAGATGACAAAATAAACCATATTTTGACCTAAATTTCAGATTCAGGAAAAAACATCTACCAGAATAATAAATGTCCACATACATACATACAATAACAAAGTAAAACGGGAAGAAATAGGAACAGCGATTAGCTTGATCTCCAAGCACCTAGCATCCTTTTACATATCTATCACTTTCTTCTCAATTCTCCACTTTACTCAATCTATCCTTACACAATATCAGTAACAAAAACCTCTCCACTTTAATCTCAGATGCTTAATGTTACTATGTGGACAAATATCAGAGTTGAGTGAGTGGCACCATGATGCTTAGGTGGAGCTTCTGTATTACCGTGCTCTAGTTATATTTAGATTCATCTCTGTCCTTCTTCTTCCTATATTTAAGCAATGCATATATATATATATATATATATATATATATATATATATATATATATATATATATATATATATATATATATATATCCAAAGAAGTATAGTAACGTACATATAAAATGTATGAAATAAACCTCAGTGTTAGGGTCAAGATATTTGCGAACCTCAGTCCTCTTCAATCGCTAGTGAACTAATGAATACAGAGCCACACGAATTTAAAAGTCGGAATGTAATTAGTGTGGGTGGTATAGAGGAGCATCTTCATTTTTGAGTATAGGAAGTATAAATCTCCTGCTTATCACGGCATTAGTGGTGAATTGGCCATCGGAAGTATTAAAGTTTGCAAGTTCCCCTATAAGAGCTGATTCTATTAGACGCCTATGCATATAATCGTGAGAATTATTAATTATTTTTGCATTATCAATAAAAATTGATTAGTTTTTATTCGACATGTGGAGAAACAAACTAGAAGAAAGACTACCACGGCACATGCCGCATTTGTGTTCCTTTATTCTCTTGGAAAATCTGCTAATTTCACCAATGTATACTTGATTGCAGGTTTTGCATTGAATATATTAACCCCACTGCTCTTTTTTGTGGATCTATTTTTAGAGAGACTATTTCGGAACTGTTTTTTTACTAGAAGGCAACATTGATGTTATTGTCACGTACCTAACTTTTTACAATTATTAATTGGGGTGAGTATGGGAATGTAATATAATAATTATTACATACTTTTTCCATAGGATTAGCTGGTTAGTAAAAGTTTGTTGTGGCTTTATAATGACATTTTTCTAGGAATCAAGTATCCCCTTTGGTTAATAAAAAAATGCCATTATAAGACAGAAACATAACTTTATAGAGTATATCGTACATATACTATATATAGCATTTGCATATATTTTAAAAATAGAAATATTTATAACAAAGCACCCACAAAATTAGCGGGTGACCATATACCCAACATTAACCATATATATATATATATATATATATATATATCTATATATATATATATATATATATATATATATATATATATATATATATATATATATATATATACATATATATATATATATATATATATATATATATATATATATATATATATATATATATATATAACATATAATACAGAACCTATAAATAAAAGGTCTGAGAGTAAAATATGGCAGGTCATGTAATATCTCTGGTAGAAAGCTCTCGCTCCTGTCTTCGAATAAAAGAAGCTCTGCGATGAGGTGTTTGGCCATTAATTTCCCTCGAATTACGATCACAAAGAGGGTAATTTTTATAACTTTCCTTCAGAAATCATTCATACTTAACGGGCATTTCTTTAACGGTTAATGTATAGCCTCGTTATGGAACGTAATAACGGTAAAACATAACTTTAAATAAAGATGTTATACATAAAATCTGGCTGAGATTGGTGGAAGCTTTGCTCTAAGCGTTGAACGATTTTTTGCTTCTCACTAAATCGGTTTCCTTTTTACCGCCCAAATATGTGTGGAAGTAGCAACTGTTGGGTAAAAAGGGATTGGAGAATAGGGTGTAATTTCCGTCCGCTGCGAGATAAATAGTGATTGAGATTTGGTCAGGTTCAGAGAAAATGGAATTCTTGATTGGAGTTTTAGGAGTACAATATCGCTTAAGCGAAATTTTTATTCCTCTTTTATCAGCACCTGATCTTTCTAGAGCACATAGCAGCTCATATTATAAAGGACAAATGTGGCTAGGAAAAATTAATAGGTAGCATTGTACTCTCTAGGGCATGAAAAATGAGATATGGTGATAGTTTTTAGTGGTGTTGAAGTTTGTCAACCCCAGTATGTAGAGAACTGGTTGAAGTTGAATTCTTGTGGTCTTATGGTACTAAATCACTTAGGCGACATATTTATTTCTGCATTATTAGCACCTCACCTTTCGTGCTCAAATTTATTATGTTAAGAAAATGAAGATTTGCACAAGAGGCTTCTCCTTTACTGCGTTTAATGCTAAAATTAAAAGAACATGATTTATTGGATCATTGACCGTCAATTTGTCTCATAAAATATACACCACCGTCTGTTTTTACTAAAAAATATTTTTAAATTTAAAGAAATATTTACTTAAAATTGTCTCTATTAATAGAAGGTAGGTAAACTACAAATATTTTCTGTTATTGTGTGTCTTCTTTCTAACTATTTACTTTTAAACATATTGTTCCATTTCACTCAGTTCATGAAGTCATCAGCGAGGTCCTAACGCTGAGCAAGGTTAGCCGGATGGACATGGGTGCTTATCTGTGCATAGCAGCAAACGGACATCCCCCTACAGTCAGTAAACGTCTCCTGGTTAGCGTTGACTGTAAGTAGTGATCTTTCTTCATTCTCTTTATTCATCTCTCGCCTTTTCTCTTGAATTTTTCTTCCCATTATTTATCGCGTCATTAAATAAGGAAGCCTCTTTGAACCTAAATCGCTGACTCATTTGGACAAATGGTATAATTATCAAGCCGGAGAATGCTTTCATTAGTGGCTGGGTGATGGATCGTCCAAGGAGCGTTGGAGTAATTGTAATCCCTGGATGTACTCTTCTTTTGGCTTTTGTTTTTGTTTTTCAAATCTAATTTAGTTTCTGGAATGCTACAGTTTATACGATGTGAAAGATTTATTGGTGAGATTTTATGCAAAATTGAGAATTCACTTCTATGAAGTTATTCTACTCAGATGATTATTATAAGATGAGATCAGTTGTTTGATAGGTGTTTTAGATTTGAATATTTCTGCCTAGCATTTCTATTATAGTTGTGAAAGAAATCAAATAATGGTCTCCTCTATAACCAATGATATTCCTTCTATAAATAATTATGGATCAATGATAATTACTGAGTATGACACCCTCTGAGGCTTCATTGATGATAAATATCAAAAGAATGGTATAAAAGTAGAAGGAATGCAACCATTTTAGTAGGCAGAGGTAGATAATCCTCATGTTCAGATCAAAACTACATTTCATAGTTTTCAATCAATAATTTTAGAATCCCTTCCCCTTTTCCTATTCACGATTTTTAAAGTAGAGCTAAAACTTGTGAATTAATTTATTATATTTTCACCTATATATTTAAAAATATTAGCATTGTTAAATCACCAATCATGACTTTATATAGGGAAGGAAACAAATAAAAGAACCATCACATTCAAAAAATATATTTTACTTTTCTTTTTGCTTCCGTGCATTTTAAAGCCTATAATATTTTTTTACTTGTATCAAACATAATACATGTGTACACGTATGGACTGATATATCAAATAACTATCACAGAATTTGCAAAATAAATTAAATCAGTGTTTGATCGTAATTTGCGGCAGTTCCTCCGATGTTGTGGATCCCGCATCAACTGATTGGGGCGAATATTGGATCTCAAGTAACTCTGGAGTGCTTCACTGAGGCTCATCCCACGTCTCTCAATTACTGGACGAGGGGAGACAGCAACATGATCTACGATTCAGGTTAGTCACTCTGCCTCACTCCGGTTTTGAGTTAGTCCATAAGGATTAAGGGAATTGGAGCATAACAGGTAATCGATTCTAATGTGGAGGAGTGAAGTCGAGAGTAAAATGAAATTGATTTGGCCCAACTAAGGAGTCCTTACACCCAGATACGGAAGCACTCACCTCCGTCATACAAGCCTATTGATGTGCACTTATTGTGAGATTGACGAATGAAGATTTGAAGATTTCGATTTTCGTATGTTTAAAGCCAACCAGTGTAATAAATTCATTTAAACAGATCAACTGTTCACTGGAACAGTACGGGTAAAAATGAAAATGGAATACACTAGGGCGGTAGAAAAAAAATGATAGAGAAAGAAATACATTGGTTGAATGGAATTATGTGGCCAAAAGTAACAACCAAATTACAGAAAAAGAAAAGTCATTCGTACTTTTTAGACAAATCTAATTTTAACAATGTAGCTGTCAAGCTTATAACCCCTCTACAGCTAATTACCGGAATATTATACAACTCAAGTATATTATTTGCGACAAGAGGTCTGATTAATGCGTAGAATAATGATGAATCATATAATACGGCTGATTCGTCATACACATGGATGTGGATCTCTTCTGATATGCGAATGAAATTGCATGGCATAGTTAAACTCAGTTATTGCTAATGTATACATGGACTTTCTTTGTAATCAGATTTTTTTCCGTGAATTTCACGTTGTTTTCCAAAAACGATGTTATCTTTCACTATTGGCTTATGCACAATGGCGAGCGACTTCAATCTCTTACTCCCAGATATTAACTACACTTCTAGTTATTCTTTGATTGATCTAGTCAATTAATTTAATAAATGATAATCCAGTATTTCTGCCACAATATGTACATATTCTTAGAGAAGAATGAAAACTATTCAATAATTGAACTCTAAAAAACTCAGAAAAGAAACAACTAAAGTATGGTTTGTTAAATACAATTGCTATGAAAAATAGAATTATTTTAAAAACACAAAAAAGCAAATATTTGGGTATCCATCTGCATGAATGATAAAACATAAATATAGATAATTTTACAGCATTATATCAATAGACAAACAAACATACATTATAAAACATCTTTATACTCCATCGTCAAATATTAATGACGAGAATTTTTATCTGATCCCCAAAATATGTGGAGGATAAACACGCAATGTATAGATAGGGTGGTCCAGCAAAAACTTTACAAAATTCAAACTTGAAACTCTCAGTCAAATATAAATAAATATAAAAGAAAATTCATATAAGGCAACTTATATGTATTTTCTTATTATCCTCGAAAATATTACAATATAACTATAATATTATTACTACAATTTAAAATATAAAATAGTCACTCAGAAATATGCTTGCCGAATCAAGTAAACGTGGGATATTTGTGCTTTGGAAATACGAAGTCTGCATGCCCAGGCTATTGGGCTTTAATTAGCCTATTTTTTTCCTCTCTCCTTCAGTCCTTATTTAAACTTTAAACTTATAAGTTGTGTTATTATCACATATATCATAATGGTGTTAAGTGTAAATGATAAAATTATACAAGAAGAATGTTTTTAAGATAAAGTTTGGAATGGAAATATAATTATTTGTAAATTTCCAGATATAAATTAGAGTCGTAGAAGCGCTTGTAACATAATTAAAATGACAAAAAATACTGGATCGATAGTTTGACAAATAAAATGATTCAAGTAAAAAAACTTGTTTTATCTCAGGAGGAAAAAACCAGGACTCATCTATCTCAAACGAATATCTCCAGTGAATTAGGTACTTCTCATTCTTCAGTGCAACGGATTTTAAAACGACAAAAATCAAAAAATTTTAAAAGAATGCGCAATTTCCGTCGTGATATTAATGTAAGACAACGTAGACAGAAACGTTTTAAGTCTATATACGATCGCTATTGATCTCAAGATACAAGAAATTTTGTATTTACCTACGAAAAGGATTTCACTTTAGAACTGCCAATAATCATAATATCAGAGTTTATGGTTCAAAGAAAACGGATATCCATTCATTTCGCCTTTATCATAAATCTTCAAAATTTAGCTAAAAAAACATTGGTTTCTTCGTGAGTGTCAAGGAATGGTAAAACGGGGGTACATTTTTTCGATACAAAAAAATACAAAGTCACTTAAAAATATTACATCGAACTACTATCTAGCGGCCTACTTCCTGATTGCCATCAGCTCTATCCTAAAGGAAACTTCATTTTCCGGCATGATTGTGTGCCTTCTCATACTAACAACACACACACTTAAAGAAAATTTCCTCCTTTTATCAATAGGAAGGAATGGCCTCCTCAATCGCCTGAATGTACCTCTATGGTCTATTCCATATGAAATTTACTTCACTAAAAGGTTTTAAGCAATAGAAACATTTGTTCTTGCATAGAATAACATAATGATATTTGATATCAGAAAATGTACTTCTTTAGCATTTATTTCAATGAAGGTAATTGATTCTGAATTTTCTTAGAGATCATTCATTCTCTGTCTGGAGCAAGTGGCAATCTAATTTTTGAGTGACTATATATTTTTTGAATTGTAGCTAGTCTATTATAGTTATATTTTATTAGAATAATTTTATATAAAATAAGATTAGAGTTATTTAAGTTTGGATTTAGTGAAGTTTTGGCTGGGCTATCTGATATATTTATATGTATGGAGCGTTCACGTCGATTTACCTGGCTTAAAAGTTTGATAAAATTGATGGGCTGGAATGAAAACAGATTCGCCTAGAACTGATTCGACAGACAGGTTAAATTAATACATGTAAACTTGGACAAACTGTGTTTATTGGAGAATTGGGGAAAATTTCTCGATATTTCTGAATTTCTCTCAAAACTTCTAAATTTCTAAAAACTTCTAAAAGTAAGAGTTCAAAAGTTGGTCTTTCATCTTTATTATGATTGTATGTATATCCTTTTCGCATAAATTTCACAAAGACTTTCTGGAAGACCTTCTGCCATACAACTTTGAACTAGATAAACTGTTCATAGGTCTGTTATTCTATAGGGCCCGATTTCATTTGATGAATGAATATATTAAAATTTACTCATATATATATAGTAAATTCATAAAAAAACAAAGCTAAGTTGGAATTTGTTGTTCTAAATCTCCCTACATTATAAGAGAGCAGAGTTATATGAAAAACCAACTTTAATTACCTGACTGTAAAATCATGTGAGCGTTTAATAATAATCAGAATAATATATATTTTATTCACGTCCTTTATTCTTTTGATTATCCATGTATGTAACTGACCATAATTTCCGGTCAGCTCTAATATTTTTTGCTTTAGATATATACGGGTATGTATATAAATATAAATATATATATATATATAAATATATATATATATATATATATATATATATATATATATATATATATATATATATATATATATATATATATATATATATATATATATATATATATGCAACAAAGCCACAAAGCCAAAAAGGAAAATAACATGAAGCATAATGGAAGCATAATTGCTTTGTTGCATTTATTGTTTATTCATGCCGTACTATGTGAGAGATTTACATATAGGGTGAAGTAGCGCAGACCGTACAAAAGGCGTTTTGCCAAAATATGGGTTTGATTCAGTTTACCTTCGGCATAGAAAACAGGTCTGATGTGACGTCACCTCCCTCTTCTTCCCGTGGAGCTCCGACACCCTTTTTGTTTGCTAGGTAAGTCTTTTGATATTTTACGTGTCTGATATAATTTTTACGAGTTACAATAAGGTTCAAAGTGTTTGTGAATATTTCATGATTCCGCTCTTTATGGCTGCCTTGGTGAATATGATCATTGTGAAGGAAAATGAGTGTGATTTCATAACAATAACCAGCGTGGAGATTTCTGTGTTTACAGTTTACATGAAAGGGAGCGTATTACACGGTCCGAACAAAATTTGGAAATTCGTGAAAATTATACTAATAGGGATTTTGTTTTGAAACTACTGGATCTTGATCACATAACATTGTTCTGTGCTTTAAATGTAAAAAATAAAGAGCAAAAAATTAATATAAATATAAGATATCAATGTGCAAATTTGACCATTTTATTACTGTTAAATGATGTATTTTTGTCATTATCTAGCAGTATTTTACGTTAAATGCAGGATGTAACTATACTCACTTCTCTGCTTTGTATATTAAGTAATATGCTAAATGTTTATATTTTTAAAATATTTCTGAAGAAATTGAAATTCATTCCTATTCTCTGCATTTGCATTATTGCACTAAGATAGGGGATTTTACGTTGCCTAATGTATATGATTATTTATACCTATGTAAAATTGTTGTAAAATAACAATTCAAACTATTATTTTATATTATATATATTTTAATAACATTTGTGTATAATTTAGTATGTATTAGTTGATCCTTTAACTTCAGTTGTGGCATATCAAAAACATTAGAAAAAATGGTACCAAGATTGTATGGAGAGTTCTTACATTGTCAAGCTCCGAAAAAAAACACTTCTTTCGGCAAAAATAACACCATAAATCTGAACTTTTAAAAATATTGCGAAGTTCTGTAGGTGAAAAATAAATGGACTATAATGTAACTTGTAAAATTACATCACACACGTAAAATATCAAAAAACTTACCTAGCAAAGAACAAGGTCTTCTGAGCAAAGTCGCGTGTTCTTACTTATTCTCATTTATTACCTTACAACCTTCAAAACTTTTAATAATTCCAGGACTAACCTTAGAAAACTTTGGTAATTGCATCATTCGAAAGAGAATGTAAAACAACATAAGGTTTGTAGAAGTCGTTAGAATCAGCCGTATAGTTTTGATGTTATTGCCAAATAATTCCCCGGGTAATCTAGGGAGAACTTTGGCAATTATTTTATTCGAAAGAAAATTTAAAACAACATAAGAATTTAAATTTTTGTTAGAATCCGTTGAATAGTTACAATGTTATCAAAACCAAAAAAAAGCAAAACGAGAACCGATCGACATAGTGAGATATAGAGTCACACGCGACTAAAATTGGCGTCGGAGCTCTGCGGAATAAGAAGGAGGTACCGTCACATCAGACCCGTTTACTATACTAAAGTTAAACTGAATCAAACCCATATTTTGGCTAGACGGCCCTTTGCACGGTCTGTGTCCACTTCACCCTATATATGTATATATTTCAAGTAGTTGTTTTTGGAAAGCTTGAATTTGATATTAGGCAAAAAGCCGACAACCAAGAGAATAGCAATTTCATTCATCGAATGTTTTATTTACTACTTTTCTAACTAAAACGCTCATCGTTGGGAAATATTCTATTATAGGAAATATAAACAATGCAGTTATAAAATTTAAAGGTAATTACTTGAAAAATTTATAAGAAACGTTCATAGTAATCGACAATATATTAAACCGCATTGACAGATGAATCATGGATTTGAAAAAAACACAGTAATCGAAACACTAAATGACCTTTACACAATTATATTTGGGTCTATACTAAGGCGCTTTAAGCAAAGGAATTATGTTATACGATATTATCCATTATTTAATGGGCAGTCGTTGTGATATTAATAACGGAATAAGATAGAGTTTGATCCTTTGCTGGTAAGGGACGAATTTTTTATAGTTTTATCCTGATATACGTAGACTGAAACTATTACGTCTTTTTTGGTGATACGAATTCTATTCCCAGATAAGTACAAAATTGAAAATCGAATTGGCAATCCAGAGTACAAGATTCACATGCTACTCACAGTGCGACATCTAACGGACGATGATTTTGGCACGTACCGATGCGTCGCAAAGAATCCCAGGGGAGAAACCGACGGTGTCATCAAAGTATACAGTTAGTAATTTTATAAATAATCTTGGTTTTATTGTTTTAGATTAAGTACTTGTGTTTTCGATATTTGTAATTTTTGACGTCTCTCTTGGCCCTATCGTCGCAGAGTTTCCAGGTCATGGGTCCATATAGGTGGTGGTTGGCAAACGAGCCCGTTCGATATTCCTGCCCGATGATATTTGGTTCTCTGTCCTCCTAGAAAACGCATGGATGACCGCCAAAATTATTAGGGATTGTTCGTAGTAGTTGATCTTATGATACATTGTGCTACAATTCTTTGTTCAGACCATTTTGAACTGTTGCCAGTAATTGCACATTGCACTTTCACTGATAAGTGTTCTGATCATTCTTCTGAATTTTGCTGATCCCGAAAGTAAGTTGAAATTCGAGAAATGAACGCCTGTGGTTTCTGTTAGAAGTTTTTTAGGGGGATTAATATTAAGAGACAATAATAGCAGGACTATGCATTTTACATTTTGCACAATTCTTTTTTTATATTTACCCATTCATCTTTAATTTCCCTGTCTCTCTCCTAATCTTACTCCATCAAGTGACAATTCACTCGCTGGTTATTTCATCAGTTCTTATTTCGTTTTTAAGTGTCTCTGATCTTTTCATTAATTTGTCACGATGTTTCAAAATTTTACTTTGATAACCTTAACATATAGTGTATTTTTACTTGTCGCAGTTATTGCAATATTTAATCTTCTGAATCTTCTCCCTTCTCTCCGGATTTTTTTAGCAATGATTATCCTCACTATTATTCACCTTTGACTGAAAATGCCGCTGACTTTGTATGTTTGGTATTTATCCAAAAAGGTATGAAAAATCATAGGTGTTCTAAATTGACCAATTAATGCAAGAGATTTCAAAGGAATTCAGTTCTGATTAGGAATACTAAAATTTTTCTACTCTTCATTTGGTATGTTTGAGTGTTTGTTCTTAGCTATAAAAGAACATTGAATGACTTATAAATTAGAGTTAACATCATCTTCGGAGCTATATAATTAGTAAGATGATTAATCTGGTAGTCTCTGATATGGTTTCCTATAGCTTTAAACTCTTTGATTCTTGAGTTGGGCTTGTGTATGTAGATCCAAAGGGTTTCGCAAGCCTTATTTCTGTAATTCTCTTATGCTTGTGTTAAGCATTTGATCATCCCTTGTTTAAAATCCTTATTGATGTTTGCAGGTTACGTGTATTTCCCATTATATCGATAGTTTTTCATATATTAACTTGAGGTATTTTCTTGTTATAGATTCAGGCCCATCAATGACCACGACGCAAGAGCCGAATACTGAAGTCCCGGAAGAAACTGATGATCGTAATATTCTAGTGATTTTTAATTGTCCTTCCCGTGTGTATTTTAGAGATAAAGCCTTGTATGAATATTTCAATGAATCTTTGAGATAGTTCTGAATCTGTTTATAAATAAGAATAGAATTAAATTTTGCTAAAGCTAACGAGAAGACGTTTCCCATAAATTTTTTGGTACTCTTGTGCTCGGCAGCCTTGTGTATGTGTATATTTAAAAACTACTATTTCAAGTGTAAGGTTCCCTATCTGTAAGATATATTATATTGTCATTCTTATGTAGACAGGTGAATTAGATTTAGTTAAAAAAATTAATTTAAAAGAAAAAACCTTTGTTTCCAAAGCAAAATTAGCTTCAGCGTTATCTTGGTTGATCTTGAGTCACTTATTTACAGTCTTGTGACCATTGATAAGAGTAGGCCCTAGGCTTCGTACCAGGTAAGTACCAACTAATGAACTCGTTATGCGTTTTCAAATAAACATTCTTCTCATCAGAAGAATGAGTATTTAAAGAGAGTGGTGGGGGTTATGAATGAACCAGCTCATTTTCTGTGATGAAAGGTTCTAAATTAATTTAAATTTACTAAGAAAATTGTTATTACTTATTCATCTACTTAATTTATTTTTAGTGTACAAATACATAAACAAATTAGATAATTATGTTAATTTTTATGAGAAAATTGGGCAACCAAATGGAACTTGGTATTAGGAATAATACTGCTTTTCCTGCGATTCGCTTCGCCACGCTCAGGGTGTCGGATGTAGTATGGACAACATAATGCTGCTGAAATCTGGTGGGTTGCCTGCCTTCCCAACCTCATCACCGGCTATATACCTTCCACACATTGTCACTTCCTCCATTTTACCACTTTTATTACACATCTTTCCTTGAAACTTTCCTGCGGAGATGCTCTCGTTGGTTTAGGCTTGATAGTTTAACTTAAAAAACATCACTTTGTTTCGTCTTAATTTATGATTTCTAAAATATCAAATCATTTCGGCAACTTAAAGAGGAAGAAAAGAGGAATTAGAAATATCGGATGGACTCAAGAAGATTAAGATCTCATCGACCTTAAGTTCAGGAGTTCAAGCCACATATCCAAAATTCCCCATGAGCGCACATTCCCCTAAGAAAGACCAATTGGGGAGTTGAAATAAATAATGTTCCTATCTAAAAATTGGGTTTCAGTTGATTGCGCGTTGCTATCCTTGGCTATGACCTAACCTAGTGTAAACCTTACCTCGTTAAGATAAACTATTGTCATATAGAGCATGCTTAAGGGCTGTATGGGAGAAACCTGCAATTATAAACGCGATTAAACTGCAGTCCAACCTACATGACCAAATTGATTGAAATTCAATAATCTGACAAACAGCAGCATGGAGTTCTTTTACTGTTTTCTAAATTAACCAGGAAGTTTAATTTGATTCCCATTGTTTTCAGCAGCTCAACTTGAAGAAGAGGAGATTGAGACTCCACAAAGAAATACAAATTCTCTCAGAGTGAGCAAAGAACAAGATGGTTAGTAAACTAGGAGCCTTTAAAACTAGGCTCTACCTTACCCAAACATTTTTCCAATTGCAACTTTCTTCGTATTTGAAATCCTATATTTGCTCATTGCTGAGAAATATTTGAGAGCATTTAAAGTATTCATATCCTTTATAATGACGTTTTCAGAGTGAAGATTCATTCCACTGATATCGCTATGATTATATTAAGTACCATATTTATTTCTTTGGTTATTACAGGACCACGATCACCGGAAGATGGGCAAAATTCGTTCACGAAAAGTTTCGAGGGAGTATTAAGTAACATGGGAAGGAGCTATGGTATGTGGTATAAATACTTTTCAGTTTATCTCACTCCCTCTTATCTTCTTCCTTTTTGTCGGGAGAAATGATTAAAATCAATTACCTCTTAATTTCCATTATTTATTCTCTCTTTCTCTTTCTTCCTCTACCTTTCCTCCTTCTTTCATTCTTCCTCTCTATCTCTTTTCAAGACTATATTTTATATCTATCTATCTATCATCTGTCTATATATCTATTATCTATCTATCCTTATTTCTTTTTTCTTTGTACTTTCTTTCTTTATTTCTTACTTTCTTTGGTATTTTCTTACTTTCGTCATTACTATCTTTCTTTCTTACTCTCTTTCTCTTGTTCACTTTATATTACTCTCTCTTGCAGCTTTTTACTTTATTTTTCTTACTATCTTTTTATTATTTTCTATCTTTTACTCTCTTTTTCTTACTCTTTTCCCATTAATCTCTTTCCCTTACTCTCTTTGCGATACGCCCTTTTCCATACTCTCTTTCCTTGACCTTTTCCCTTTATCACTTTCCCTTACTCTTCTCCACGTACTGTACTATCTTTACCTTACTCTCTTACCCTAACTCTATCCACTTACTCTCTTTCTCTTACACTCTTTATCTTACTCTCTTTACTTCACTCCCCTTTTCTTATCCTCTTTCAGTATCTTTCTTTCTTTTACTCTCTTTATCTTACATTCTCTCTTTTATTCTGTTTCCCATATTCTCTCTCCGTTATTCTTGATCACTATATCTCTTTCGCTTTCCATCTTTCCAACACTCTCTTGTTTTACACTATTTTACTATTTCACTCTTTCTCTTACTCAATTTCGCAAACTATCTTTAACTTACTCTCATGCTCTTACACTCTCTGTCTCTCTTCTTCTATCTCATGCTCTTACTCTTTTTCATAAGGCCCATTTGTTTTAATCTAATTCTCATCCTTACTTTATATTACTCTCTTTCCCTTAATCCTTTTTTCTTAATCTCATTTACTTACGTCAACGACATGGACGGTGACATGGTTGCCAAGATTTCCAAATTTGCCGACGATACCAAGCTTGGTAGAAACGTTGCAAAGAATGGAAATACTGCCCGCCTGCAAGAAGATCTTCAGAAGATTGGGGAGTGGTCGGACACGTGGCAAATGCCTTTTAACGTGAACAAATGCAAACTGATGCATATCGGCCACCGAAATCCCCAATCACCCTATATCCTTAAGGGCACTGCTCTTGAATCCACCGACACTGAGAAGGACTTGGGTGTAACTATCAAGAGTGACCTCAAGTTCTCGAAACAATGTATTGAGGTGGAGAAGAAAGCCCAAAGGATGTTAAGGTATATAAAGCGACAGTTTGGATGTGGAACAAGGAGATATTACTGTGTCTGCACAACTCCCTCGTCCGACCGCACCTGGAGTATGCCATACAATTTTGGAGTCCTTCATTCCGAAAAGACATCGTGAGATTGGAACTCGTGCAAGCCAGAACAACCAAACTGATTCCCTCTATCAGACATAAAAGTTATGAAGATAGATTAAGGAAAATAGATCTGTTCTCGTTGGAAGCCTGTAGACTGCGTGGTCAGCTCATCGAAGTTTTCAAAATGCTTCGAGAGTTTGACAATGTTGACTACCGGGATATTTTCACACTTGCTGAGAGCAGAACAAGAAATCACGGCTTTAAACTTGAACTAAAGCGTTACAACCGCAATCTGTGTGGAACTTTTTCACGTACAGTATCTGCGGCAGTTGGAACGCACTTCCGACGGAATTGGTCAACAGTGAATCTGTTGACCAGTTCAAGTCAAGACTAGACAGGGTCTTGAAAAATGGCCATTTAAGGACGTAAAGCATTTGAGCAGAGATGTGCCCGCTCGACTGCTAGTCTAAAGGTACCCTCTTTGAATGGACCGTAAGGTCTTCTAGGGTAATTTATTTTCTTGTTACTCCTTGTTACTCTCTTCCCTTACATTGTTTCTCGTACTGTCTTACTCTTGCTCTTTTTCCCTTACTATTTTTCACTTACTCTTTTTCTCTTACTCATATTCTTTTATTCATTCTTTTACTCTTTTCTCCTACTCTGTTTCCATCTACAATCTTTCCCTTAGTTTCTTTCATTGACCCTTATTCTCATACACTTTATCTATTTTTCTTACTCTATTTTGATCCCATTCATTTTCATTCTTATTTTTTTCTTATTTACTTTCTCATACTCTTTTACTCTAATTGTCCATCTTTTACTCACTTTATCTTAGTATCTTTATTTTTCTTTCTCTCTTACTCTCTTTCTCTTACTTTATTTCTCGCGCTCTTCTAAATTTCTTCTTTCTATTAATATCTTTCTCTTTTCTCTTACTTACTCTCTTTCCCATACTATATTTCCCTTATTTACTCATCCCTACTCTCCTTCTATGTCGCTCTTTGCCCTAATCTATCACCATTACTTTCTTTTCTTACAATCTTTTCTTTACTTTTAGACTCTTCATCTTTTTTCCTTGCTGCCTTTGTCTTACTCATTCTCTTACTTTCTTCTCGCTATCCTCTTTCATTTACGCTCTTTCTCTTATTATATTTTCTGACTCCCTTTCTCTTACCCTTTACTCTTACTCTCTTTCCATAAATCTATTACCATGCCTTATTATTTTTCCCATTCTCTCTTTCATACTCTATTTTCTTACCATCTCTTATACTTTTTTTATCTTACGCTGTTTCTTATCATCATTTACCATACTCTCTTTCTCCTACTTCTTTATTTTCTTTTCCAAGGCCTATTTTTCTTAATATCTTTCTTACTCTTTCTTATTCTCTTTCTATTTACTGTTTATTTCTTACTCTCCTACTCATACTATTTTTATCTTAGTCTTTTCTCTTTCTCTATCTATGTTTTCTTTATTTATTTCTGTTAATCTTTTATTTTCCTTTTTACTTATTCTATTTCCTCTTTTCTCTTTGCTTGAATCTTTTTCTGTCACTTGCTTTCCCTGAATCTTAATCTTTTAATCTCTTTCTATTATACTATTTCTCTTACTTTCTTTTTCTCACCTACATTCTCTTGCTCACTACATTACTGACATTCCTTTATTCTCATTCCCATACTCTTATTCTCCTTCTCTCTTTTCTTTACTTTGTTTAACTAAATCTATTACCATTTCTCTCTTTCCTAAGTTTATTTACAATACTCTCTACTCTCTTTCAATCATTCTCTTTCCTTTACTCTCTTCCCCTTAGAGACTTTCCCTTGCTCTCTTTCCCTAGCTCTCTTTCTCTTGCTCTTTTCCACTCCCCTCTTTCCATTCATTTATTTCCCTTACTTTTTTCCTCTTACTCTTTCTCATTCTATTTCCATTACTATGTCATATTCTCCTTTTCTTACTCGCCTTTTTACTCTCTATTTTACTCATAATCTTAACCTGTTTCTCTTCTTCTCTTTATACTTCTAATTTTTATTGTACTTTTACTTGTACTATCTACTTCCACTTCAACTTCTGCTTCTAATCTTTACTTCTACTTCTCTTTTGACTTTTAATTCTACTTTCGACTACTACTTTCGAATTCTAATTCTAATTTTGACTACAAATTCAACTTTTTACTTCTATTTCCAGTTCATATCTACTTCTTCCTTAGACTTAGACTTTTACTTTGGACTTCTACTTTTACTTTTGACCTCTACATCTTCTTTTGACTTATACTACTACTTTTGATTATTTCTTCTTTTGAATTATTTTTCGATTTTCAACTTTTACATCTAATATTGACTTCTACATCTACTTTTCATTTATATATGTAGGTTTGACTACTACTCTTTATTTGACTTACTTTTATACCTCTAACTCGGCATCTTCTTTGGACTTCTACTTCTACTTTTGATTTCTACTTCTCCTCTTGACCTATGCTTCTACTTCCACTTTTGACTGCTACTCTTTTTCCACAATTAACTTTTACTTCAACTTCTATTTTCGACTTTTATTTTTTAATTTTACTTTTACTTTGGACTAATAATTCTACTACTGCCTTTTATTTCTACTTTCGGCTTCTACTTTTGACTTTTACATCCACTTTTGATTTCTACTTTGTTTCCTATATATGACTTTTAGTTCTACTTTTAACTGCTACTTTGTTCCACAATTAACTCTACTTCTATTTTTTTAATTTTACATTTACTTTTGATTAATAATTCTAGTTCTGCCTTTTATTTCTACTTTTTACTTTTACTTTTGACTTTTAGCTCCACTTTTGACTCCTACATATGACTTCTAGTTCTACTTTTGAATTCAAAATCTTTTGGTTTATACATCTACTTTCGATTTCTACCTCTTCTTTGACTTAAGCTTATACTTTTGAGCTTTCTTTCTACTTTCGACTTCTACTTTTGACTTTTACTTACACTTTTGACTTCTACTTCTTCTGACATAATTCTTTTGACTTCTACTTCTAATTTTAACTTATACTTCTACTTTTGATTCCTACCTCTCCTCTTGACTTGGAGTTCTATTTTTGACTTCTACATCTATTTATGGTCCCTACTTTTACTTTCACCATCTACTTCTAAATTCTCCTTCTACTTCAGACTTCTCTTCTACTCCTGATTTCTAATTTTGCTATTTTCTTCTACTTCTGACTCCTAATTTTCTTTTTTTCTACTTCTGAATTTAAGTCTGGTTCTGAGGGCCACTTTTAGTCGTAGTTCTGATTTCTACTTCTCTATCTATTTAATTTCATTTTTCGTCTTTCTCATCTACTACTTATCATTTCCCATTCTACTTTCTTTACTTATTATCTCCAACAGACTGAGATTAAACGTGTTTGCCCTAGATTTAATAAAGAATACCTGATTGTTATTATTATAATTATTATTATATTATTATTATTATTAGTATTATTACTTGAAACTAAGAAGGGAAAACCAACGAGGCCATCTCGGAGTGAATGTGTGTAAAGAAAGCTCTGTAACTAAAGTGGTGAAGATGGAAAATAAAAATGTGTTGATGTTATATAGCAGCCAACCCACTTGCTGGTATTGAGGCCGGAAGGGCACGGAATTGAATTTAGGGTAATTAGATTTTTGTATTACTTCAAAACTGCATCTTCAGCTGATTCCTATTTTTTCTCCGTTTTCAGCAGATTCATCTTCTAACGTAAACAGCATAGGGATTGTTTGCCTATTTTACTGTATTGTAGCTCTAAGTTTTAATTAGCTTTCAATAATTTATAGAGGCATGCATGATAGACATGATTTAGATATTAGGCGTTATGTTTATAAATAGACATGTATATATAATGTGTAAATCTATAATATGCACTCGTGATAAATGTGAACATTATTCCATGTTTACTTCATATCACTAACTTAATCGCTGCACCAAATTGTGCGTTATAAATATATGTATATCACATAGGCTTTGGTGCAGAACGTTAGAGTAAACACTACCTGTACTTAAAACATTGTTGTATTTAACAATCTCGTTGTCGAACCGTAATTAGTTCACCCTGTATAGATTCACCCCTAGCATTACTCATTCCTCTCACAAAAAGATGGCAATTGTTCATATTCTAGCCCTTTTTAGAATCATCTTGTGTAGTATCGGTTTTTTGTATTATTTTTCTTCGAACTCAGTTTAAAATTGTGAAACTTAAGGCCAATGGGAGCAAATCAAAACTATTTTTCCCACATGCTGTCGGTTATTTTTCCGTCTAGCTTATTACGGAAAACCACATTTAGTATTATCAAAGTAGTTTCATTGTTATCATTTTGTTTGCAGTTTTGTATACTTAGCCCTATGGTTCGTAAAGTTTTAATATGTCTCCTCTTTGTTTGAGTTAAAAGGCGAAGGAGAATGAACATAGGTATATATATATATATATATATATATATATATATATATATATATATATATATATATTATATATATATATATATATGTGAATTTGGGCAGTATATTTTCTTTATAGCATGTTTTATTAAAAGCGACCGCTAATTTCAAATTAATAATTCTTTTTTCTATCTTTTCGATTTGTCTTATATTCGCCTTTTCTTCATTGTTTAACCTGTGGATAAGCGTACCGAAGTTTATCTGGGACTCATGCTTGTTATTTTTCCAAAGGTAGAAGTAAATTAATGTAATTTAGCACTTTCTTTAATTTAACTGACGCGTTTCGATACATCGAGTATCATCTTCAGAGTTACAATGGGGAATTATTACAAAGTATTCAGTTTATATATGTTACAAAATGTGTTAACAAAATTAAGAACGAAGCTATACACGTATAAGCAGGTTGGATACAGGTGATAAAAGGTGGGAGAAGTAGGTAGCCAGAGAAGGGAGGGGGGCGTTAAGCTTTTGGGTTTGATTCCTCGGTCTATAATGTCCTTGATGGCTCTTTCATCTGCTTGATGTTCTGGGCTTATAGTATTCTTGTAGAATAGTTTTACGAGTATAATATCCTCATTATCCGTATTCCTGTTCTTCTGGGGTTCAGACAGGTACCATCTGTTCATTTGAATTCTTATGGCTCTTTGTATTAGTTTATTAGAAAATCCGTTATTTACGAGTTACTGAGAGGCTCTTTCGAGTTCGTTGTGTGTGTCCTTCCATGTGGTGCAGTAGGTAAAAGCACGATTGATGTACGACGATATAGGTACAATTAGTTCCGAGGTTGAGAAGTTCTTTTTGTTCCTGGGTTAAAAGGTAGTTTGATAGGTTGGTGTATCTCTTAGTGGTTTCTGGAAACTTAAGTAGGCTTTCATTTACATCCGCTAGTTTTTTTTAGTGTTCTGGTTCGTGATGTTTCTTCGTGTTGCTCTAGGATGTGAGAAAGTTCCTGTTCGATATCTTCTTTCAAATCCGGAGTGAGGTTGTTGTCACTATATCAGCAAACTGAAGAAGAAACAAAAACGACTTCAAATTGAAATGCTTCTTGATGACATACACAATTTATAAAATGATAAGAAAATCACTACCAATCCAACGCTCGCAGCAGAACTCCTCGCAGAGGCCAGAAAAAGCAGAGGACACTTTACGTGGAAAGTCCCGACACCGCGCCTAAAAGAGGCTTCCAAACAGCTTAAAAACAACAGAGATATCACTCACCATCAGGAAAGCAGATAAAGCAGGTATCTTTGTCATCATGCCGACTAAGCAATACCATACAAAAATAGACACTATCCTAAATGATCAAAGCAAATTCCGAAAAATCTCGAAGAACCCCACCGACGATATTAAGAAGAAGGTAAACCAAATCATTAAACGGATAAACAAACAACCCGGAAACATACAAATGAAGAAAATTATAGTTGATTTCAACCCAGGATACGCTTATGGGACCCTAAAAATCCACAACTTGAAACCCCATCAGGCCCATAATTAGTCAAATCCCTACACCCATGTACGAACTCCGAAAATTCCTAAACAAAATATTAACTCCATACATCCCCAACAAATACAGCCTCAAATCCTCCGCTGATTTCATCGATATCATCCGAGCCACTAACCCTAGGAAAATAATAGCTTCCATAGACGTAGAATCACTATTTACCAATGTACATGCCGCCGAAACAATAGACATAATACTAGAACACGTCTATGACCAAAATGACCTCTCCCAATTAGAATACCAAGGGACGTCATGAAGAGACTCCTACAAATTTGCACCTCTAAAGCCCACTTCTTTCACCCCAATGGAATCATGTACCGCCAAGTCGGTGGAGTTACCATGGGTTCTCCCTTGGGAGTTCTCTTTGCCAACTTCTATTTGGGAGTGGTTGAAAAAAGTGTCTTCTCAAGACTACCCAAGCCCCATATTTACTGCAGGTACATATTGAACATCTACATCAACGTACAAACACAAGAAGATATATATAATATGGAAAAAGCCTTTGAATAATGTTCTTCCCTCAACTAAACCATCGAAGAAAGCCATAACAACCAATTACTATTCTTAGATATCATCACTACCAATATCAATGAAACAATAACCACTAAAGTTTATGTTAAAACCACCAACCAGTGATTTTGCATGAATGGAGATAGCGAATGTCCTAAGCGCTACCGAACAAGCGTGATATCGTCGTACATCAATCCTACTTTTACCCACTGCACCACATGGAAGGACAGACACAACGAACTCGAAAGAGACACTGAGGTACTCATAAATAACAGATTCTCCAATAAAGAAATACAAACAGCCATAAGAAACAAAATGGACAAATGGTACCTCTCAGAACCACAGAAGAACAGGAATACGGATAATGAGGATATTATACTCGTAAAACTGTTCTACCAGAATACTATGAGCACAGAACACCAAGCAGATGAAAGAGCCATCAAGGACATTATAGACCGAGGAATAAAACCCATAAGCTTAACGCCCCTCCCCCCTCTCTGGCTACCTACTTCTCCCACCTTTTATCACCTGGATCCAACCTGATTATTTGTGTATAGCTTTGTTTCTAATTTTGTTAATACATTTTGTAGCATATATAAACTGAATATTTTGTAATAATTTCCCATTACAACTCTGAAGATAATACTCTATGTATCGAAACGTGTCTGTTAAATTAAAAAAAGTGCTAAAATTATGTACATTAATTTACTTCTACCTTTGACAAAATAACAAACATCAGTCCCAGATTAATTTCAGTACGTTTATCCACAGGTTAAACAATGAAGAAAAGGTGAACATAAGACAAATCGAGAAGAATGAAAAAAGAATTATTAATTTGAAACTAGCGGTCGCTTTAAATAAAACATGCTATAATATATATATATATATATATATATATATATATATATATATATATATATATATATATATATATATATATATATATATATATATATATATATATATATATATATATATATATATATATTTTTGCGTCTACATTGTTTATAAGAATGTACAAAGCAAATTTTTTTTTTTTAATTTAATGGTGAACCATTAGATAGGAAAATGTCATATGGAAAAATTGTCTAAATTACAGTTGTGATACGCAAAGCAAAACAAGAGGACGAGATTTGGGAAAATTGTTCAAATTTTCATTTTTGGTGGCCAAAGGGGTTATATATATATATATATATATATATATATATATATATATACTGAGCGAAATAACTGTTACTAATATAATAAATCTGTATGTAGTAGGTCAAGTTGTATCACCGAAAATGAAAGAATGGTTAAGGATCTTAGAGTTTAATGATTTCGCGTGGTTTGTACAAACATTCATTGATATAAAAAATTGAAATTTTACTACGAGTTTTTTTCTTACAGTTCATTCATATAATCCTAACTCTGGTTTCATCGTCCATTATAATTTATTTGATATCTCCACATCATTTCAAGTTTATTCCTTTCCATTCCTTTTTTTCATTACTTTTTTTGTTTATTCCCATTTATTTGCAACAAATTCTTCGAAGGTGTGTTTTTTGATGGCAAATTAGTTATTTCTCATAATTTAATAAGATATATTCTTAACCGTTACGGGACGAGAATCAAGAGTAAATAGGGACACCATCAATCCCAAGGACCAATTTAAGATGGAAAAAATGAGGGGTACATTTCAGCTTGAAAGAGTGAAAATTCAGTTGATGAGAATAAATATATATAAATGTGCTGATGCTGACCAAATCCAAAGAGGAACAGTCCAACCATAAGCCATTGAGAAGAGACTGTTACGGATAAAGTGGTATAGTCATAAAATAGAAAATCTTTTAAGAGGTTGAAAACCTAGACTAACTTTTAGAAGATACTTCGGGGCACTAGGGGACATTTGCCTAATTGCTTAAGAGACATTAGAAAGAAGATTTTGTAGTTTCTAGGTTATCTACCATAGAGAAAACCAACCCAAAACGGCATACATTTTGATAATTGTTGCGTTCTGGAATGATCCTAGATAGTTAAATTACAGACTAAGAGGAAAAAATGAATATGAAATAATGGCAAAAATACTCGGTGTGGACACTTTTCTCCCAAATTTATGATATTTCATCCATATGTATGGCTCAACCTAATACAAGTTCTGGGACACGATTTAACTGGGTTGAAACAATGCTTATGATTCAGCGAGGTTAAGCCAATTTGATCCTTTTAAATGTTTTGCAGACTAGGTTGGACTTAACGCTGGCACCCATAAGCTGCCGAACCCGTGGTTGGGATCCTACGTTAAAATACATATATACTTTCCTATCAATTTATAATTATTCGCACACACTTGTGAATACGTTAACTCTATTAATAGGAAAGAAAATATTACTTGCTGGATAAATTTTAGCAATTTTTTCTTTTGCAGTCTAGTTCGTGTTAAAAAAATCAGCGTATCGTAAAAGTTAATCCCTTTTAATTGGTCGATCAAAGAGTTTAAGGCAAACATTAATAAAATATAGCAATTAAAAAGTGAAAGAGAATCACAGGCTTCATATCTTTCAGAATCGTTTGTAGTCAAGATTGCTAGTACGTTATATCCCCAGCTAATTATTGTCGTGATATAATTGATAGGTAACTTTTAATAACTCGTTTTCCTATCTTTAATATTCTCTGACCACTCCTTAGTGGCTTAAGATTAAGGTAGTTATTTTCTCATTTTTGAGATTTGTTGGTACTGCCTTGACATCAGGGTTAAACACTACTTACGATAAACGCCCGAACTCAGCCAGTGGCCGGCTATTAAATCGTTGCCAGGTCTCTGTTCCGCTCTTTCTCCATCCTTCATTTTGGCCTCAGGCAGAAGTGCGACCTCTTCAATTCCTCATCGGGCCCATGTTTTCATTTGTGCCGGCCAGAAGCAGGCCAATCGATTTTTAATCAGCTGGTGAGGCATCGAATTTATATATTTTTAATTTCCTTCTTGCACTGGCCTGCTGCTGATTACTTTTTGCGTTATTAATTATGGCAATTACTCGTCAATCCACATTATACATGCAACCTAATCCATTCTATGACCTTGACTCACTTTCGTACAGCAAACTCCCACAGCTGTTCTACATGCTGCTAGCTATAGTATAGCCGTAAGTTTGCCCTTCCCACTCTTCGTAGGATTACCTGATGCCGGAAGAAACACGATGATAGAAATAATTAAGTTACTTTAAAACACTAAGAACTAAGTTGAAATGAAGCGGTTACCTATTTAGAAACAGAAGGATCTCCGCTGTATCGACCATCTTAGGCTTCCAACTTGTGTGTTTCTGTGACCTGTCCTTGCCTGAAACCTACTAGTCCTTAGGTCCTTAATATTTCCTATTGCAATACCTCATACTCTCAAGGAAAGTTCCATAGAGCAGGCCACTTATTTCCTTCGTACAAAG
Source organism: Ceratothoa steindachneri (assembly GCA_963969495.1). Taxonomy (NCBI): domain Eukaryota; kingdom Metazoa; phylum Arthropoda; class Malacostraca; order Isopoda; family Cymothoidae; genus Ceratothoa; species Ceratothoa steindachneri. The sequence continues at coordinate 72,627,535 of OZ018321.1, read as the reverse complement.
AGAGGAAATACCATACAAAGCATCCACACTTCATGAAATAACCTCTTTTTTCACTACACTCCAAGCTATTTTTTTCTTTTCTTTATAATCATTTTTATGAGGTAAAGTTTCTGTAGTCTTACAGGAATTACTAGAATTTTTACAACTTCAGAATATTGAACGAATTACTGTTCAGAAAACACGTTTAGAGAATGCTGACTTACAGTGAAAGAGAGCAGAGGTAAAGAACAACAGAAAACCGTGAAGAAAATGCCCATATTATCAAAACAGTATAAATAGCCATAGATATTTAGAAATTCATATTGTTGTTTTATATACTTCAAAGGCTTATTTAATTATGTGGGTGAATATTTCTTCATAAGAATCTTAATAAAATATATTAACTTACAAAATACAATATATTTATTTAACTAAATAATATAATTAAAATGTTCAAGTTTCTATTTAAAAATAAATTCTTCATCAATCAAATTAAACCAACTTATTATTACCGACTTAAGAAGCTCAGAAAATCAACTTACAAACAAGTAATTTTGGAATCATGACAGAAATTCATTATCAGCAACTCTGCCCTAAGAAAGGCAATTATGAGCTGTTTATTTCACTACAAAAACAAAATATTCATCATACACTGCAGAAATGTTTTGAAATTTGAAAACATTGGAGGAAACATTAAAAACTAATGAAATATTTTATATCAATGAAAAGGTTGGTATGCCATTAAAACTTAGCGTTGCCTCAGTCAGCTACAGCGGTGGGAAGAAATTTGCCACCTTGGTGAATACCAGCTAATTTACTCTCCCAAACATTTACTTGTTTATTTGTTAATCGCTCTCGTTCTATTTATTAGTTATGTGAAAATAAAACGCTATTATTCCCTGTATTTTAGTTCACGAACCAGCACTTTGATTTTTGCTATTAATTTCAACACCAAAGAAGTACACTAATATTGACTTACACTCCTCTTCTTCTAAATATTATAAAATGGTTAAAGGTACTCATAGGATCTAAAAAGGACAAGGCGAAAAAAAATCTGTAAATAAAAGAAGAAATTTACGAGTATAAAGACGAGTTTCTATATTACCGCCTTATTATAAAAATGCACAAATAAAATCACATAATATATAAAATAAAATAAATTGAATCAATTAAATGAAACTCCTATATATTGGATAGCCTAAAGTGAGAAAGGACATTTGTAGAAACCTTCGAAGCAAAGCTGCTGACTCCGTTAAAAAGATATGTAATGAACGAATATCTAAAATGCGAGGAAATGGCGAGAAAAAATTAGAAATATAAAAAGCTGAGAGGAAACGAAACCTTTGTAGATGAAAAGGAAGCAGATGTTATGATTAGGTAAGATGTAAATTAAATAATGTAAAATGGGAGAGAAAGGAATTTGAGGAAACGAATGTGAAAACCATTTTTTCTACATATTAGGGACTAAAGGCAGATAAAAGAAAGCTGGAAAATGAATAAAAATAACAATAAGAAATGAGATGACCCAGAGGGAAGTACTAAGAAAGCAATAAATGAGATCTCTCCAAAATACCAAACATGAGAAGAAAACAATCAACTTAAAACGAAGCCATCATGAAATGAGGTAAAATGACTGTAGAGACAAAATAAAAAAATAATAACTCAGCTGAACAAGCCACACAAACAAGATATTGAAAAGGAAAACTAAAAATAAATTCCGCGTCGAGTCATTCGCAGGCAAAGAACGAAATAGCTAACCACATTGAGTTCCGAATCCACAATATCGCCACCCTCTTCTCCGACCCCATGAATACGCATTCAGTCCGATATTGGTCGTAAACGGTCTTTGCCGACAAGTTCGGATGCTTATATTGAATAACTTAAAATAGTGCCTCAGTGCCAGTCAGCCTATGCCGTTACAGGGAATAAGAGGCACCCACGGAGAATTTTGGACGGAGAGCGAAAGGGAGATTCTATGTAAGGGATTTAAAACTTAAGATATTTGCAAGGAAAATTAAATTTATATTCACTATTATATCTTGGGTAGGCACTAGAAAATTCTTGATGATGCCTTTCGGCAAAGAAGGTGACTATGTATGATTATTTGTCCATTACCAAGGCAAACACACCCTGTTGTATGTCTTTAGGCGTATAAAGTAGTCTGGAATTTAAGCTAAGTAAATCTTGATAAAATTTCTCCTGCTAGAGATAAAGTAAGAAAGAAGGAGTATAATTAATAACCACTAATAGTAAGAATGCAATCTTTATATGACAGAAGAAAAAATAGACCCCTTGTGTTTCTGCCCAATGGAACGAAACCACTGAAAGGAAGACGGCACAAAAGTCAATGTTGATACTCGTATGTGGAAAGAAATGAGAATCTGTAGTAGATATAAGAAAAAATTTAAGAAAAGAAGTGAAGGCATATATATAACTAATGGGAAAATCTTTCTTTCTAAATTTAGTTTTTGTTTGCCTTTATTTATTTCGTCATAACTTTTGGCCGTTTCCTCTTAGCGAGATTCAAAACTATTTTAACTTGAAGATTAACATAGTTTTGTTATATTTTAATCTATCTTAGATTGTTTGCTTCTTATTTATTACGACCAAATTACAGCAATATTAGCTTGTGTTCTCTCATTTAATAAGGATAACAGAGAAGTAATGGAAAAAATGATAAAAACCCTTACAATGAAGTACATAACAAAACATCAAAGACTCACAAATTTCTTAGAATAGTTTAAAATGAAGGATATTAAGGATGAGGTCCTCATCTCGAGAATAAATTTTTCAATATGCATGCTACAGAAATGACTCGATTAAAAGGTTTGAAGGTAATCTAAAATCATATTAAAAACGTTTAGAAATAAACACTTTAACCATCAAGTTTATTCCTAACCCTTTTACTGTCACATTTTATAACAAAGTAAATTCTCTATTACTCTAGGGAGGAATTTTTTATTTGGTTCAGTTTATATGAATGTTTTATCCTAACGAATAAAATCCATAAATGATGAAACTATAATTATCTATTGTACATATATACCTCCTGAAAAAAAAAAAAAAAATAGAGTGGAAACTGGATTTTACCTATTGACAACGGCCAATATGGTAATCCTAACTTGGCAGTTAAAATATAGAAACAGAAAAGGAGGAGACATTTCAGACCGTCGAGCTGAGTGAAAAGATTTCGTAAAGTTCAACCATATTATATTTAACAGTAATTTTGAAAGGCTTTTAGAATAACCTCGAAGTACATTTTTAAAAAGTTTATTGTTAAATAAAAGGGGCTCCTAACCAAAGAACCCTCTTCCATACACTGTTCTAGCATTTTTCGTCCGCGCCCAGTTTAAAAGCCCCCTTTCTGCAATCAGCCATTAATATTATTAATTTTTGCCCTCGCGCCATTGTATAACACTTTTACGACCATCTGAGTAACCCCAAGAGCACAGATGCAAGAAACGGAAGCTACACTAAGCCAAATATGAATAGGGGAATTGCCGTTCTTTGGTAGTTCGCGTTTTGTTGACTCCTAATTGAAAATGGGGCCCTTCGTTTCTAAGCATTTCCTGGAGTTAAGGAACAGGAAAACGCAAAAGAGGTATGCGATCCAGCATTTTCGAAAGGATCGAGACAGCAACGGAAAACTTGGCAATTTCGTCCTTCCGCTGGTTTTAATCTTATAGCTGCCGTCGCCTCCATAAACAACCCCCAAAGTAGGATATGCTGAAATGACGAATGTGGAATAATTTATTTCATTGTTTATCGAAGTACTAAAAAAGGAAAAAGAGGAGGTAAAGTATACAATATAAATGTAAAAAATAACAGAATTTTAAATAGAATATCCCGGCAAAATAAGAGTTGGAAACATTTAAATTTCCAGTAACATTATTTGAACTAAGAATGATGAACCACAGTCATTTTCACTGGGAAGAAGTAAAACGTTGAATAAGATGATTTCTCTCCTTCAGACATTTCTGCCAAACAAGCTAAATGAAATAATTTTACGCAAGTTACTACCTACGAATGTCCATTTCTCTCTTGAATAGTTAACAGAGAAGTGTTTATCATATTCTGGCTGCTAATAGAATTCGTATCGCGATGTATTCTTAAATTCTCGCGAATTTAAGACAAATTATTACAAAAAATTCATTTAGGAAATGATGATTGTATGAAGATGGAAAATGTGTAGGAGGTAAATAACCAAAGTAGACATCTTGGGACACTAGGGAGAGGAAGAATGCTCAACTCTGCGGACAGTAATACTATTCTACAAATGGAAACAGCTTCCCTTGCTGGACTTATAAGGATTGAATCAGAAACAAGCAAATCGTACGTTCATTAAATTACCACACAATCCTGCCTATACGAAATAAATATATATTTATAAATGTCTTTGGTTGATGTCACTTTCACTTCAAAAGTCGCCTTTACTGAAAGCGTTCGAGGAATAGGTAGTTTTCCTTGAAAGGATAATAAACGCAACATAGCAGACAAACAGAAAAAGCTTTGAGTTCAAGAATTACATTACTACAAAAAGTGATAATCCAGAGTAATACTAATAAGTATAAGAAAGATACTCTTGAGGATGCTGCTGTTCAAGTTGATTATTTTCTAGCATTCAATAAAAAGCGAGGTCATATTTAAATGGAAAACATCTCGAATGATAAAGTTTTATTGATCTCAAACTTCACCCGGCGCTTGCCTGAGTCTTTCGAGAATGCGGATCAGGTGCTCAACGCCTAGAAACCAAATCGGAAATGAACCCACCCATAATTTAGCCTCCTGTGTCGACATCTTTCAACTCATCCTTTTTTATTATTCCTACTTTGTAAAAAAGTTTGGCTGGAGTCGTTTTATGAAAGCGGGAATTTGTAGTCGAATTGTGAATTTGGGAATTGTCGCATTGTAATGTTGGTGTATTATTGTTCGTGAAAATTCGCGCGCGAAAGAATTGGCTAACAATTTTTCTCCTTTAAAGGGATAAAAAGAAGAATTAAAGAGGTCGGTCAGTGTAATAGAGACAGTAAAATTTCTTGAAGCGATTTATTATATGTAAAAGGGAACACTTTCCCATAAATTCTAGAGGTAAGAATTCGCATATTCCTCAATTACACTAGATATTAGACTCCTTAGTATGAAAAGGTACCCGTCACCCATCTTTACACGATTCTAAAATCAACAAATTTCTAAGTTTCGAATTTCACTTAAGTAAAATGTTTTTGAATAATAATAAATTATATTATTCCCTCAAATTGGTATTTGTTAATTAAAATTCCTCTCGGTGAAAATAAGTTATTATTTTCAAGATTTTAGCTAGAAATAAAATTGGGAGAAAAAGATTAAAGCGAGACAGAAATGAAATGTTCATCTAGAGTCTTTTTGTCTGCTTATTAATCGCTTATACGGGGTTCTTGTGATGTGTTTAAGAGCCAGGCCACTGCTCGGGTCGGTTATTGCTCATTGCCTTGAAGGAGATGCTGCCATAATGCTCGACTTAATTACATAGAAGTTTGGCCTTGTAAAAGACCGTCTTAGGAAGTAAGTTAGAAGAGAGCAGACACGATGTTTGAGAAGGAATTTATGAAGCCCTTCGCGTAAGGCGAATATGTGTGTTGCTTTTTTTTGGTTGAAATATAAAGAGAATTTTCATGTTATTGGATGGAATGCAAGAATTATGAAACCCTTTCGAATTTATGCAAAGGTAAGTTACTTAAATGCCTTAATTAAAAGTGAGTTAGTTTATAGGAAAGGGAAAGTGTCCACACGTATTTTAATTGAGAGTTCTTGTTAATTATGAATAAATAAAACATAAATTAACTACCAAATTGACAAGAAGAGAGAAGAGATCTTCAAGATTGTGACTTCACTTTCAACAACGCCTAGCATATTCATTTGCCTCAGTCATTGCTTAAAGAATTTGGAAAGTAGATTCAATAACGCGGGTCAAACAGATATGATGATACCTAAACTTATAAACATCTTAAACGAATGGATTCTGCACACAGTTCTTGTCTAGGTTACGGATTTTTGTCTCATCATGACCAGAATCTATTTATTTAAAACTTATCGCCAGTCGGCACATTACATATCCAACTATCCTTCGTTTTGGATCTCCTTTCAAACTTATTAATGATTCTATTACTTACATTTCCTTCATTTGTACAAATAACTACGTTTTCGCGCTTTTCCTTATATACAGGAGGAATTGGAACTAAAATATAAATTGTGCTCTTCTCATCAAAATATATGGAGATTTAATAGAGACTCTGTATAGGTTAACTGTTTTTTATTAAAATATTAATGACCAATCTTGGATAGAGAGGTCAAAAGAAATGGAGTCGCTATAAATTTATTGTTAAAACATCTTATCCATGATAGGAAAGGGACTGGTATCGCAATTAGTGAACTATTTAAACAACTTCCTATTCTTCTTTTTTATATCACCTCCATTACTTTAGATTGAGCTTTCATGTAGAATAGAGTTCAACCCTTCTCTATTCCCTGCATGTGAAGACGAAAAAATAGGCAAAAAATTGGAAAATATATGAATAAAGGATTAAAAGTAATAGGGAATGGGTAAATGTTTTTTAATAGCCGGAAACCTACACATGCACAAGAGTCTAGCTCAATCGCTAAGTAATCGAAGCTGGTTTCAATATTCTGCCCATATGACTAAGCGTTTAAAACTGACACCGGCTTTAATCTACAATATTAAAACTGACCTTTTAATGAATAACATCCCAAATCAAACATTTAACATTAAAGAGTAAGCCTGTTACTGAGAAAGACAACAAGACCATAGAAACCAAAAGAAAATAAGGAATATCTAAAAAAAAGTTAATATAAAGTACCAGAAATAAAATATGAAAATCATGATGGCATTTATTCTATTTAACAAAATTATTTCTCTACCTTACGAGCCATTACTTACTGTTGAGTTGGACAAACTGAAATGCTGTAAATGCCTCATTTGATTCAGATGAACTAAAATTTTCAAACGAGCAAATTTTCTTAGAAAATATCGACGAAAATAGCTATTAAATAGCAGCTTAGGCTAGAAATGTCAAATAGCGTCGCCAGCATTGAGCTAAAAAAATAATTTAATGCAATTTAAAATATAACTAAAATGCTTTTTCAAGTCATAGACCAATCATAAAAAGGTAAACTTGAAATTTTTCATGTCCATGATAAGGATTTTAATCACTAATAATTTAAGGAAAACTAAAATCTTTACTTCTATCCCTAAAATTTGTTATCCCCGTCAATGTGTAATTAATAAAAGTTATGAAGACGTGTTCGTGGAGTAAAACCATTTCATAAGGGAAATGAGTGGAAAAGCTTCCTTCTTTACTGACAGGGAGAGCGGTGAACCTTGATAGGTTTATATCTTTCTAAGCCGCAAAACGGTGGAAGTTTAGCAGCGCTGATCTTTAAATGTGTTTTAAATTTTACTAAAATCTTTGAGCGGAGAGAATAAATTATTATATTTCTTCAAGACAAAATCTTTCATATTAAGTAATACGTTTGGTGGTAAACACGAAGAAAACATGGCTTGTAGGGGTACTAGAAGTAATTTGTAAAACATATGCGGTAGTTGACATAGTTACGTTCTCAAATGACCGACTCACAGAGTGTTAAATCGATTAGTGATGACCTCATCCGGGGAATAGGAGAACTATTCTGATATCCACGTGCGTCATAATCTTTTTCTACCTTACTACAGCCCTACAATGCATCTTTCCATTACCAAATAAGTTGTAAGTGAAGAAAGAGATCAGAAAATTTTCTCTGTACTCATAAAATGAAAGAACGAACCAAGAACAGAAGATAATTATGGAATAGAGAAGACTGAATTAAAGAATTTTAAACTAGGAAAGAAAGAGGTAATAATGTTAATGAAAATAAGTAGAACGTATAGATCCGGAATTACCTGAAGAAAAGACTACTTGCACTGCTCGGGACCATAGAGAGTGAATAACATACTATTATTAAGATGAGTATGAAGGAGAAGATAATGATTATTATAAGCATTAGTAGTAGGAGGAGTATAAAGCCCTTAAACAATACTATTATTTCCGTGAACATGGTAACGAAAAACATATTAGTAATCATTTGCGAATTCGAAGATTTGAGCATATATAGTATATGTAGAACTTAATCATCTTTCTACTTCAGACCCCTCGCAAGAGAAAGGTGATATTAGGAAAGGCTGATTTTATATCATTGTAAAGAAGGATAAAACTAATTTAATAAGAGTAGGGACGATCAGTAGAGGTTTATTGAGGGCATTTTCTGCCAATTCTTAAGAATGTATGGTATTTCCAAGCCAAAATAATGAAAAGTTCTTCAAGCAGTACAAGTATAATTTTGAAGAAAGGGGTCCTCCCTGCCTCACTCCTTTTGTTTTTTTTATATGTTTCTCCTAATTGACTGCAGCTTGAATGAAAATGAAGAGTGAATTTATACGAATGATAATGCAACACTGCTTAACGTAGAGGGGACGAGAGGCACTCCATAGGCCTTTCATGGACTACCTTGCAAAAGAACACAGGTGATGAGTAAAATGGGCAAATCTGGGAGAGATTGAGTAGCAAAGCTCATAAGACGAAAATGCCGTAGTTGGGAAACCATAATATAGGCTTGAAAGAAAAAGTTACAACAGAGACAAATTTCATTCCAAAATACGAACACAAGCCCCTTTCATTTTAAGGTTCCTACCGTAGCTCATTTCTCTAAAAGGTATGAACCAGAGTTCATTCCATTCAGAAGTACTAAAGCGGTCTCATTTCATTAAGAAGGACGAAACCGAACCTATTTTCATCAGAGTTACGATAAAGAGCTAACATCATTCATTTAGAGGTAGGAAACCTACCTCATATCATCCAGAGGTACCAACCTAAGAACATTTATATATATATATATATATATATATATATATATATATATATATATATATATATATATATATATATATATATATATATATATATATATATATATATATATATATATATATATATATATAATTCAAAGTCCGCACTAATATCATTTGAGGTAGGAACAAGAACTCATTTATTTCAGCTGTAGGAAACCGTGCTCATTTCATTCAGTGGTAAGATCTCGGGATAATCTTTTCAAAGGTATGAATCCAAGCTCAAATAATTCAGAGGCACGAACCCGAGCTTGATTCATGAAGAGATATGAATTCGATGTTATTTCATTGGGATGTACCAACCCGAGCTCATTTAATTAAGACGTACGAAAGCAATAAAATTAAATATAGTGGTAAAAAGCTGAGCTCATTTCATTGAGAGGAACGAAACCGAGCTGATTGTATTCAGAGGTACCAAACAGAGTTTACATATTTCATTCAAAGGTATGAATCAGAGTTCATTTCTTTTAAAAATACGTACCCGAGCTCATTTCATTCAGATGTTGTACCCCGAGCTTAATCATTCACAGATGCTAACCCATGCTCATTTCAATTAGAGATACGAACCAAAACACATTTTATTAAGAGATACGAACCAAAACTCATTTTATTCAGAGGAAATTACTCAAGCTAAATTTATTCAGAGGTATGAAGTCGACCTTATTTCATACAGAAGTACAAATCCAAAGTAACTTGATAGAGAGGTATGAGCACGAGCTTATGTACCTAGGAGGAATGCACACAAGCTTATTTCATTTATAGGAAAGAACGCGAACTCATTTTCTTTGGAAGAACTTACCCAAGCTCATTTCATTCAGAGCTAAGAAGTTGACCTCAGTTCATTCAGAAGTATGAAACCGAGTTAATTTTATTCAGAGTTATGCGAACGAGCTCATTTAATTCACAGGTACTGACCCAAGCTAATTTTATTTTAGGGGAAAAACTCCGGCCCATTTCATACAGAGATACCAAACCTATCTCATTTGAATTCAAGGGCAAAACCCGAGCTCATTTAATGAAGAAAGTCGAATACGAGCTCATATCTTAGAAAGGTACCTGCGTACTTCGAACGCAGAAACCCAATCTCATTTCATTCTGAGCTAAGCTCATTTCATTCAATCTTAAGAACCCGAGCTTATTTCATTCAATCTTAAGAACCCGAGCTTATTTCATTCAATCTTAAGAACCCGAGCTAATTTCATTAAGAGTAACGAACATAAGCTCATTTCGTTAAGATCTACGAAAGAAAGATGACATCATTCAGATATACGAAACAGAGCTCATTTCAATTGTAGCTAGGAGAGCAATCTCATATTGTAAAAGAAAAACCTCTGACCCCCTCCCCTCCACCACCATCACCAATTTATTGGAGACCACGTGCAATTGTATCCCGCCAGGAACAACGTGACTTCCTGTTAGAACATTCACGAATTTTCGAATCCTGAGCGCATTGAGGAAATATTCACCAATCCTGTAAACTCGTCCCAAGCTTCCTCTGCCCCGGTGACGAGGCTAAGAAGAGCCGCTGTTTCTCGCACCTTGCTGCCAAATGATGAATTGACTCCGCCTCCGGATTAAGATATCTGGAGCTTGTTACCCCTTTGTCCAAATTCCCCTTTCCCCCTCAGAATCGGGCATACAAATACTTGGGCTATACTGCAGTTCGATGAGTCCTGGACGCACCTCAAGTTCGTCTTCATCGTTTCAAGTCTTAAGTTCCGTGAGCGTTCGTCAGACAGCAAATATTTCTCCGCCATGATTCTAGCCCCAATCAATTGGTAGCTTCTGTGAACGGAAAGTCTTTGAATTTGAGCAAAATTCTCCCTTCGTTTAAGCCAACTGAAGAAAATGTCCATCGATTACTTTGCGGAAAAGAAGTTTCCTCTTCCAGTGGAATTACGAGTAATCCCACATTTCCCGTCGAACGTCATCATTAAAGATTGGCTATCTTAATGGAAAGGTTGGTTTGGATAGTGCCTCATCGGATCGTGCCCCAATTGCCATATCGGATCATTCCCCAGTCTCCTCATTGCAAGAAGGGCCTTCCTCGAAGTCAACGACCCGTAAGAGTGAAACCCCCTCCATTATTAGTATTGTCAAGTTTCCCCTTTTTGATCTGAGCCTAGTAATATTAATCAATTAATTTCATTTGAGAATCCCTCCTCATAATAATTATCAACAGCATATTTAAAATTAAATAATTCCCTTTTGCGTATTTCTATTCTTATTTTGATCTTTGTAAATAAAATTATATTTTGTTGTTTCAACTTTAACTAATCTTGAACGATACTTTCGGCCTATTCAAGTAAATCTCCCCAACCAATTATGCACTTTGTCTGATTATTAAGGATTTTAAATTCGACGGCTCAAATTTGACCTCCTAGTCGATCGTTAATCCCTGCTAACAATCCTTTTAAAGGTTCGCGTTGCAGTAGATGATTAAGTCCTCCCCCACATAAAAATAGGAGTAGTGTATGGTATAGAGTGGTGTTCCATGACATATATATATAAATATATATATATATATATATATATATATATATATATATATATATATATATATATATATATATATATATATATTACTTCTATATTATAAAAAACTGATGTCAAGTGTGTGTGGTCTATTACATAGTAAATCAGTTTAGTTGATTTACATCGCCTTTGAGTTTTACTAGTTCCTTCTCATTACTGAAGTTTCTTCATTTTTCTATTTTGGCCGAAGTACGTTCAAGTTAGTTCTAGATCAGTGCAACATTAGTCTATTAACTATTTAAAATTTAGATTATTATTTGGGACCGTTATTTGAGTTTGAGTATTCCATTTACCGGAATATTTGAGTTAATCCCCAGCTGGATTAGAAAGATTAATTAAATTGTCCTAACCGTGTAAGAAGAGTTTTAGTGTTCCTTTAGTGGAATAATTTTGAAATATTTATTTTGGGGAAAAGTTAGGCTTCACGTATATTGCCGAGAAATTTCGTTACGTCGATAGACCCGTTCGCGTATTACGTTTTTCCAAGTAAGGAAAGAAGATGTCTTCTTCGTTTGACCATTTCAAGAGTCAAGGAGAGTCGTTGGGCCTGTCGGGCCGAGAATTATTAACTTATATTCAAGAAGAAGAGAGTAATGAAAGAGAAGAGATAAGAGCAAAAGAACAAGAACTAAGAGCGCAGGAAAAAGAACTAAGAGAATCTGAAGAGAGAAGAGCAAAAGAACTAAGAGCGACTGAAGAGAGAAAAGAACAACGAGAGATGGAAGGTCGTGGGAGAATAACGCAGCATGAACTAGACTTAAGCCGTAATCAATTTGAGTCAACGTCAGTTAACTACCCGACCGAAGCTCCACAATTCCCCTCAGTAACATTACCCATATTTAAAGAAGGAGAAGATTTTTGATGTTATCTTACGCATTTCGAGAAGATTTGTTAAATCAACAATTGGGGCAACGAGTTAGATGGTATCGCCAAACTGCTCCCCCTCCTAAACTCACAGTTGAAAGACATATTCATTTCCCTTCAGTCAGAGTCCACTGTCATCTACTCTTCCCTCAAATCCAACCTCTTACTTGCTAGGAATATGACCCCGGACTTTTATCGTGCCCGTTTCCGTCAAGAAAAGATCCGCCCGATCAGACTTTTCGCTATTTTGGGTACACCATTCAGAAACACATCCAATTTTGGTTAGAGGTATGTAAACCCCCCAAGAGTACGAGGTTCTTCTGGATTTCGTCCTAATAGATCAATTCTTAGCTTCTCTGACCCAAGAAATTCGTGCTTTCGTTAAGGACAAGGGCTGTTCTATGTTCAAGGGATGCCTAGAAGAGGTTGATGTTTATGCAAGTAGCCATAACTTGTATCCCAAGGTTAATAAGAAGCCTCCCCCGTCTCCTCCCAAGTTTAAGATTAATAACTCCAGGACCCCTCCAAGAAATAACCCTAAATTGCTGAAATTTCAAGGCCCCCTCGCAACCCAGGACCCTCCTCCCTTCGTAACCAAGAGATATTAATGCATAATTACCGCTCCCTTCGCGTGGTCATTCCACTGAAGTCAAATAATCTGTTATACGTAGGGAATAGAAGGTCACGTACGCACGACCTCTTCTCAAAATTCTCAATTTAGAAGCGTGTCCTACTTTCAGTTACATCAAGATAGTGCCACTCCTGCTCCACTCCGGTCTCTCCAGGATAACACTACGTCTCTCTGGTCGACCAAAAACTCCGGTTGCCAAGTAACTTTTCTCTTTAATAAGAGCTCCCCCGATGGTTTTAAATTTGAAAATGGAGCCGTAAACGGATGCCGAGTGTCCACTATTGTACGTGAGACTGGGTGCAAATGCATCGTGGTATCCTAGAATTTACTTCTCCCAGTCGGTCTTGCCGACCAAAAGTTCACTGTGGTCCATTATTAATTCGGCCTAGCGAATCGTTTCCATTATGTAAAATGCCACATCGAATGTGAATATTTGACTGGTTGGGTCTAAGTGTTAGCAGCCCGAATCAAGTTTTGCTCTGTACTGATTGATCAGAGCCCCCAAGTTACAAGTAACCCGGTAACACAACCCGTGGTAACCCTTGGCCAGGCCACGAGGGCTTCCCAGGAACCCGTTCCTTCAGAAAACCCCGTCGATCTGGAGATGAAGACCCTCCGGAACGAAGATTGGCCCTATTCATCCCCGTCTAGTGAAGGACACAGTTACATCCTCACTTTGGTAGGCTTTGCTACCCATTTTTCTGAGGCAGTTCCCCTTGAGCACATTGATAGCGTTGTGTGCGCCGAAGCACTCATTTCCATTTTTTCTTGGGTAGGAATTCCTAAAGAGATATTGTTAGATCGAGGAAAACAATTTACTTTTGAGCTTAAGGAGTATGTCAGAAGGCTCCTCATGGCAAAACCTCTGTTTATCACCTCATACCACCCAACTGCAAACCGTTTGCGAAAAGCTAAATGGCACATTGAAAGCAATCCTCAGAAAATTGTGTATAGACCAGCCCCGAGAATGGCACAACTTTTTATCCGTGGCACTGTTTGCGTGTCATGAAATCCGCTAGATGATCCTGGTAACGTCCCCTTCGAATTACTGTATGTCCCTAATGTTCGAGGCCCCCTTGCTATTTTAAAGGAACTTTTCACCAATCCCCGTCTGGATGACGAAATCTAATCCTCCTATTCATATCTTTTATACCTCCGAAAGCGCCTCGTGATTTGCGCCGACATCGCGTACACATAATACTGAGGTAAATTGGATAAGTATCGAGCTTATTTCGATTTAAAGGTGAAGGAAAGAAGTTTTAAGCCTGGCGAGGATGTGCCGTTGCTACTTCCTATGGAGAGGAACAAACTTGTGAGCAAGTGGAGGGGCCCCTTTTCCGTTTTAGAGTTAAAAGAACCAGTGGATTATCTGATTCGAACCCCCTCAGGAGATAAGGTTTTCCACATCAATATTTTGAAGAAATAACACCGCCGTGCGTCTATCAACAATATTGTGGCCCTCGATGAAGATCCCCCTTTGGAATCGGTGTATCCCGCTGACCCCCTCAATGTTGTGCAAGTAGTATGCATTGAACAAGATGGTGATTACCCTATCCCATCTTTCCCTAGACCCCCGGAATCATCATCTCCAGTGTTGGATGTCTCCCCTAGGATAGTGCCACCTTAAAAGAGTCAGCTGCAGCAGCTGCAAAATGAATTTGAAGATGTCATCCCTGAGACCCCCGGTTGCTCCAATCAATTTGAGCATAACATCGTCGTTACTACTCAAGAGCGTGTTCGCTCTAAAAATCAGATGAGCCTGCAGGACGAAGAGGTCCGTGCTATTGTCAAGATGCTCCTTCTCCGCACGAAGAAATAGCTAGGGTCATTCACGGGATCGGCCTTCTTTTACCGCAGATTTATCCCTAATTTCGCGTTGATTTCCACTCCTTTAAGTGTCCTCCTTTAGAAGAGATCCCCAGATCCTATTTATTGGAATCCCGAAGCTACTACTAGGTTCCCGCAGCTAAAGGACAAACTAGCGTCCACCCCTATTTTGAGGATCCCTAATCCCTCTAAACCAGGGGTGGGCAACCTTTTTAAGTGGGTGTGCCAAAATTGGCCAAATCTTTGCTACAAAATTTTCTCACGTGCCAATACTTGACTAAAACACAATGAAAGGATATGAATTTAAAGATGTTCTTTTTAATCATTCCTAACCCTTTATGATGCATAAAAATTACAAAGAAAAAATATTCCTTTTACCTAAAAATATACATATCATATTATATTAAACAGAATTGAATCTTTATCATTTCAAGAAGAAAACAACAAATACAAACTAGAGACAGAAAAAGTGTGAACCTTTTCATTTATTTACCATCAATGAGACTTCTGTTGCTGCCTCACTGATAACATAATTTATAACAGGTTGTACACAATGTGGTTGCTATATAAAATAAATTGGAGATACATTTATTTAGTTTTCTTAAGTTAAGAATTTGGCTTCGCGTGCCGGTAGAAGTCGTTGGCGTGCCACGTTTGACAGGCATGCTAAAGGTTCCCCACACCTGCTCTAAACCCTTGGGCATCCGGACAGGTGCGAGTGACAAAGGAATTGGATGCGTATAGCTCCAATACTCCTACGAAGGTAAAAGCCACCCGGTGGCTTACACTAGCCGAAAACTAATTCCCCGTGAACGTAATTACTCGGTAATAGAACGGGAAACATTAGCTATAAAGTACGAGTAAGAGTTATTATCAGAATTAGCATGTATTTAATAGGAAAAGAGTTTATTGTTGAAACTGACTATCGCCCTTTGTCGTATCTCCGAAATACTAAGAGTCAGAACGGACGTATAATGCGATGTATTTTGATACTTCAATAATATCAGTTTAAAGTTTGGTATATACGTGGTACCAAGAATTTTATAGATGATAATCTTAGCCGGAATCCATTAGCCGACAATGCTAGCTAATCCACTAAATTATAGATGGCCTGTAAACCCGTATGATAATCATGTATATATTATTTTTATTTTTTTAACTCTGTACATATATCTTTGGTCCCTATAGATATTTATTTATTATAGTATTTATTTTTTTGTGTGTGTGTTGTTGTTCCACTACCCTTTTAGAGAAAGATCTAATTTGATTCCTTAATTTAAATATATTTTTTTGGGTAGACTCATTTTTTTTTTTGCTCAGATCAATATCATAACCTTTTTATAAGCCTGTCGAATACAGGTCAGGTCCCCCGGTATTTTTTACTAGGACTGCGCCTTAATAATAATTCCTGCTATCCAAATTTGCGATGTTCCTTGTTCTTCCCGCTCTCACATAAAAGTTCCATCGTATGGAATGAAGGGGTCTAAAAGAACAACCTCTGACCCCCCCCCGGCCTAAATTTATTGGAGACCACGTGCGATTGTATCATGCCAGGGACAACGTCACTTCCTGTTAGAACATTAATGAATTTTCGACTTCTGAGCGCATTGGGGAAATATTCCCTAATCCTGCGAACTCGTTGCAAGCCTCCCCCCCTCCCCCCCGTGATGAGGCGAGGAAGAACCGCTTTTCTCGTACCTTGCTGCTAAATGATGAATCGACTCCGCCTCCGGATTAAGATGTCTGGATCTTGTTACTCATTTCTCCAAACTCCCCATTCTCCCTCAGAATCTGGCATAAAAATACTCGTAAAACCCGTAAGATTGAAACCCCCTCCATTATTAGTATTGTCAAGTTCCCCTTATTGATCTGAGCCTAGTAAAATTAATCATTTAATTCAATTTGATAATCCCTCCTCATAATAATTATCAAGAGACTATTTCAATTTAAATAATTCCATTTTGCCTATTTTTATTCTTATTTTGATCTCTGTAAATAAAATTATATTTTGTTGTTCACCTTTAACTAACCTTGAACGATACTCTCGGCTTATTCAAGTAGATCTCGCCAACCAATTATCCACTCTGTCTGATTATTAAGGATTTGAAACCCAACGCCTCAAGTCTGACCTCCAAGTCGGTCGTTAATCCCTGCGAACAGTCCTTCAACGGTTCGCGTTGTAGTTGGTGATTAAATCACCCCCCCCCCCCACATAATATAGGAGTAGTGTATGTTACAGAGTGGTGTTCCACTACCCATAAAATACACTTACAAACTCGATCTCATTTCATTTAAATTTGGAACAAAAGTGCAATGCTTTTAACTGTATGAACCCGCGCTCATTTCATTCAGAGGTACAATAACGGCTTTATTTCATTCAACGGAGCGAAACAAGAACTCACATTATTCAAAAGAAGTAATCCGAGCTCATTTCATGAAGGGGTAAGAAACCGAGCTTATTTTATTCAGCTGTACAGATACGAGCTCGATTAATTCAGAGCAAGGAAAACGAAACTAATTTTGTTCAGAGATACGAACTCGAGTTCTTATACTTCACTGGAACTAAACAGAACCTGAGCCCATTTCATTCAGAGTTAGAAAGCCAAGCTCATTTCCTTCAAAAGTAGGAACCTGATTTAATTTCATTCAGAATTACGAAACCGAGCTCATTTAATTAAGATTTACGAAGTCGAGCTCATTTCACTCAAAATGACGGAACAGAGCTCGTTTCACTCAAAGGAACGAACCCGAGCTCATTTCTTTTATATCTACGAAACAGAGCTCACATCAGTCCCTGGTCGGAACTCGAGCTCATGTCAATCCTAGGTTCGATGCCAAGCTCATTTAATATATTTTTACACACCAGAGGTCATTTCATTTAAGGAAGTAACAAAAGCTCACTATTTCAAATGTAAGAACCCGAGCTCATTTCAATCAGAGGTATAATCCCAGCCACATATTTTAACGAGACGAAGCAAAATCACATTATTTAGAAGTAAGAACCCGAGCTCATTTCATCAAGAGATATGAAACCTAGCTCATTTCATTCAGGAAAACAAAATTCAGCTCATTTCATTCAGGAATACAAACACAAGCTCATATCATTCAACGTTACGAAAAAGAGATTATTTCATTTAGAACTGCAAAGCACAGCTCATTTCATCATGAAGTAAGAAACCAAGCTCATTTTAGATATAAAAACACGATCATTTAATTCACTTGAACAAAGCGAAGCCAATTTTATTCAGAGGTACGAACTCAAACTCTTCTCATTCAGAAGACCGAATCATAAATCAATTAATTCAATGTTAAGAACCCAAGGTCATTTCATTCCGAAGTACAAACCCGAGCTCAGTTCATTCACAGGTATAAATAACCCCGAGCTCATTTCATTAAGAGGGAGGAACCTGAGCTTATTTGTTTCAGAGTTACGAAACAGAGCTTATTTTATATAGATGAACGAACATGAGCTGCTTTCATGTATAGGTATGCATGAGACCACCTTCTATTTAAAAGAAAAAAATATGCTCATTTATTTACAAGATACGAATCCGAAGTTATTTCTTCTAGAGTTAAGAACCAATTGCTCATGTCATTCAGAGATACGAACCAGAGTTCATGTCTTTTATAATTGCGAACCTGAGTCTATTTTATTCAGAGCTAGAAACCAGAGCAAATTTTATTTAAAGGTAAGAACCTGATATTACCTGACTCAGTAGTACTCATATGAGCGTATTTAATTCATAATTACGAATCCAAGCTCATTTTACAAGATCATTTTATTCGGAGCTACAAAACCTAGCCCATTTTTTAGAGTTAAGAACACCAGCTAATTTTATTAAAAGGTACGTATCAGCCTCAGCTAATTCATTCCGAGGTACGACCCCGAGCTCATTTCATTGAGACTTAAGAACCAGGGCTAATTTAATTCAGATGTGAGACCCTGTGCTTATTTCATCAGGAGGAACGAATGCAAAGTCATTTCATGCATCGGTAGTGAATCTATCTCTTTTCATTCAGACGTACGAATCTGAGCTCGTTTCATTCAGAGAAACGAACCAAAGCTCATTTTCCTTAGAACTACGAAACAGAGCTCACATCATTTAGATGTGCAAAACTAATCTCATGTCAATTAGAGCCACGAAAACAAGCTCATTTAATGTAGTTACAAATCCAAGCTCATTTCCTTTAAGGAAAGAGCAAAAGCTTATTATTAAGAAGAACTAATCCGAGCTCATTTCATCAAGAGGTAAGAAACCGAGCTTATTTTATTTAGATGTACAAACACGAGCCCACTTGAATCATAGGTAGGAATCCGAGCTAATGCCGTTCAGATATCTAAACTCGAGCTTTTTTCCTTACGTTGCCAATCTCATTTTAATCACAAGTACGAACTTAGACATTAGCCATTAGCGAGGGGTCTGGGTGGATACCCTGTCAAGATCCTTTTGAACAGATCTAACAGAAAACCAAGCCTCACTTGTCAGGTGACGAGGCATGGCATACGAGATGTAGGAACTAGAGGCAGTGTCCTCGCACGAGGTGGGAGCAGAACGCAACTCAGACAAGTAAATATGTTGGTAAAGAGTTCCCCACCTCTGGAAGTAAATTCTAGTCGGCGACCTTCAGCGATTTTATTGCGTGCTTTGAATGCTGGCAGAGCAGCATCCCGGCTAGAGAATCAGGCGAAAGCAGGCGCGAAGGACTCCGTCAAAGACGCGAGTCCTGAGATTGCGGTTCCATTCTGCTGAAGATCGGGAGGTGGTCCTGCGAGAAATTGCCTGGATTTCTTTTCACAGCCTTACACAACTCTGATAGAGGAGACTTCCTGTTAAGTTAAGACACGTATGCCTGCCAGGAAGAGCAGTGGGATTGCTTTGAAATATAGGGCAAGCTAGCTTAGATCGTGGAATTTCACTGAAAGTAAAATTGTTCGAGCTGTCCTTATAGCGCATGTAGGTACAACGCCTCTGTTCGAGGACCGTCTTACAATTAGCTAACCACCATGGGAGCTATCGCTGTGCAAAACGACTAGACGTTCTAGGGATAGTAGTTAAGCCCACAACGATGAAGTTAACGGAGAAGAAGTCAACGGCCTCATTCACAGGCCGTAAACTCTTCGACAGGGACAGAGAAATCAGTCATTTCCTTAAATGCGAGCCACTATGCCCGCACCTATCACCACAGGAGGGGATTTCATACAGCAGCAATCCAGAAAATGATATTTGAATGTGAAAGAGATAACTACCATGGGGGTCATCTATTACCTCGCAACCAAAATTAGGATGTGCATCCGGAGAACGTAGGGATAGATGACGAGAGGAAAATGAAGCGGTACTTGACCACTGATACCTAAACACCTATCTCCAACTTGACGAACAGGTTGACTAGGACCTTACCTCTGGAATGTATCGAGTAGTCTCTCCAGAAAGGCAGACTACCGGTTAAATTCCCGAGCAGTACAAAGGGTATCGGCAATCGTGCCACGATGCGGTGGAAGTCACTCGCGTTGAAGTCGGCTGACGGTGCATTATACGCAGAAATAACAGTACAATTTCTATCCAGGTGGAGTGCACTGTTACTACTACTGTTACTGGGTGTAAATGGCATTTTCGTTTCCTTTACGGGAAACGGTCATTTTGCGAAGGGGGAGCCCTGGTTACAGCCGAGGCTGGGTGTGAACCTTTTGTGCCGTCAGCCATAAAAAGGGAGCACCTCGGGTGAGTATACCCCACTGAAGGGTTCCAATTAGGCGCGGAAGCGACCCTGCTCGTAGGCCTGGAGGTGCCAGGAGCAGAGGTCCCTTTTTAAAATTGAGGCAAAGGACGTCCCATGCAGCGCCGGGCACACCAGGACCAATTCATAAGCTTCACGAAATTAGAGACGTTCCGTAACCTAACCAGCCATGATTTATTTCTTCAAGAGATACGCACCACATTGCTTCGTAAAAAACGGGGCTACAGCTGTTCGCAATTTAGACACGGCCATAACAATTTGGACTTATCGTGTTTGGTCTTGGAGAAACTTACATAGACTTCAGGAAAGCGAGACTTTGAACGTCTTCAGGAGCGATTCGTAAGGCATAAGCGGTGACATTAGTAGCACCAAGATTAGAATAAAAAAGAATAAAAGGCTTCATGGAAAGTAGATACTATGACTTCCCCATGAGTAACGAGGTTAAAAGAAAAGTCTCCATAGGATCAGATATTCAGAATCTGATTATTTACACATTCTTCCTGCATCAGTGTTCATAGGCTTTGGCCTTCCCCCCCCGCCACTCAGGCGACATTGAATTGGAGCTTTAACCATAAAGCATGGCGCCAGTGTAGACACTTTATATCTGGGCGGGATTCCTCCCGGCCCTCAGCAGGTAGGGATCTCACGGTATACAATACACTGCCAATCGTGTAAGGCTCATAAGAGGACGAAAGTGAGCCGGGCAACCAGAAGCTCTGTAGATACAAGACCAAGTGTGGAAAGAGGTAGGAGGGTATCGAATAAACATTAGTAGAGATAAGTGCGTTCACTATCGACTAGGGTGGGCTATTGCCTATTAATTATTATTATACCCTGGTGCTAGTTGGTCTCAAATGGCATTCAGCGCACCAAAGCACCATGGCTACTGGAACTAACTCTGTATAGGTGAAAACACACCTCCTGGTACAAAGTGCCGGGAGAAAAGGTTGAGTGGATAGGCGTAAGGATAATAATAAATAAAACTTATAAAAATATTATTAAATAATAATAATCACGCATACAAATAATAATTGGTACTAGTCATGATAAATAATTATAATAAATAATAAAAAATGATAAAATAATATATAATAATAGTAATAATAAATAATATAAAAATCATACTAAATAATAATAAAATAAATATTAGTTAGAATATTAATAATAATATTAATGCTTATAAAAATAACTAATAATATTATTACTAATAAGAAAAGTAAAGTAGTGCTGAGTGGTGGCGAGGGGAAAGTGCACCAACAACTTGCCCAGGCGACATCAGGGAGGTCAATAGAACCCAGGGGCACGGCCGCCCTAATTTGCCCTCAGGTCGGGACGACGTGTAACTATTCCTGGTACCAAGTGTAACAGAGTAAACCCCTGCGGGGTTCAGAGGTACGAAACAGAATTAATTTGATTCAAATCTACGAACACGAGTTCATTTCAATCCGAGGTCGAACAAGAGCCCATTTGGTTCAGAGTTGTGAATCCAACCTAATTTCATTCAAAGTTACGAACCTGAGGCACGAATATATCATTTCATTATTTAATTCAGAGGTACGAACCCGACCTTATTTCATTAAGAAGTACGAACTTGATCTCAACTCATTTAGAGGTACGAATCCGATCTTATTTCTTTCAGAGGTACGAGCATGAGCTAACTTCATTCATATTTACAAACCCTGCATAATTAATTTAGAGGTTCGAACCCGAGCTCGTTTCATTTTAATTAGAGTTACAAACCTGAGCTAATTTCATTCAGAGTTACAAACCTAAGCTTATTTCATTCAGATGTAAGCACCCGAGTTCATTTCCTTCAAAGGTATGAGCCCAAGCTATTTCCATTAGGTGGTAAGAGTCCGAGCGAAATTCACTTACAAGTACGAACCCGACCTCATTTCATAAAAATAAGGTAATTTCATTCAGAGATACAAATCCCAGCTCATTTTTTTCAGAGGTACGAAACTCAGCTAATTTCATGTAGAGCTAAGAACTCGAGCTCATTTTATTCAGAAGAACAGAGCCGAGTTCATTTTATTCAGAACTATGACCCAGAGATAATTTCATTTAGAACCTCGAAACCAAGCTTATTTCATCCAGCAGAACGAACCCAAGCTCATTTTATTCGGAGGAATGCAGCTAACCTGCTTTGATTCAGGGATACAAACCCAAGATTATTTCAATTAAATTATGAACCTAAGCTCATTTCTGAGTCCATTTAATTCAAAGATAAGAAACTGATCTAATTTCAATGACATACTCGTATATGATCAATAGCTCATTTAGTTTACAGGCACGACCCTGACCTCATTTTCTTCAGAGGTACAAACCGAGCTTATTTCATCTAGACTTATGAACCGGAATTCATTTCACTCAGATGTACGAATCAGAACTAATTTCATTATGAGGTACAAACTCGAGCAGATTTAACTAAGATATACAAACCCGAGCTTATTTTATTTAGAGTCCGAGCCACAGCTCAATTCCTTATTTGTTACGTACCCGTGCTGATTACCTTTAGAGGTACAAACCTGAGCTGATTTCATTCATAGGTGCAAACCCAAACTCAATTTATTCAGAGATTCGAACCCGAGCTAATTTCATTTAGATGTACGTACCCGCGTACATTTATTTCATAGGAAAGAACCCGAGCTCATTTCTTTTAGAACTACGAAACTGAGCTAACTACATTAAGAGGTACGAACCTGACCTCACCTAATTCCGTTGTGCGCACCCGATCTTATTTTATTCCTGAGGTACGAAACCAAACAGATTTCATTACAGGTAGAAACCCTAGTTCATTTCTTTCGCAGGTATGAACCTGACTTATTTCATTCATAGTTATGATCCAGGGCTGATTTCATTCAGAGGTTCGAACTCAAGCTCATTTTATTCACAGCTACCTCCCTTGATCATTTATTGGCGCACGAAACAAGAAAATGCTCAATTCAAAGTACCTTATAATAATTGAGGCTTTAAATTTATGCAAATGGATCTCGAACTACGATTCAACGTTTTACCTTTTCCTCTGAGAGTCTCGATGAACTATATGAAGTTTCTTGGAGCAACATTAGCTCTTTGCATGCAATCAAGTGCTCTGATCACTTCAAGATATACACGCCCACGTTGAATAAATGATAAATACTTCACTCCAGTTTGAGGTAACTGAAAATATTCTACCCTTTGTTAAAACAAGTGAATGTTATAATGAGAAAGAGCAAGGGTCTAGTCCGGTCGCTGAGTCATTGAAAACTATTTGACGCCTTCAAACCCCACATTTTCAGCAACCCAGCAGAAGACAAGCTCAATATCCTCTGGGTCAAAAGCACTTGTGTCGTCTTCGATACTGCGATAAGGGGATTGTGATAATTGCAATGCCTCTAAAGCACTGAATGCGCTTGGTAAGTGTAGAGTTGCTATAAATTATAATCCAGTCTCAGAAACTAGGGGGTAAGATAAGGTGTGAAATCAACCGCTTTCTTCAGCTTTGATGTCATCTGTTTCAATTAGCCCGAATCTATCATGAAATGACGCGTGCTTCACGAGATTCGAACGCAGTACTCCCGGGGTTGTAGAAATTTTGGAAATAGAGGCATGGTGATAAAAGGTTCTAACGTTATACTGGGCATGGTAGAGCCCTAGGCTAAACAAGTGGCACCCCTTGCCCGATGGCTACATGAGCTTTCGCATGAGTTACTTTGACCTAAATGCAAAAGGTTTAGGGTATGATTGGCGTCTTACGACGGCATAGGTACCGTCGAATTCGAGGCTGATGAAATGAGGGCAAAAGTCGATTGATGGAGTTTCTGAGCTCGTGCTTAAGAGCGCATAAATCCCTATGTACAAGTTAAATAGAATGGCATTTCTCAAACATCAAGGGTAAAGTATGGTATATTGAGTCCATTTTCTGCGATTAACACTTAGCTGCGAATGTGGAGAACAATCATCCATAGTGTAGCTTAGAACAATAAGAGGTAGCCTTATGAGCAGCCAAGGCCACGAACGGAAGAATGTCCATGGCGCAGGTACAAAAGACTGCGAATGCTTTCTGCCCAGCAGATGTGGCCTTAAAACCAAAACCAACAAATTTCTCGTTGCTTTACTGGTCCATTTTCCACAAGTCATTAGTGGTTTCGCGAAAAAGAATCTGCGCCCAAAGATTGCAAAATTCCACCATTAAAAGTCTTTTCGGTAAAACTTCAGATGAATTACGCCGTGTTTTTAGTATAAAAAAACAGTGCTGATGGTGTTTCCAGTCATTGTAGTCCTCAAATCTTGTTTTGGTTTGCTAAGAAAGTACATATTTTTAAGATACTCCGCCTTGCTGGGGTGAAAACGAAACTAAAATACGTCCACCTTGTCTTCTCTTGATGTGAAAAGAAACCATGATTTCAAACACAGGCAACCATGATTTCATCCTAATGCTACGCATTCAAATTGCTAATATTACTAGGTGATTAGAAATTGCGGGGTGGAAAGGGTGCAACTCCCACAATTAAAGGGGGGTAATGGGGAGCGAAGCCCCTATTTCGAAATAATTACCTTAGGGTTCAAAAACAATTCGAAAGCCTAGCATTAGATTGAAATCCGAGTTGCCAATGTTTGAAATCAGGAATTCTTTACACATCGAGAAGGCAAGGTGGGTTTATTTTAATTTCATTTTGAACCCATCAAAGATGGAGTATCTTAAAAAAACATACTTTCTGCGCCAAACCGAAACAATATATGACGACCATAATGCCTGGAAACACGTTTAGTATCGTTTTTAATACTAAAAGCATGGCGTAGGTCTTCTGAAGTTTCACCGTCTTTTTTGTCATAGATTACCCGAAATTTGACATATAATTACAGTTAAATAATTATTTTCAAATTGTCATAAATTACATTTCGTTTAATACAAGCCACAATACCTATTTAGGTTGTGTTTCTCTACCCCAACTAACCTACTTAGGGGATTACCCCTCAGTTTGAGGCCCCTGAAGATACTCTACCATACTGGTCGATTTTTATATTTGCGTATTATTATACTATTTTAATCATCTATCACATCACACTTTTGGTAAAAGGTTTGTCCACGAATATACTTGGATCACAGTCCATGGCATAAGTTTCTATGATCAAAGTTTATCTTCTTACCTTCACCTTAGTCGTGTCTTTGCACTCAAAATGTGTAAAGGTGTCAAATTTTGGATATATTTTCCCTATTCGTTAGCTTCTTTTGACAAATGTATCCTATTTACTTTCATTTTAAGCTAAATATTGTTTTTGCCATAGCTGCTACAAGTTTTCCGGGGGAGGGGGGTCTTTACGAAAGATATCTTTTAGGCTTCTTATGAATTATTTTCTAACAAAATCGTTATATGGTTATTTGATTCGTCCTTATTCTCTTAATATTGTTGTGCTCTGTATCCAAGTTTCAGTTTGGTATGTTAAAGTTATTATAATGCATTTGTTATATACTTCGTTCTAAGCATAGCGACATTTTTCCTTTTGAAAAGGAAAATTAGCTTTCTTAACACTCTCTGACTTAATTTCGTTTCCTGCTGATTTCATTTTCCATACTGCCATCAAGAGACACGACCTAAGTAAGCATTACTGTTGCATATAATCAAAAATCTTGTTATCAATTCATTTTCGTATCTCTAAAAATTTTAAATATTTTTAACTTTAAAAACTTTATTTTAACTAAAATTGTCAGTCTCATTTGCAACAATTCTCTTATTCTTGCACTTAACTCGTGTAATTTAGGAAAAAAGAATGAAGACGAAAAATCTGATTCTCTTTTGTTTCTAATCAAGTGTCATGCAAACGTCTTTTATTCATCCTGTGGCCAGTTTAGAGGAGATGGGCTTTCCTTCTCACACTTATTTTTTCTATTGTATTTTTAGGCTTATTCAAAGCAGTCTAAATTAACGATTTGGTATAACTGTGTATGTACCAGATTATGACAACGGTTTTGTTCATAGCTGACGAATGACAAATAGACTGAGCTTTCGTATTCATTTTTTGGATCTCTTGGGTTTGATGTACTAACACCGATCTTTTATGTAAATGTCAATACGAATGCAGTTAAGCTATGATACTCGTAGTTAAGGTTAGATTAGGATATCTTATTATGATCCAAATATTATTTATAACATTTGTTTCAAGATAAAGTTTAAAGATTTTAAATCAATCCATTAGTTTAATGCTTAACCTGTAAATACTACGCAAAATATTCTTAAATAGGTCTGTATTTCCTAGTTTTATTCGCCATGCGAATTCATAGAATGAAAAGTTAAACTACGCGAATCGAAGAAATGCAGCTTTCTTAGCCCAAAGTTTGCTATCAACTTGGAACCTTATTCTCGAAAGGATTTTGGATCTTTTGGGCCTAATTAACTTTTTCCGTTCTTTTTGTAAACTAATAATTTCTCTAAAAAATATATAGATATTTGGAATTAACGTAAAAAAGTTGCATTTATGGCGAAATGTACAAAAAGATCGAAGAAAGTACACTAAACCTAACCTAACCTTACCTAACCTAACCTAACTTTAAAACTAATCGTTTCTCCAAAACTAGAAATACATATTTTTAATCAGCGTAGGAAACTGCAGTAGTGGTAAAATTTACCAAAAAGATCAGAGAAAGTACACCAAAACCAAAGATCCCAACTTTTACTGCAAGAATTTCTTAATAACCCGCAGATGATCATAAGAACAAAGTTTATTCATAGACTTGTCTGTTTAGGGGCGCTGACGGCAGCTGATGGCATGCCTGACTATTGTTTTAACTTTGTTTCAAATCTTTACTTATTTAACCTTCTTCACCCTTTTTAAATCAACAACAACCAATGAGTTCCTCCTTTCTATCCTCTAAACATCTCGTAAACAGAACTAGGTGGTCAGCACGACTTTTTTACACAACCTTTGATACCGTGTTTTTAGGCGTAACTTGAGGTATTCTAACATTTCTATGCACATATTTGACTACATATTTAATATCATCCTTGAAACAGTTTCCCTTTATTTATGTAGAAGCTGTTGTTTGTTGTATGCTACACTTTGGAATCACAGACCTCCCGAGGGGGTGAAGAGTGTGTGGGAGGACAATACCCCTGCTCAAAATGATACTTGGAAGAGAAGCGTGCCCTCCTTACCCCTATACCCCATGAGGAAGTGGTGGCCATTTTCCCTAGTGATCTTTTCTACCTCTTTTTAAATCTCCCGCAATCCTTTGAACCAATTTTTTAACCAAAATTGAATCAGAATGATCCTAATTGACTTATTTTTCTCTTAAATAATCCTTCCTATTTCTTTTATCATTTATTGTTGCCATTAGTCTCTGATTATTCTAAATTTTTTGTTTAGTGTATTTTCAAGAGATTTGTATATTTTATATCATTTGAATTAGAAAAGCAAAGAGTTGCTTAGAAATTTCTTGATTTAAAAATAGACGAAGCATATTTGCCAATCGATATGGAAATAAAATTCCTGGTAATTGGTGAGATTTTTTACTCTAAGGGTTTTCTTTTAATTCCTAAAATCTCATCTCTCAAGATTTGAACCCCCTCCAACCCCGCTATAGTTCGATTCTCATATCGCGAGGCTATTTAAGACCCTATTTCTCAAATAAGCGAATCGCTCCCCGAGAAGTAAAGATTTCACCCCTTCACAGGAGGCTTCAAAGTGATATGAAAGTCGAGATTAATCGGTGGGTGACTAAGGAAACGGGGAAAACAGAGAAGGGTAAGGAGAAAAAATTGAGCTGGAGGATAAGGAAAGGGAGCATTAATGCTTAAAATTTCCCCTGGGTGTCGTTAGGAAACCGGAAGGTAAAGGAAAGCGGCAGATCTAACGGCTTCTCAATGCTCATTTGTTCTCAACTTACCGGAAGCGGATTTTTATCACCTTTTTTGGTGGCTCACGTTTCGGCAACTTTTCTTAACTTATTTTAGTAATCTCTCATTTTTTTAGTGGCGGGACGGAATTTTTCCTCACGTTCTGTAATGAATCTTCCTCCAGCTGAATTTGAAATTTGGCTGATAATGATGGCTGTTGTATGCTAGAATTTTCTTATGCTACGTCGTCAACATAAGAAATATATTTTACCCGTTTATATTTTCATGGTTGTTTCTAATTCTCATTTAAGATGATGACGCTCGAAAAGTTTGAATTTTTAGAGTTACTTAATTTTTTAATATCTTTTTAGAATAAAGGGGTGGCAAATGAAATGACCGAAAATTTAATAAAGGGAATTATGCTTAGCTAAATATAGAGACAACCAATGAAACTGATAAATAAAAGTTTAATGAAAATCTACGAATAGAAAATTTATAAATAAAAGTTTATTTTGATTAAGAGTAACTAAAAATATTTACGTGGAAGGTACTTAGCCCCGTTGCGCAAAATGGGCGACAACTTGGTTCCTTAAAATCCTAGAGGGCACATCTCTCCTGAATCTGGCTACACTCTGAAACTAGAGGATGCCCGCTCGAGGGGAGTGAATGAGCTGAATTATCTTTTACGTGTAAAGAAAAATATCAAAAGAATGAAAGGCTGCAACAATAAGTTACACCGATGATAAATGTTCTGTCTTGAAGAATGGATTTAAGGGCTGAATAAATAAGATATTAGATAGAGAGCAACCATTCAAAATCTTGACTTTTCTTCCTCTCAAGTAAAAGGCTGAAATAGTGGTCAACAGAGGATGGTAGTAGTCGAGACCGAACACAATATAGCGCAGAAATAAAAATTATTTCAATCGCAACCAACACTAGTCAATGGTTTTCAGAAATTTTTTCTAAATATTTTCAGAAATCTTATGACACAATACTAAAGTATTGTGTCATTATTCTCCCACATTAAACACCCTTATCTACAATATAGGGTTTTGAAACACACTAATTTTCGAGATGACAATTAGGAAATGAGATGGTAGGGAGGAGTGTTCAAGAGCAAAAACAATTCTTATGGATAAAAAGCCACCTCTTTATGACTTTAGTATTGAATATAGTAAATAAAAAGACCAAAATTTATATTATTCTGAAACTTCAATGAAATATGACGATGATTTCTACAACACAACTCTAATTATACTATTCGCCATAACAACAATGAAAAAAAAAATTATTTCCTTCGACTTAAATTTCTAAACGGTTCTCATAATGTTTTGATTAGAACAAGTAAAAAAAAGTTAGCAAAACCTCGAAAAGAAGACCCTCTGAACTTCCATTTGGTAAAAAATTGAGTTCAAGCAAATTATGAACTCTAAAGCTTCAAAAAATCGCTTCTTTGATGTTGCTGAAAGGGAACGGATATACGTTGCAAAAACTATGTTAACAAGTTTAACATTATTAATAAAGGGTAGACGATATTTTACTTTAACGGAAACATTGCAAACAAGGCTAACTTCTTCTTATTGACATTGTGTAGACAGTTGTATATTATTATTTATAATTAAGTCACTTTAATGACATAAAATTCCAGGTAAGACACGTTAATATTTATGCAAGGAAAGGAAATAAATTGAGGTAAGAAATGGTTATTAATATTTCCTATTTTTGAATTGAAGGCTGAAAAATTAATATTTTTTTAATTAATAAAAGTAAAGATAGGAACGTAAGCAACTGAACTATTTTGGCTGAATAGCCAGAAACAAGGATAATGACACAGACAGATGCTAAAAGTGGTAAACAAATAGAAAAGAAAGTAATATTGAAAACAATGTAGGAACAACAAAAACTAGAAGTTCATCTCGTTAAGTCCCTTAATACAGGGTAAGCAAGGCGTGTTATAAGCCTTTATGAACTAGTTCTCCCAAGAATACAGGCACTGAAAAGGATGAAATTGAACCGATATAGAAGGCCAGATGGTTAACACAAACCTCGCCTGGTGCTATAGCGTTACTCTTTCATTCGAGAACCTGGCAGGATGAAAGAATAGGCCTACTTTATTTGTTTATATATATATGCCCGTTATGACTATTATGATGAGTGGTAATTAGTAGTAATAGTATTATCATTTTATCTGCCACTAACAAGAGTATGTGTCATGTTAATAAGTCAGAAATATTAGAATCTTCCAGATACTATACTAGTTTCTTTTTTTTCCTTTAGAAAATTAGAAATTAACACAAACCAATGATCTGGAGTTTGATCATTGTTGATAGAAAGAAATTGAAAAATAAGAGGAGTTTAGGTCGGTCGTTTGGGCCCGTGAATTCTTCTCCGGCAACCTCATCGCAGTGGAGTAAACTACTTTTCTTAGAACGTTTGGTCGTTTTACTTACCGTTCGCTTCCTTTTTAGTCGACGAAGTGTGAAAACTCCCTCTAACTGTAGAGATATGCCTAGATGCCCTACTAGTACCGCACATATCTTCAATTAACTAGAAAACTGGTCTTGCAGAGGTGTGGAAGTGAATCAAAACGATTCAGGGTAAGTGCCTGCCGGACCCTCCTCCCGTTCTCGATTAGAACGGGGAAGCAATCTTAGACTCCGAATCTTTCGCGACCGCATTCTCCATATTCTCGAGCCGAAAGGGTACTTTACCAGCATTCATTGCACGTTGTAATATTGCTGAAGGCCGCACCCTGTTTATCACTCAGATGCGGATAACTTTCTAACAACAAGTTTACGTTTAGTTAGTGAGTAACCTTCCGCTCTCGTTTCTTGCGCGGACATTGCCCCGGACCGGAGGATGTCTTGTATGTAATGCTTCGCCACTCAAATGGGTGAGTAATTGAGAATAGCTAGTGTGCTCGCTTTTCGCAAACCGTAGAGAGATCATTCTATCAGGGCCGGTTTATGCATTTTTCAATCTGGAGACGGCCTAAAATACCGTATGATGATAAGGTATCTTGGAGACTTTCCACACAATGGGGCTAGGATACTTCTTCAAGAGATAAGTGTAGTTCCCGGACTAGTGGAACCTCTGGTTCTTCCCAGGAAGCCACACTGAAGGATACAACCTTTTACTATTTGTCGACATGCTTTTGCTCCCAAAGCTTGCACAGCAATGAGAGCATTGCTTTAAACCTTTTTAGAGAAACTTGTACACGGATAGCTCTGATTTCCATGACTGGATCGGCTTCAGCACCTTACACCCTGTGTTTGAATTTAGCGGGGTTCTATTAGGTTGAGGAATAAGTTCTTGCGGTTTTTTAATGTTGTGTTGATTTAAGTTTTGTTCACGTGATTTGTGTACATATTAAGAAACAATAATAAATAATTAGAGCAAAATTCGCAAAGGTTAGGCTACGTCTCTTAACAGGGTAGACTATTAGGCTTTTGCTTAGGCTACGTCTTGAAGTTGAGTAAAAAGTCATTGCGAATTAATTAAAACTTGTATTAATTTATTTTTTGTTCTGTACCCTCAAAATGGAATGTCAAGTTGAAAGAAAGGCGCATTTTTGACATTTGTTGTTAGTCAATTTCAATCGAGACGGGAACAATGCAAACACAGACACAGCTCGTCGCGATATTTGTGCCGTTACGAAGAAAAGGCTTTATCAGAAAGGACAGGTCAATGGTGGTTTTCACGTTTCCAAAACGGTCATTTCAATCTTAATAACGAAGAACGTTCTGGTCGCCCCATTAAGTTGGATGAAGATCGAATGGACGACCTTCTTCATGAAAATCCTCGTCAATCGACTAGAGAATTGGCTGTACAATTGGGGTGTGATCAGAAAACTGCAGTGAATCACCTTCATTCGTTATAGAAAATAAAAAAAATCGGTGCATGGGTTCCGCAAGCTTTGAGCGATTTTTTTAAGGGGCTATCTGGCGACTGCCCACTTATGCATAAGTCGCTGCAAACAAACAGGATAGTTCTAGGCTACTTCAAAATAAAAATTTTAACAGAAACAACAATAAAAAGGGATAACAATCAGGGAGCAAGCTCCGGCGTGGGAGGAGGTCCCGGATACCCATGCGCAGGACCGTGCGACCTACAAAAAAACAAAAAAACAAACAACAATAACAAAAAACAACAAGTTAAATACAAGGGAGAAGGCACGCCTCTACCCAAAAGTCTATCAGTCCACTAGTCATGGTGCACGCACTCGTGCCGAGTACAAGGGACAGGCGGTAGCGACCCAGCCACCCGGTACCGGGACAGGTAACGTGCACGAAGATCACCCAGACTGGGACATTCGACAAAAATGTGCCTAACAGTATTAGAGACGACGTATTCATCGCAATAGGGCACAGGCGAGCGCTCCATCAAAGAGCGATGCGTCACACGAGTGTTTCCGATTCGGAGATAACAGAAAGCGACCTGAATCCGTCACGGCATTGGGAAATAGGTCCATTGGAACAGTCGTGGCACGATGGCACACAACTTGGGACTTGGAGC
The DNA here is from genome assembly GCA_963969495.1 of Ceratothoa steindachneri. Classification (NCBI taxonomy): domain Eukaryota; kingdom Metazoa; phylum Arthropoda; class Malacostraca; order Isopoda; family Cymothoidae; genus Ceratothoa; species Ceratothoa steindachneri. The sequence goes on along the minus strand of OZ018321.1, from coordinate 72,594,696 downwards.
CATCCGTACACACTGGTACGGTTCCAGGGTGACACGAGGTGTGCTTCAAAAAGGGCAAAGGCAATACTCCCGGCGCTGTACAAGCTTTGGGAGTAGAGGCGTGGCGACAAATAGCCAAATGTGGTACCCACCAGGGTGGCGTCCTGGGCAAAACCAGGGGCGCCACCGGCCCGAGAGCTATATGTAGCTCTTGAAGGAGTTTCCTAGCCCTAACCTCAAAGGGCTTAGGGTATGACTAGCGTCTCTCGGCGGCATAGGCACCGTCGAGATCAGCTGCAGATGCAGTGAGAGCTGTTGGCGACTGAGGGAGGCGCCGGGTTTGCGCGTACAGGCGAATTATGTACTGCACGCGGCGCAGAGCGAGTGGCATCTACCCAGCTTCAACCAAGAGGCTCTCAATGAGGGAAGTGCAGAAGACACCGTTCGCCCAGCGAAGGCCGGTGTGGTGGATCGAGTCCACCTTCCGGAATACACACTCAGCTGAGGATGCCTAAAACTCGCATCCGTAGTCGAGATAGAACGAAAAAATTATCGCTAGAAAAGTAAGGAAGTAGGCCTATCAGCAACCTAAGCGCTGAACGTCACGGAACAGAGAATATCCATGGCGCGGGTACAGGAGACCCTAAGTCTGCGAATATGAGCCTTTCAGGTGAGACGTTGGTCGAATACAAGACCAAAAATCGGTGCGACTCAACCACATCCAGGCGCACCCCATGAAGAAACGAATCTGGGTCGGGGTAAAGCCGTGGATGGTGGCATAAGTGCACCACCTTAGTCTTGGACAAAGAAAACTGAAACCTGTGCGCTTCGGCATAGCGAGAGACGTGGTTCAATGCCTGTTGGAGTCGACGCCCCAGAGTTGGCATCTGGGTCACGCCAAAAGAGATCGAAAGGTCGTCCACGTAGAGCGTAGCAAGAATATTTTCTGGCAGCACCAAGGTGATGCCGTTGATGCTCAGGGCAAAGAGTGTGACACTGAGGACACTTCCCTGCGGGACACCCTCTTCCTGCTCCTTTGGGCCAGAGAGAGCTCCCCCAAGCCGTACGCGGAATCGAAGATCTCGCAAAAACTCAGATATAAAGACTGGGAGGCGTCTCCTTGCTCCCATCGTGTGGAGAGTCTCCCTGATACCTTATCGCCATGCGGTATCATAGGCCTTCTCCAGATAGAAAAATAACGTGGCGTAGTGCTGTCTACGAAGGAAAGTTTCGAAGACGTCATTTTAGAGTCGGATCAGAGCATCCAACGATGAGTGAAACTTGCGGAAGCCGCACTGTGTAGAAGACGGATGGCCTCCGCTGTCGGGGAAAAAGGCTAGTCTAACATTTACCAATTTCTCCAACAAAGTGCACACGCAAGAGGTTAGAGAGATTGGGCGGAAACCGGTCGGAACAGAGTCATCTCTCCCCGGCTTGCGAAAGGGCAGCTCAGTAGTGATTCGCAAGGAAAACTGGCAGAAAACACTCCACCAAGATCCTGTTGAACAAATATAACATAAAGGCCATTCCTCGCTCACCCAGGTGTCGAAGCATGGCAAAAGGGATATCGTCCGGACCATGGGCGGTGTCCGCGCACGAAGCAAGAGCGGAACGCAACTCACTCACAGTAAACCTGTCGTTGAGGGGTCTCCGCCTCTGTAGGTAGAGTCCAGCCGGCGGCCTTTCGCAACACCACGACGTGCATTGAATGCTGGCGAAGCAGCATCCCGGCTAGAGAATGCGGAAAAAGCGGTCGCGAAGGATTCCGCCACGGACGCGGGGTCTGAGATTGCGGGCCCATTCTCCTGGAGAACGGGAGAGGGGTCCTGCGAGAACTTGCCCCGAATCCTTTTGACTCGCTTACACACCTCTGCTAAAGGGGTCTTCCCGTTAGGTAAAGACACGTATGCCCGCCAAGAAGAGCGGCGGGTGTGATTCGAAATATACCGGAACCTAGCCCTAGCCTGACGAAATTCACCGATAGTGAAATCATTCGGGGCCACGCTTATAGCACATCTAGGCATAACGCTTCTGTTTGAGGGCCGTCCTACACTCGAGCGACCACCATGGGAGTGGTCGGCGTGCAAAACAGCCAGACGTTCTAGGAATAGTAGTCAGGCCCGCGGCAATGAGGTTGCCGGCGAAGAACTTAACGGCCTCATCTACCGACCTAAACTCCTCGACTGAGATAGAGAATTCAGTCATTTCCTGAAATACAGGCCATGGTTCCCGCGCAAAGCTCTACCGAGGTGGGCTCTCAGGCGGAAGTTGCCCTAAAAATGATATTTGATTGGAAAGTGATCACTACCATGGAGGTCATCGACCACCTCCCAATCAAAATCAGGCTGTGCATCCGAAGAGCACAAAGATAGGTCAAGGCAAGAAAATGAAGCGGTTCTCGGACAGTGATGCGTAAACTCATCCAAGTTTAGGACACCCATCTCAAGCTTTTCGATCAGATCGGCAAGGACTTATCCCCTGGGATTTATTGAGTAATCTCCCCAGAGAGGATGCCTGCCGTTCAGATCTCCAAGCAAGAGAAAGGGCCGCGGCAACCGTGCCACGACGCAGTGGAAGTCCCCAAGAAATGATAGTATACCTCCTATCCAGGTGCAGCTGCATAGCCACTGCCTGAAATGAGGTATCTAAAGAGAAAGGAAGAACAGAGACATCATCCTGGGTGTAAACCCCGCATGCCCCATCTCGGCCATCCCGTGGTTGTGGGGTTGCAAGACCCTTATACCCCGGAAGGGCGGGCAGGGGGCACGCGCCTAGCATGGTCTCCTGCAAAACGATAGCTAACGGGGAACGGGACGAGACGAGCCTCCGCAGCTCCTCCCAGCTGGCCCAGAGTCCACGGTAATTCCATTGAAGGAATATACTCTCCAGGCCTAGCTCGAAGGAGACACAGGGGCCCTCCTCAAACAGAAGACCCTCACGGGAATGGCCGTACGCTTCCAGGAGGCAGAACCCCGGGCGCTGTTGGCCGGACAAAGCGCTGAGGGCGCTGTCGCCTTCGAGGACTTATTGGGGGAGGTTGGGCTCGCCATGTTAGTCTTTTCCTCCCTCCGTCTCGAAACCTTAGGCGGGTGTTGCGGCTTCGGAGGCCGGGGGCCCTCTTTTAGAGGAACCACCTTTTCCGAGCCACTCGCTCCACCACTATGCGTGGGCGAAGGAGACGAAGCTCCTTTATTGCTGTTTCCCTTTAGGAGAACAGCTTTAGGAACCCCGGAAGATGGCTAAGCGACCAAATTCAGGTGTGTTGCCTCCTGTGAGTGTAACGACTCGGTGGAGGCGCGTGGCCGTTTCGGCTAACGGAAAACGGTCACGCTGGGGCAAAAGCGGATGGCTCTGGTTTTATGGTTTTAGCCAGGGGTGAGTAGGAACCCTTTTTGCCGCAAGCTTTACCAGGGGAGCGCCCGAGTTGAGTAGAGACCCGTAGAAGGGCTTTAAATGGGCACCGAAACAACCGTGCTCGTTGGCCTGGATGGGCCAGGAGCAGAGGGTGCCTTTCAAACTATTGAGTCATATGAAGTCCCAGGCAGAGCCGAGCGCGCCAGGACCAAGTCCTTAGCCTCGCGGAATGTGAGGCGACCCTGGGCCTGAACGGCCAGGATCTCTTTCTCAAGGAAATATGCACCACATTGCTTCGAAGAAGCAGGGTGTGACTCTCTACAATTGACACACTTGGTCACACACGATTTGGACTCATCGTGTGCGGCCTTGGAGCAATTTACACAAACTTCGGGTGACCCCAGCTTTGCACGTCTACAAGAACGATTTGTATGGACGAAGCGGTGATAGTTATAGCACCGCCGCGGCAGTGGCAGGAATGCCTTCACGCGGTAGCGGTACCAGCCGGCTTGCACCGACTCAGGACGCTTGTCCCAGTCGAACGTGACGAAGAGTGTAGGGGTGGGTCTCGAGGCCCCTCCCTGTTTTCTCACCACACGTTCGACCTTGACCGCCCCATGGTCGGCCAGCTCTAATGTGATGCCCTTAATGGAGTATTGAACGAGTTTCCTCGCATAAACTACTCCTTTCACAAAGTTCATGGTAGAATGAGGCGTCACACTCACCGGGGTGCCATGAAGTGTCCGAAGAGCAGTTATCTTGGCCACCTCGGGGGGGTTCGCCGAATTCGCCAGAAGGCTCCCGCCTGAGAAACGGGTCACCTTCGGCTCCCTACCAATTGCATTAGCTAATCCTCTCCTCTGATGGATCATGTTGCCCTTGGACAACATGGTGCCATCAGTGGAAGGAATAACGAGGAAGTGTTTGAAGCCAGCGGGCTTGAAAACGCCATGTAACCTCTGAATCAGGGGCCCCGATGTCATCGAGGCTTCGCCCTGTGCACCTTTGGTCTTAGTCAGGGGCTCCGCAACAAGGGGGGGGGCAGAGGGGCCGGATGTGCCGATATTGGCTTGGTCGCATACCAAAGTGGCAGCAGACCCATCCGTCCCCACAGCCCCGTCAGATGGAGAGGAGCCCCGAGTCTTCAAGTCCTTTTTGTCTTAGTCTTTTTCCTTTTTGGAGAGGAGGGTGGTGAATGAACCTGCTTCTCACCTCCACCAGCAGAAGCCCCTAGGCCAGATGGACCAGCCTCAGCTAGGTCCCTCTCCGAACTGGAGAAGGTCCTGGTGGTCGCAGGGGCACCGGTCGGAGGAGATCCCTCCCCTCCTTGTACTGACTCAGAAACCCTAGCCGTTTGAGTTGGACCTTGTATAAGGGCGGATTCGGGTTCGGTGTTTGGCGCCAAGCCCGGAGTCCCCCCCATGGAAGGCCCTACCGTCTGAGACTGGGTTTCCTCAAGGACCATGTCGATCACATGAGGGACCTCTAGTTTGCCATCCCCTCCCAGGACATCGCAGGTCCCCTTGGCAGTGTCGCCAGTCTTGTGTGGGGAGGCATAGGCCTTGACCCCGGCAAGGTTTAAAATTCTTGCCAGCAGGTCTTCGTAGGGAAGCGACCGAAGTGGCCTGGCTTCCCTCTCCCCCCCCCCCCCAAAGGGGGTTTGCCCTACCAAGCCGCTTACACGATGGGCGGTCGGCAATGGGCTGCCTGCTGGCTTTCTTGAAAGTCTGATTAAAAAAAAAAGGAGGGACTTCTGCTGGAAATAGGGAGGTGCCCAAAAGCACCTCCAGAGAAGGGGGTGAGGAAGAGTCCCCTTCACCCGTAGGCGTAGGAGAGGAGTAAGCCTTCTCTCCGGTTAAATAAATATGGAGGGTCCCCTGCGCAAGCACAGGGGGGGTGACCTCCATTTTTTCGGTGGAACTGCCCGAGGGCGGCTCCGTCGATGTACAAGGGGGAATGGGGAGAGATTTTTTTTTTAAGGGGGGGGGTATTTTCCTACATTAGCATGGTAACCCTTTTTTATACGGGACGTAATAGCTCATCATCTCTCGCAGTTGCCCGCACTACAAGAGGTGCTTACAGGCTTGGCAGAGCCAGGTCCCGCCATTTGGGACCACCCCCTTCTGCCTGGTGGCCTGGCAGTCCATCGGCATGGCGGCTGCCCCTTGAACACGGCGTAAAACTGAGTGTGAAGAGGAAAGGAAAAGGGATGTGAGGAAGGTATGGGTGGGGATGAAGCAGGTTGTTAAAAGCCAGCCACCCCAGACCGGAGCTCAGTGGTTAGAAAACATTGTCCCCTCCCCCATCAGCCCTGATCCGGGACGGTTGACTAAGAAGAAGGTCAGCATCTACCCTGTGAAATTAGAGGCTGACCAGAGAGAGTTGTGGGAGAGGTTGTATGAAAAGCAAGGAAACAAGTGTTTTGAATGAAGGAGAGGAGGCTAAGCTGGGGTCGGACAGGGTGCTGAGTCCCGTCAGCACGGTGGCCAGGATGGCAAATCGCCGTGCTTCTTACGGGGACGCTTTAAGCGAAAGCAACAAATTTCAACGCTCCACGATTGCCGCCGCAGGTTTGCTTGCTCGTCTCCTCCTGCGCCGAGGAGAGCTCGACCTTTCCCCCACTCTGCAGCATACTTTCTTCTTATGCTTGCATTGGTTTTAATTCTTTGGTTTTGCTTTCGGGAGGGGGAGGAGCGTATTTTTGTTTTAGTGTTCGTGTGAATTTATTTTGTTTTTTAATATAGTCTAGCATTAGCCTGAAAATGAATTATGGCGACATATGCCATTGTTGGCAGTAGTCAGATAAGTGCTATTAAAGTATTTCTAAGGAACCAATTTGCATCGTATTTTAGAGGGATAGAGGTGGGAATCATAGGACTATGATAAATAGAGAATATTTATCAGTTAAACTTACGCCTAACTTTACCCAGTTCCTATTGCTTTGGCATCTCATTCGATTATATTCATTCACTTCGCCTTATACATATAGATTTCTTCCTTCCCCTCCCAAGGTCGAATAAAATTATCATAATTTCAATACTCATTTAATTTTTTGTCTCGTCACCGCAACTCGCAAAATCTTCCAGATCTCTTATTATGTATATTTTCATGTATTTTAACTTTACACGCAAGGTGGCGTCAAGTGTAGCATGGACAACTATGTTGCAGGTGACATCTATTAAATTGCATATCAACACTTTCTTTCCAAGCCTTTTTTCTCAGGGTTCTGGCGCAGAGGCCCTCGTTGTTTTTTGCTTCTTAGTTCTAAGTATATAAAATTGGTAAATAACAATTTTCTGAAAACTATTTCCAACATACCTTTTAGAAAACATCTCAAAAACATAAAAAAGTGCATAGGCCGACGTTCGTGTTTGCATTTTTTAGCAAGTAATTAGTGACTCATACGTTAATGACCTGGTAAATAGCAATTTGCGCTTTTTCAAATATTTTGTCATAATCGGTGAGTTAAATAATATTAACTAGTGACTTAAAACTGAAATTGTATTATTTTAATTGATTGCGCCGAAATAGAATATTAAGCTGGGAAAAGATTTCGGGAAAAGGTGAATTGAGAAGAGGCAATGAATGAATGATCTGTGTCTCATCATTCTCATATAGCCAAGCAGGTGTTTAGTGGAGAAATTCTACGTAGCAGAGCAGTTGGTTAAAGAATACCCCCCCACCACTTCACAATATTGTATTATCATATAATAGTAGTGTAATGGGTTATTAAACTCTCCTAATATGATTCAAACAAACTATTTGATGATGGAAGTGTTTTGATGAAGGGGTGAGAGGCATCTTAGGTGCTCTGGCAATGCGTTATATTTTTGCGTTTTAAATAACACAGGCCTGCGTTTGGAAAAAAAAATTATGTTTCCCAGGATTTCTTTGTGGTTTCTTAATGAATCCAACCTCGTGAGCTCAAAAATGAATGTATATTTGTTCAATCAGGTCAGATTTTCTCAGTACAGCATACACCATTTTCATTGAGATTACCTCATTTTTTCTGAATTTTTTTTTTTAAACTTTCTCTATCTAATAATGCATTATTACTGTTATATCATATAAACAGGAATACACGTATGTAAACTATAATTCTTTTAATAAACAAAAAATAAAAGAATGCAACCTAATAAAGAAAATAATTATAATTTCGAAGAACAGGCGCCCTTGACGATTTTCGTTTGTGCCTGTCATCTGGTGCATCACGCTTCAAACACCAACAGTAGTCAGCAAGCATGTTTCCGTTCCATTTACACTGGTACCTGGATTCCATTGTTTTTATGTCCTGGTGGAATCTGTGCCCCTGTTCTTTACTGTAATCCCCGCAGTTGTCGAGAAAATAATCCAGATGAGACTGTAAAAAGTGTATCTTTATAGACATTCGAGCTCCCAAATGTTTGAGACTTGTTAAGAGCTGATTGACCAGGGCAACATATTCTTCAAGGCTTCTTTTATTGCCTAGAAAATTGTTAACTAGAGCTTTAAAAGCTTTCCAGGCATCTTTTTCTATGTCCTTCATTGATGCATCAAATTGCTGATCAAGTTCCTGATTTGAAGTCCATCAAAAATTCCCCCAATCTAATTTTAAATGCTTCTCGTGGAGGCCAAACCTTCTTCTCATAGTGCATACTATCTGCACGACTGTCCCATAAACATAGAAAACAGGGATGCTTCGTGTAGCCTGTTTGCGTCCCAAGCCTAAGAGACACTACCTGAAAAAAATTTAGCACGGTATGTAAATTCAGTGTAATATTTCTAAAAAAAAATTCAAAGTAATATTTCTTAAAACAATAAGAATATGAATATGTACTGAAAAATCCTGTATGACAATTCATTAAATCATCGTATTGGAACTAATTGGATATATGTACATCTTATTTTTAGTTTATTGAGTTGTGTTGTATACCTTCTCAATTAGGATAAGTTCCCCATTAACCCAATAGGATGCATTAACCTATAGGGACACACTTCAACAAAAAATATAACTCAAAAATGACTCATGATTTTCAGATTTGCATTCTTGTAAAATGTAAGTTGACCAAAAGGTGTATACAAGTATTAACAATTAAAAATGAAAATGTCAATATCAAAAAGCTTAGAAATGCCAAGTGTAAAATGATCTTACCTTTAAGTCACCACATATCCTCCACTTATAGCTAGAGTAATTTATTTCATCCAGCAATTTTTTCATATTTTCATAACTTTCAGTAAGTGGATGTAATGGTCTATAGTAACGGAAGCTATCTTGTTACCAATATTCAGTAACACAGCTTTTAAACTTCTACTGGAGGAATCTATGAACAGTCTCCATTCTAATAGGTTGTAGGGAATTCCAAGGGCCTCAACGAGTCCTTTAATATTGGCGCAGTATACTAAAGAGCTCGAAGAATGCTGTAAAAAAATAGCTTCGAAACTCTTTTTCTCTATTTCTGTACCCCCCTAAATGTTGTTTCTTAAGCGAGAAGATTACTTTCACGAAGTCGAGAGCTACGAAGTTGTGTATTTGCCTTTGAAACCCCCAGATCCCTGGTCAGGTCATTTAACTGAACTTGAGTGAATGGTCTTGCGACTATATCATGTGTGGAAACCTGATAAGACTCAGATGTGTCATAATCTTGGTCAACTTCCATATTAATCTCTTCATGTACCTCTATATGTTCAGGGGGAGAAGGTATATGAATTCCTAGGCCATGGGGCAGGGGTTTGATGGCAGAAGGAACATCCGGATATGCCACACTATGTTTATTCTTCTTATTTATACCTGTGGAAAATATAATTGCATATTACATAAAGAAATTGATTTGGAGTTGCAGATAGTACATAAATGTTTAGTAAAAGATATGTTCATGCTGAAGTGAACTATGTTAGTTTTTAATTTTATGCTAATTCTATGCATAATAATGACATTTTCAGGAGCCAGTATAATAGAGAAAGCTTAAATACTTGATACAATGCTCACCTTTAAGATTTGTCATGCAAAAATAGCATTCCGTAGTGTAATCCTTGCCATCTCTCCACACCATGGCAACACCAAAAGAGAGGGACTTCTGTTCGCCCTGACTCCAGCGTCTTAAACTTATGTAGCATCCCTTACAGCAGATATGTGGTGTGAAACTTTTATCTTGATCTCTTAGCCTTACTCCAAAAAATGCATGATACAAAGATTTAATTACAGGAGGGATTGTACTTTGCTGCTCGGGAAAAGTCACTTTGCCGCAAACATAGCAAAATCTGTCGGAGCTATTCTTACATTTTCTGTTAATTTTTAACTCAACCACTATTATTATTATTCTTATTATTATAATGGTAAGCAATTTTTAACCTGCAAAATATAAACCTATTTGCATAATTACTTAAAATGTACACAAAATTTACTGCGAATAGAGCAGTGCAAAAACTATTGAAATTTGATGTAATATAGGAGATGTATAAACTATAAAATTATGATCAACCCCTGTACCGCAAAAACTGGAGGTGATAGAGAAAAACGGATGACAGATTCGGATTTAGGAGGTCAATTTTATTAAGAAACACTATAGAAAACCTAAGGTACATTTTTGACGCAGACCAGTGTAATTGATTTCGGAATTTGAAACAGTGGTATTATCTACCTACCAATTCAATACTACATATAACCACATCATGGCAGACTCCAACTCATACTACTGTCCCTATGTTTACCTATGTAACTAAAAAGAGAAACGAATGATGTGAAATAATGCACGCTTTTGTTGATTTTTTTTTTGCTTTATATATGAACTATACAATAACAATAACTAAAGATTTCCAAGAAGTCAATTGTGATGCGGGAATTTGGTCATACCACGTCATCATTGAAACTAAAACGGATCATCAATCATCCCCGCAGCTCAGATACATAAATATTAAAAATTATGTACCATCTATATACCGATGGTAATTTTTAACCCCACGCGACAAATTCATTTGATGCAATCCCTAATCGCGCAAAGTTGACCGGTTTCTAGCCTAGCCTGACTCTTTTCTGCCCTTGTAACATTTTAAGTGAAGTTTATTAAATCAAAAATATATACGACTACAAAAAACAAAACTCAGAAATCACAATTCAACTGCTTTTAATGAAATAATTGTTTCAAGCCTGCAAAAGTGCGACTTATAGAGAGCATGAAGCATAATAATAAAATATGAGGGATAGCTTATTGGAAGTCTTATCCAATCTTATAAATAGATATCGGTGAGCTAAAAGATACTTTTAATCAGGCAATGGTTTCTCTATTAAAATCTAAAAAAAAGCAGCCATGGTTAAATTTTTAGAAATTCTCTGAAATTCGCCAATTATAATAATTTTAAAAAGGAACTCGAAACTAAATTTCCGCCCTTTCAAAATATCACGTTGCTAAAATATAGTTATAGAAGAAGATATATAAAAATAAATTTTCTGAACTTCACCATTGTAATTCTTTGGGTTTTAAAAATTTCACAAAACTTCGATACTTATATTTATCTATGAACTTCACCATTTTGGTTTTGATATCATAAAAGAATTATTAGAAATAACTTTGATAAAAAATCATAAGTCATAACCAAACTAAGAGGAAATTATTATTCAAATACTAAAAAAAAATCCCATTCTTAAATTATAGAGTTAGTGATGATGATAACCTTAGATATCTTAAATATACTGTCAAATCTATTTGGTTTGGTTAGTAACTAAATAGGAATAAAATTTAAAGAATATTGAAGTGTTCCTCCAATACTTGATCTACCAACCTTTTTTCACTACACTTTGATCGTAAGGACTCACATTGAGATAATAATGATTTGTAACTTTATTAGAAAAAAATGCATATTAAAACTAAAAATAAGAACACAATAAAACATTATATTCAATATTTAGCGGAAAACAACTTTAACAACATTAAAAAAATCAGAGTACCGAACGTAACGTAACGTAACGTACACTAACCTAACCTAACCTAACATAACATAACCTAACCTAACCTAGGTTAGGCTATGTACTCTGATTTTATGAATGAAGTTAAAGTTGTTTCCCGCTAATTATAAAAAAAAAACAATTTTAGCATTTAGTTCTAATATACATTTTTTGCTGATAAACTTACAAATAATTATTATTTCAATGTAACCTCCTTACAATAAAAGTGTAGTTAAAAAGCTAATAAATGAAAAAAGTTGGTATAACAGGTATTAGAAGAAAACAAAAGGGCAGAACATCTATTGTAAAAGCACCGATATTAAAACCACCAAAATATATATATGCTTGAAATTTTATGATATTGCTAATATAAATTGGTATATATATATATATATATATATATATATATATATATATATATATATATATATATATATATATATATATATATATATATATATATATATATATATATATATATATATATATAAAAGGATATAAACAGCTAAGGGTACAAGTTTCAATGAATTTAAAGGCATTACAATCAAAGTGGATTGAGCATTTTACAGTAAAATAAATGTGAAAGTCACCTCACGTGAATAGAAATGGATCATCAAGTAATCTATTTACACGGAAGGTGAAAACAAACTTTCTCCAAGGTCTAAATCGGCAGGATTTTGAAGAAGCGAAGTCATTAAAACTTGAGTCTTTTTCTTCATATCGTCGTCACTGGCAAACGCGCTTGGAATGACAACAAGGGAGTGATTGATTTATTGTGAGGAAGAAGATAACTTCGGCGGTAACCTGCGAAAATGTAACTGTTGCCAGAGTTTGAAAATGATAGAAAAACGACGAATAAATCGAGAAATGAATGAACTTTAATCTGAAAATGAGAGAAATGGGAGGGGTGTGAAAGATACAGACATAACACAGGATTTGAAAGAAGCGAAATTGATAAAGAGTTGCCAAACGATTACAACTAAGAAACGTTCTATGAAGTAGAAAAGTTGTATTTTATAGACTCTAATATATTTTAAGTTATTTGAATAACTACGAAAAGAAAATAATAAAGGGAGATAGAAATAGGACTGCATTTGGTTGTCAAAAGCTTCAAGTGTAATGTAGATTACACCATAATGCATGGCATCATTTAAAAAAAGCTGTTTTTCTTATTTATAATTAATTAGTTTGAAACCTTGTTACCCATTATAAAGCCATTGGCAGTTTTAAATAGTAACGTCTCTGGACACGTCTTAAAAAGAAGAAAACCGAAAAGTGACCTAAGCAAACCGAGAGGAAACAGGGTCAACACACCTAAGTCGCGTGCTCTCAATGGTTCTGACTTATGACCATGTGACCTTACAACCTTTAAAACTTTCAATAATTCCAGAACAAACCTTGGGAGAAGCTTGGCAATTACATCATTCAAAAGAGAATGTAAAACAACAAGAGGGTTTCAAATTTCTCTCTAATCGGCCGAATAGCTACGATGTTATTGCCAAAAGACTCATTGAAAAGGACCGCCATAGTAACTTATAGAGTCGCGACTACGCGAGAATATGAGAACAAAACTTTCCTTCTAAGTAGGTCAACGAAATGTTTCTAAACTGCTCGCCTCATCTTCAAGCTGTACATTTTTTTTTTTTTAGGAGCCCATCTGGCGACTGCTCACCTGGGCCTTAGTCGCCGGAATCACGACAGCCTAGCACTAGGCTACTTTAAAATAAGAATAGCAATGATGAAAATTGAAAAAAACGTAACAACTAGGAAGCAATCTCCGGCGTCAGGGGGAGGTAATCCTCACCCCGGCGCAGGAGCGTAAAACATACAAAGAAAACAATAACATAAAAATAAACAAATAAAACCTACTTAAATAAAGAAGAGAAGCCCAGGTAACTCCCAAAAGTCAACAAGTCCCCAAGTCAATGTGCACGAACTCGTCCCGAGTACAAGGGACAGGCGGTAGCTAATCTGCCCATCCCGGTACCACGACAGGTATCGTGGGCGAAGATCACCCAGATTGTGACATTCGACAAGAATGTGCCTAACAGTCTGGGGGACGACGCAGACGTCACAATAGGGCGCTGGTGAGCGCTCCATCAGATAGAGATGCGTCACACGAGTGTTTGCGATTCGGAGACGACAGAAAGCGACATGAAGCCGTGGCGGCATTGGGGGATAGGTCCATGAGAACACTCGCGGCACAATAAAACGCAACTTTAAGTTTCCTTTGACCGTCTCCAATCTTCTTTGCCAAGCAGTCCGAAGAGCTGCCTGTATTTCTGGCATGTAGTCGGTGTGAGGAAGAGCGAAACGCTGGTCTGGTCGCAGAGTCCTTGCGGACTCTTTGGCGCCCTCATCGGCGCTCTAATTACCATCAATTCTTACATGTCCAGGAACCAAGCAGAAGAGAATCACGACATCCACCCGGCTCGCCAAAACCGTGGCATCAAGGATATCGTGAACCAGGGGATGCGGAGATTCCAAAGCATCGAGAGCACTCAGGGTGTTTTGTGAGTCGCTATAGATCACAATCCGGTTTCCAAACCGGGAACGTCGCGTAATCTCCCGTACCGAGTGGTGTATTGCCACCAGTTCGGCCGTGAAGACAGACGCAGCGCCTGGCAGAGCCATGCTGACTTCAAACAGAGGGGAAAAGGCGTGCAATCCGACCCCCTCTTGGGACTTGGAGCCATCCGTATACACTGGCACGGTTCCAGCGTGACACGAGGTGTGCTACAAAAAGGTCGAGCGCAATACTCTCGGCGCCGTACAAGCTTTGGGAGCAGAGGCGTGGCGAGAAATAACCAAATGTGGTACCATCCAGGGTGGAATCCTGGGCAAAACCAGGGGTGTCACCGGCCTGAGAGATATACCTAGCTCTCGAAGCAGTTTCCTTGCCCTAAACCCCAAGGGCTTATTGTATGACTGGCGTCTCTCGGCGGCATAGGCACCGTCGAGATCAGCTGCAGAGGCAGTGAGAGCTTTTGGTGACTGAGGGAGGCACCGGGCTCGCGCGCGATGCACTGCACGTGGAGTAGAGAGAGTGGCATCTCCCCAGCATCGAACAACAGGCTCTCAATTAGGGAAGAGCGAAAGGCACGAGTTGCAAGGCAAAGGCCGGGGTGGTGGATCGAGTCCACCTTCCGCAATAAACGCTCGGCTGCGGATGCATAAAATTCGTATCCGTAGTCGAGTTTTGAACGAACAAACGATCAATAAAAAAGGAGGGCAGTAGCCCTATCAGTGCTCCAAGCGCTGAACGTTACGAAACGGATAATGTCCATGGCGTGGATACAAGAGACCCTAAGGCTGCAAATATGAGCCTCCCAGGTGAGCCGTCTGTTGAATGCAAGACCAAGGAAATCGTGCGACTCAACCACATCCAGGCGCACCTCATTAAGAAACAAATCTGGGTCGGTATGGAGCCGTGGATGGCGGAAGAAGTGCACCACCTTAGTCTTGGCCAAAGAAAACTGAAACCTGTGCGCTTCGGCATAGCGAGAGACGCGGTTCAATGTCTGTTGGAGTCGATGCTCCAGATTTGGCATCTGGGCCCCGCCAAAAGAGATCGAAAAGTCGTCCACGTAGAGCGTAGCGAGAACATCTTCTGGCAGCACCGAGGTGATGCCGTTGATGCTCAGGGCAAAGAGTGTGACACTGAGGACACTTCCCTGCGGGACACCCTCTTCCTGCTCCTTTAGGCCGGAGAGGGCTCCCCCCACCACTACGCGGAATCGATGATCTCGCAAAAATTCAGATATAAACATTGGGAGGCGTCCCCTCGCCCCCATCGTGTGTAGAGTCTTTATGATACCGTATCACCATGCGGTATCATAGGCCTTCTCCAGATCGAAAAACACATTGGCGTAGTGCTGTCTACGAAGAAGGCCTCGCAGACGGCATTTTCTGTGCAGAAGAGAGATGGCCTTCGTTGCCTAGGAAAAAGGCTAATCTAACATTTACCAATTTCTCCATCAACTTGCCACGCAAGAGGTTAGAGAGATTGGGCAGAAACCGGCCGGAGTAGAGTGATCTCTCCTCGGTTTGCCAAAGGCGAGCACAGTTGCGATTCGCCAGGATTCTGGGAGGAAACTCTTCACCCAGATCCTGTTTAACAAATCTAACAGAAAGGCCATGCTCGCTCACCCAGGTGTCGAAGCATAACGTACGGGACATCGGCGGTACGCGGTGTCCGCGCACGGTGCAAGAGCGGAGCGCAACTTACTCACAGTAAACCTGTCGTTGAAGGGTTCTCCACCTCTTGAGGTAAAGTCCAGCCGGCGGCCTTCCGCGACACCATGAGGGGCATTGAATGCTGGAGGAGCAGCATCTCGGCTAGAAAATGCGGAAAAAGCGGTCGCGAAGGATTCCGCCACGGATGCGGGGTCCGAGATTGCGGTCCCATTCTCCTGGAAAAGGGGAGGGGGCTCCTGCGAGAACTTGCCCTAAATGCTTTTGACTCACTTCCACATCTCTGCTAAAGAGGTCTTCCCGTTAAGTGAAGACACGTATGCTCGCCAAGAAGAGCGGCGGGCGTGCTTCGAAATATACCGGAACCTAGCCCTAGCCCGACGAAATTCAGCGACAGTGAAATCATTCGAGCGGTGCATGTAGGCATAACGCGTCTGTTTGAGGGCCGTCTCACACTCGGCCCCTCAACATAGAAGGGGTCGGCGTGCAAAACAGCTAGACGTTCTAGGAATAATAGTTAGGCCCGCGGCGATGAGGTTGCCAGAGAAGAACTCAACGGCCTCATCTACCGACCCAAACTCCTCGACTGAGATAAAGAATTCAGTCATTTCCTGAAAAGCAGGCCACCGCGCCCGCGCCAAGCACCACCGAGGTGGGCTCTCAGGCGGCAGTTGCCCTGAAAATTATATTTGAATTGGAAAGTGATCACTACCATGGAGGTCATCGACCAACCCCCAATCAAAATTAGGCTGTGCATCCAAAGAGCACAAAGATAGGTCAAGGAAAGAAAATGAAGCGGTTCTCTGAAAGTGATGCGTAAACTCATCCACGCTTATGACATCCATCTCAAGCTCTTCGATCAGATCGGCAAGGACTTGTTCCCTGGGATTTATTGAGTAATCTCCCCAGAGAGGACGCCTGCCGTTCAGATCTCCAAGCAAGAGAAAGGGCCTTGGCAACCGTACCACGACGCGGTGGAAGTCCCTCGCGTCGAAGTCAGCTAACGGTGGAATGTACCCAGATTCAAGATGTACAATGAGCATTGTGATTCACTCACCTATACAAAACCAATGAAAATGGAAGTGAACAATAATGATAATAATAAAATGAATAAAGGGATTAAAAATATACGTAAATTATTAATTCTTTTGGACAAGAGATCAGGCTAGGATGGATTGCGTATTACATGTGTGTGTAGATATTAATCTAGTTGAGAAGTGCTAATGGTAAAGTTTCCTGAGGATAGATTCAAGGTAGGAAGGGCCGTAAATTAGAGCCGACTCGACAATCTGCTGCCTGATAACTATTACCATTTGAGCGATGGCTTTGTTATGAGATGTAATTAAAGAGGTTATTAGAATTGTTTCCAATTAAATGGTGAAAAAAGGGCACTGGTGAATATAGCAAATAGTGAAACAAACAACAAAAATTGTATGAATATAGGTTAGTGCCAATAAAAGAATTTTATAAGATTTAGTTTGATTAATATTTAACAGCAAATGTCTATCAGCAAGCATGATATGTGTCTTGTTTATTTCTTTCCTTTCTAACCTAACCCTATCTACCTTCCCCACCTAAACTGACTCAGTTTATAAAGATAAGCTTCCATGAATATAAAGTGGTAAAGATTAGTTGCCCTTTGGTACACTCTCGCTCTGCTCATCATTACAACGTTAAAACCATTTAATAACATTTTCCGGCCAAATGACTTGACAAAATTCTAAAATATTTTCATAATTTTTATCGTTGCTGCCTTACATTCATAAACCCACTTTTAGTCATGCTTGTGAGGTTTATTTTCTCCACCTGTGTACGATCTAACAATCTTAAATGACGCTATAAAGCACATTTAAACTAATTGTAAATTCAGCAGAAAAATATCCCCAACAAAAGACGCAAATACTCCAAGTTTCATTACAGCCAAATCATAAATATCTCCAGACCAAAAATAGCGGTAAAATTTCATTCATGCTCCATTTGATAAAGGAAATCGCGAGCGTTATTGTACAGCTTATTGCTTGTGAGCGATGAGACGAAAGTGTTTATGAAAGCTTAAGTGTTCCGTTATGAAACAAACTTGAAAAATGCAATCGTTTTTTTCTCATAAACAAGAAGATTTTTGACTTCCTTCACTCCACCTCATTTGCGAAATTGAAATCCACTTTGAGCGACCTTTTTGGCTCAGGAAATATTAAGAACTCGTAAGCCGCATCTTTTTAAAGAATTGTAGAAAGCACAAAAGAGAATCTTGTTTGAAATTGGATTTTTTCAATGATGTCTAAGCAGCACTCTTAACCATTCAATTTCCAATGAAAAGCTAATGCAAATTTCAAAAGTGATAATTTTTTACCACATGTATATACTACAACCCTAAAATTACTTCGTGCATACACTAACATTAATAAACTAAAATGGGATTTATTTACTCATAATTTTTCCTCAAATAAATTCCCTTCTCGAAAAGGATGCAATGGGAGGAGCGAGCCTCGTTGTTGTAGTCATTTTCATTATATACTTCTTTTTACTATTTATTTTCATATTTATCCACTTTTTTATATTCATGACACTCCTTTCCCTGATATTTTGTTGATAAAATATCCTCGTTGATTACACCACTTCCCTTCCTTTGTACAATTAATGGAATTTACCAACACCATTTAGACATACATTTGTCCACTACAATATTCCTCTCGAAAAAACGAAGAACCTGCGCAAACTAGGGGAATAACAAGCAAGGATTTCTTTCTCCAAAAATGTGATTTGTAGCTTACGCTCAACTTTAATAGCAATGGACGGCCTTATCTTACCAATTAATCCCGTAACTCTAAGTTTATTTATGGGGAAAAGAGAAAAGACGTCAAATATCGTACTATGTACACATTCACTTGCATACACACGGGGTTCCACACGCAGTTGGCGTACATATGACGGGTAGCTTCTGCGGAAGATAGCAATCGGGGGATACGACCTGTCTAGTTGTATCAGAGCTTTTCGGGGCGATAAGATTGGCCTTGACGTGTGGCAATATCGCTTTTTTTCATTAGAATCTCGATGAATGTTGCTTGTGTGAAATGAGCACAGCTTTCCTCTTCGGGGCTTTCTCGTAGGAACTGTAGTGTACCGAGATTTTCTTGTCTTTAAGGAGGTGTGGTGGGGCGTGCATGTAGTTGAGAAGCGAGTTGATGTCTAGTCGTTAAATTGTTATAATTTAACGAATGCTTGCACATTTTTTATGGAAAGAAAGAGGGATGAGAGATAGATGAAAAATATATAATTGAATAAATACTGAATACAAGAGGTCAAACTTTATTCCCCCAAGAAACAAATCCTACAAAATGGAACAGATCTTCAAAAGCGGTAACAGAAAAGACCAGCAGGACCTCTCGGAACTATCCTATTTAATGTACATTTATGAAGTGATAAGCAATCGTCCCAACGGTTCTTGAGCCCAATTCAATACCTTTACTTAATAAAATTCTCAGGTAGAAAATACCATTAGTCAATGACCATACAGGAATAACAAACCTCAACCAACCCTTAGGTTAAATTTTGCATGTATGAACCATTATATGAGTTATTTTATACTATATTATTGGTTACTTTATATAATTATCCTATGAATAGTGCGTATAAGAATTTTTGTATGGTGTTTTTTAGGGTACTCTTAATATTCCGGAAAATTTATCAATTCATAATTCCCACTGTAATTTAACCCAAAAAATAGAAAATAGCAAGAACTTCAGAAGTTAATCTGCGATAGCTTTTATATTTGAAACCGTGGCAGGTTCTATGAATAAGCAGATCTAAAAACGGAAGGGCGCAGTCCTTTTCTTTCTTGAAGGTGAATTATTTTGAAGGGACGAGACTGTTCACACATGTTAAAATAATCTACATTTAGATGGTTAGGCTATGAACTCCACATCGTTCACATACCTGAGCCAAATTAAGGGTGTATCGGTAATTAAAAAAAAATAACGCTGGTTTCAAAAATATTTTTCCAAGGTTAAAGGTTTTACAACTGATTTAGAATCATTTTTACATGCTGAATTTAAGAATATAATTAGTTTTCTTTGCTCAGGTCTGGTTTCTAAGATACGAGTATACTCGATTTATATTAGAACGTATATTCCAAAACAGCGCTATCACCCAATCATTTATGTCTGCTGTTTTGTCACATCTAGTGATGAGCAACCATACATAACCCATTTAATTTAGCACTAAATCATGCTAAATTCCCTGCCTGGTTGTCCATTACGGTAGTAATTGCAAACTTTCTTGGCAACCACAAAAGTCTTCAGTATGAGTAGGCAAATAATGAATTAATGAAGAATTTTGCAAACTTGTTGCGCGCGTGTCAGTGATAATGCATTTCCTTGTGTCTCACCTGGACTATTTTCCCGAGAGTTATGGAGACTTCGATGAAGAACAGGGTAAGGAGTGCTGTTACTAAGATATCCGTTTGATAGAAAAACGCTACCAAGGGTTTAGGATGTCAACTTTCTGGCTGACTACTGTTGGTGCCTGCAAGGCACAATTGGAAGTCCCTGAAGAGACCATTCATCCATGAGTGTCTTTTATCAATTAGAACATTCTGTAAACCTTCAGGGTATAAATCAATTCAAATTTACTATTGTATGTACATTCGCCTACAAATAGATCGAAATATAGGAATTTCTGGCATGTGATTATATCTCAAAAACTGATCTAATTAGATAAAATGAGCATAGTTTTCAGAATCAGCATGGAAAACTGGCTTCAACTCAGATAATATGTGTCAGACCTTGAGAAGAGCGTGGACAAGTGAAATTAAATTTAAAAATTCTATATACATACAAGTTTCCAATACACTCAATCGTCAGCTTGGAGAGATGGCTGTTACATACTCGTATCATCGAAATGCCTCGCCCATCTTCTTAGCCCTCTGGTAAGAACCATATCCAAATCACCTATAATTAACAACACTGATTTAATTACTAATCTCTCTGCATTACCATATCCATATGCTTTCACTCTGATCAGTTTGGATATGTGCTCCATTATAAAAAAATGCCCCGTCCTGGACTTGTTCAAATTTCTCAAAACCTACACTGAAAAATTTCCTCTCCAATTCAAATTTGATATTACTATTCATCTCATTTCCCTTTGCATTAATGACTCCTATGTTCACTTTCAATGGAAAATATTATCACAATTAGTTAGAAATGGCAATGGGGAATTGTCTCTCACCTTTCCTTGCAAACTTATATATGTTTTTTAGGATAATTACTTACCTTTAATTACCGACACATCCTAAATTTAGTGAAAATATGTAGATGCTGTGGTTTGTTTGTGGCCTAATCATCTATATATAGGTTCATTTTTAATAAAAGGACGGCGCACTTACCCTTTTCTGAGCTGCTTATTCATAGAACTTTCAGCGATTTCAAATTGAAAGGGTATCGCAAATCCAGTCACCTTAATCTCTTCTAACCAAAATAACAGTCAAAAGAGCTCTTTTTAATTCGATTGTTTTACCTGACCTGACAATTGTCTCTCTTGAATTCATGGACGAAGAAATTTATAATATAGAACAAAAAATTTGTTATCTCTCTCATTGTTTAGATACTTGTTTGGTAGAGTACTCTCTAAAACGTGTTCTCTCATCCTATTAATAAGCAAGATATCTAAAACTATCCTCTGCCTCCCTTTCAATCAACATTTTTTTACATCTTCTGCGTGGAGCTCTTGCTAGCTGAGTGGATACGGCATTGGTCTCCCAACGTCGCGGTAACGGGTTCGATCCCTGCCAGAGTGGGAACAAACGTGAGCGCACGTAGAGATCTGGTTACCAAGTGGTGGGCGCGCTCTGCTCAGCACTGTATTGAGGTGGGTAGATCTTACACTTCTCATCACACACATAACCAAAGACAACGCTGCTTTCTTTCCTCTTTTGTCTTCCCAGCACAACACACACACACTCTCTGTTCCAAGGAATGCTGCCGATGGGTAACTATGTATATTCACATACCCTTAACGTGGATCAGGTCCCTCTGCCACGGGGCGACGAAGGTTCCACATGAACCCTGTTTGGCTTCAAACAATAATACTTCATGGCACCTCTTCCCAAAAGTGGACCGGCCCCTGGTGCCCTCAGGCTGACCAGCAATTGTCATAATCACCTTTATGTATATTTCATTATCCGGTCGGGGATCCAACTGGATAAAGAAGGTTGGCGAACCGAAACGAAACGAAACATCTGCCGCGTCTCCTTCGGCATTTAGATATAACCGTCGTGCTTAAATCCACCTCCACGTTGTATTCTCTTCATCTAAGCAACTTCCCTTCAAACATGACATTATTTATTCTATAAAATGGAGAGATTGTCCAAAAGTATACATAGGGTACTAAGAAAAAGATTTACATGTACGTGTTAAACTTCAAACCAATGCAGGTTTAAGGTTTGCTGGTAAGTTACCGGTGGGTTGCTGCCCAATCCAAGTGGATTCTATATGGCCGCTAGGGTGAGACAAGAAATATCATCTATAAAAGTTGGAGGAGACCACTTTGTGACAAAAATTTAAAAAACGACGGGTTAAAAGATTCCTCCGCCAATATGAATCGAAGAAGGGTGTGTTGAGGAATAGTTAAAAGGGTCGGGAAACAGGACAACCGGAGAATGGTAAAATGACTACAATCTAATAAAAGGTGGGCAACTGATTGGTACCCACCGCAAAAACGACAGCAAGGGCTGATATGAGCATCACCCGAAACAAGATGGCCGTGAGTAAGTCTCGTGTGGCCAATGCGAACTCGGCAAATGGCCACCTCCAACAACCGCATTCTATGACGACTCGAGGGCCAAGAGCGAATAGAATTTTTTATTTTGTATAGTTTGGATGATGAACAGTCATCCCATTCATTCTGCCACAGTTGAAAAATATACTTTCTTATTAAAGAAAAGTAGTCCCTAAAAGGCAGAGCTGAGTTCTCAGGGGACACAGAATGTGCTGAGCTGGCTAGCCGATCAGCCCTTGCGTTGCCCAGGACCCCCACATGCCCAGGGACCCAGCAAAAAATAATTCTATATCGGGATGCATTTTGGATCAGCCAGTTGCAAATTTATGTGACCAGGGGATGGGACGCATTAAAAGATCTAATTGACTGTAAGACACTCCTTGAGTCGGAAAAAATGACAAAATCACTAAAATGTAAAATTTGGATGAGTCTAAAGGCTAAAAGGATTGCTGAAAGTTCAGCGGTAAAAATGGATGCTGCTGGCGGCAAAGATAGAGTTAGGAATTCTCCTCCTGGGTAGATGGCTGCGGCGCCCACGCCACCGTCCGACTTAGACCCATCCGTGTATAGTGGGCAGCATTTTTTGTGGGAGATCGAATGCTCTAAGAACAGGCTTTTAATGATGCAATGGTCCATGGAGGACTTCTCCAGGCTCCACATGTTGGTACATACTGTGGGGAGAGGAGCACGCCACCTAGGGGTCAGTAAGGATGGAAGGGTAAGGACCCTTGGAGCACCCAGGTGATCTCCTATGCGAAGGTTCAAAGGGCGGGGCAAAGATTGCAACTTATCATATCCCACCGTTGATTCGGCAGCATACAGGCATCTGTAGACCTCTGATACAGGGGCTTGCTGTACTTGGCAGAGGTATCGCATGCAGATTTGAAGTCTATGGTAAGGCAAAGGGAGTACCCCGCTCTTGCAGTAAAGGCTGTTGACAGGAGAAGTACGGAAGGCTCCACTAGAAAGGCGAACTCCGAGGTTTCGAATGGGTTTCAGCATTTTACGGGCTGAAGGGGAAGCCGATGAGTAAAGTTGACAGCGATAATCCAATTTGGATTGAACGAGCGCTGTGTATAATGTCCACAATGTTTGTCGGTCACTGCCGCACGAAGTGTGTGAGAGGACTTTCATAATGTCTAGAGCCCGCAGACAGCCCGTTCGGAGTCGGCGTAGGTGTGGTAACCAGGATAATTTGGATCGAGAGTTACGCCAAGGAACCGAAACTCGGAGACAAACTCTATATCTTCGCCTTGTAGGGAGATAGATGGCGAAACAAGAACCCCTCTGCCTCGGTGGAAATACATTGCTTTGGTTTTGGTCGTGGAAAAGCGGAATCACTTAAGTTGTGCTCTTTTGGATACAGCATCGACCGCCAGTTGTGTTGTAGCCGACGCGCCGCTGATGGAAGGCGAGGTGAGGAACAGTATAGTGCTAAATCATCGATAAACAGAGTTGCCGATACACCTTGTGGGAGAGACGAAATAATATTGATGGCAATTATAAAACATAAGAAACTCAAAACACTGCCCTGAGGAACTCCCTCCTCTTGGGGTTGTAGGTCAGAGTATGTGTCTCCAAGACGTACCTTGGAGTATCGAGAGGCTAAAAAACTTTGAACAAATGAAGGTAAAAGGCCTCTCATCCCCCAGACGTATAACTGCTTCAAGATGCCGTATCTCCATGTTGTGTCGTAGGCTTTCTCAATATCAAAAAATAAGGCCAGGACTTGGTGCTTTAATGAGAAAGTTTTCCGGACTGATCCCTGCAAACGTACTAGTAGGTCAAGGGTACTATGACCTTTGCGGAAGCCACATTGAAATGGAGAGAGAAGGTGATTGGCTTCTAGGAACCAGTTTAGGGGCTCCAATATCATTTTTTCCAGAAACTTACTCAAACAGCTGGTGAGAGCTATAGGACGGTAGTGATCTGCATCCAACCCATCCCTGCCCGGTTTGACAAAGGGAAGGATGATCCCAATGCGCTATGATGACAAGTAAAAGCCCTTCACCTATATAAGGTTGTACAAATCAAGCAGGAAGAGAGTATAGTGTGGATGTAGGTGCCGAATCATGTCGAAATGGATCTCATCAAGGCTAGGGAAAGTAGATCTGCAAAGGAACAAAGCGCTTTGCAGCTCATGGATGCTAAATAGAGCGTTATACGGTACGTTAAATTTTGTTGTGAAGTTGAGAGAATGAGATTCTTCCTTTGATTTTTAGGATTGAAAAGCCTTATCGTAACGGCTGACACTGCTGATGGCGCGGAAATGGTCAGCAAAAGCATTGCTGACCACCAGGCCGTCATTCTCCAAGAAACCATCTAAGTTGAGTGTGGGGGTATGATGATTAGCATAACGGCCCCTGATCTTATTAATCCTCTTCCAGGTCTTAGCAGTAGGTGTCATAGAGGAAATCGATGAAACGTATCTGCTCCATGAATTTCGGCGAGCATCACGAAGGGTTCTTTGGCGAAGCGCACGAGCTCGGTTTCGGTCGACCTTGTTGCATAAAGTTGGGTTCTTTTGGAATCAGGCATGGGCTAACTTGTAATTTTTGATAGCTGTTGCACACGTCGAGGTCCGCCAGGGCACGGTTGAGCGGCCCGTGACAGGTCGCCTCCGTGGGATGGTCTGTGTTGCTGCATTGTAGATAGGCGATGTAAAGCATTCTACTGCCGCGTCCACTCCATTGAAAGTCCCCAAAGATGCATTTGTGAAGGAAGCCTCTTGGAAACCTTACCAATCTGCATGACCTAAGTCCTACTTAAGGGGGAAGGTTGTATGAAGGCTAACTTGAAGGGCTGACATGACAATATGGAAGTGGTCACTCCCATGGAGATCGTCAAGAATTGACCATCGAAATTACGTGAAGCAATCAGGGGAACAAACAGAGATGTCAACACAGCTAAAAGAGTCCGTCTGGACATGATAAGAGGTAAAATCGCCAGTATTTAAAACAGAAAGAAGGTCAGATAATAAAAGAGACTCTAAAACACTGCCTTTGGAATTTCGAATGATGTCACCCAAGTATGGGTGACGAGAGTTAAAATCTCCTAGTAATAAAAATGGGAAGGGCAACTGGTCTATAAGTTCTAAAAGGTCGAATCTTGACAACGATAAACAAGGGGGTAGGTAAATAGAGCAAACGGTAAAAAGCTTAGTAAGAAAAACCCTCACAGCAACAGCTTGGAGGGTAGTATGTAGGGAGATGAGAGATACATGGTAGGGTGAAGATACCATGATTGACACCCCTCCATGAGACAGGCTTCCAGCAGGAGCAATAAAGTTGAATGTGAGAAAACCGGGTACCGGCAGAAAGGGCTGTATACCCAGTTTATTCTCCTGGAGACAAATAACAGCGGGGTGGATAGTCGTCAAAATAATTTTAAGTTCTTCCCACTTTGGAAGAACTCCTTGACAATTCTATTGTAAAATGGAAGATATTATGTGTGACGATTAGATACCACTGTGGATATCTTTTTCTTTTTTGAGGCTGATATTGTATTTTAGGTTCGTCCCAAAGAGCTTGGGAGACGGAGAGCTGATTTGGAGGAGCCTGCTTTTGCAGGGGGAAAGATCCTAGATGGAGCAGTAACAGGTTTTTTTCATGGGTTTTGGAGAACCGACCGAGGCCCTTGATTGAAATTTTGGCTCGCAAACTGGCGGAAAAGGAAGATCAAGAAGGAATTTTCGGCCAGTAGATCCGGATTCATGGGTCGAGGGTATTTTCGGTGTCTGAACCTTCACTGGTCGATGTTGAGGATTCTTTCAAATAGCGTCTGATGTCTACAAGTGTCTCACCCTGAGCGTCTCTCCCAGCTAGAGCTGTTGAAGAGAGGGGGGCTACATTAGTTATCTCGGTGTGAGAGCGATGCTTAGACTGCATATTCTGAATGTTTTCGACGCTGCGAGTAGATCTAGGGTGAAGTGCTTCACGCTGGTCGGAACTCGCGCCTGATGCTCGGTTTCGTCCAGCGTCACGTAAAACGTCAGAGAAGAGCCGGCCGATTGGCGAGGTTTGTGCTCGGGCACGCTGGCGGGCCTCTCTTATATCTAGACGTAGGAAGTCGCGCAAAGCGAGAACTTCCTTTTCATATAAAAATATAGAGCAGAGTTTCGATGCAGCAATGTGGGTGCCTCCGCAGTTTGCACGTTGGGGTGTTTTGGTGCATTCGGGGCCATGGTAGTCAGAGCTACAATTCACGCAGGAGCGAGGGTGCCGACAGGCTCAGCCAACATGTCCAAATTGATTGCAATTAAAGCAGCGTCTGGGTAGTTCGATGTAGGGACTTACCGGGACACAAAAGTACCCAGCTTTAATATACTGCGGCAGTTCTTGTCGTTCAAATGTTAAAATCAGTGTGGCGGTTGGGACTTTAGTGGAGCCTAATGTTTTAGTTACCCTTTTGTACGTGTGTGACACGTTGGGTACTGAGCTTACTCTGAAGGCGGGTGGGGTCGTAGTCCTTTAGTTCGTTGAACGGACGACACCTTTGACGAAATTCAAACGTGGATGGGGCGAGACAGTTATTGGAATTTCAGCTATTGAAGATAGATTTCGCACAAGGTTGTGTTGAGAGTGGGGTGACACCTAGACTACGACATTACCACTTCCTCTTGACCACATCCGGTGGGGTTCACCACAGCGGGACTCGAAAGATTTATTGACGTCAAACACATCAACTTTTGCAAGTGGGATGTCAGATGATGAATTCATGACAAGAAAGCGAGGATAATCAAGATCTGGGTCTACTTCGTTGGAATAGGTGTTCAACCAGCGAGGGAAGGCTGAAAGGGGAGCTAAGGAACGTCTGGCACGAAAACCCTTACGAGAAGATGAGGTTTTTGGTTTATGGCTAGCTATTGCAAAAAGAAAAAAACTTCGCATTCTCCCTCGGGGTTCCCCACCATGGAGGCCTACAAGGGCCCGGCACTACTGCAACTATACAATCAGTTACGTCCGGTATGGCCTCTTAGAGAATGGATACGGATCAACCACACCATCTTTATAACCCTGAAAGGCTGCCCGAGTTCTCCTACGCACGGAAAAAAAGGGGCCAACGATGGGTTTCTCCTTGGGCATTCGGTAGACGAAGGCGGTGAAGATGCCCAGCCTCTTTCACCTTCATGAAAGAACAATTAGGAATCGATCCATTAAACGAGCAGAGGTCGGGTATTGACAAGGACCACTAGATAGGTGAAGGAAGAGGGGGAAATAAAAGGCAGTGGAAGAGCGTAATAGAGGAGGAAAGAAAGAGGGGCATGTTAAAAGGCTTGTTGGCAGCACCATGGGTCCCCTAGGGGGCCCAGGGCCCAGGGCTGACCCCCCTCACCACGAGAAGGCCAGAGCCTCTCTGGGAACAACCCCTGAAGAAAAGATCCCAGAGAGGGAGGGGGTCAAACCAATGTATATAACGCACAGAGCGCCCTGTCTGTACATAAGTCCACATTTAATCATATAATTAATTGGCAGTTTCCGTTCCATTTTTAATTGTAGAAATAATGTTTAACGCAATCTTTTGGAATCTGTTATAGAAATTTCATTGATAAGTTTAATATAAGCAAATCCACTCCTCGTTATAAACCTTCCATAATGCTTATGTTCTCATTCCGAGAAGAGGTGCTTGATAGTAAATACGAAAAGTTTCAGAATCATTTCTCATTCTCTTTAGAATTTGGTCATTATTTGTACAAACATACATATATATAACAGATGTCTTTCGGTTTCCTTCAAATTGCTCTTATTTTAGTGATCCTACACTGGCCAACAACTCCTTTCTGACATCAGAATATTTTGTGTGAATTTGTTATCTTAGCAAAGTTCTAGTATGTGTGTTTAGTAACTTAATTAAAAAAAAGTATTAGTAACTAACTGCTTTACATAGCGTCCCGCAGTTGATAATTTACATCTATAATGAATACATCAATATTTCATAGGCAAACGATGAATCGGTCAATACGTTTCTTATAGTACTCCAGATAGTACTTTGCCGATGACAAAAATCCCCGCACCTCATAAGTTACATAACGAGGAAGTTCAGTTATTGGGACTAGGTGATTGTGCTGGTAATATATAACTGGTTGGTGCGAGTTTACTTTGAGTGTCTGGATCAGTTTTGACCTGCCACCCTTCGAAAAGACATCGAACGGTTGGAAAAGGTGCAGGTCAAGGCTTCACTATTGATTCCGTCGATTCAGCTTAGAGACAACAGACGTACCTGCAAGACATCTATCTTTTCCCGACAGATACCAGGAAACTGCACATTCAAATGATAGCGCTCTTTTCTTTAGAAGCTAAGATTAGCAAGGTTACCGTGGCGGGCAACTAATACACATAAAATATGTGTAGTAGTCGTATCTTATGAAGCCAGAAGGTAGCCCTAGATAGAAGTAAGCCTTATAAATTTCATAAAATATAGGTTTTTAGCTTTATTGTAAAACTCCTGGTTGTCGTCTCTTCCTTAGCACAACTAGGCATCATTTCCGTAGCTGCAGATGTAGGTAGGATAGATGCTGAAGAGCGCCTTCTTTATTATGCTTTTTCTCAATCTTTATATTAAGACTTTCCCTAAAAAACAGCTGCTGGCTATGGATAGTAATGCCCTTTGAGGGAATTTTTTTATTCCTTGTCACTAGTTTGGAGTGAGAAAGTTTCCCGCAGTTTTGGTAAATGTGGAGGGTAAAAGAATATTGGATAATTATAATTAAACCATCGACTCGAAAGAGAAAGAATGAAAAACAAAAGGAAAAATGATGTCAATATTGAAAATTTGAGCTTAAAAATAAGTAATTGAATAAATTTGCGTTAGTTGATGCTTCGCAAAAAAAATAAATCACTTAATCACTATAGTTTTTTTAACTTAGCAGTTATGTACATAACTCCCTTCAACTACAAATTTAAACTAAGTAATTCAAGATTTTGCCAACTAAATAAAAAAGATCCTAGTGTCCTCTCCTCTATATATGTGAGAATATTGACACGTTCCTAAAAACATGCAAATGAGATGTATATGTGTTGGGTGGCATATTGGGAGAGCGGTGGATGTTTTGGAAACATCTGACAGAAGCGCAAAGGTGGAAATTCTTCCAGCGACTGATGCACAAAGGGACCAGGCCTTTACTCAGTCATCGTGCTCCCTGACTGGGTCCACACCTCCATCTCTATGCTAATGAGAGAGCGAAAGCCAAAGATTCTGATTAGCTGTCTGCCCTGTCTTGCCATTTCAAGTCTCTCTACTCATTTTTCGTCGCCGCGCATTTACACAACTAAAAGAGAAGAAGAATCGCCAAACTAATGAGATTGGAAGGATAGGTGCATAAACAGACAAACACTCCGTGTGTGTGTGTGTGTGTGTGTGTGTGTGTGTGTGTGTGTGTGTGTGTATATATATATATATATATATATATATATATATATATATATATATATATATATATATATATATATATATATATATATTATAAAGAGACCATGTTAGATATAGTAATTGTTATATTTGACAGCAGAATGGTAGTTTTTAGTTTCTTAATAACTTTCATAAATGATTATCCCTTAAAAGAGGGGCGACAATAAATATCATTTTAAATCATTATTTATTATTCGCCCGAGGCGACTTTCAACCAACATCAAGTCTTATTTCTGAAAGAGTAGTATTAATTTTGATGTATTTTCCTGTCGTTTTTCAATCATATATGCGGTCAAAATATTTCAAGAGGAAATTATGTATGAAGCTCACATTACCTATGAAAAAAATAAGTACTGGAAATCTACGTCTTTTTACTAACAATTATTTCAGACCGATGACTGTGAGCATCCAAACTTTAGGTAAATTGGTGGGAAATCAAGTATTATTTCAGAAGGAGATGTGTTAGTTTTACTGTTTTTTCCCGTTATTTTTTCTAACATATGTTCGTTCTAAATAGTTCCATTTTAAATTCAAATTTTTTCATTTTGATCTCAAGTTTATTTTTTCTATGTTAATCCTCAAATCTTGTAAAATATCTACATATATTTTGTATTTATAGAGCAGAAATTCTTTAAATTTATCAGTATAGCCCCTGAAGATGACCAATGTGGTTAAAAGAAGCCTCGGGCGAATAATAAATAATGATTTAAAATGATATTTATGGTCCCCCCCCTCTTTTAAGGGATAATCATTTATGAGAGCTATTAAGAAACTAAAAAATACCTCTTCTGCTGTCAAATATAACAATTACTATATGTATATATATATATATATATATATATATGTATATATATATATATATGTATATATATATGCATGTAGTATTGAAGTCCACATTTGTGGTAGCGTTATTAATTTAAACTTGTATTTTCTTAATATTTCTTACAAGTTTTTAAACGGGCCTTCGAGGTGAGAAAAAACATCCGCGAATGACATTCTTTATTCCTAGATGTCTTTCGACCGTGTTTGGTCATCTTCAGGGAATGAACAGAAATGGAATTATTCTTGGACCTTGGACATAAACAGTGGTGAAATTTAGTAAGATTACGTAAGAGAGGAAAGTGGAGAAGTAGGGTGAGTTTAAAGAATAGAGGTTGTGTGGGAGACAGAATAAATAGGTCCCTGATGAAAGGGTAGCTCTGTTTGTTTTTGTTTTTTTGGATGTTTTTTGCTTTTTTTAATAAACTATTGAAATTATAGTTTATCCAATTAGATTAAACATTTTCATTTAATTCTTATTTGTTTTATATATGATCTTAATGGTCTTTAATGGCATTCAAACCTTTATATCAGGCGGGGTTTATTGTTCCCACTGTGGGTTTTCGCAAAAGCTTTTCTAGTTACATTTTGGATTTGGAATTTTTGCAAGGTTTGAAAAGAGCGTAATTCTTAGTGATTGTTTATGAATTTCTACTAAAGAAACCTGAAAATTACACTAATCGTTTTTTGTGATTTGTCGATTTTGTATTTTGGAGTCACGTCGCCGTCACACTGTATCTTACTGCTTTTAAATGGTTTTATTTGTCGGTCGACCTCGATGTATAGGTGTGCACGAGAGATCTCCGACGACAAGCGAGTGCCAATGGCTTGCCAGATCCTCTTAGCCCTCTCGGGGAGCGTCACGTTGATCGGAGATAATCTAACCGAGTCGTGGAGCTCCCTCTGTCGTTTGTTTTCTCTTCTTCAGATGTTTGTCATGAGAAGCACCGCTTTGTTCTGGATCGTTTGTAGTTTCGCAATGTGTGTTTTGGCGCTCGCGTTTAGCGACACCGGGGGGGGGGGGTACAGGAGTCTCAAGCGAATGCACGCATTGAATAACTTAGGGTTTATTTGAGGGATTTAGGTCACGGAACCTATAAAATTTCCTCAAATTGCTCTCGCCATTCGCGACTGTTCGCTCGATATGACTTGTGTAGCTAATGAGGGTCATTTAGAGTGCCAGAACCGTCCCTTCCAGGCAGTAGGGGATTCGATCCTCTTCTAAACGTATATCGTTGAAGGTCTTGCGAAACATGGGAATTATTTTGAATTTTGGGGCATTGGTTGATATCTTCCATCTCCTCTCGAAAGAGCTGATGTTTGATATCTCCATAGCCGTATTCCTCGCCATAAATTCCCTGTGAACATAAGCGGCGGTACAAATTTGCGATATATCGTCAGCGAACTGTACGTATATCGTACCCTCGGAGAGAGGTTGTGGTAAGTCGCGTGTATAAATGTTGTATAAAAGGGGACTGAGATAGCCCCCTTGAGGGACCCCTGCTTCGAGTTCAAACTCAGGGCCTTTATGTTCTCTGATTTGAATGTATGCTCTCCTCTTCATTATGTAGTCACATAGAATAGGGTTGAGGCCCACTTGAACGATAGTAAATTGTAGTCCTCTCTTCCAAACCTTATGAAAAGCATTTTTGACATCGCGGAGCACCAGGTCGGCATGCCTTTTGTCTGCCTTGATATTAGCAAGCTTTTCGGTGACGACGACGGCTATTGCCGTGTCAGTCGCTCTTTTCCTTTTGAAGCCGTGTTGTTGCTCGTTATGCAAGTTGTCTTCATCGAGAAAAGAGTTGACTGTGTTAGCCAATATCTTTTCTAAGACTTTGCCAGCAAATTTAGGAGAAATAACGGTCGAAAGCTGGCAGGGCAGTCCGGAGCTTCTCCGGTTTTGGGATGAAAATCATCTTGGCCACTTTCCACTGGTCGGGGAAATAGCCCATGTTTAGAGCGGCGTTTATGATGTTGAGAAGGCCACTCCAAACGTTAGGCGGTGCCTAGATGAAATTCTCGCGGGTCAGCCCCGTAGTATCCGGGGCTCTTTGACGAAAATATTTTAGAGTAACGGAGAGTTCTAGGGCAGTTATTTTACTGCCATAGCTCTCCATCAATCTTTCCTACGCCACACAATAGTAAGGAGAGGTTTTGTGTATTTTTGTGTTTAGCTATTGGATTACGTCAGTTTCGAATTCGAGGTCGTAATTGCTATTTTCTTCTGGAGCAATTTTGAAGATTGAAGACCAGAAAATCCTAAATATTTCTTCAATCTCTTCAGTCTCCTTAATATTTTCGCCGTTGTGAATAAGTGTCATTTTTGTTTGTAGAGGTTTTCCTTTAAGACGTTTAACCCCCTGCCAGAACGTGTGTGAGTCTCTTTATATGTCGAATCTTTCTATTAGTCTGTCCCATAATAGCATTTGCTGGTCCGTAATAAGTGTCTGGAGTTCGTCTTTAATTTGGCTTAGTCTTCTGTTGGCATTGTGGTTAAGACCTATTAGCGCTACTACATTGGACAGGTCCCTATATTCTTGGGCCAGGGCTCTCATGGGAGGGACCCATGGGGGAGCTGGAAAGGTACTATAATTAATACGGGTAATACTCTTTTGATCGGCCTTTAATAGAAAGTCAGTGATTTTACCCAGCTCATTATCTATTTCTTCTAACTTAAAATAAAAAAAAAGGGTCGGGGATATAATTTAAGAGGTAATTTCTATAAATTTCTCAGTTCGCTTGCTTGTAGCTTTTGCGTTCTGGGATTTTAATTTGAATGGGATTTACTCGTATTAAAATTTCGATAGCTTGGTGGTCGCTCAGAATGATGAAGCCTGGTTCAATGTAGTAATTGTAAGGGTTTCGTGGTTACTCTTTCCGTTATGTACGTCGGGAATTCTGGTCCAATCCTTGTCATGTATTGTTTGTCGAGTAGTAGTTTGATGTTGTGCCGCAGCGCACCTTGCATTTAGATCTCCGGCAAATATAACGTTTTTCTTGTGGCTAAATATCTGCAAGAGGTTGTGCAATGGCACATAGCCGCGTCTTTAAGGTTGCTACCCCGTGGCCACGACCAGTCTTCCTAAGGCAGTACCTACCTCAATGGCAAGGTAGGATTCATCTAAGTCCTCCAGGGTCTTTTTTTAGTTCTTTTTGACGGCTATTGCGCAGCCGTCATACCGTTCCTGACTATAATTCCTGCTAATAACGTCGTATTAAAATCATTTTAATTGTTTTGGGGTGGTCAGTCCGTGTTCAGAGATATGTATTATGTCAGGAGCACTGTCGTATAATATTGCCATAGATGGAACCTTTTCCGTCCCACCCATTAACATTTATACGTATAATTATAAGTATGTTTGTCATTTTGTGTAGGGTTGGTTCTCTAGTGTATCGAACTAAAGTAGACGCTTATTCGCGTTCTACTTTAGCCCCATGAGGTGTAATGGGCGGGATGCGCTCCCTGCCATTTCTTTTTTGTATTCAGTGTCCTTGATCGTGACAAAGCAGTCCGTGGTCAATTTTATCATGTTTGAGCGAGAGCATCTTCAATTTGCCGCTCGGGAAACTCATCTGAGCATTTACACTTGTACCTTCCGGTCCTAAGACCTTCAGCTACTTCGTGAAGATCAAGTTCGGTTGGGAATGGAGCTGATTCGGGGGCAAATATTTTGAAGTTGAACCCCATCGCGTGGTATTTGAATTGATGCTCTCTCCCTCGCGATGATGAGGTTGACCTTAGGCGGCAGTTTGGGAGGTTTCCTTAAACGTGGAGATCTGGCCTCGATGGGTCGCACTGCTTCCTTGATGAGTGAGCGAGTTTGCGTGTTGTTTGTAGTGATGACGTTTTTCTTGGGTGAAGCTGGCGCCTTTTTTGTTTTTTGTGTGACTCTAGGTTTTTAAGAAGGGGATCGCGTGTGCTGGCTGTGCTTGGTGGCATGGGAATTTTCTGGCATATTTCTTGGCACTGAGCGGCTACGCTAATTCTCATACCTTCCTCTCAGGGTGGGTTCTCCGGAAACCACATTTCTTTCAACCCGTTTTTTACGATCATTCGGTTGACTTCTGTGGCAAAGGTAGCTGGGTGAGTAATTTTTGCAATGGGTGCATAGTATATGTAGCACATTATATTGGTTGAGTGTTCGTTTTCAATGTGGAGGTATGTCTGTTGGTTTTTTTCTTACGGCAATGGTAGCCTTGGCTACTTTAGCATAAGTTGAATTGGCCTTTTTCTCTTCGGAATCGAGCTTAATTTGGGTTTGCTTTGGGATTTCCTGCTTTTTAACTGTACATGCCATAGACATAGTCCGATGGGGTCCTTTACAGTTTAAGCATTTAGGGGAGTTACTGCTGCAGTCGCGCCAAAAATGGTCGCGCAGGTGCAGATGGAACATACCATAAGGTCTTTTTCAGGGCAGTTGGACGTAGTGTGTTTGCCGTACTTATAGCACCGAAAGCACATTTGTAAGTCGACAAACTCCTCACATTCCATCTGCTCTGAGCAGACTCTTACGTTGAAGAGAAGTAAACTGTTTCCTTTGGCTTTTTGAGCCATAGGCTTGTCGTCGAAAAGAAACTTAAATACGTGCGTGTAGTGTTCAAATTTAATTGTTCAGCTACCTTTGCCCATGGGTGGTTCTGTTTAATTTCGTTTTAATCTCATCTGCTGAGTGGCAGCCGACTTAGGAGTCGAGGCGCCTGCGGATTAAGCTACGGTGTGTTCTAATTTGTGGCGGTGTGGTTGGTTTTAAGTTAATTGTCTTAAGGCATTCAACGGCCTTGATTCTAGTCAAGTTTTACAGTCGGCCTCCCTCGCGCAAATGTTCGAGTAACAATTTTGAATGCCTATCAGTCTAACCAAAGCAATGCTCAAGGATTCGAAAACCTTTTTGAAAAGTTTACCTCGATCTGGTTTTGGGCCCTCCGAAAGGATCCGAAAAGTGATGCCGAGGGTCTCTCTCATTTCTCCTGAATCCTATCGCGAGATAGGGAATGGTGATATGATAGTATTTGGATAGCAATTTATGTATATATATATATATATATATATATATATATATATATATATATATATATATATATATTAAAAAACTCACAAAGTGGCCCGTGAGGAAAGCAATAATATGAAAATGAACTTGCAAATATAGTTCGAAAGTGCTTGGATTCATCTTTTAATTTTCCTGTGGGTAATTTTCATATATATATATATATATATATATATATATATATATATATATATATATATATATATATAATCGATGGGGTTGCTGCTAGTCAGACGAATATTTAATTTCACCAGGAATGAGAGTACATAGAATGCAGAGAAATTCATCTTCATTTATTGGGGATAAACAACGTTTCGAGCTGTCTGCTCATCTTCGGGTTCTATGATATAAAGGAATACATAATTTACAATGAATTATAATATTAAAAAATTTGTCTAGAAATTAGAATATTAAGAGTGTTGACAAATATCTACAAAAATATACTTTTTTCCTATAATGCAAAACCTAAGAAAATACATAATTTATAATGAGTTAGGATATTATAAATCCTAGAGGAATACAAGGGAGAACCATCAAAACACTCACCATCGTTGGTCTGACTCCAGAGAGAAGTGGGGAGGGGGGATTTAAGTGGACATAGGTAAGATTGTATTGGTAGTAGAGTTATGTCATAAGTAGGGGAGCAGCGGACGAGTCGCAATTAAGACTAGGGGCAGGTGATTTAATATAAAGGGACTAGTATTCTTAAGCTTTGTTCATTGTTATCTTGATCTATTATTGTCAAATTATCTAAAGTTATATCCGCGTTGCATTTGATTGCATTTGCTCTGATAGGAGATGGTTCTTTACGATTAAGTGATTTTTCAGTACGGGCGTTGATACCCATGTGTGAGGAGAACCTTAAATCCCGTGCCCCTAGTCTTAATTGAGACTCTTCCGTTGTTAACGAAAACTCGGGAAACCCTCTTAAGTTCATAATCCATAGCCGTTCACGAAGATGAATTGGAAATTGCCGTGTTAACTAAGGCTTGGATGACTGATCTCTTGTAGCGTTCAGGACACTCAGAAGAACAGTTTAAGCATAAACCCAAGTTCGTGGCCTTAAAGTATACTTGGGTCACAAATTTCGATTCCTGGGAACTTATGAGAATATCAGGGAAGGGAAGGGATCCTCCATCTTTCGTTTCGTGGGAAATTCAAACACGAGTTATTTTTGAATGTTTCAACTTGGCCGTTCAATTGTTCGAGGTTATCCGTATTCAAAATTATGTCATCGATATAGCACGCGTAGAAGAGAGGCTTGGGCGCTATATTGCTTTTGAAAATCTTGTTCTCAACTGAGCCCATGTTAAAATTATTGGCAAAGAGGATGTAATTAGGTAACCCCATCGCAACGCCATCGATTTGCACGTACATTTTCCCATCGGGACCGTAGAAAGGGGCTTCTTTTGTGTATGATTGGAGGAGCTATTGAAATATGTCTGCGGGAATGGTAAGAGGTGTGTAGCTTTCAGTATGGTTGATGGCATTGGTTATCAATTCGATGGTTTCATAAACAAAAACATTTCTGAATTGAGATTCTACGTCCATAGAAGCTAGTACGGCTGCTAGTTGAGAAGTTTGAAGGATATCTAAAAGAATTGAAGAGGAGGGCAGGGTGTAGTCTGATGGGGTGTAGAGTGTCATGATTGGCCAATTTTTGTAATACTTATGTTCATGTAGAAAGACTATAAATAGTGAAGCAATTTGTGAATAATTTCATTTATGTTCGTTCCCTGAAGATGACCTAACACAGTGGAAAGTCGTCTAGGAATAAAGAATGTCATTCGCGGATTTTTTTTCTCGTCTCAAGACCCCATTAAAAAACTTGTAAAAAATATTCAGAAAATTTCAGTTAAAATTAATAACGCTGCCACAGCTGTGTTCTGCAATAGGACATGCATACAACATGGCCTTTTACCTAATTATATATATTTATATGCTTTGCTTTGGAAAGTCCATCGAGGTCGATGATCACGAATACCTTCTTGAGGGTATCAACCTGCACTAGGTATAAGCGAGCAGAAATGTGTGCATTCTCCAGACACGTATCTTGACCGAGGGTAGAAAGACCCTGGTGGCAGAAGAGGCTCGAGGCGACCAGGCTTCATCCTCGTCAGCAGGGAGCTGCCGAGACAACGGTCTGTTGGCAGTGGAAAGATGCAGTGGTTGGTAGGTTCCAGGGCGTGTCTATGTACACACCGGTGAGCCTGCACGCCTGACTTCTGAGTCCCCTGCTGATGAGTGAACATCAGTAGTTGTTTATCTCGATGAAGCTGCAGTTGTTTCTCTTGAATTGGCTTGTGAAACAGTAGGGAGTAAGTCGGATTTAGGTCTGTGTATGGGGTTTTCCTGGGAGTTTGGGCAATTTTTAACTTTTCCGTTTAGTTGACTGTTTTGTCATTTGGATTTGCTGATATATATATATATATATATATATATATATATATATATATATATATATATATATATATATATATATATATATATATATATATATACCAGTTTTGTCATCCATCGTATGCCGATGAAACAACTTTGTTCTCCTCAATTCGGTCTCCATGAAACAGAAGAGAAGTTGCAGCATCTCTAAATAGGGATTTAGCCAAGAATACCAATTGGTCTCAACTTTGGGGCATGAAGCTTAATGCTAATAAGAGGCAGTCTATTACCATTAGTAGATCCCGTACAATGGATCCAGCTCATCCCAGTTCGTACATATCAGGTGAACTTATTGAGGAAGTAGATGATTTACGTCTTCTTGGAGTAATTCTTGACTTGAAGCTAACTTTTGAGAAGCACATTCGTTTCTTGGCCTCTTCAATTTCACAGAAAACGGGATTACTTCTTAAGTGTTACAGAACTTTTGCTTGTGACTCTACAGTTATTAAGTCTTTTTATGCCTTTATTCTGCCTCATTTTGGGTATTTTGCTCCTGTTTGGATGTCTGCTGATAATTGCCATCTCAAGTTGTTGGACAGAGCGTTGAATTCAATTAAGTTTATATCACCAGCTATGTCCCTTGATTTGGATCATTGGAGTCTAGTTGGTGCCCTTAGCATTTTTTCAAGGTATCAAATACTATTTAGCATCCGTTGCACGCAACTCTGCCTGGTTCTTTTAATCTAGTTCGCGTGACAAGGTTTGCTCTTAATCTTAATGATTTATCTATGAATTTTATGAATCTTATTACGACACAGTTTTCACGGTGTTTTATACCATCGTTAATTAAAAGGTAGAATGGTTTAACCAGCGAAATTGTACATCCAAGGAATATTTCTTCATTAAAGTCCCGTGCGAATGCATTTTTGAAACAGTGGCTTTTCTCATCTTCTAATATTTCTTATTCATCTGGATTTAGAATTAGCCCTTCACTTTTTTTCATGGCTACCTTTGCCTCTCTTCAGTACCATTTGGTGATTTTGTGTGGAATCAATTTAGCAGTTATTTTAGCACCCTGGAGGAAGGCTTTGGTAGCTCTCAGAATAATATTTTTATATATATATATACGAGTGGGAGTCAAAAAGTTCTCAGATAAATGGCATAAAATTTTTATTTGTAATAATACTGTAATCATTTTTCTACATAAGCTCCATTAACATCTATACACTTTCTTAATCTATGAATCCAACGGTAAAGACCATCTTTGTAGAATTCACGGGGTTGTCTCTGGCACCAAGTAATGACCTGCTTTTTTGCTTCATCTAATGATTGAAACCGGGTTCCTTTTAGGTGTCCCTTTAAATTTGGTTAGGTTAGGTAACCTAACCTAACCTAACCTAACCTAACCTAACCTAACCTAACCTAACCTAACCTAACCTAACCAAATTTAAAGGGACACCTAAAAGGAACCCGGTTTCAATCATTAGATGAAGCAAAAAAGCAGGTCATTACTTGGTGCCAGAGACAACCCCGTGAATTCTACAAAGATGGTCTTTACCGTTGGATTTATAGATTAAGAAAGTGTATAGATGTTAATGGAGCTTATGTAGAAAAATGATTACAGTATTATTACAAATAAAAATTTTATGCCATTTGTCTGAGAACTTTTTGACTCACCTACGTATATATATATATATATATATATATATATATATATATATATATATATATATATATATATATATATATATATATATATATACTTTACTGTTACGGGCAGGGTTAAGTCCCACAACACTAAATAAAATTAATAAGAACTTCGTTATGAACACAAGATTCTAGAACGTTAATTATAGGCTAAGCTGGACTCTATGCCAGTCTTGAGAAACCCCAAACGTGTACTGACAGTTAAGTAACAAAGATAAGTTACATTAATTGCTTAAATCAGAGTTCAACTTATATATAGCACAGCCTAGTATTGGTAAGGCTAAACAAAGAAAATATAGAAAATATTATATTAAGGTTATAAATGAATATATGAAATCATGAATATCATATTTACAGTTTATACAATACGTACAAATAAAAAAATCTTAATAGTACTTATCACACGTGAGAGAGAGGTCTAAGGTACATAGGCGCCAAACTTAACAACTATATAAGACTTAGGTTGCAGTAGTAGTGCACTGAAAAATAACACAAAACAATAGAGCACATTGATTGAATAGTTACACAAAATCTAGAGCAAATTAACTGGTATGTATGTTAGAGTATGCAGGTGAGGGGATAGTAAGGGTGTGTGGATAGACAGCAGAAAGTAGACCATTGGTGAAAAGAGAAAGAAGTGTGGTAGGGTGCAAAGTGATGCTAGAGCCTGGTAATCAGGCCTATCGCTTTCAAATTTATATGTTTTGTAGTTCCGTTGTTGTTTATCATTTTGCTTATACATATATATATATATATATATATATATATATATATATATATATATATACATGTAAATATAATATATATAATTCGGCATGGAAGTCATTTGTCTTCATATTGCTAATGTATTTGGTTATGCTGTGCGCGTTTGCTGTTGTTTTGGTAAGTCGTTAATTATAACTTACTATGTTTGTTTTAGTGTCTTTGTTTTTTCGTAAATTTGTAGTGTGTGTAGTTTGTGTATTATGTTTCTTCTTTGTAGTATTGATTAGTGAGTTTTATCTTCTTGTGTAGGTTTCCTTCTTTGGTAGTTTTCGTCTTAGTTGATGGGTTTTGTTGATATCAGGGAATTTTTGTCAAAATCGGTTGGTTTCATGGTTGGTATTTTAGTCTTGATTTTGGGCAAAATCAACTCATCTTGCGTAGAACGGCACTTCTGCTCCGCCAGCTAAAATCCCAGCGGAGCTTGGAAATCTGGTGCGACATACTGCTCTTCTATTCTGGTCAATCATTTGTACGATTTCCTCGTCCAACTCTCGATTGACCTTTTCCAGCATATTCCTTGTCCGTTCTTCGATGACAACGTTAATGGGGGTTAACCCCGCCTCCCGGTGCAGTTCTTCCTGTGTTCTTCTTTCCATTCTGCGTGTACCTGTAATTAGGTACGCGCATTTGCTCTGCACCACTTGTAGTCTCCTCTTCTGTGTCTTTGAGACACAAGAGAGGGCGGAGGCGGGGTATAGCAACGTCAATCTTACTAGTGCAGTATAGATCTTCTTTTTGTTGCTTTGACGAAGATTTCTGAACCTATACAGAGTCTTGACTGCATCAGTGGCCTTGGGGATACGTTCTTGTACGTGCTTTGTGTACCCGGTTGAGGTGATCTTTATGCCGAGTACATTGCATGCATTGGTGTAGGGATATCGTCTATCCCCCACCCTGACATCATCAAGTAGTCTCCTGCCTATGGGGAATACTTTGAACTTATCCTGGTTGGTTCGGATTTTCCACCGGGCCTCGTAGGTGTTAAGGTTTTCACTCTCTACTGCTGTCATTCGAGCTTGCAAAGGCGCATTCCTCCATGGACAAGTGATTATCTGGGTGAAATCATCGGCGAATTGTAAGGGTAGGCAAGTGGGGCTTACAGGGACTGGGACATCCGCGGTGTAGATCAAGTAGAGAGTGGGATATAGCCCCCCCCCCTGCGGGAGGCCCGCATTGAGCGGAAACTTTGGCCCGTCCGTACACCCTAAACTGATGTACGCCGCCCTCTCCATGACATAGTCACAGAAAGTTCTCTCTAAGTTTTAACTTAGTTTTAGTCGTAAGATCTTGTACTGCATTCCTCGTTGCTACACCTTATCGAACGCCTTTGATACATCCCGACAAACAATGTCCACGTAACTCTTTTTCCGTTTTGCATGGGCTAGCTTTTCTGTGATGACGTTAATCGCCATTTCCGTACTTCGCTCACTCCTAAACCCGAATTGGTGTGGGTTGTAGAGCGAGTTTTCCTCCAGGTGAGACACCAGTCTTTTGTTGAGGATCTTCTCGAAGAGCTTCCCACCAAATTCCAAAAGTTAAATTGGCCGGTAACTCTCCTTCAACTTGGGGTTCTTTCCGTGCTTATGCAAGAAAATCATTTTTGCCGTTTTATAAGCGTCTGGAAAGTATCCCGTATTAAGACAGGCGTTAAATATTCTTCTCATTCCTTCGATGACACAGGCTGGTGCCTTTTAAAAGTTAAGCTTTGTAAGCCCCGATTGTCCTGGGGCTTTTTGTTGGAATGAGCGAAGCGCGCTGAGTAGTTCTTCTTCTGTAATCTCGGCGTCTCCATCGCGCTGTCTATCCACCTGGTGATGTGGGTGCGTCTTGTCTATTTCTTCGTTTAGCTCGTCGATGATGTTACTTTCGAACTCTAGGTCATAGTCTTCGTTTTCTTCTTCAGTTATACTGAAGATCTTTTCCCAATAACTTCGGAATATCTCTTCAACTTTTTCTTCTTCATCTTCGATATCTCCGTTTTCTTTCCGTAGCTCGATCTTATGCTTCTTTCGAGTTGATCTTTTAAGAATTCGGATCTTCTTCCAAAATTCTTTGGGAGTTGCTTCGTGATCGAGGGTCTCGATCGCGTCCTCCCATCTTCCGTTCTGTTGTTCGAGGATCCACTGGTTCAATTCTTCTTTGATTTATTTACTTCCTTGCATCGAGTGAACTGATGCCTTCACGATGTTGTATCCATACATTATCTTCAGTTCACGGTATAGTTCCTTCATACATTCGGACCACTCGTAGGTCGAGATGGTCCTATATGCGGAACAAGGGATACAAGCCCTATCTGCGTCAATGATTTGGTTATTAAGGTCATCGAGTGCTTCGTCAATCTCCTCGAGAATTGCCTCGTCCAGGTTGGGCGGATCGTAGGCCTCGAGAAGGTGTGCGTACCGTGCCCAGTCTGCTCACCTGTAGTTCTTCCTTAAAACTGCTGGGACTTGTATAGGGTTCCTATTAATAGTGAGTACGATCCCTATATGGTCACTACATGGCATCTGGACTGATTCCTTATAGTAATTGAACAGTAGCTGACGATTCACCAGACAGATGTCTGGCTTTGTGGCACATCGTTCTCTGGCATAGGTGGGAAAGTTGGGGCCTATCCGCTGGGCAATATTTCTGTCCAGCAACAGGTTCAGGCTTCTCCCTATACCGTTGAAAGGTCATGTAACCGGATTCTCGGCATCTGACGTTTAGATCCTCCATTAGTATGGTGGGGGCTCTTCTGCCAAATAGGCCAGTGAGAGTGTGAATAGGCAACACATCTCTCCTTGGCGGTTGATATCCGGTTGCAATGACCAACTTTCCTAAGTAGAGCTCGACCTCAATCGCGAGGTAGGATTCTTCTAAGTTCCTTATCTGCTTGTATTTGATCCCTTTCCTTATTGCAATAGCGGCACCATCGTACCGCTCTTGCGAAAAGTTCGTGATCAACACCTCGTAGTTCCAGATTTTCATTTCTGTATTACGCGTGTCGATCCCGTGTTCTGAAATCAATATGATGTCTGCATTAATTTCTCTGAATACATTTCCGTAAAGAATTCCTTTCGTCGTCGTGCCGTTGGTGTTGAC
Organism: Ceratothoa steindachneri; assembly: GCA_963969495.1. Taxonomy (NCBI): domain Eukaryota; kingdom Metazoa; phylum Arthropoda; class Malacostraca; order Isopoda; family Cymothoidae; genus Ceratothoa; species Ceratothoa steindachneri. Next base: position 72,551,268 of record OZ018321.1, on the reverse strand, counting down.
TTCCATTATTTTCAGTGCGTTACCTGACATGGTGAGTTGCTTTACCTATGTTTTTTCTTCCCCTTTTTCCGTTTGGGGGCTGGTTGGGCGATTTTACTCGGCCTAGGGTTTTCCTTTTTCGGAAGGGGGCTCGGGATCTTTGACCTGCTCTTGGTGGCTCGTGTGCGAGTGCAGGGGCCCTCTTCGCTGTCAGATGAGGAGGATCCATTCTCACTTCCAGCCTTTTCCTCTTTTTCTTCTTTTTCTTCTGTTTCTTCCGAAGATGGGGCTTCAATCATCTCCTCCAAACCGGATTTGATGTTATTTTTAATGACAGAGTCTTTGAAAGCCTTGGAGCCTTCGGGGTCTTCAGGCATGACTACTGTTGGGAGGTTGTTCGCCTTCAGGAGCGCGTTGAACACTTGGTTATAACAACCAGGCTTCACTGCATTCGCCATATTTGCATGGGTTATGCAGATCAGAATTTTTGCACTCAGATCTCGGGTGAAGTGAGTTGTGCAGGTGCCGATGCAGTCTTCACCTCTGCACTCTTCTTAGCGGCACTCGCATAAGTTGTCTCATTTGCCTTTCTTTCCTATTCCTTCTTCCTCCTGATGATTTCGCGGCGCTTGGGGCAGTTAAGGGCCATCGTCCGATCCTCCCCTTTGCAATTCAGGCATTTCTTCGATGTGCTTTCACACTTGTCGAATCTGTGCGCTCCTGTGGCGCACTCACTGCACCACACCTTGTTTTTTTCCGGTCAGGTGTCGAAGATGTGTGTTCTTCAAGTTTGTAGCATACAAATCACATTTGTATGCTACTGAATTTTTCTTGTTGGATATTTTCCCCTGGGATTCTCATATTAAAGACGAGAATACCATTTTGAAGGGCATTCCTTGCCATGTCCGTGGTCGAGAATGTTATCTTAAACACGTGGGTGTGCTCGCGGAATTTAACTATCTCACGAACTTGCGCCCACGGGTTGCTTCTAGTGATCTCCTTTTCTAATTCATCCGTCTTATGCTCTCCTATCCAGCTCTCCACTTTGCGGCAGATCACGCTTCTGTTCGCTGCCACTTGTGGGAGAGGTTTCGCTTCCAATTCTGTTGTCTTCAGGACTCTCGCTGCCTCTTCTGATAGGAACTGGTCCACATCCTTCGTCTCGGCACACATGACGATAAATCCCGATGAAACTTCGATGAGTTTCACCAGTGCCACTTCTAGCTCGATTTACAGGGTTTCGCATAAGTTCTTCTTTGTTGGGGTCTTTATTCCGGCGATGGTCCTTAAGGGGACCCTTTTAGTGAGGGCCTCCATGGTCTTGACGTTTCTCTTCTTCCTTCTTTCTCTGTAACCAAGTGTAGGTAATGTGTATTTTTTGTATGTGAAAAAAGTTAGTGTGAGTAGGGTTGGTAATGGGTTCAAATTAATGTAAGAAAAACGCCCCTGTCCATTTCTCCTGTTGCTCTCCTGCTCATATGCTGCCAGTATGATAGATGATAGAGTGATGGGGTTGGTATCGGGTGGGGAGCTCAGAGGGTTGAGCTTGGTGGACTTAATGCATAGCGGCCGAATCAACGACCGCTAAGTTTTTGCCACCCCCTCACGCGTACATACGCCATAACTGCATCCAACTACATAGAGACGAGTGTACTTCCCTCTATGATTCTGGCCGGTCCCCCGGGCGATGAGGATTTCTCCTCCGTCCGGGACTCGTAGTTATGCCTTAGTATCAAGACAATTTCTGACTTATGCTTCTACTGTGGGCTAGGCCTCAAACCAGTGTTCACATAAGCCCTTAATTATGCCAAACCAAGTGGCCGGCATAGTTAAGACGAAATCAATGAATGGCAGACATCCCAGCGGGTTCACACGCAGAGCGATGGACGGGAGCAGTGAGGTGCTTAAGCCCTCATTGATTCACGAGGCTTCGAAGTAAAAAAAAGTTCTCTCTTCTGAAGGATGAAACTATGTTCACCTTAAGACTTCCAGAATAGGCTCGTTTCTGTAGGCAGCGCTCAAAAGTCGATCAGTCACTAAAACAAGTAAAAGTGCTGTATCCGTAGGTGCTTCAGCAGAACACAGTAAAACGGATTTTCGGCCGTCCTTTTTAGAGCAAATTAATTCTAGTAAAAGTGCGTTAAGTGGTTGGAGGTGAACTGCCTAAAATGGGGAACTTTAAACTTAAATAAGTATCGGTAGCAAGTTAGTTGGTTGTGTGGGAGGAGGTTAGTTGGTTGTACTATAGGCAATTGAAGAAGGAGTTGGAGATTGTTGCTCCAATATTACACGAATACACATTACAATTACATTACAAATAGATATACTTAACATTACAAATATATACACAATTACATAAATTTACATAACTAGTAGTATACATAACACCTCCCCCATTGAGAGATTTATAAGTGAGATGCAATAGATCAAATAACTAAATCTAACTTAAACTTAAAAATTAACTGAACTCAATTTCTGGATAGCATATCTGCAATAATATTATTTTTCCCCTTTATGTGATGAATATTTATCTTATATGGTTGCAATGCTAAAGACCATCTCATTAGACGTTGGCATACCCGAACTCACTTTTAGCTAGGTTCACGGTGAGACGAGCTTCTGAAAGGTTGCGAAACAGGGCATGCAGTTGACGTAGGTGATCCTCCCAGGAGGGGCTGTAGACAATCAGATCACTCGATATGATTGCACTCCAACTAGCCCTTCGGTCACTCGATGAATCAGTCGCTGGAATGTGGCTGGGGCATTATCCATCGTGAATGACATAATAGTATACTGGTATAAACCGTCAGGGATGACAAAGGCAGAAATTCTCTTGGCTTGCCCTGTCAACTGGACTTGGTAATAGCCACGTAAGAGATCAATCTTTGTGATTAACTTTGCGTCTCTCAACTGGTCTATTAGATCATCTATGCAAGGGAGTGTGTAACAATCTTGGCACGTGAGTTGGTTGACCCGGCGATAGTCCTTAGATAAGCGGTAGGATCCGTCAGGCTTGTTTTACCAACAGGCAAGGAGAAGCCCATTCGCTATCACTCTTCTCTGCTAGACCATTCTTCAACAGGAATAGCACCTTCTTTATGGCATCCCTCTTCCATGGGCTGCCTCGATAAGGATGCTGCTTGATGGGTCGAGCACCATCCACCAGTACCACATCATGCTCCACCAATGGACACCGTTGAGGAATGTCACTGAACAGCTGTGGATACTCAGAGAACAACGTCACCACCTCGCGATACATGTCAGACCTCAAGTGCTGGAATTTTAAGCTCGGATTAAATATGATATCAGAGTTCTGAAGTTTATTGTCAGAAGGCAAGGGAATGTCATCCCGCTCATTAGTTGCAGGGAAGTCATTAACTGAACTTCTTTACATGATAAGGCTTAAAATGATTCACATGGATTAACCTCTGACTTTCTCTTATCAGGAGTTTTTATTGAATAATTCACATCACCTCTTTTTCTTTGATACATAAGGTCCATTAAATTTACTTTGCAAGGGCCTCTTAGGAATGGGCAAAAAGCTAACACATGATCTCCTAGTTTAATTCTCTAGAAATAGCCTTTTTGTCGCAATTGTCTTTCATCTTAATTTGGGCATCTTTCAAGTTACTCATGGCATGATTCACAGCAGACTTTAATCGCCGTTTGAATTAATGTACATAGGCAAGGAGAGTCTTATTAGGGCGATAACCTAACCATGATTCCTTGAGAACTTTAAGGGGACTTTTAACTTTATGTCATACCACCAATTGAAATGGGGAGAACCCAAGGGAATCCTGCACACGACTCCTTACAGCATATAACACAAAATGGATACCTTTATCCCAGTCTGAATTATGTTTAATACAATACTTAGTCAACATATACTTTAGGGTTTGATGCAGACGTTCCAATGCACCCTGGGACTCGGGTCTACAGGCAGTGGAGTGGCACTGGTGAACTCCCAACTCATCCATGGTCTGTTTGAAAAGGTTTGAAGTAAAATTGCTACCAAGATCTGACTGTACCATCCGAGGAATTCCATACTAAGTAAAAACCTGCTAAAGGCTTTAACAACATTCTTGGAAGTTATTCGTCTTAAAGGAAACCCTTTAGGATACCTGGTAGTAGAACACATAACGGTTAGCAAATACTCATTGCCACTACGGGTCTTAGGCGAGGGACCAACACAGTCTATAATGACCTTATTGAATGGCTCACCGGTGACAAGAATAGGAGTCAAAGGTGCTGGTAGGATTGGCTGATTAGGTTTTCCAGCCATTTGTCATTCATGACAGGTTTTATAATAATAGGCAACAGACTGTTTCATTTTAGGCCAAAAGTAGTCTCTACAGATCTTATGGTAGGTTTTGTTAACACCTAAATGTCCACCACTGTTATCATGGGCTACTGACAGAATAAGTGAGCGGAATTTTACAGGTATTACAACTTGATGGCATTCATGCTATGTTTCATTAGCAGGTACGTTAGGAGGTCTATACTTCCTCATCAGGATACTATTCCTAACATAAAAACAAAGAGGAAACCTGGAAACATCAGAATCCTCCACTGTCCCGTGAAAGAAAGGTGCTAAGGTAGAGTCTTGTACTTGAGACTATTTGAGAGTGTCGCGATTATTTGGTATATTACTCAGTTACTCTGGAGAAGCTAACACCTGAGGAGAGTCATTATCAGAAAACAGGTAAGAAACAGATATTAATATCATCAGAATCTGTGCTATCATTAGGCTTACTTTGTTAAGCAGTCATGCTCTTTGTTACTACACATGAAGGGTACAAGTGAGGATAATCCTTCTCCAATTGCTCTGTATTGTAACTGGATGAGGGAGATGAAGCTACTATAGGATGAGGCACCACTTTACCACCTGCAATATCATTCCCTAACAAAAGGTTCTCACCTTGCACAGGCAGCGACTCTTGAACTCCCACAGTGAAGTACCCACTGACTAAATCAATGGTCAGGTAAACACTAGCCAGAGGGACAGCAATACACCCACTAATTCCATGAATGAGAACACTTTGACCCGAGTAACAATCCTCTAACTCAGGCAACATACCCTTTAACTTAAGGCTGTGAGGGGCTCCTGTGTCTCTAAGAATTTGAATAGGATACTTAGTGGATAAATCAGAAGAGGAAACTGTCCCTACTGAGCGAAATGGTTGAAACTGATCACTAGAACAGCTAGCAGGGTCACTACCAGCTACAACTCTGTCTTGAGTTACCTTGGGTTTATTAGGACAGGCACTCAGTAGAGTCTTCGCAGAATTAGAAGTAGCTGGTTCACTAGTTGGCAATGAGGTAGGAATGCTAGAAGTAGCTAGAACTTGTTTTGAACGTCTCTCCTTGCCTATAAGCTTGGGTAAATCCCTGATGTGATGTCCTAGTTGCTTACAATATGCACATTTGTTAGTGGATTTGGATGAGGTAGGGGTTACAGTCTTACCAATACTCCCTGGTGCAGTCCAAGTGGATGTCTGAGAGCCACCAAAACTATATCCACCACCTGAATACCGTGATTCTCCTCTACCCTGGAACTGGCTATTATATGAACTGGATGGACCGGTTCCCTTCTGCTTTTGTCAGGAATTAAAATTACTATGAGTTAACCTATAGTTTTCAGCTAGAGTGGCAGCCTTGTTTAGAGTGTTAACCTCTCTCTCTTGCAAGTATAACTTAAGGAAATATGGGACTTTGCGGAGAATTTCCTCAAGCACAATCAGTTGACGGAATTCTTCAAAAATTGAAACCTTGCTAGTCCTGAGTGAAGCATTGAGTAGCCTTTCTTTCTCCTTCGCAAACTCCAGATACGTCTGCTTCTCCTCCTTCTAAAGGCTTCGAAACTTTTGTCTATAGGTCTCAGGTATTGATCATAGGCTTCTGAGATGGCTTGCTTTACGCTATCATACTATAATTGTTCATTAGGGAGGTTAGCGTAAATCAACTTGGCTTTACCAACAAAGGCTGTCTGAACAAAGAAACCCCACTGATCTCGTGGCCATTTAAGTTGAGTGGCTACACGTTAAAAAATTATGAAAAAATCTCAACATCAGTCTCATCAAACTTGAGCATGAACTTAAGTGAACTACCCAGTTCAGATAAAGGTTTTTGACCATTTATTCCTCTCTCATTCGGATTTTCATTCGTCAATCTCAGTATAGCAAGCTCATGTTTTCTTTTTCTCTCTCTTTCCTCATATTCCATCTTTTTTAACATTATCAATGAGGCACTACCACCATTTTCAGCACAGATACTATATGCATCAACAGTTAGTAAATCTTCTTTTACTAGGTAGTCAATCACACCCTTCTTCACCTCTGCCTTTGTCATGCTAGACTGGTGAACAATTTAATTATGAGCAGCTAATGCGATCCAGTCAGACTTTTTAATGCGACTTGTAGCCAAAATATATAGTGTGGGTTTACTAGTGAATTCGTCAATACTAAACTCCATAATTAAAGGTTATAGTTACAATCAACAATCTCACAAAAATGGATTGAAGCAAGTGACTAATAAGTAATAACAATTTAATTACCCCCCAAAATAAGACAATTACTCAAAACATGACAAACTAATATAAATGAACACTAATTCAATAACAACACAAAAGTACACAAACGTAAGCAAGAGAATCCCGGACGGGCCCCCACTTAATGTTACGGGAAGGGTTAAGTCCCACAACACTAAATAAAATTAATAAGAACTTCGTTATGAACACGAGATTCTAGAACGTTAATTATAGGCTAAGCTGGACTCTATGCCAGTCTTAAGAAACCCCAAATGTGTACTGACAGTTAAGTAACAATGATAAGTTACATTAATTGCTTAAATCAGAGTTCAACTTATATATAGCACAGCCTAGTATTGGTAAGGCTAAACAAAGAAAATATAGAAAATATTATATTAAGGTTATAAATGAATATATGAAATCATAAATATCATATTTACAGTTTATACAATTCGTACAAATAAAAAAAAATCTTAATAGTACTTATCACACGTGAGAGAGAGGTCTAAGGTACATAGGCGCCAAACTTAACAACTATAAGAGACTTAGGTTGCAGTAGTAGTGCACTGAAAAATAACACAAAACAATAGAGCACATTGATTGAATAGTTACACAAAATCTAGAGCAAATTAAGTCCAGTAGGAGCGCGTTAAGTGGTTGGAGGTGAACTGCCTAAAATAGGGAACTTTAAACTTAAATAAGTATCGGTAGCAAGTTAGTTGGTTGTGTGGGAGGAGGTTAGTTGGTTGTACTATAGGCAATTAATAAAGGAGTTGGAGATTGTTTCTCAGATATTACACAAATATACATTACAAATATATTACAAATAAATATATTAAACATTACAAATATATATATTAAACATTACAAATATATACACAATTACATAAATTTACATAACTAGTAGTATACATAACATTACTAATCACGAAAACCACTAAAAAGCCGAGAAAAATCAAATAAACGTAAGAAGTCAAATGTTTGAACATCCAAGAGGCATCGTACAAGAAAAACCTACATAAAAAATACAAGCACTAATGAAGTATATATTTATGGAATATTTGTTCTGAAATAGAAAATTCCGCCAAAAAATACGAAAAGAAACAGCAAATAACGAAGGAAAATTTCATACATTGAGCACAATTAAGCTTACGGACAAGCTTAACACGCTAAAATTGACCAGTAGACGATGATTGATACATAGAAACGTTTGTGTTGGATGGTTTAGGATCTTTTACCAGAACGCGATTCTTCGCGTTCTGAGTCCTATGCGAAAATACAAAGCAATTAATTCCTTTAGTTTTATTAAGACAAATTTTCGCTAGAACCATAAAATTAGAGTTCTAAGGTTTTGTAAGTTCTTGGAAGATGGAGCTTGGAATACAATACCGTTTGTTTTAGTAAAGACAATATAGTGGTTGAGACCTTGAAGACCACCTAATCTGAATGAAGTGACTCTTTTTAGCACAACATTGTGATGAAATTAAGAAAAATAGGAGAGATCACACTTACCTGCTTGAAAATAAATCTAAATCTTATAGACAAATTGCATTATAGTATGTTTGAAGAAATCAGTACCGGACAGTAATTAGAAACCAAGTTGAGATGAACTGTCATTCTCATCATTTTAAGTTACCCATGGGATCTAGTGACGTAAACAGTTTGTCGTAGGTTGATGTAGAACCCAACACTTTTCAAAATTCCTCAGCCCGAGGAACAGAGGCCTATGAACGAAATATTCCGTTAGGAGCGTGGGAAAAATTATAAATATGAACCAGAGTGCAATTAAGTTTCAGACTGCAGTTTTAGGTTGGCCAATGCTTAGCTATCTTGTAAGGTTCTGGGGTAATAGAAACGGGGTACAAAAATATACTTTAGTACTATGCAGATAATCTATTTACAAAATTAAAAGGGTTTTAATTAAGGTATATAAACATAAGAGATGTACACGAGTCTCCGCTTCAAAGAGCGAACAATGAAAGACGGGACTCTCAAATGACCTTGAGCGCAAGCAAAGCCAAATTCCGGAGGCTGAAAAGGGAAAGGGGCGCTTGCACAGGAGAGTTGCGCGTTGCGGTTACATCGAAGATTTGGTCGGAGGGAGCAGTCCTGCCTTGTTAGCGACGGCGTAGATTCCACAATAATAGTCTCTTGAAAAACGATTATTACGCGAGACGACCTCGGATCTTGCCTCCGTGTACCAACGAGTACGGGGTTAACTCTTTCGAGTTCTAGGAGAATACACGGAACTTGACGCCTTCTGCAAGGATTCGCGCAGAACTGACGGGGACGGGAAGGTGGCAGATACTCGCGGGGAGTTGGGAAACAGGCGGTTTCTTACTGCTGTTCAAGTCCTGGGTCGGACGTTTTATAGGGGTTAGACGGAGGGTCTTTTCCCTGCGCCCGAAGAGGGAGGGTTCCAGTGGATAGATGATTCACTGGGTGCTGGACTTTGCCTGGTTCACGCTGTCGCAGGATAATCCGCGGACTGACCCTTCATGCTCTTAAGCTCATCTCAAGCTTCCGCGAAGTCGAACTTTCAGCCCGTTACGACCTTCGCGCTTTTGGGCCTCGTTAGCGTAGAGTAAATGAGGTGGCGAAGGTGTGTCTTGTCTCTCTCTCCTTGAAAGAGGCAACCGCGCGCGTCTTTTCTCTCTGGCACAGTTTGTTAATGAAGGCGTATCTTTTCGAATTTATAATTTGTAATTATCTGCCTATTGTTTGTATCGTTATCAAAATTGGCATTATATATTTCATCAACCATTCTTGGAATTGCGCCAATCGCGCTTATTAAAAGCATTTTTTAAATTTATAAATAAATCCATATGTGTAACGGCTGTAATATTTTAAAGAGATGTAATTATTTTAATTGATATTTCGCACAGTAATCAAAAATATTGAAGGCTCCGTTCCCCCATCTCGATATAATCTTTTCAATTTGAATTTATTCATCATGTCATATACATAATTCTTTATTTTATTTAGCTGATTTTTATAATGATATTATACATCCTCCAATATCTCGCTATGCTGGATTGTCTCGAAAGATCAAGGGCAATATATCTGTAGATTAGATGTGTTTCCGTATGTAAGCTGAACTGGATTTCTCATTAATCCCAAAGAGCAAAGAGCGATAGCTTATGCTTATACACACGTTGGGAGAGAATTGTGTACTGAAGGTTTTGCATATATAATGTAACGTCATGTGTTTAATGTAATAATTTTACTGTAGAGTGTAGGAAAGTAATATTGGTAAGAATATTAAATATACATACTTCGAGAAATGCATAATTATGTGGTTATTAGGGCAAATACATAAATGGAGACGTAGTTTTTAAAGTGACGATATTTAGATATAATATAAATGAGTAACTAGTCATTTTTACCGGGTTGAAAGGGATGATGTGCTATTTTTTCCAAGTCGTAAATAAAAATGTAGACAGTTTCTTATATTAATGCTTTAATCTCAGTATGAATTCTATATCTTTTAATAATGTTTGTGAACTCAGAGATTATATTAAATATCTTCCAGCTCAATCTTTAGTAGATTACTTGGAATAGAACTCATTCACTTTTAGATGAACAATGGAGGTTATCGTTGAAACCAATCGTCCTCTTGAAGAACGTTAAAAAGGGGAAAATAAATTAACCTGACGTGATGTCTTGGAAATGAGAACCGTTTTTGGACGAACGGGTTTGAAGAACAATGGCTGTTCTAACGTTGTTCTCTTCTGAACAACATAAGGGGTGAGAACCATCTCTTGTCAACAGGCTCAAAGAACAATGGCTGTTCTAACGTTGTTCTCTTTCTGAACAACAGGGGGGGAGGGGGAGAACCGTTTCTTGTAAACGGGCTCAAAGAACAATGGCTGTTCTAACGTTTTTCCCTTTCAGAACAACAAGGGGGGCCTTATTGACTTGGCATCTCGAAGGCACGAACCTTGGCATTCAAGGGATATTGTCCTCTTCTGGACAATAATGTTGGAAATGCTCTTGTATGAGTACTCGCAGCCATATCCCTGGCGTAGGGGACAATTGAGTTGGAGGCTCGGGGGAATGCTCCGTTCGCGCCTGGGAAAATACCTTATCTGCCCGTAAGCCTAACTTAATCTGGCGAGATCGACGAATGGAGGCGAAACGGGGGGGAATGACCTCCTTGGTTAAATATTGACTCAGGTGGCGATAACTCGCATTGCTTGCTCTCGAAGATGCACGTGGGTAGCAATGTTTCTAACCATGTGATAGCGGCTGAATTTAAGCGGCCTCAGACCGTTCTATCACACCCCTACATTCCAAGGGAAGTTGTCACTTTGAAAAAAAAGAAAGAAGGGACAACCATAAAGCTCCGTTGTGAAGGACTCGCTTTCTTGCACCCACCGTACCTTCATGCATCTAGCTAGTATTACCTAAATACATATGATTATGTTGATCTTTTGATTATAGGGGAAACTAACCTTTAATACAAACTTAACAATAAAAGAGACATGGAACCATAAAATAATATAAAATTAGTGCATATGGGACAAAATAATTTATACGTAATTTAATGGATACAAAAATATACACATGCAAAAAAATAGACATTGACCCACAATCAGACATATACATTAATTAATTATATTACAAGAGAATCTAATTTAAGTTGTACAAGACGGTATGTACATACATGGAGATCCTAATCCTACGAATTTCAAATTAATCTACACTATTTGGAAACGCATTCCTACTGAGTGCGTCTGCGACCTGATTATCGGAACCTTTTATATAATTTATCTTAAATTAGTACTCTTGCGAGAGTAGACTCCAGTGCATAATTCGGGCGTTGGAGTGTCGTACATTCTGAATATAGGCCAACGGGCGGTGGGCAGTTCCTATCTGAAATTCTTTGCTTATGAAGTACATTTTAAACTTGTCAATAACCCATATAATTGCTAGAGCTTCCTTCTCTATAGTGGCATATCTCTTTTCGCGTGGTAATAACTGGCGACTAGCATATGCAACTGGATGACTCGTTCCATCATCCTTATATTGAAGGGGGGAGTACCCCCCCAATGCCCTTGTTGCTCACGTCGGTCTTAATTCCAAAGGATTTTTCCGGCTTGCGCAACTTCAAAATGGGGCAGAAATGAGCTTACTCTTGAGCTGATTAAAATGAGAAACAGCCACATCATTCCAACGTAGACGATCGGGGGAATTCTTTTTTGAAGGGGTGCTGAGGGGGGCCGAAATGGCAGCAAAATTCGGGACAAATCGCTGATGGTAAGAAGCTGATCCTAGGAATGATCTTAATTGCTTCTTAGTATTCGGGAGGGGCATCTCGGCGATTGCTTTACTGGCTTTGTCCTATTTTAAAACCCAAGTATTTTATAGCTTCGTGGGCAAAATGGCATTTGCTGGGGCCAATGGTGAGGCCATTTCATGATACCGTTATAGTTACTACAAGCGGTCACGAGGCCAAAAAGGAAGGCGCTTAAATTGCATTAAGCCTTTCTCCGTTGCAAAGGCGGTATATGCTTTCACATCGGGCCGGAGGGGAATTTGGTAATACGCCTTGCACAAATCAAGTTCTGAGATGAACTTGGCGTCTTCAAAAAGGTGGAGGTTTTGGTCTACCAACGGGATGGGCTCGGCATCGAACACAGTTACCGAATTTAACTTCCGGAAGTCGATGCACATCCGATACGAGCCATCAGGTTTCTCGACCATGAAAATTGGGGAACAATAACTAGAAGTGGAAGGTTCTATTATGTCTAAACTAATCAAATTATCAACTTCGGCGTTAAAAGCTTTGCGTAAATGAATCGGCATGGGATAGGGTTTTGAACGGACGGGTTCTAAGGTTGTTAATTAATATCATGCTCAAAACTAGTAGCGCATCCAGGCTTCTCTAAAATAACGTCGTCGAACTGACATAATAGCTCTTGTATCTGACTCTTTTGATGTGGTGTCAGCTGCGCGTCGATATCCAGGTCAGAGGGTTGAAAAGACTCGCCTGGCAGGGAAGGAAGAGGGTTAGCGGACAGGTTGGATGCACACTGTCTGTATTACATTAAGGGACTCCGCGGGGTAATCCTCTTCAAGCGCCGATGTTTCGTTCATTGCTACGAACGTATCTCCATGGGCGCGTCAGTGGTACTTTTTCAATAAGTTGACATGATAGAGCTTATCGCCTGCTGGGGTAACAATGAGGTAATCTACCGGTCCTCGTACCTCGCGGACCGAGTACGGACCTTTCCATTGGCTCAGTAATTTATAACTCGCTGTGGGAAGGAGCAGGAGTACTTCATCACCGGGCTTAAATTTACGATCTTCGGACCTGACATCAAAATAGGTTTTGTATTTTTCCAAATTGACATCGGCATTTTCATAGGCGATGTTTGCGCATTTCTCGAGCCTTTGGCGTAGATCCAAGACATAGGCGTATGATGACTGGAGTTCTTGATCCAGTTGGGGCTCGAATAGCAATTCCTTTAAAATACTGATTGCTCCGCGTACATTACGTCCATAAAGGAGCTTGAACGGGACGAAGCCTAATGTACGGTGAGCAATTTCCCGATAGGTGAATAGGGCGACCAGGAGATATCGGTGCCATTCGCGGGGCTGCTCGGCACAAATCTTCTTAATAATGGATTTCAAATTTCCATTTAATTTCTAGCACATCCCGTTTGTCTGTGGCCGGAAGGGGGTGATAAAAGGGGCTTTACCATGAGCAGCTTCCCTACGTACTCCATCAACTTGGAGGTGAATTGTCGTCCTCTGTCGGAGAGTATTTCCTTGGGGACGCCTACTCTTGAAAAGATGGAAATGAGGGCCTCGGTGCAAGAAATACTATCGATTCGGCGAAGGGGGACAGCCTCGGGAAAACGGGTAACAAAGTCTACTAAGGTAAAAATGTAGCTGTGCCCTTCGCTCGAAGGGGGTTGGATAGGGCCAACCAGGTCGATGGCTACTCTGGAGAAGGGTTCAGTTATGACTGGTCCCCTTTGTAAGGGAGCAGGTTTGACCCGCCCCTTAGCAGACGTCTTCTGACACACATCGCACGATCGACAATGCTTTAAGATGTCAGCTGCAGCACCCGCCTAATAAAAATATTAAAAAATACGTTGACCCGTTTTAGTATGACTAAAATGACCCGAAAAGATGCTGTCATGAGCTATTTTGAGCACTATAGGGACATGGGATCGTGGAAGGCCTAAGACTGTTGTAACAGCGTTATTACTGTCCTCAGCGGATCGATAAAGTAAGCCACCTTGCTCCAGGTACCTGATGACTTTGGGTCAACGGACAGTCTCCGTGTCCTTGTTTTAGGCCTTATCTCATAAGGGTGTTAGTGCTTCACACTCCTTTTGTGCCGACCTAAATTCCTGTTTAAGGATCTCCGAGAATTCAGGCGGTATCGGGGTTCTGAGGGGGACGGACTCCTGGGCTTCCTTCTTAGCTCGACCTCGAGTAAGGGCGGCCTGGGACACAGGTTCGGAGCTTACTTGAGGGCTCTGTCCTATAGGTACGGAACAGGATTTTATAGGTGCTGAAATGACTTCAGCCCAGCCATCATAATACTGACACTGCAGGTAACATCTAACGACGGAGAATCGGTTTGCCCGCCCAAGGTAGTCATGTACCACCGCAAATTTTTCGTGGTTAGCGTCCACTGGGGGGAGGAGCTCGTCGGACACGATAAAACACGTGCACCTTGTGTCCCTGACGAGAGTCGATACACGGCAGCCGTTCAAGCTGCCCTCCTCAAATTTCAAAGTTCCCGGTGAACTTTTATCAAAAACAAAATTTACCTGGTAGCCTGACGGAGGGGGAGAAGTTGCTGCTTGGGTCTGCACCAGCGGGGAAGCCGGATGGCATTAATCTGGTGAACTTGATGAGCTGGTCTACTTTTAAGCCTAGAATTTTGGCGGCAATTCCAGCTCATGTGGTTTTCTACACCGCAGGTGAAGCATATGATTGGTCGCTTCGGGAAGAGTGATGGAGGAGAAATCTTAACGGGAGGTTTGGTGTCCCGTTGTTGGTTTGGGAGGAAGAAGTTTTGGGGTTTTACGGGGCCCGGAAACTTCGTCGGCTTTCCTGGGAAGGGGCGCGAATCCTTCCTTCTTTCCTGGTTGGGATATTGGTAAAAAGTTTGATTCTCCTTGGGTTATAAATTAGGGCTTGTGGCATAGACATCCGCTTCTTTGGTACACTCTTTAAAGGTCTGGCACCGACGATCCTTGACGAACGCGTGGATCTCCATCGGGAGAGACGCCAAAAATTAATCCCGCAACACAAAGTCTGTTAAGGACTCGTAGTTAGGATCAACCTTTGAGGATTCTAACCAAAATTTAAAATTCCTCTGAAGAATGTATCCAAATTGACGGAACGTCTGTCCGGGTTTAATACGACCTCCTCGAAATTCTCGTTGGTAGAAATTGGGAGTCATATTATGAGCGGCCAATAACTCAGCTTTTAAGATGCTGTAGTCAATTGTACATTTAGATGGTAAAGATACGAAAATGTCGCGCAATTTACAATTTAACAGTGGAATTAATCTTACTACACCTTCAGCTTCCAGATTCAGGTTATTGATCTTGAGTATCTTTTCGAAGTGGGCTAAAAATGCTCCGAAATCCTCTCCATCCCTGAAATTGGGGAGCTTAAGGAGGAGATTGGGCGGGGCTTCTGAATGTGAACTGACTGATTGTATTTCGACCTGTACTTTAGCCATTTCAAGCTGATGGTGAAGCTCAGCTTGTCTTTTCCGTTCCTCTATTTCTTTTTCTTCTTGTCGGATTTCTCTTTCTCTTTCTTCTCGTTGGTTTTCCCTTTCTCTTTCTTCTCGTTGTATTTCTCTTTATCTTTCTTCTCGTTTGATTTTTTTTCTCTTTCTTCTCGTTGGATTTCTCTTTCTCTTTCTTCTCGTTGGATTTCTTTTTCTCTTTCTTCTCGTTGGATTTCTCTTTTTCTTTCATCTCGTTGAACTTCACTTTGCCTTTCGTCTCTTAAATTTTCTCTTTCCGTTCGTTGCTCCTCTTGAACGTACTCAATTAATTCTCTTCCGGAAAGTCCCAAGGATTCTCCTTGTACTTTGAAGATTTCGAGCTGAGTCATATTTGCACTTGGGGGACAATAGTCAACCAAATAAATTCCTTGAAATAAGAATTATGCTTTCTAGAGAATTATCCTACCTAAAATATGGGCACTGACCCATTTGTAATTGGTTTCTCGACCTAGATAACCCATCACTAAAATAACAGAAAAAAAACAAATCAAATAATTATAACAGTTCCTTGAGCTACTCCAGCTTCTTAAGTTTCAAAAAAAGGGAAGAGCAATCGTTAAAACAAAAGGGAACTACTATACTCTATTATTATAACGAATAATACTATGCTTTACTCGACTGAGACGAGTGTTTGCAAAGATATAGCGTTAAACCTTACACACTTGATACCAAATTTAAATAGTATATATATATATATATATATATATATATATATATATATATATATATATATATATATATATATATATATATATATATTTATATATATATATATATATATATATATATATATATATATTTATATATATATATATATATATATATATATATATATATATATATATATATATATATATATATATATATATATATATATATGTGTGTGTCGTAGATTTAGACTCTCGACGATATACCATATATAACTATTCGTTGAGGGAATTATCATAATATTTCGAGTGCGTGGTAATCTGATTGACCAAGATCATTTATCTTCAATATGTTTAAGAAGTGGAACTGAGCTCAAGGATAATAATATGGCTATCATTAATAAAATAAAGTTTTATTAATTAAACTATCAACAACACACAAAAGAAAATGTTTACATAAACGGAGAATGGAAAGGGTCGTGGGAAAATCGGACTAATCTGAGGATTGAGATTAGGAGAGATTTAAAAAGGTAAACAAATAAAAATTAAAGGGATGGAATGGTTCGCTAAACCATTTAAAGCACAGGGTAGGGTTAAAAAAAAGTTAGATAATTAAAGGTAATGCTCAGCTTACGTAATTACAAAGTTGTTGTGCAGAGGAAGACGATGGGAAGGAATCTTCGGTCCACTGGCAATTTCCAGCAGAAAGGTTCTTCGGGGGATGGCCTTAGCCAAGGGGAAGGACTGTCTCCTAAGAGTGAGAGCGAAGTGGGGCTGGGAAGTACGAGCGATCATTTTGAGAGCAAATCGGGGATGTTCTAGATGAACAATGGAGGTTATCTTTGAAACTAACCATCCTCTTGAAGAACGTTAAAAAGGGGAAAATAAATTATCCTGACGTGATGTCTTGGGAATGATAACCGTTTTTTGACGAACGGGCTTGAAGAACAATGGCTGATTTAACGTTGTTCTCTTCTGAACAACAGAAGGGGTGAGAACCGTCTCTTGTCAACGGGCTCAAAGAACAATGGCTGTTCTAACGTTGTTCTCTTTCTGAACAACAGAGGATGAGGGTGAGAACCGTTCCTTGTAAACGGGCTCAAAGAACAATGGCTGTTCTAACGTTGTTCTCTTTCTGAACAACAGGGTGGGCTTTGTTAACTTGGCGTCTCGAAGGCACGAACCTTGGCACTCAAGGGATATTGTCCTCTTCTGGACAATGATGGTGGATCTCGAGGTGCACAAGGTGAGACCGGATCGGCGTGATGCCTCGCGAAGATAATCTGGATCTGATCTGATCGTATTGAGAAATGCTCTTGTATAAGTACCCGGAGTTATCTCCTTGGCGTAGGGAACAATTGAGTGGGAGGCTCGAGGGAATGCTCCGGTTGCGGCTGGGAAAATACCTTATCTGCCCGTAAGCCTAACTCAATCTGGCGAGATCGACGAATGGAGGCGAAACGGGGGGGGGGGGGGAATAACCTCCTTGGTTAAATATTCACTCAGGTGGCGATAACGCGCCCTGCTTGCTCTCGAAGATGCACGTGGGTAGCAATGTTTCTAACCATTTGATAGTGGCTGAATTTAAGCGGCCTCAGACCGTTCTATCACACGGCCGAACTTATTCTTTGGGGCTTATAATCAAATCACCTTTCTGGACGTAGAGATAACGAGCTAGTTATTTTATTCATTCTCTCTTAACAAGTTTCAATTTTTAGTTTCAAAGCCAGAACAAGCATTCGGAACACGTATAATTGGGAGCGTTTTGTACATGAATAAACTTTAAATTTATTGTTTTTCATTAATATATATATATATATATATATATATATATATATATATATATATATATATATATATATATATATATATATATATATATATATATATATATATATATACCGAGTGTTTGTGTGTGTATGCACCTATACTTCCAATCTCATTAGTTTGGCGATTCTTCTCTTTCAATGGCTGTTATGATATGATCCCCTAGTATTAATAATCCAAGTGTTAGCGTGGCCCAGTTGCCAAGGTGTAGCCGATAATGCAACAAATTCTCATATTTTTTAAGTTTCGGACCTTCTTGTATAAAATTATCTCTGGTGAATTAAATTGGTCCTATTTGACATTGTATTTATTTTTCACATTTTAAATTCATTTATTTTTCTGCTTTTTACTCCTCTCCCACCCACTTGATATTTAGGTAAATTACTCTGGTTCATTTGCATTAGTTTTCCCCTTGCTAGTAAATATTAACAGAATGCTTAAGCTGTAATTACCATACTATTCTGTTAGCTCACCTTTAAACCTATTTTGCTCATTTTTTTAATGCAGTATTTGCTTATTTAAAAATTTCCTGGTAATATTCAATCAGCTTTAGCAGATAAGAAAATTAAATCCATATTCCACAGATTAGCCGGAGGATAACAGGATTAGAGAAGGCGAGCATGTCTGACAAACGAGAGTTGCATAAAAAAGATACACAATATCTTATACACTGAAAAAAAAAATATTGTAAATTTTATCTGTAAACAAAAATTTCTGTAAAATTTACAGCTTTCTTAAAATGATGCTCCGTTAATTTGACTTTTTTCCTGTTAAATATTACGGGATTATTTATGTATACCATTTTCAGAAATTTTCCCTATTTAAAGGGGGGAAAAGTATTTATCAATTTTATAGCAACATGAGCAATATAAATTTGTAAGAAATCTCTAGTAATTTGATATATTGAGGTTACATCTTGAATCAACAACAATGTTTTTGTGACAAAAGGAACCCTAAAAAAAATGCAGTTACCTCACCCATATCTGGATAATTACAGTGTCTGAATAGTGACTCACCGTCTAAATAGCAAACTACTCATGAGATTTTTGTAAATTTACTAACAATATAACTACATATTTAACTACTAAAATTAAAGTTCATGAGGTAGAATAACTTACATCTAATAGTGCACTTTGAGGACCTTTTATGACTATGAAATTTTATTTTCCTAATTAACAGAACTTGAGTAACACAGAACTACCTGATTTGTCCAAATACAAAAGTGCAAAATTATTTCTCTACCTCGGTGGGGAATCACATAACCGGAACCTAAGTATATTAAGATAAATTCAACGATTCCAGTCTCTTAAAACATTCTTAGGAAAAATAATAAAGGTATTATTAGAACTGTATGTGTTTAAGAAAGGAATGTAGCAATTGAAGTATACCAGGAATGCCTGACAGTTTAGTTGAATACTTTCAGAGGAAGCAGGTTATTCAAGTTATAGTAAACATGGGAACATGAATGACTAAAAACTAAAACACTATAATATACATATATATGCACTACATAGTCTATAATAAAAGATACATAAATATATGTGTGGTAACTCAAGGAGATTATAAAGTAAATCTACTATAATTCAGCAAGAAATACATTAGACAAAGTTAAAAAATACGATATGATAGAATTATTTGATCAATTACTTGACACTTCATTAAAAAAAGAGCTTTCCAAAAATCCCCAAATGAACCAAACTTCTAAACATTAAAGTACATCACCAAACATGGAGTGAACTTTCATGCGCTTGAGTATCTCCATTTCTAGTTTCCTCGCCTTTACCTGCTGACATCATCTGTAATAATTGCGATAATGTAAATGTGATTCAAAAGTAGCATTGTTGCTTTCAGTCTTAAATACAGTCTTAAGTACTTGATTAAAGGTAAGTTATATACTACAGGGAGAAATTTTTAATTCTGCTTAAGTAAATGGTAAAAAATAATAGATAAATAAAAAATTAATGGCCCACTAAATTCCCAGATAGGCATGACCAGCCCCTTCTCCAGGTAAAAACAATTTAACCAATCAAACTGTTACAACATACTAATAACATCTCCAACAAATCTATATCTGTGAAGGAGGCTGTGTGTGTGTGAGTGTGTGTTAGCTATTTATGTGAGGGCTTACCGTCGATCCGATTGCAACCAAACGTGCTGTGGAGGTACATTTTGACCTGGGGTGTGTTCTTGCTGGGTCAAAGTTTACGCCATAACCAGGAGGGGGGCAAAACTTGACCCTATGTGGTAACACCGTTGATTCGAAGGCAACCAAACTTGCTGTGGAGGCACTTTTTGTCCTAAGGAGTCACCTTGTGGGGCAAAGCCCCAGGTCAACCAAACTTACCGTGAAGGTATTTCTTGACTTAGGGAATGTCCTTGAGTGTTAAATTTTTGCCCCCCATCCCCTGGGAAGACCCACAACTGGACTCTGCGTGGGCCTATCGTATATCCGATTGCGACCAAACATGCTCTGGAGGTACGCCTTAACTTTGGGAATGTTCTTAAGGAGTTCAATTTTGGGGCTTCGCCATAGGAGGGTGGGGGTCACAAAACCTCACTCTCTCTTGGCACATTGTGATCGATTGCGACCAAACTTGCCATGGAGGTTTTTCTTGACTTAGGGACTCTTGAGCTGAGCTGACCATTGACCTGACCTTTGACCTCCACAGGGAAAGTTTCCTCACAGGGTAGAATTTCCAGGGCCCCGTCGATAGGCGTAGCCCTCTGAAGCCCTTACCCGAGCAACGCCAGGTCCTCCTAGCTAGTTTATGATAAAACTAATTTATGTTTTGTAATGTAACACTAAGGAGATTCTGGACAAAGTCAAAGATAATGAACTGCATGCAACCTGAAGGGTTACTTTCACTTAAAGAAACCTAATATACAAGTGGTCCAAGATTTCTTGAAAGAAAATAATAATGGGGATTCTTCATAAAGATAAAACAAAGTTTTCATATATAACAAACATTACCTTGTAAGATTTAGCTCCTTCACTCCACATCAGCAATAGCATTAATCAGTGACAGAACATTAAGATGGACTTGAGATTGCCTCTTGCAATGTTTCTTTACTTCTATCTTGTCCCCCTGCTCTTGATTCTAACAAAATATATGTAATGATGAGTACTAATGTACTACATATATACTGAAAATATTGAATTTTTTTCCAATATAGTTATAAACTGCAATTCTAATATGTAAGCTATAACTAGATACCAGAGCTACATGAATATTAAAAAGAATATGCTAAGTAATTTTAGCAAAAGAAAAGGAAAATCTGTTTACTGTTAACACTGGAGAGGTTCTTGACAGATTTAACCATATGTTCTATTTTTAAAAAATGCATTACCTTTAAATGAACTCAAGTGATGATGCAAAATCCATAAGGTAGATTATATTCAGGTTGTACTAGGAGGCCAACAGCATAGCAAAACGAGCAGTAAATGTAACGATATGGTCAGTGACAACAAGAACATTAATTGGCAGCATGTATCTAGTTATTGTTAACCTTGATTTCCCTAAAAGCATTGAAAAAAAATAATGGAAGCACCTCTTGTATTGATTTCCTGTTTTTCCAAACATTCTCAGCCTTAACTTCAAATTTCAATGCTTATGAAAGAACTGTTTTTAGATATTTAACCTCCACAAAAGCCCAATGTAATAATAACAATGAGAACAATAGTTGTTTCACCTCCTCCATATATAACTCAACAAATCTTTATAAACCATAAGATACTTCTCGATCATAATTTTATAGCAAATATCCTCACATCCCCTTCCTGTTTATTAAGAATATAGGAACCAATTAATAGCTTTGTCAAAGGAAAATGACATGAACACTGCGAATATCTACACTGCTCATGGTTGCAATGCTCCACATCATTCGATTCCATATCATTACCTATAAAAATTAAAACTAGGTTGGATGATAATGTTGGTAAATATCAGGTATGTTAAGGATACAAACTATATGCTTTAACTTACTAAAGCCTATTAAACATGGTGTTTGTGGAAGTTCCTTCTCGAATTCAGGCGTAGATACAATTGGCGGAAAATTATTAATTCATTAGTATAAAGTAACCTTTAATCTTAGGGAACAAAATAAATTAATCCTAAAAACAGTACAAACAAATAACACATGATACAAAGAGTACAGTGATGAGGGGAGTGTACGCTGTTGGCTGCTGCATGAGAGGGGAGGCAAGTTGGAAGTTTAAATAAAAGTGACAGTTGCACATCATGATGCGCATGTACTAATATTTTGTTTCTATTCTTCTTATCATACTTCTTTAAAACTTCCCGCTACTAAATTATAACGAAATATATAACTTACCTTGCGTCACTGAAATATGTACGGTAGAACGTCCCAGTTTCTGTGTTTTCTTTATTTCATTATAATTTTCATTATCACCTTAGATAAAAAATTCCTAAGATAAATACGCAATATTTGGAGTAAGATTTCACATGTTTCAATAAACAATATGCAAGCCAAATAACATTAACTTCACAAATATCGGTAATGGTGATATAGTAAATAAACCCGAAGGTTAACAAGGTCTGCTGACCAAAGACGCGTGTTCTCACTTATTCTGATTTATGAACTTACGACCTTCAAAACTTTCAATAATTCCCGGACTAACCTTATGAAGACCTTGAAAATTATATCATTCGAAAGAAAATGTAAGACAAAATAAGGGTTTCAAATTTCTTTAGAATCGGCGGAATAGTTATGATGTTATTGCTCGGCTAGCCTCTGAAAGACTTGGGCAATTATATTATTCGAAAGAAAATGTAAAACAACATAAGAATAGCAAATTTCGTTAGAATCGGCCGAATAGTTATGATGTTATTGCCAAAACAGTATAATTCCGAGGCTTACCTAAGGAACACCTTGGCAATTATACGATTCAAAGGAAAGTGTAAAACAACATAAATGTTTCAAATTTCGTTACGATCGGCCTAATAGGTATAATGTTATTACCAAAACAACAAAAAGCAAATCGGGGACCGACCAACCCAAATATGTAGTGAGATATAGAGTCGCACGCTACTCAAAAAGGAGATTAATTAGCCTATCATCAATAAGTTGCCAGAAGAGAGCCAGTTATTACATTAATAAATATGGCTAGAAATCGGAAAAAATAATTGGTTCAAATCTTTGGCTTCAAGGAAGTCGTCAGGTATCTGAAGACATTACAAAGTTGTTAGGCGCGATAGAAAATAAGGACGACAGGAGATAACTTGTTCGAAAGTACATTTTTCAAGCTAGTGTTGGTCTTGGAGTGGTTTTTGTATGTGCTAGATATTTAGTTCCGAATTTTCTTCTCTGAGTCTTGTTTAGGATTAAAAGGGTTTGTTCGGTTGCGGAAGTCAAGTGATTGTAGACGAATATGTGTTTGCGAGCAAATTTATCTATATCGACTTCTGTGTTATTTTGAGGAGTATCTTTGGTATAAACAAGAGTGAAATTAGTTTTTAATTTTGTGAGATTATTCTTTCTTGTTAACTGATATTTATGTTTAAAGTTATCTATATGTGTGTATTTCCTGCGGATGTCTTTAAAAAGAGGCCTCAAAACCCTTCTTTAAGAAGGCCTTTTCCTAGAGTTTTGCTCAATGTGTTTTGGTACTTTGAAATGTATCTTCTGTATATGATTCTGTATATTTTTATACTTCATATTTTTACCCTGTAGAACTTCGAGGTTGTTCATTCAATGTAACGTGCATTACAAATATTATTATTATTATTATTATTATATTATTATTAATAATATTATTATAATTATTTATTATTATTATTATTATTATTATTATATTTAGCCTTCTATACCCTGTATAGCTATGAAACCTGGCATCGATTTCCATATGTACTGATCGAAGGTTGTCGATATGGCACATGTGCATTTATGTGCGAGTGGTGCTGGTGGATACTTTACATTCACCTCTGCTTGCAGGCGTTCGTTCGCTTTTTCTCAAGTTCTTACTTGCTCATTCCTTTCTGTCAGAGCCATTGCAGACTCACTCAGTGATAGAGGTGCGGCTGTTTCATTACTATTCCATCTCGCAGCTCTCAGTCTCTTGGGGTCACGATCTGACGGAGTTCCTCTCCTTATCCATTCGGAAATTTTCGCTCATTGTCGTTCACTGTTTTTAAATTACATCCTGGTTGACCGAACCAATCTAAAATTAATGAAAAGGTTTATTTCAACCGTGCTGACAGCAGACAATGGCACATATGTATAGGCCTGCACTTAGAAACACACACATATATATATATATATATATATATATATATATATATATATATATATATATATATATATATATATATATATATATATATACATATATATATATATATATATATCTGACACTGCACCATGTTCTGGAGTAAGCCATCGTGCCACGGCAGGAAGGAGTTTCAAAGAATCTTTTATTAAATTCGAGGTCGAGTGGGAATCAGCCAACTCATAGCCGTTTCTACACACAAAACTTAGGAGAATCAACGGCTCAATAATACATATTATATAGCGCAAACCCACAAATTCATATTCATATATACATTTTTATTCATTTCGTGATAAATCATCTAAGAAATCCGTCGTCTTATAACAAATCTTAAAAGCCTTTTGCATTTGCAGCCCTTACTTCCTTCAAGGGGAACTTAACTTTATTAGTTTTACATTTATTTCAATAATCTACCCTCTTATATCTATTGCCTCATGTCACTCCAGTCCAAGATGATTTATTATTGCACTAATAACACCAAAAATTGCTTCCATCCAAACATTTTTAGTCGCGTGCGACTCTATATCTCAATATGTCGGTCCCTGTTTGTTTTTTTGTTTTGGGGGGTAATAACATCGTAACTATTCTGCAGATTCTAATGAAATTTGAAACCCTTATGTTGTCTTACATGCTCTTTTGAATGGTTAGCCGGTAATTATTGAAAGTTTTGAAGGTGGTAAGGTCATAAATCCGAATAAGTGAGAGCACGAACTTTGGTCCTCAGACCTTGTTGATATTAACTATTTTCCAACAACTTTCCAAACTAAAAGACTTCGACACAAATACCAATATCGAGATAGACTTTAAATATAACCAAACTATAAAAAAGTATATTTCAAAGAACAAAACATGTATAAAACAGTTTGGAGTGTATCCTATTCCTTGTAATAATGGCAAAAAATGTAATAAAGTGATTCTAGATTCTACCAGTGTTATATATATATATATATATATATATATATATATATATATATATATATATAATGTGTCTAATTCTATCCATTTTCTCTTATTTAAATTAGTAAAAATCGTAATGTTACGTTTATTGTAGTGTTTTTTTCGATTGATATAATTTCTTTTCAAAGAGTTTCTGCTCTACTTTAAGGATAACCTATTACGTGGTTTACGTCGTAAATTGTAAATTAGATCGTAGCGGGCTTGAATTTATTCACGTAGAAACTCACGGTGACGGGTATAAATAGGCACCTCCTGGCTCGAAGAAGCAGGATGTTTTAGTTTCGCATGATTGATCGCTTTAAGAACTACTTCAACCCGGCAAAGGAGGCAAAGTCAAGCGTAAGAGACTTCCAAAACCGTGAAAGCGGAATTTTCAAGCCCCAGCAAAAAAAGTGCCCTAACACGTTAGACAGCACTTCCACGTCATTGGAGACCTCCTAAACTGCCTCTCCCCCCACCTCTCTTGGCTGAACTAAGAGTGCCTAGAGAAGAATCACCGTGACTTAACTCTACTTTTTGCCCATAGCTGCTGAACTAGTCTGAGAAGGCTATGAGGCTGCCTCTGCCATCAACTCTGCTATCGAGCGGTGGACTGAATGGAGATACCTCTTGTTTCTGCTGCTCCTGGTTGGGGTGCCAACAGGATCGGGTGGACTGATTGGAGATCTCTCCTGTTTCCACCTGGCCTTGGGAGGAGGAGGTTGCCCCCGGACACGGAGGACTCAGTCAGCCCTACCCCTCGGTACTTGATCAAAAGTTCCTCAGTCCAGTTGGAGATAACTCCTGTTTCTGACGATCCTGACAGGCACCAAACAGGATGAGATAGACTGACTGGAGATTCCTCCTGTTTCTCTCTTGCCTGTGGGAAAGGAGAGAGCTACTCGGTGGAGATGAACTGGAGCATCCCGCCCCTTCCAATTACACGAAGTCCTAACCATGAACGGAGCGGGGGAGTCTCTGGTCTTTCGAGTCCCACTGAGGCTCATCAAGAATGAAAAACCCGACAAATTCAAGGTCTTTGAAACGATCTTCGGGGGAAATGGGGATTTTTCTCAAAAGACTAATCAAAGACACCAGAGGGTACACTGCTATTTGCCTTGCTTAGGCGGACCTGGGTAAACTGACCTCGACAAACAGCAACAGAGACCTAAGCGCCATAGAACTAGAGCCCAAACCTTTCCCAGTGAGTCGACCCATGTGTAGGCGAAAGATCAGCCCAAGACATCAAACAAGAACTAGAGAGAATTTAAGAATGGGCAGAGGTGACCGAAGTGGTAAAATTTCGAAACCTCACACACGTTTTCAAAATCATGTTCAGAGAAATGGAGATGGCGTCCAAGGTGAAGGAAGTAGGACTGAAGCTATTCTCCATGATAATATCCCTAGGGCAGATTAAAAGGGAGAGATTCGTCGAGCTGCTAACTTGGTTGTTCTGCTACAAGGTCGAAAGACACCCTACAAGTGCCTGTTTAGACAAAGAGGACGGTGAGTTCTGCTCGGAGTGCGCACAAGCCAGCCACGACTGGATGCACTGCGTTAACGACACGAAAAAGTGCATTAACTGCGCTGGTCCCCAACGTACCTTGAGCATGCAGTGCCCAGTCAGGAAGGGAAACCTAAGAAAGAAGAGAGTAGCAGCTGACAGGCCGAACATCTCTTACGCAACAGCCGCCAAGACCCCGCCGCAAACAAACACAACGCTGGCACAACCCCAAATAGTCAAAACAGCTCATCAATGCGACCTCTCCTAAAATGCTAGCAGGCATTCTCAACGTGCATGTGATGAACCTAGCCTGCCCTGGTTCATTTATTCCTGAGATGAACAAGATGTTGGACGCAAATGGCCTGGAATCTATCACATTCCCGGCCAACCCACAGTCAGACAAAGTTCTCTCGGCAGCATGCACCAAGGGAGCACAAGCAGAACTAGACAAGCCAACAAAAGAAGCAAAAATCCAGGAGGATATTCCCACAGCGACTGGACATGAGCCTGTAGCCAACGAAACACAGCTGCTTGGCTCGCCCAGAGATCAAAAGAACAAAAAGAGAAACAAAGGAGAACCCGGAAAACAAGATGAGGAAACAGAACGACTACCACAGCAGGAAAAAGATGAGCTCGACGGAAGGGATATCAAGCTCACCATCGCCATTAAAAAAAAAAAACTCAACAAGGAGAGATATCCATCAACGGCCGTGGCCTCAGGAGTCAAAAGAGGCAACACAAAGTGGTGCTATGACTCACCCGAAGAAGAAGAATCGGTAAAGACAGCCATAATGAAATGCAGAGTAAGGCTCTACGATGACACTTCAAACTCTACGAGCCATCCTCTTTGAAATAGCTACGATCGGGTAGACCCATTAACCGAAAGCCCTCAAGCAGCTCAAACGCAGAAGATGGCATCTAGAAATAGGCCAACTATTCAAGCACACAACGTGCATGGGTGGCAGGTGAATAAATAACAATTGTACAACGTCTACCGAGAACTGGAACCAGACATTCTTCTATTGTCAGAAACTGGAATCAGGAACGACGACAGGCAGAAGATCTTCGGATACAAAGTTCTCCAAACGAACGTCACAGAAGAGAGGTTCGACGAAACTATAATAGTGGTCAAGAAAGATCTGCAGTACACATTAGGGAATACAATGGACGAATCTTTTATATCCATCATACTGAGGTGCTCTCTGGCTGACATCGAATTCGGCGCAGGCTACCAACCTTCCCGACGTTCATACTTGCCCTACCAGGACATATATACCCTTTTCAGGAAAGAACACCCAGTGTTGTTCGCTGGGGACCTGAACGCCAGGAACAGAGCAGCGGGCTATGCAAGGGCAAAGGCAAGAGGCAGGAATCTTGACTTCATGCTAGGAAGGGACATCGCTGAGCTCATCGGGCCGGACTTCCCTATATTCTTGTATCCAGGGTCGGCTACCAAGCCTGATGTAATTCTCATGAATCCTGGCTTCCCCTTTCACAAGCTCGTCAGTCCAGGACCGTTGACACCTAGCTATCACATTCCCATGTTAATCACCATAGCATCTGCTCTTTTTCCAATTCCTGTTGCTCCACGTAAAGACTTCTCGCAGACCAACTGCAAAACATACAGGAGGGCGTTCCCATTTGAACCCCCTGACCTGGACGGTGCATCCGAGGTAGGCCTTGACGATGAGCTTACTGATATTAATGTCTGCATTTCAAACGCAGATGCGATAGCTATCCCGACAACCTCTCACAAAATCACACAGCCGACTACCCCTACACAAGAGAGTGGCGCTCCAACAGCGCTTCGCTGACGGCTACAGCCGCATCCTCGGCATGGGCTACACCATGCCCATGGATTTCCGACTCGTTCAACGCCTCAGGGGACAGCTGAACACCACGCTGGTGCACGAACTGAGGGAGCAGTGGAATCGTCTAATTGAAAATCTAGACACTGACAGGAATCAGAAAGCTTTCTGAGAAACAGTCAACAGACTATAGGGGAACTCCCGTTTCCATGGCCTACCTGCAATTTTGGACGAAGGTATCACGGTGAGCACTCCCAGAGAGAAGGAGAGGCTGTTCCGTGGAGTCTGAAAAAACGTTTTCAAAATCTCCGATAAAGAGAAGGAAAATTTTGACCTAGGCATCTAGGATCAGGTTCTCGAGTACATGGAGATGAGGGAGGGCAGGTTCGACCCTTATGGAACCAGGTAACTCCACCGTCTGCATGGCAACTCTCAAGAGGGCAACCCCATATCACCAGTGTAGAATTGTGGGAAGCAATCGCTTCATTTAAGCCTAAAGCCCCTGGCCTCAGTCAAATAACCATCAGGCACCTGAAGGAGGCACCCGAAAGATTTAGGACCAGGCTGTTGAACCTAAAAAAATTCGTCCTTTGCAACGGGATATTTCCCAGATGACCTAAAATCCTCGAAAATTATTTTCATCCTAAATACTGGGAAGCCACCAAACCAGGTCATGAGTTCCAGTCATATCTCATAGCTGGAGACCGTTAAGAAGTTATCTAACAAAATTCTCAACAGCAGATTCTTAAAACACCTGTCCTAAAAATCTATGTTGAACGAGGAACAGCACGGATTCAGAAGACACCGAAGCACGGAAACAGCCATAGCCCACAAGCTTCAACAAGCAGCGGCAGGGCGGGCAAGGGGGTGCTGGATCAACGTCTTTTGCAGAGACGTAAAGAAGGCTTTCGACAAAGTTTGGATCGATGGCATGAAGTACAAAATCTCGCGACTAAGACTCACCCCCCACTTCGAAAAGATCCTCTGTAACTACATGACCAACAAGCAAGCTGTCATTGCTTTTGACAAGTATACAAGGAAAGAATTTGAGCCTATGTTCGCCGTCCCTCAGGGAGGATGCCTCAGCCCCACTCTCTACACCATCTTTACGAAAGACGTCCTCAAACCAATTGATGGGAGAACTCTCAACATCCACTATGCGGATGATATTACCCAAGTTGTAGTTCGGAGAACAAATTCTGCGAGGATGATGGCCAGAGCCACAACAGCAGAAGCTGAAAGAAACTCCAGGTTCAAGAAACGCTAGAAAATATAGACCAACGTATCAAAATTCTCAGCAAACGCAATAGAGAGACGTCGTTCCGTCCGTATCAATCTAGGAAACTCCGGAATTGACTACTCACCCTACGTGTCAGTCCTTAGGCTACAAACTTGCCAGTACTGGCATGAACAGACACGACAGCTCCAGGATTGTATACGCCAACACTGAACTCGACAAACTCCTCTGATTCAAAAACCTCAACACAACCATTAAAAAGATGTGGTATGAGTATCCGACCTCGACAAGCCTCCATGAAGAAATAGGTCTTGAACCAGTAAACACATACGAGTACCCCTATAAAAAAGGTCGAGACATCTGGGCAAGACTAGAGGCTATTCTCCCAATGGAGATTGTAGCGGCCTTAGACCCAGAGGCAGAGAGAGATGTATACAAAAGATACCTCCCCAGCACCAGAATAACGGTACCTGTACCAAGTACAACTAAAAGGAAAGAAAATCGCGAAACAAGACTATTAAAAAAAATAGAGGTCCCAAAATGGGACAAATTAGAATGACAATAACAAATACAAAATAATTAAAAGATCCTGCAATGGGACAACATTAACAAATAAGAAAAAATAACAAATGGAGATGGCCCGTTCACCGGGCACCCACACACATACATATCTGACTACCACTTCCTTCCTTTTCTCACTATTCCCTCCCACCCTCTCTTCCAAACTCCTCCCCCTATTATTCTATCTTTCTCTTTCAAAATTCAAGATTCAAGAAGAAGCAGAGGTGATCAGGAGTTCGTACAGCGAGGACCTACTGTTACCTGCAAAGCCTTACCAGAACCCTGCCAGCACTTGTCGCTATTACCTCTCATGCTGCATCGGTTGCATGCTCCCAATTTACCCGTCTCTCTCGCTCTCACCAGGAAGTCCGATACATCTGGACTCATTACGACTCTCCCCTTTTTCCAGGAAAACGACCATCTGTGTATTGCCTCACTATTTCCGTGACAGATAATTTGCGTATTTCTTTTCATTTTGCACCCCAATCTTAAGTTCTCGTTATTGAGACCTATAGTTATTTATAAATGACACGAGAGGATGGGGGGTATATTCCTGTACCGATTGTGTGGAGTAGCAGTCCTATTATATAACGAAATGTTGTTGCTGGTGGTTTAATCCTGTAATATATGTGACCTGTTGTGCACTGTATTTTTTAATATAACCTGTTTGTCAACTGTATTCATTTAATAATTTGGATCATTCCTTGTCTTATTATACACTCGCAAATATCCGAGCACCTTCCAGTTGTACCACTCATTATGTATGTTTTGGGCCGAGAGAACTTAGTTCCTCATTTTGCCCTTACAGTGGCGACCTTGCCAGGATTGGTGCCAGTATCTGCTTGAGCGTGTAAGTCGCCTTGAGCGCGCATTCACTGTCTGTGACCGGAAGTGAATTCCTAATTTACTTCGGATTATTAGCATTTTGTGCTTTTGAGGCTTGTTGATTGCCTCTCTTTACACGACTGTGCTTTTGCCTGTGTTTTGTTGTGTATTGGTTACGTTTAACAGTTTGCAGGGTGTCATTTATTGCTTTTGAGGCTGGTTGATTGCCTCTGTTTACATGGTTGTGCTTTTGCCCTTGTTTTTATGGCGTACTAGTTACATTTGCCATTTTACATTGTGTCATTTATTTAACTTTACTTGTTTCATTTACTTTTCTTGCAGAGATAATTTTATACGTGTCATTTATTTAACTTTGTTTGTGTTCTTTATTTAACTCTTGATTGTTTTATTTTCTTTACTTGCAGATTTAATTTTTCATATATTCGTAATATAAGGCAGGTTGGGTTTGTAGCTTATGGTCATTATTGTTCTTTTGTTCGTCTTTGTTGACTTGTGTATTTCATTTCTGTTTGTATTTCGTCTTATTGTGGTCATTATTGTTCTTTTGTTCGTCGTTGTTGACTTGTGTATTTCATTTCTGTTTGTATTTCGTCTTATTGTGGTCATTATTGTTCTTTTGTTCGTCGTTGTTGACTTGTGTATTTCATTTCTGTTTGTATTTCGTCTTATTGTGGTCATTATTGTTCTTTTGTTCGTCGTTGTTGACTTGTGTATTTCATTTCTGTTTGTATTTCGTCTTATTCTGCTAAAATATCTTTTATTAATAAACTCAAGGTACAGTCTGTGGACGTGGGCCTAACAGGGAACGAAATCTGCCACAGCAAGCGCTCGAGCGTGAGGAGCGTGAGGAGCGTGATAAGGGCAGCAAAAAATGCTGAGCTTTAAGCTAAAAGGAGGAAGAAGACTGAAGGGTCTACTTAGCCCAGATTCAAGCTAAGAAGGAGGGAGAAGAAAAGACAAAGGTCCAACTCTCCAAGATTGAACCAGAACAGAAGATTGAGTTGGCGCGCATATCTGCATCTCAGCAGCATACTTCTGCTCAGTTGAATTATCTGGTGAGTTTTCCTAAGGTCCATATATTTTAGGATGGAGAAGACATTATCTCTTACCTCAACTGCTCCGACGAGTTGCCGAGTTACTGTAAGTTGACCGTGAGAGTCATGCAGTGAGGCTAGAAAATTTACCTACGGGTAAGGCTGGTGAAATGTACACTTCTCTGTCTACTGATATCACCAATAACTACGCCTTTTTGATGAAGCCTTACTGATCAGATTTAAAAAGACTCCTGATGGTTACCGGGTCGAGTTCCGAAGATTTCAACAGGGCAAACATTCCAACAATTTTCCTTTGATCTGACCCGACCGTTCCAGGTGTGGTTTGAAATCTCTGGGATAGGTAACACCTTTGAGGATTTGAAGGAGTTTATGATCCTTGATCAGTTCTTGTCTTCTTTCCGGCAGATTTACGTGCTCTCATTAAGGAACGGCGACCCACTGCTTTGGCGGAAGCTATTCAACTAGCTGATGATTGGATCTCAGCTCAACCTACGCTTCCCCGAACTTTCAGCCGCAACTCTAAGAAGTTTGCTCGACCATCCAAACCGTCTCCTAGAGTAACAACAGTGCCACCTAACTCTGCTAACAGCCGGAAGGACTCTTCGTCATCTGTAACGTGTCATGGCTGTGGAGATTTTTGGCACATTCTACCTCGTTATCCAAGGAATTCCCGCCCCTTCAAAGATGGCACGTCCACTGTGCAGCCAAATAAGGTGGGGATTTGCCTATCTGACCGAAGTGTCCCACATTTCCAAGTCTCTGGTGCCATCAACGGGGCTTGGGTTTCCACCACCATTAGAGACACCGGTTGCTTCATGTGTGATTGTGTCGGAAGATGTGTTATCCAATGCTGATATCTTTAAATGCAGAAAAGTCTTCGTTGCCGACATCTTGGGACGAGTGGATGCATTTCCTCTTGTGTATTGCTACCTTTGATGTCCTTATTGCGAAGGCTGGATGAACGTTATCAGAGCTACAATCTAATTTTCTAGTATCTTAGTTGGTAATATTCCTGGAATTAGATATTCTAGTAGCGCCAAATTCTTGCCTTCTTCGGCTGATAACAAAGTTGTCTCCCCCGCCCTTCCTACCCGGCCTTTGCCATTCATCGACCAGGATGGGATGCTTCGCCCTTACCAACACCCATCTTTACTCCTCCGATATATTCTTCTGCTTCTAGTATCGACACTTCTCTAAAACCAAAACCTCATCATGTATGTGCAATGCAGACCAGAGTGGGTAAAGTAAAGTGCATTCTTCCCTTAGCTCTGCTTGCTCTCCAGCCACTACCTGTGACACATGTGGACTTCAGTCGATTTATGAAACGCTCTTTAAAGTTAGAGCTAAAGCAGTCTCGCAAGGAATTGACCAAGTGAGGAACGGGTCTAGCTACCAATTTGTCATGGTTGATAGCCTCCTCTACCGGAAATGTTTGACGTCTGATCGTCTTGATAAGGTAGCCAAGTCAACATCAGTTGATCCTCGTTATTGTTACCCAATTATCCTCTCTGTTGCTCATGAGAGCCCCTTAACTGGCCATTTTTTTCCACGAAAAGACTGAACTGAAGGTCGCAGAACAGCTTTATTGAACTAGCTTGGGAACCGACTTCAGAGCCTTCTATCGTTCTTGCGACAAGTGTCAACAATTTTTGACGAAAGACAAGTAAGACCAGTCCCACTACAGCCCATGCCTATCATCACTGAACCATTTGCCGCATTGCCATCGACTTGGTTTGACCCCTTTCTCCATCATCTTCACACGGATATAGGTATATCTGTAATCTTTTGATCTTGCTACGGGTTTTACAGACGCTGTACCTCGACAAGATATAGACTCCACTTTCGTCGCTGAAGCATTCCTGGCAGTTTCTCAAGATTTGAGATTCCACGAGAAATACTGTCGGACCGTGGGACCCAATTTTCCTCCAACTTGATGAATGAACTTAATAAACTGCTAGGTGTGAAACCGATCTTCACAACGTCTCTCCACCTTAGTGAGAATTGTAGGATCGAGAGACCACACCAACCCCTGAAGACTATACTCCCTAAGTTATGTGGCGATAAACCTCGTGAGTGGCATATGTATCTCACTCCCACCTTGTTTGCCCTCAGAGTGCTTCCGAGCGACGGGACTGGAGTTTCGGCCTTTTAGTACTATATGGTCGTTCGGTCAGAGGTCCACTCTCCGTTCTCAGAGATCTCCGAGAAGATTGCATCCTCCAAGAAGACAAAAGGACCAGCTTCCAGTATGTAATCGAACTGCAGGAGAAGCTTGCCGAATGTTCCCAGATTGTTGCTCAGCATGCTGGGATTAGCAGTTTCCGGTACAAGAGTTACCTCAATCTCAAGTCACAAGAACGTTAATTCAAGCCGTGTGACTAAGTGCTGCTACTCCTGCCTAGTGATACCAGTAAACTGCTCGTTACATAGAACGGACCCTATAAGGTACTGGAGAGGTGTTTTAAGGTAGACTATCTTATTGTCATTCTTCGAAGACCCAGGCTTTACCATGCTAATCTGTTAAGAAAGTATCACTGCAGGGCCCATGGGAAATAAAAAATGACTGCCGTTGATGAAGGCAACACTGATTATTTGCAGCTGTCCTTGACACCAGATCTTATGCTTAACCTTCCCTCAACTGACCGCCCTGAGGTTGTAACACTCAACTGGGACCAACAAATCCAGCTTGAGCAACTTATGAATAGGTACCAGGATGTGCTCTACAGTGAACCGAGATGTACCTTCACCCTTATCCATGACATCACTTTAACAACTACCAACAGGATACAGGCCAAGATATATCCAGTGCCTTTCACCATAAGCCTGTCTTCGACGTTAAGACCATCTTCCAACAAGGGATTATCAGACGATTCTTCTCCCCTCATAGTTTACCCGTCGTCATGGTAAGTAAAACTAATGGTTCCTTCCAGAATGGCCAGTGACTATCGCCTACTGAATTATGTCACCAGTTCCGACGCCTAACCTACTTTAATTATGGAAGAAGATCTTCACAAATTCTCTGGCGAAAAGTACCTGAGTGAACCTGCCCTCTGCAAGGCTAACCAGGTCCTTTTGTTAATTATTCTTGTTAGTTTTCCTTTTCTTTTTTATTTTTATGTTATTATGTTGTATTAATGTTTTAATATACTCATAGTAGATTCTTCTTCCAGGCTTGGTGTAAATAAAACCTATTACGTTGTTTACGACGTAATTTGTAAATTACGTCATAGCGCCTGGGAAGCGCAGGTCGGCTACTTACATGTAATGAAAGGATAACCTACTACGTGGTTTACGAAGCAAATTGTAAATTACATCGTATCGGCTGGGAATCACGGGTCGACTAGTTGAAAGCCGGCGTAAATTTAGTCACGTAAACACTCAGGGTGATGAGTATAAATAGGGACCCACCTGAACCGAGGAAGCAGAGCCGATCAGGAGTTCGTAGAGCGAGGACCTACTGTTACCTGCAGAGCCTTACCACACCCCTGCCAGCACTTGTCGCTATTACATCTGCCGCTGCAGCGATTGCCAGCTTCCGATATTTAATTATTTCTCTTGATCCTACTAGAAAGTCAGATACATGTGGGCTCGTTACGACTCTTCCCTGTTTCTTGGACAATCGCGATATGTCTATTGCCTCGCTACTTCCGTGAGAGGTATTCGCAGTATTTCTTTTCATCTTACGCCACATTCTTAGTTAGTCTGGGAATTATTGAAAGTTTTGTAGGTCGTAAGGTCAATTATCAGAATAAGTGAGAGCACGCGACTTTTGGTCAGCAGACCTTGTTTTTTAATAATTGGCTAATGCGAGAAGGTCAAAAGGAAACATGGCTAAGACAAAAGTAGAATATCAAATGAAATGTATGTAACTAAAAAAAAATGGGCTCTGGGCCAAAACTGTTACTCCAACAATTTTTTTTACTAATCATATAAAAATTAATAATAAATCTATAAACAGTAATTCCTTGAGAAATGACGCATTAAAATAACATAACTCTCGCTTTACATTCACATAAAAATTCAAAACTTATGTATGCAATACTATCAAATGTGTACTGTAGTCTGCTACTGATGCTTTTATTCAGTTATCATAATGGCAAGACAAGTTAAGTTGGCGAGAACATGAGCCTGAATGTGCTATGCCAGTCTATCTAGCGTTAATTGAGGTGGGTCAAGTTCAGAGCACGCTCCTCTAGTTACAAACCACAGATAAAGCAGCTAGGTGGCCTTTGCTAATGAGTTTTTCAGTTACAGTTCTAAGATGTACTAAATAAGGTTTGTCAGCGATGAATCAAATTTAATTTGTTCAGATCCGATGAGAGGCAGGTGCAAATCGTTGTCCAGTGAAATACTGCATCCAACATGTAGGAAAAGGACAGATAAGTTTGTAGATCGCAGGTTTAAAGTGAGGGTTATATGTTTTCAATGGCTGAAGTCTGTCCTCTTGTCTTTTATGCATAAAATTAAACGCCGCTGAATAAAACATCTACTTTACTAACATGTTATCCCCTCTCTCCAAACATTGGAGTTACGTGAGCCTGTTTCCATGCACGATAATGCTCCTTGCCTTACAGCAAAGACGTTAGGTAGTTCTTGAATTCGGAAAATATCGACGTAATGAACTAGGCTGCGCAGTGCTTTGATAATAAAACGATAGAGAAACTGTCGTTAGTTAGAGAAAAGTTTATTGCTCGTAAAGTAACGAATATTGAAGATCATTGGCAGAAATGAGAAGATTGGAATAAAATTACGTCCGAATAGTGCAACAAGTTAGGGAATTCCATCCATTTAGAACAAGGGCCTGCATGCTTTCTATTAATCGTTTTTCAATTGTTTATCAGATAATTATGTTTTTTCTTGTTATACTCGTAGCTACATTTATACTTATCATTCTCTAGTTTTGTACGTATACTTTCTTTAATCTACATTACTTTTCCCATCTTTTTTAATATATATACTGTTCAATGAAGTAAAGCTTGGACACTATCAGAGGAAAATTAAAAGAATATTCTGCAAAATTTTCATGGAGATTAAGTAAGTACTCGTATTTTAAAGAAAATCTAGATTTGTATGGGAGGTCTAGGTTTGGGCGATAATGTAAAAGACAGGTTTGTGGAGACGCAAGTGCACGAAAAGAACTCAATGGCCAAATGAACAGAACTAAATTCCTCAAACCTAATAGATATGTCAGTATTATCCACAAATGTGCTTCACCTTAATCTAATCAATCACTACCGCTTCTGCCTCCCAAGTGGCAGCTGCCGGTCGAAAGAGATTTGAATGAGAAAGTAATATCTTTAATAGACTTCATCAACTAATTCGCATTCAAACTACGCTTATGCATCAGGAGTAAAGAAGTAAAACATCAAAACATGAAAATTAAGCTGTTCTAGGGCATAGAGGTCTAAATTTTTCGACATTGTGGAGACTAATCTGCCACTCTTCGACCAAATCTACTAGGAAGTCCAACAGAAGGATTGTCTAAAATTCATCTCAACAAAAAGGAGTATGGGCATCAGTAACTGGTATACTTCACGGCGTGACTTCCATACTTCGAAGATGTCCAGAAAGGTGACAATACCTTCATTGAATGTGGAACTGGATTAATACCGTAGGTAGGTAAGTATGAATAGTACAAGGAAGAACCGAGATATCACCGCTGGTGAATATCGCCCATTGTCAGCTCAACTTGGAAAGGGATATAGGTAGAACATTTTATATTATTGGAAGACGTTCAGTGTCGAGAGAGGATATTAATTTCTGAATTATAAAATCGATCTTACGAAGACAGACTGAAGAAATAGAATTTCCTTTTTATTGGGACATCTTGATCTACGGTGCCAAAGAATTAAGGTATTTAAAATGTTAAACGAGTTCAATTATACAAATTATGACTCGATATTTGAACTAAATGACCATTCTTACAAGAGAATTAACGGTTTAAAGCTAGGAAACAAAGATTTAACACCGCAATAGCACAAACTTTTCATATAAATTAAGACAGACTTAGAATTTTTTGCCTAGAAATGTCGTCGAAATCACTACAGTAAATATGTTTAAGAAGCAAATAGATAAATATTACAGTACAAAAATAAAAATTCTACCACTAATCCCTTATCCATATCTTCAATCTCCTTTACTCTTCTTCATTTATGACTTATACTTTTTCCCTTCATTATAAACAAGCAGCTAGTTGATCTGAGGTTCTTTGCTTTTCAAAATTATAGGGAAATCTACACTCAGTTGTCCTGATTATCATGACCCTTAAAGGGAAGGAAATCTACCTCTGGATCTATCTTGCAAGATCTTTCTACGCTCTCTTTTGAGGAAGAGGCCCTAGGCAGCATATATGTAGGCTGCTTGGGTGAAACTATTACCTTCGAGGTCTTCCTAGAGAAGGTTTAGTTCGGAACGCGTAGATTCCCTTTCTCCTATATTCAATCCTTAGGTAGGACAGGCGGTTCTAAGTCCTTTGGAAGTGAATAACTATAAGTTACGCCCCATCCAATTTAATGGGAGAGTGAGGGATCCGATCATTCCTCATTGTTACTATATTTCTCGGATTTGAATTTAAATTGTTCATGGGTGGGCCCAGTGTCACATTTTGGCTTTGCGTTTAGAGTAAAGCGACTCAGTGGAAGTAGTTGAACACTTTGTTGTTTTCCAATATGGAGGTGTATTCGCCGTAGCAATCCTGGAGCCATATTGCTGCCAGCCTCATCGGAGCTGCATCTGGAGAAAGTATAACACACTGAGGGGTTTCAGGTGAGCGCGCGAGCTACTTCGTTGGTAGGAGTGGAATGGCTAGTAGCTAGTATTCAAATTTTATGAGATTCATAAGAGATAAGTTGCATGGTCAACAGCTTAAAATGGCAGTAGGTATTTTGGAATAAGAAATCTCAAGGCTTGGAGAAAGCTTGGTGCAATCTGCTAAAATTTGCGCATCTGTCTTTGCCCAAAACTAATTGATCATAAATTATGATTCAGCAATTATTCAGGTTTATCATTCTTGCCCGTTTACATGATTTACCCATAAAGCCTAAGTGAATGAGAGGTATTGGTGCTGTTATTACGGTGTGCTAACACCGTAATGGCAGCACGAATACCTTCACAAATTTGCAATATCAGCCTGAACGCACCTTCTCGCGGAGCTTCTCTAGGTCAAAAGTGACGAAGAGTATGATTCTAGATCTGAGATCCTTCCACACCTCATCTTGATTTGTCTATTTGCTGCTAGCTCTTCATTAATGGCCTAGGCGGAGTAGTCAAATTATTCATTTGTATAGCCTACTTCCGTTTAAAGTTTATTGCAGTGTTTATTAACTCGCACACATGTGTTATTGAGTATCGGAAGAAAACTCAATTTGGTATCGTGGTACATTCCTGAGACAGTAACCTGAATGCATCACTCACCTCATCCCGTACTAGTAATATTTGGTACTCTGTGAAGAAATATGGGTGAGTTCTGACCTTGACGCAGCATGTGTATGTCGGTCAAATTGTTCCGTCATTTAAGCGAATTAACAAAATCTTTTGTAAGTCGACAGACACAATCCGCCCAACACCATCTGAATGAGAGGATCCGAGATCCGAGATCCTCGAGGCTCTGCTTTCTTGCTTTGTTTTCTTCTTGGGTAGGGCGGAGTGTGCGTTTGGCCAATTCTCCGCAGTTAAGAAGGGAAACCGAGGCTTGACGCCAGGCTAGGCCAAGTCCCTTGCAAAATCCCTCCTTTGTAAAGAACCAAATTTCGTGAGAAGGAATCTTGGCTCCATTATTAGGGGACCCGTTTAACTCAGAGAAAAGGTAGCTTCTCTCTCTACGCCGAAGATCATTGGGGAAAAATGATGCTGCAGATGGCATCATAGGCTGTCACGTTTTTGAATGAAACTCGCAAAAGAAATTCACTACTGGAAGGTTAAATAAATAGTACCGGACCTACAGTTTTATGTCGCCATAGATCCCCTCTTAATGGAACCTAATGTGGCGCAACCTTTCTTGGGAGTTGCCAATCCTACGTACACTGTAGAGAAGGATCCACCTTTAAAGGGGAAGATAATTAGCAAAGTGAAAGATCCGCAAGAGATGGATGAGATAGAAACCCTGAGCTGGAGCTCTTCGTATCTGAACCGATAATTGTAATGGATAACCTGAGTTATTGAATCTAATTGAGAGAAAAAAGTGAAGGCGACAGTAAAGAACTAGTAAGTGGACATGATGGTTAACTACATCTACCCAGGTCTGATTTGTCAATGGTGCAAAGCTAATGATATTTTTTAAGCCGCCTGTTATCAATGATAAACGTCCCTAACATGTCGAAACTCAGTGTAATTTACTCTTTGAAAGAGCAATTTTAAGGTTAAAAAAGGTTAATTTTCAAATTAGACAAGTTATTGGATTTTTTCTTGCAAGTATCAAATTTCCACTTGTCAGGTCGTGGGCAGAAGATAGCTGTAAGGGCTATCTGATTCAAGCCAACGTTAACTGTTCCTGCAGCAGAGATAATATCATTTCTTTGAAAGATCTAGCCCACACTAAGCGACAAAAAGAGAAATGAATCAACCATATCGAGGATCCTGATCTACCATAAAAAGAGGCACGTTAGGCCATTAGTAAGATAGTGGATGGAAAATAAGGCAGAAAAAAAGGAGGAAAATGCTGCAGTATAAAAGAATGCAGCAATGCAGGAGGGTGTCAAGAGACTGGGGATTAATGGTGATGAAAGACCTGGAAATGACGAAAAGGTGTGCTGAAGATGAGTTTGGCTATAATTTAGTTATCTCGAGAAATTGACCTTGAGCCTTCATCTTCGACTAAGGTACAGAAACGCTATGA
Organism: Ceratothoa steindachneri; assembly: GCA_963969495.1. Lineage (NCBI taxonomy): Eukaryota > Metazoa > Arthropoda > Malacostraca > Isopoda > Cymothoidae > Ceratothoa > Ceratothoa steindachneri. The sequence continues at coordinate 72,510,456 of OZ018321.1, read as the reverse complement.
TACGATTCCAAATATTGATCTAGTTTAAGATATGGCATAGGGCTAAAGCCAACTGCAGTAATAGCAACAACAAATCTAATTGATGCAGGAATCATCGCAGAAGACAAGATAAGTAAAGTAATTGATAAGAAAAAGGTTAAGAAAGCAGAGGCCAAAATGATGTTATGCCTGGGGAAAATGTTTGAGGAAAAGTGCTATGAAGGAGGTAGGATTTTCTGCATTATACTTAAATGCTTGGTAGACTAAAATAATGGATTTTTATAAGATCGTTTTGCCTTCAGGGGAGCATCTACTAATATCAACATTAAGGTGAAAGCTAGAGTAGTGCTGCGCTTTGGGAGTGAAAACTGTTAGGGTTGGTGAGTAATCTGCCTAATGGTGAAATTCTCCTGTAGCCACCTCAACTCGTATAAAGAAATTGTCCGTTTGCTACAAGTTATCTTATAAATTCAATCATATTTTCCCCACGGAGATGGCTTACTCTCGTTTCCATTAATTCATTTATGTTTCTCTTGTATATATCTATATTTTAGCAATGCCCTGATATCGTTTAATTGTCTAAATTATCCAACACTTTAAAAATAACTAATAATTTCGTCTAAAAATCGAACACCATATGTGACTTCACGTCACATGAAAACACCAATCAATCAGAGTGCATTATTCCTATGCTCTAAATTTTTGCGCTTGCCTCATTTTGGTTCGAATAAGTTCGTTGATTCGTGACTTCTCTTAAATAGGTTTGGTTTAAAACTCTGTACTAGTAAATTTGTATATGTGTATTCTAGTTTTTAAAAATATAATTGTTAATTAAATTTATTTTCTAATTATATATCCCTACATTTGCATATACCTTCAAAGAGATCCTACAATTATTATATTAATAATCCTATTATTATTATAATTATTTAACATAGTATTATTATTTACAATCCTATTACTATTTACAATAATACATATTATTATTTACAAGCCTTTTCCTATTTCAATGTCTATTATTTGGACTCCTACTATTATTTCCATCCTATTATTTATCAAACCCCTAAATTACTTCAATTCATTCCTACAATCCTATTATTACTGCTATTATTTATCAATTTTCTAGATATTATATTCTCAACTAAATTAAATTTTTCGTGCATTGATTAAAGAAACGTTTAGATTATATTTTTCGCTTATTCATATGCTAATTCTTTTCCATAAATATATTTTTATTATTGTTTCGTCTATGCAGTTTTACCTTTATTTTCAATTTTACCATTTGTACGTGCATATACTCCATAGAAATTTATCTTCCATCATTCAAATCTTAATATAATTAGCAGGAAAGTTATTGAAATAGATAATAAACATTGTTTCACTAACGTTCCTGGTAATCCCCTATGTCATGTCATTCAAGATCACAAGTTGATCAACACTATGGCAAAAAAAAATTCTGTGCACTCAGAGATGAAGTGCTTCCTGTTGTCCTGGTCATTTAGAGATCGGACAAGTAAACTACAGGCGCTGTCTCACTACAGCAAACAGAGTTCCAAGACTCAGGGTATAAAAGAATGTACTTAACTGGAAGAACCAGAAGAAATAAAATCCGTAGTGAAATTCACGATGGTAGTATATTTACCATCATGGTTGAACGTGAACGTCAAGCATTCCTTAGTCGCAGAACTTAAGTACATTCTCTTTCAGCTGTACTGCATTAGGTCACAGAGACAAGCCTTGCCTTACATTGTGATGCCCACTAGTAAACTATCTCTTGGTATGCCTACAGTTAAGATATCCTTCAAACCATGCTGTGCTCTGATGATCAGAAGGAGAGGATTGAGGGTGTTAAGAGAGTCCTAGGCATCAAGGAAGTGGAGAACCCATAGACTATGCGAAGGGATTTCATCTGTTGGGAGCGGAAGAGCACCTGACCTCAATTGTGATGCTTCCAGCATTGGTGACATGATCATTTACTGAGAAACTGGGCGTGCCCATCTTTTACCTTTTTTATAACTTCTGAGAGAAAGAAAAAATCGTCAATACTTCAATGGAAGTGCTCAACTGGCTTTGCCCAAACAAAGTATTGTTAAAATGGTAACCGAGGCTTCTGTTAAGTATTTCTCACAGGTAAATGAAATGAAAGATTAGGGATTAGGGATCAGGATATTGTCAGGAGGCTGATGTCCATGAATGAGTCAAAGGAGGATTTTGGCAACCTAGTAAAGTTAAAAAAGTCAATAGAATGATCTTAATAATTGTACTTTGCCTAAACAAAGTATTGTTAAAATGGTACCCGAGGCTTCTGTTAAGTATTTCTCACAGGTAAATGAAATGAAAGATTAGGGATTAGGGATCAGGATATCGGCAGGAGGCTGATGTCCATGAATGAGTCAAAGGAGGATTTGGGCAACCTAGTAAAGTTAAAAAAGTCAATAGAATGATCTTTATAATTGTACCAAGCGTTATAAATGCAGCTCACCTGCTAAGAAATATCTTAATTTTATTTATCTTTGTAAATATACATGATTTGTCTTATATTTTCTAATATATTTCCAATTAAGCGGCTGCCGCCGTGAGAAAAATCGGCATAAAAGTTTGACGCTTTGTTTTTGTTCATTCTTCTCTTCTCTCTGTCTCTGTTTTCTGCCTCTTTCTCTTTCTCTCTCTCTCTCTCTCTCTCTCTCTCTCTCTCTCTCTCTCTCTCTCTCTCTCTCTCTCTCTCTCTCTCTCTCTCTCTCTCTCTCTCTTTCTCTCTCTTGAATTAAAATACTTTATGAATTTTTTACCAAACGAAACTAAACGGCAAAGTCTTCATACACCTAAATACTTAAAATAAATAACTGAAAATTTTAAAAGACATAACCTAATGTTTAGGACACTTGGGGGAGTTCGCCTTTGGAAGCCTTACTCCCTTGAATCTTTGCTTTGCTTTGAGATATTCAAAAAATTTGGAAGTTCACAAACTGCGTTCTCCAAGGTCAGTTTGAAAATATAATGAAGTCATTCATCAACCTTTTTCATAACCATGATATAAATTGAATTTTGATCTTGACTCACTCTTCCATCGGTTAGTGGTTCTTAAGTCATGACACTCAACCCAGTTATCATTAGACTTTAAAAAAGCTAGGTAGTGGCCTGAGTTTAATCGAGTACCAATATGCTCAATAGTTGGAACAACTTCATATGTTTCCATGCCTCCGCCGGTCCGTATTTGTACGTTAGATAATGGTGTTGATTCTACATCAATCTTTGTGGAAAGCATTCATCGTCTTAAATTTCTGAATTCAAACCTTTTAAACTGAATGATAAGGAAATTTGGGGAACCAAGTAAAGTTATGAGTTTGGGGCATGATGTGGCTTGGCAAACTTTACCATTTCTAGCAATACCATTTTCACTAGAATTTTGTTTGTAATTTGAGTCGGAGCGATAGACATTGGGGTGGCGATAGTGGGTCCCCTTGACGACTTGCACATGCTCCTCAAATGACGCCACAAAAAGGCTAAAGTCTTTACGAGGTAAAATATTCACATGGATCAAATCCAGCACTTTTGTTCTGTTACAGCCATTGTTGCGAATTAAATGAATTATCACTCTAATAAATTGGCTAGTCAAATGAGAAGGGCGAAGAGATGAAGAAGAGGAGGCAATGGTTACATTTACAGAAAATAAGGAGAAGGAGGTGGTCAAGGGCGGTAGTGGTGGTGGGCAGGGAAAATTGTATTGGTAGTAGGCAAGGGTGGTGTTGGTGGTGGTAGGTAGGGGTGGTGGCGTTGGGCAGGCGTGCTGGTTGCGGGTGGATAGGGGTGATGATGGTGGGCAGGTACGGTGGTGCTAGTAGTGGGTAGGGGTGGTTGTGGTGGGTGAGTGGTAATCCTGTTTTTGTGCCATATGCTGCTCTTGCTGGTAGTGGTCAGGTGCGTTGGTGGTGGTTGTGGGACGGGGGCGGTTGTGCTTGTGGTGGGCAATGGTGGCGTTTGTTAAGGATGGTATTGGTGATGGTGGTTGTGATGGGCAGGGGCGGTGGTGGTGGTGGTGGGCAGGGGCGGTGACGGTGGTATTGGTTTGCAGGGGCGGTGTAGGCGTGGTAGGCAGGGGCAGTGGTAGGTGTGGTGGGCTTTGGCATTGGTTTTATACAATTATATTTGGTATTAATTCCCTTTCAAATCATATATGGCAACCTTCCTATTTTTTTATAACTTTATCCCTCAACTTAGCATAAATTCGATTTAGGGGGTATATTTAATTTAAAAGCGGTTGATTTACTAAGGTTTAAGAGAAATTAGCGGCAAAATTTCTCCCTAACCCATTCTATTCTTGAGATCAATTCGGCGGATGGGAATCTTATTTCTTCGGCAAAAGTCAGAAATGCGGCCATATACTCGAATTAATCTCCATAGTGGATCTTAAATTACGATTTTGGTTCATCTATCGTTCATTTATCAATTTTCATCATTTGTGGGATTAGTATATGGCCTAAGCCTAACCATAATTTGTTTTAAATAGAAAATACCTGTTCGTTTCCCTTCTTTTTAGTGATATAAGATTGAAGGTGCTGAGATTAATAGATAATTTAAATCAATTATTTATTTAAAGTGAAAAAATAAAAAATTGATTATCCTCTTCCATCTCTGAGCTTTAGAGGAAATGTCTATGGGATTCTGAACAATATTTTTACGTCCTTTTGAATTAAAATGAAAATTTAAAAACCTGACGGCTAAACTATTAAAGCTAAAACCTTGTGCTTGGTCGCATTACCTAGCAAATTATCTAATTTTTTTTTTGGGGGGGGGTTGTTATTCCTGCAGATGGAATCATTAGAATCCCATGATTTTCTCAAGATTTCCCAAACTTCCCAAGTAAAACAGGCAAACCTGATATCTCCACTCGGAAAAAAATCAACATTAGAAATGTTAAAACTTTTCGCCGATTTTTCCCATATAGATTTTTTAAGAGTGAAATTGGCAATATAGAAATACAAGTGATGTATTTTAGAGATATCCTATCCAAAAAATAAGTTTATTTTTTAATTCGAAATGAAAACTCACATAATTCAAGACACTTTTTCACACTAGAATGTCTTTCATATTTCCGTTGGCACGTAGTTATGACCATTCTAACCGTACATGAAAAGTCAGAGTGCCTTGAACCAATCATCCAGAAATCGTGTTCTTCTTAGCACATCTTTCAAATCAAAGATGTGGGGAAAAAATTGCAGAAGATCAACTACTAAGATAAAGTGATTGATATCTCCAATTAAAAATACTAAAATAGGAGAGAGTGCAGCCGAATATAGGGAAGAAAAGTATATTTTTTGTGCCATCATGTTATGATGAGAATATAGAAAAACTAGAACCACTAACATCCATATATGATAATCTCTACCCTGGTTTTTGGATGATTCTCTGCCCCAGTCTGAGACTTGCAGGGAAAAAGATATTTTCTGATTTGATGATGTAAACTGATCCGGGGAGAAAGCATCCCAGATGAGGAATCAGGTGGCGTGGCCAGAGGAAGTCGAGGGCAGGAATGACGGTGACAATCAGAATCTCGGTGAGTGATTTTCTCGCATCCACTTTCCTGGTTCCTGAGTAAACTCCTCGACAGCTTCAATTTCTCCGTAGAGTATATGGCTAAGTCAAGGACTTTAATCAGCAAAGGATTTCATTAATCCCTGTATGAAGTTGTCGCGGGAACTCACACTGAGCTCGGAGCTCTGTCCCACACGAGAAATGGATTCTCTCGATGAATTTGGCCTGTTGGGAGATTAGAGTTCGAATTCCTGTAGATTTGGGCAAGTGATATGGTGAAATTAACGCCGGTGAAATTTTTTCTTCCAATCGCGTGTTGACGATACTTCAATGTTTGGTTTAGCGAGTGCTGTATATGCCTCGGTACCATCTTCCATGGTAATGATGATCAATGGTTAGAAGCTCAGAGTGATTATAAGCGAAATGACACCAAATGAAACTGTAGAGTGGCTTTGGGAGTTCCTTGGACTGATTCATTGAAACCGTTTCTCTCTTGTGTCACAGTATGAAGTGATATGTATGGAAGTCCCTGGTGTAGTTGCTTGAAGTTCCATGATGGTTGCTGAGGTGTCAGATGAAGGTATGAAACAACCTCGCGAGCAGGATTCACTTATGAACACCGATTTTTGCACTTAGTTCTGATGATTGTCCTCGCACTGAATGTTCAAAACGGATTTGGTCACCATTATGCCGCCAACCGGTTTATCTGTTTTTATTTTTTCATTGCAAATAAAGCTAACCAATCTTCAAGGATCACCAATGTCGCTGGGCTATATACAGTTTTACTTTATGTTAGAGTTCTAATAATTCGCCTCTAAGTTGTTTTCGACTGGTAATCTCAGTAATGGAATGAAAAATTGAGATAATACGAACTCAGCGACAAAGTGCAGAAGACCGCGGTATTCCGAAGGATAGGCAGTCTCGTCGTGGATGGCGAATAAATGCGAAGTCTGCCTCTTATGTGGTTCCGTAATGAGAGTTTTATAGAGACGACACCATTGTGAGTGAGATTTACTTACCTTGAATAAATCTAGTGGAGTCTTGAGTTCAAATCCTATTTAGCTTTGACTATTTTATCTTAAACGGTATCGGTTATTAGCCTTAGTGAAGTAAAAGGAAGGACTTAACGTTGCTCTGTGGATCTTTTCAAAATAAAGTTACCTTTTAGCTCGACTCTCTCTAATCCTGAAAATGCAGAATATATTCAAAGAATCTCATTATCCTGGGAAATTCCAAAGAATAGTAATTGTCTAATTCATGAGTAGCTTTGACTTCAAGTGGTATTCTTCTGCCTACTTTATAGGCTACTTGAATAATGTTTCCTTTATTTGAAAACAAAAACTGCAATAGTAAACGTTTTGTTTTCTTGAGAAAAAGATGCAGACTTTTACATATAAAAATTTACTATTTTTTAGATAGAGAAAGCGATTTTAGTATGGAAATGGAAATCAAATCTCATTTTCAATGAAAACAACGCTTATACCCTTTTTTAAACTAACAAATCTACAACATTTTACTACAAATCACAAGTGAGCGTTTAAATTTGAATCACACTTCTCTTCATTTCTTCCGTTTTATATACTCTTGCAATATGACCTGTAACCTTGAAAAATCATAGTTATAAATCTGCCAGTTTATGCACATCATTAGTTTTCATTTATTGCACTAATCCCTGGAATCAGTTAACCCCAATCTTGTTAGTACTTGATCAACAATCTTCGCTTGCTTGATGTTCATATAGGAAACTAATACATCTTTACAAATACCTCATTCCTACTCTATGTAGATAAGTCAAATAATAGGAAAGATTACAGATACAATTCGACCTGGAGAAGTGCAGGTTATGGAAGGGGCCCTTCCTTATATCTTTTAATGTATTTTTCAATATTATTCTTTATCTTGATTTTCTTTTTATATTCGAATCTATTTCTTGACTGAAGTTCCTTTATCTCTTATTTGCCTCTTTAAACATTTGTCTTCTATTTATCTTGAATTAATATTCTTCACTTACTTCCAATTATCTTGAGTTGACGATTCCTTCTTGCTTCTTGATGATATTACAAGTTAGTCCTTGAAGTCGTTTTCTTCCGGGTTTTTTTCTTGAAGCGATCCATTTATTCTTGGTTCTAGTTGAGTTAGTCCTTGAAGCGTTTTCCTTGATTTCCGTTTTCTTCTTGAGATTTCTTCATAAAAGGTTGTGTGCTTTTGAGTTTCGAACGCGGTACCAGTAGGTTTAAACGCCAATGCTCTAGCCATTACGCCACGGCTTAGTCCGTGTTGAGTTGGTAATTTAATTGGCTATTTATATTATCGAGTTGGACGGAATTTTTCTCTGATACATTTTCACACCCCTACAAGGTAATGAACATAGCTCATGATATACTAAAAGAGAATTTATTATGGATTTTTCCAATTTTGAACTCAATTAACATGTATAAAGTGGTCACACGAAGTCTAAACTGCTTTTTTCCAATCATTTTAAATGTTTACATACCATTAATTAATTACTTTCTTTCGGGTCTTTAAAGATTTATTGAATTTTGTAAATCAAAGTGTGAATTAATAAAAACGTTGACAAATATGACTTGGAAATGTGAAGAAATCGTGTATCTCTATGGAAGCAGGAAGACAGTAGGCAATATTTTCAAACTGTTTAAGCAGAATGTGAGCAGATCTGAGTTTCTTTGGTACCAAACGGCTTTAAGAACCATACAATGTTTTTCAAGAGAAACGATATCCATGTCTCGATCAGTGTGAATCACAACCATCATTAAGAATATGATAAACAAAACCAAACGAAATATAAGAAGGAAAAAGTGAGCCATGTGAACATTCACTAATTTTCTTAAAGATGATCTTAAACTTCGTCCATTAAAGATAGCTAAAGGTCATCTGATTTCCAATATTACATAAAAGAAGTAAATCGAAAGACCAAAGTTGCTCCTCCATTCTCCCCTTGATGAATCGCAACCTCCAGTTCTTTAGACAGATGGGTAGTTTTTCACTGTTTCTGCCCCCCTACAACACACAGATGCATCTTGTTGGGCACAAAACAAAAAATGAGATTCCGGTTGAAAAAAACAAGGTCTGATGACCAAAAGTTGCGTGTTCTGACTCGTTCTGGTTAATGACCTTATGACTTTCAAAACTTTCAATAATTCCAAGCCTAACTTTGGGACGACATTGTCAATTATATCATTCGAAAGAGAATGTAAAACAAAATAAGAATTTCAAGCTTCGTTGGAATCGGCATAAAAGTATGTTATTATTGCCAAGTAATTCACCGGCTAATCGTGGGAGTACTTTGGCAATTATATAATTCGAAAGAGAATGTAAAACAACATAATGATATCAAATTTCCTTATAATCGCCCAAATAGTTATGATGTTATTGCCAAAACAAAATAATTTGGTGGCTAACTTTGGGAGGAACTTCGTAATTATTATATCATTTGAAAGAGAATGTAAATTAGCATAAAGGTTCCAATTTTCGTTAGAATCTGCATAATAGTTACCATGTTATTTCCAAAAGCAAAAGAGCAAAACGGGGACTAACCGATTGACCGATGACCGACTGGCGTACCGACCGACCTACATAGTGAGATATACTCTCCGGCGACTAGACTGGCACGTGACCACAAATACCTCTCATTTTCATTAAAAAGGGGGTAAAGATGTATCAATTTAATTATTTAAACATTTTGAAAAAAAATCTTCTCCTGGGAGGACGCGACCATAAGAAATGCCAGTGTAACCATTTAACAAGATGAAGCAACCTCACACACTGCCAAAAATGTCAAGACTGGTACCATGTAAATATTAAGGGGTTTTGATCAAAGGCAGTTTTGCCTCTTGGTTGGTCAGATTTGAACCACATAGGCTTTGGAGTGTGGTCAATGTTTGAGTAGAAGGCCTGTACCAAATATCATAAAAGTGTCTAAGTTTTGATTGGCAAACGAGCAAAATGTTGATAGAAAATATTAGTTGAACCTCTACGCGCCAATTGCGTTCAGGTCATACGGAGACTAAGTCATCTCATCGACCCAAAAGGTGATCCAATTGAATATTAGATATTTCTATAGCATATATTTTTTCTTTGGTTTTAGACTAAGCATGATGTAATATGACATATTAAATAAATATTAGTCTACATTTCGTGTTTCCAAATTATAAAAGGAATTACTTACCTTAATTTCTAATGCATAGCTAGATAGTTTGAATCTTAATCGAGAGATATTACTCTTCCCTTATAAAAAGTATTCTAATACCCGATTCAAAGTATGCAGTAAAATTCTGATCATCATACAAGCAAAAGGTTATTGTAATATTGTACCTCGTCCAGCGTCGAGTGATGAGACACCTCAATTTACTTTCACTGGAACATCGGTATTTACTTAGACAACTTAGTAAAGTCTTTAAAAAGCTAAACGTGTTTACTAATATAATCTGTGACCAAATATTTGAGGGAAATAACCGAGCGGTAAGGAAAAAATACAGTTTTAATCGAGTAAACACTGCGATAACAAAACAAATATTTTCTTATAAAATAAAACAAACTTGTAATAACTTGCATAGGATCGCGTTGATACCACTAGAGTAAATATGTTTCCAAATAAAATCCATAATACTACTTGAACTAGGATTTTACAGAAAGAACTAAGCTGTAATACTAATTCTTTATCCATGTCCTCTCTTTTTTTGACATGTCTTTTACCTCTGAGTTACATCTAATCCTTCCCTTAATTCTTGAAATAACGTCGAGTTAACTTTAGGCTATTTACTGGTTCTCAATAGTGCAATAGCTTAATTTAATTTTATTTTGAATTTATTAATTATTCCAACAGTATCCCACCCCCCAAACGCCACCATTTAATTAAACTCCCATGTGACCAACATCCACATGAAAAGTGAATCTGCCTCGCTTCTATTCTTTCATATCGTTTCAAAAGGCCAAAGAAACTTCGCGTTCAGATTCGTGACCTTGTGGTTCGCCCCTTTGCCGCAGAGTTCAATATGTATGTAAATTGAGAAAGAGAAAAAGAAAAGTTAAGCTTACGAGTTCATCACGCTCGCTGAATTAATGTAGGATTGTAGTTCCTGCAACTCGGGCTTACTTACAACGCCTAAAATAAGAGAAATGAGTTACCTTCGACGAATTTCGTTAAGAAAATGGGTTTGGGCTAAATACTTGGATATTGTGTTTTCTGTATCTCCTGACGTCTGTGGGATGCGAGGGGGGGGGGAGCAAAGAAATTCGAAGCAAATTTTTTTAATTTTGAACTTTTTCTACGAGATAACTGCGAAACTTAAGATACTATTTCATATATATTAAAAAAATCTGAATTTATCAGACAAGAGTTTTATTGAAGATTGGAGGGTTTATATTGGTCAAACTTTTTCAATTAGTATGATAAGAAATAGTTTACTGGTATTCTAATATGAAGGCGATTGGTTTATTTCATATCGATGCAATTTATAGATTTCGTCATTAACTTTAATTGTCTTCAGGTCTTGAGAATTTTTTTTATTTAATTCAGCGAAGAATTTGTTTTACATGAATATCTCAGAAATTTAATTTAGAAATGAAAGTTACATTTTTAGGAGGACATATTTTTACAACTAAAGTGACTTGAATACAAAAGTGTCATCCCAATTTCACCCAAAATCATTTTTTAAAGAGAAAATTGAATTAACAATACAAAGATTTGTTTTTTAAGTATTCTAAATCTTTCTTTTCAATATTTGTTTTTATTTCATTTCATCTTCCTCTTGTATACTCCGGGCCCTTTTTCAGTAGACAAAGTAAGCCATCAAACGATGGAATAAAGGTAGCTCTTGATGTCCCCTTCAGAAGGGAAATGAAGAGCATCATTGAATTCTCTCGCCCTTTTTTTATAAATCGAAACGAGATGAAGCTTTTTCGAAGATAGAATCGGAAAACGGCGCGACCAGTTCACAGCCGTCGTGAACAACGTTAGTGACGCCGCAGTTTAATAACGTTAGCATCAAAAGCTTCAACCTAAAATAACTGTGTATTTTGAGAAAGTTTTTGTTTATTTTTACAGGCTTTATTGGATATGCGTAAGAGCCCTTCAAATCCATATGAATAGATTACAGAGTGATGTGGGTATTTGGGGATAAGTGAAAGACGCAGCACTAAAAACAGGATAAGAGGCAATAAGGAGAAGAGAGAAGATAGAAGTGTTAAAAGGAGAAGAAATACATCGTACGGGAAGCACTTTCCCTATTTCTCCTTTTCAGACGCAAAATAGAGTTTCGATGATTTCATAGATAGATAGAGTTAATCCATATATGTTAATTTCACTGCTTTTGATTAGCTGCGAGTGAAAATTTGCCTAAACCATTCAAGTAGTTTGTTGTAAATAAAGGCAAGAATTTTTCCAAGGTGAAAAGTGCTATCGACTTATTTTAAATTTCGTTGTAGTTTGAATGATCGAAGATTTAATATTTTGACGAGATTTACAGGAACGCTCTTACACCATTTATTCTAGAGTATTGTAAGCGATGAGAATTTTAGTAATAAAATGGACTAGTGTAAAGATATCTTAATACTTTTACCACCTACCTTGCTCAATCCTCAGCTAATTGACAGAACCATCTTAACTCGCAGGTGTTTGCGAAGAAACCAATAATAGGGCAATACCACCAAAGTAGAATATTTCAATTGGTAGTATTGTGCTAAGAGGGATAATTCTCGCTTCATTTGCATCAGCTAATCAATTCCGAAAGAACACATTATAAAATTCTTGTAAGGAAATTAAAGTCTACAAATATTTATAATTGCTTATTTCTTAGTAGATTGATGTCTCCTTCCTCTGTAACGCACTTCTTTAACATTCATTATTGTCCGACCATTACTTGCTAAATTTCCTCGCATATTACCTCAAACAAAAAAAAGCTCATCAGGAAAAAAATAAACATTTAAACGTACATATATAAAAACTGATGGTGCAATCAGCCATGTATCCGGAATACACGAACAGTAGTCCATTGTTTAATCTCTTATTTTTTCTCCCGCACACATCTACCTAAACTGCCAAATGCATGTATGTGTACCCAATTTATAAGCGTGTTTCGCTAAATACAGAATTCGTGTTAATTAAGAGAAATCCTTTCTACGAAGATCATTCTAAGGAAGTCGAAATTTAGCGGCAAAGAAAAACCTAAAGCTGGGAAAAAGTTTTGGTGGGGGAGTGAGTTTGGGGAGAAAGGGCTCTAAAGGGTTGTACTAGGGCTGATTGGGTGATGGGGATAGCTGAATAGGGTGGCAAGGAAAGCTAATGAAGGAAAACAGAGTGGTAGTGGGTTATTGGTAAGGGCGTGGCGGAGGCAAATTTAGGATAGTTAAGGAAACTTTTGAGTAATAGAGCGAATTAAGATGTGTGTAAAAGTAAGAAAGGTGAAAAGGTTGATAGATGAAATATAGATAAATAAAATAAAATAAAGAAGGGAGAAATATTGGACAAATGTTGGAATAAGATAATACAACTAAACATGGAACATAAAAAAGGCTAAAAGTGGTGGACAAGACAAAGACAAATTAGTGATGAAATTGTGTGTGAAAGTAAAAATAGGGGAAGTTAAGACCAAAGGAGCAAAGTGTTGGTTAAAAAGAGAGAGAGAAATTACGTGGTGGAGGATGGAAGAGAGAGAGGGATATAGTCATGGTGGCGAATCGGGAATGGGATCAGGTGCCTAGGCGCTCGCGTAGATGAGCTCAGCAGCTCGACGAAGAACAGAAAAAAATTTCTCCTCTCCTGAGCCAATTTTGCCGCCATTCAAAGAGAGCTTCAACCATACTGAGGTGGAAGCCGACCAGAAATATATTTAGGCCTTTGTTTTTAGTATTCAGCTTCGTTAAACTTTACTTTTGTTCTTTTATAGTAATGTGTGAAAATCTGTTTGTATGGACAAAGAAACTAGACCTAGTTGTTAGATGTATGCGTTAAAGTCATGGATAAAAAGGCTGAGGAGTGTGTGTCTTCATTTAATTGACGGGATATTTATGAGGGTAAATATATCTTCTTAACTATATGCACACCAAGGATAGATATGCAAAAAACAAAAGTGTGCAGGTAAATACAAAATTGACCAATGCCTATTTAACTCTGGGGTAATGAGAACTATGCACAAATTAAATCTCCCTCCTTACATTTTTTTGTATTTATTTTCTCTATCTTATTAAACCTTTTAACAAGCTACAAGGTTAATGGAGTTTGCTAAATAAGGTCTTCAACTGCGCATATTTCCATTTGTTATTGTTTTCTTTAATCATAGAAATATAGCAAATAGTTTTTCGATGGATCATTTTGATAATTTTACAAATAAATTGTAGGGGGGGAGTATTATAAAAAATTCAAAAGGTAGATTTTCAACATTCTTCATTCATCTCTCTGTTCTTCTCCCCTTTTCCCCACAAATAGGAAAGAAAGCGTGGCGTCTGTTTCTTTTAGCAATCTCATCTCACCATGTGAAAATAAATTTTCTCCTTTTAAGTATAATACTTGTAAAGTGTTCGTGAATTAGCAGTAAGTTAATTTAGGCTATTTACTGGAACAAGGTAAGTGCTTACCTTCATTATTTTAGTGGAGTGTAACCCTGTACTATCAAATGATTTGCGTGTGGTGACACTCGAATTGCAAGGTGAACTAGGCTCAACGAGGAACCTCACAAATGAGCACTCTGCTGGACATATGTAATCTTGAAATTGGGCACACATATTAACTACTGAAATAATATGCCATGTACTAGCAATGAATTAATGTGGAATAAAATGAAATTCTTATATAAAATATTAAATCACAATTCTACATGTAGTGAGAAAAAACATGAGTGTAAGAATACGAAGGAATAGTTAGAGTTTCCCACGCGAATGCACAAATACACACGCGAGGAAACAGCTGCGGGCCGAAAGGTCTCGATACAAGATAACGAGGCAGTCTGAACGGAGTTTATTTTGACCAGCTAAAGTTGACGTGGACCTGCGAAACGACAAAATCAACTCTGCTATCACATTGTTAGCAATGCCAGCACGGATGCGGCCAAATGTTCATACATTGAAACACACACACCTTCTGACTTCGCCCAGCAGTCTCAACAAAGGAACAAATGAACATACTTTAACCTGTTAAGCTCCACCTCACGCTCTTATTAAGGATAGCTAAATCACGCCTTCTTAAATGAGGGTCATATAAATAACAAAGCAGAGAAGTCCCAGGGGAGTAACATTACTATTACTATTAGGATACATTCATCCTTCTTAATTCCGGACTCACATTACTCTTATTGGCTTCACGAGTCCGATCCTCGTCCTTAAATCCAGCCGTCCTTAAGCCCAATTATTTAACGTTTAGGGAAACATACAACAAATATGCCTAAGGACTCGACTCTCTCGCTTGCCCCAATTAAAGTAGACCTAATCCAAGAATAAAGCATACAAAACAACATTTTCCTTCCGAGTCCTTCCTTTAACTAAATGATAACCAAATTACCTTTCGAACCCAGCCTATAAACAGATTCCCCGTAAGAACTTTGGGAGTCAGATCAAATTCGAAGCCTAGAACCTAAACGCCTTCGTCCGACACCGCTTTACTGGTAACCAAGGTCACCCCTAAACTGGTACTCACCCTTCATCTCATTAGCTAAGTGACCCCTTATAAACTTAGTGACCACTATAAAATGGGAACCCTATAACAAAATAAACCCTCCATATGCGTTCCAGGAAACTTTGGTTCCCTTGCAGGTACTGTCTAATCAATCAACTCTGTTTTAGATTGCATCGTGTAACCTCTTTTCAAATTCATTCTTCTCATCAAACTTTAACTTCGAGTTATCTTTCATTCGTTTTTATAAGTTATAACTAATTACCGACTAACGAGTGAATTTAGAATGAACCCGCCTCAAAGCATATCTAGGAAGATATTTACCTGTTTCTAAACAATCAATTAGAATTTGTTGCCTAACCTAAAACACTCTATTAAGGAAAAAAGACTAATCCCCTTTTTAACGGAGGAGGTCAATACTAGCAAATTGAAAAACAAAAAAAATTCATTTTCCGACTGATTTTGGATAGTGTATCTCCAGTTATTTTTTCACTCGGTGGTTCCTTCTTTTTCGCTTACGCAATGCATTCATCCTAAATTTGTTCGTGCTTTCAGATATTTTCCTTTCAAACGTCAAAAAGAATAAGGTTGCGGGTTTGTTTATGCTTGGAAAAAGTGTTCATTGCGAGAACTTGAAGTTTTCATGGAAAATCCTTCCTTTGTTTTATCATTTTCTCTTCAATTATTAAGTTTTCTAAAAATACTTGTTCTAAAATGCTTTAAACTTTCATCCTTAATTTACTTTTTATGCAGAATGGAATGCGAGAATTTAGTTTCTCTTCGATAGCTGTCGTCTAAAATTGACTTCAACTTTAAAGTCAAATTTGAATAAAATGATCTTCCGAGAAATTATAAATTCACTTCGCCTAACTCTACTGCTTCAGTCAGTGCCTCAAAATTGAATTCAGCGGAACTTTTGAATAACCCTGGTCCGAAACTGCATGTCAAATCCACTCCCAAGTACTGTTCAGATGATCACTTTTCATTTCAACACAATTATTCACATAAGGGATTTTTATACATTTCTGTTTCGCTGCTATTTTGGTGTTTCTCTATCAAGTTTATCATGTTGAATACAAAAATGAGTTTGTGTAAACTAACAATGGTATATTTAATCTTAAAAACAATATATTTTAATACCATTGTGTTTAATAACATTTTTAGTAGTAATATTTTATTATATAACGAGGAATTATATAACGATATAACGATCAATTAATCGAAATCATCAGTAAACGCAAATATTAATATTATATTGCCATTGTTGAATCTTTCTACCTTCCGGGATATCTCTTTACCTTCGAATATATCCTAATGGAACTATTTACCACGCTATTACGACATAGCATCAAGATTCAGTTGTAAGAATTCAAATGTGTGTGCAAATAGTGCAGCTTAAGTAGCGTTTTGCATCCAATGTTGTTGTAACTCTCAAGCTGCTCTTCAGCAAGTTCTCTGTCATTTTCTGCCTTGTTTTTGCCTAAGAATCCCAGTGACAACGTTAGGGAATGCATTCCAAGCTTTGATTTCTACAGCACTCATTTTCATCTCCAAAGTTTATGATGCTATTTTCTACTACACCTGTGGCCCAACAAACAACACAGCAGCAACTTATGCGTCGAACAACTTCGGAAAGATTTTTCGTATTAGGCTTGAATGAATTGTTTTACAAGGTCCAATTTGATGTGAAGCTGTGGTAGTATGCTGTTTTCCAAGGACACAAGAGTATTGTGCTTTACAATGTGGATACCCGGCTAGAGGGCTGATCTTTCTTGTCATTTTGCTGTCCCACAAGCACAAAAAGCAAGTTTTCTTAATATTAATATATATATATATATATATATATATATATATATATATATATATATATATATATATATATATATATATATATATATATATATGTGTGTGTGTGTGTGTGTGTGTGTTAAGAGAGCAGAGGGGTTGCGCGTTGCCAGGCGTATTCGTATTTTTAAGATAAATAAGTAGGCTAAATTTAGGAAGTTCATTATTATATTATCACTTCTTGGTACGGACGTTTCGGGTAGGAACCCATTCTCAAGGATATGACATTATAAATATATACAAATATGAGAATTTTTTAGATAAGTTATCAGATATTTATAAATTAATTATAATTATATGGGAAATGGGAAGCAGCAGAGGTGGTAATATTCAAATTATAAAAATGCCGGGCTTTTAACTATTAGAAAATAGGAATTATGTTTTTGTTTTTAAATAAAACTGAGATTAATTAGTTTTGGGTGTCTTCATTGTAAAAAGTGGGAGATAATAGAAATATTTGAAAGATAGAGGTAGTTTGGGGGGAGTGGATTTGGCGTGTGTAATTTGTGGATGATTATAGTTGTAGTAAAAGTGGAAATGAGCTTGTGTCAGAGTTTAAGTGTGGTTTTTAAATCTAATATAAACAGATTCTAGTGTACGTAGTTGGTTTTCTTTGTTTGCTGTGTCTTTAAATGAAAAATTATTTAAGTTTGGTTTATGGTGTGGATGTTTGTTTTCGTAGTGTTTTCGGATAGGGGAGAATTCGGGAGTAGTGAGTGGGGCTCCAGTTCTATTGCTGATGCCTAAATGTGCGCAAATACGGGTATGTAGTGTGCGCTGTGTCGATCCTAAATACACCTCAGAATTACATCTCGAGCAGTTGAATCCATATATGTTTGAGGATCGAAGCAGCGTTGGTATTTTGTTTTTAATGTTGAAAAAATGTTGTATTTTGCATGTGTTTTGAAAAATTGGTATAAAATGTGTTGCAGGAAATTAATTTTTAAGAAATGGTGAGAGTTTGGCCCAGCGCACACTACATGCCCATATTTGCGCACATTTAGGCATCAGCAATAGAACTGGAGCCCCACTTACTAAATAAAATAAAGTAGTCTCAAAAAGTTTAGCCAGGACTATACAATCAACCACCTATTATTTTTAGACACCAAAGCAACAAACCTTAACGACAAGATAACTACTAAAGTATACGTAAAAACCATCAAACCCTGCCTCTTAATGAATGCAGAAGGTGAACCACCACACGTAACAAGAAACACGTATTTAACTCATATATCACTCTTGCCTTTACCCAGTGCACCACATGGAAATAAACGCATGATAAGCTAAAGAGTAACACACAGGTACTCGTTAACAGCGGATTCAGTAACAAGGATTAGGGGCCGTTAAGAGAAAAATGGACCGATTTTGATCTACAGAGCCTCATAGCAACCGATATATAGACAAAGAAAACAGTAAAAAACTCTTCTACAACAACTTTAAAAACACACCATACCGACGAGAAGAAAGAATAATAAAGGAAAGTATTAGGAGAGAATACATACAACAAATCATGAACACAAGATCGCTTTAAACATATACTATGCAATAAATTCACCTTCATGCACGATGGCGAATTTATTATGGTCCAAGGCTACCAGAGAAAGCAACTTGTTCGACACCACTATGCAGGTGTACCCGCTATCTCTCACAAGAGTGGACACACGGCAGCCATTAATTGTTCCACATTCAAACTTAAGGCCTCCAGGGGTATTCTTATCAAACAAGAAGTTTACCTTGTGGCCACCTGGACTTGAGGTGCTGGGGGGAGGAGAAGATTCCGATGGTGTTGACGAAGGCGCAGAGGTAGCACAGATCTGGTCACCTGGTGAGAAGAGTTATTCCTGAAGTGAGAGTTCTGGGGGCAGTTCGTTTTCACGTGGCCCTCCACACCACAGGAAAAACAAATAATGGGTCTCCTGGAAAAAGATGACGTAGGGCGGCTTGAAGAGAACAGTTTTTCATCCCGGTGTTCGGAAGAAAAGATTAATTTCGGCTTTGACGGCCCAATCACCTTGGTAAACTCGCTTTCATTTTGCAAGAGGAATTTACCTTTGTTTGGCTTAGGTTTTAGGGAAAGGGACGCCGTTTTCTTCCCTTTTTACACAAAAAGGTTGTGGCTTCTGAATAAAAGTCAGCCTCTTCTGTGCACACCTTGAATGTGAGGCACCGCCGGTCTGTGTTGCCCAATACGCAACGAAGAAAACCCTAAACACAATAAAAAAAGAAATAAAATTAACTCCTTTACAATACGGCAGACGTTTTATGAGGCCAGAAGAGAGTTAAAGTTTCACAAGGTCACAAAATTCAATACAAAATACGCACAGAAAAAGTGAAAATGGGAAATGGGTAAGGTCTTTTCTATAGTTTCTAAAACTAGAACCTGTAATATACAGGAGTAACACCCTTTAGAATCTTCCACAGGTCTAAAAGAAATGATATTAGATACTGCGAGTGGCCCTAAAATGCCTGACACTAGAATTATAGTGTTTGATGTAGAGTCGAACGTCAATGCTAGCTAAGGATTGACTTTGCGGTCACGCGACAAGGGAGCACGCCAAAAATTAGGATATAGATCCCATCACGTGTGTTAATTAATCAAAATCGAGTGTGGTTGGCCTAAATAATCAATTCTTAGAGGTTCTGCGTTTAGAGAAACTAATTTATAGAAATAACTTTACTATATACAAAGAAAATATTATTAATACAAGTAAATAAATGAAAATAAATAAGATGAGACTCGGGCTACCAAACGGGGAAGGGGGCAATTGACTCGACGGTGACAAGAGTCAGAGAGAGGATGTACGATGATTGCTTCCAGGGAAAATGGGAGAGTAAAAATATCGAAGAGATTCACATAAAGCATAATTGACCAGAGGCTTTAGAGAAGACGGGAAAGCGGGGCACTGCAAAGTACAACTTGCAAAATTTCCTCTTTTTTATCTTTGCTTAAAAATTAACGATGGAGTACTCCAGACGAGAACGAAGTTGATTCCCGAGTGAAAGTTGCATGACCGTGTCTATCGTCTGACAGGTGGGAGCTCTGGCCTTAGGTACGAGCGAGGGCGTGTAGACAGGTGAAGCGTCGCATTTGTAGCTGGAAGCGGTTGGGAGGTGGAACCGGGCGTACGAGACTGCACGTGGCTGCTAACCAAGATGAGGCTGTATGATACTAGTTTCTCAAAACTTTTCTCGAATTATTTATACTGCATAGGTGGAAGCGGGTTGCCAGAGGCCCCCAAAGTAGGGGGATGGGGATCTCATTAGACTTGACCCGACAGGGGGCAGAATATGATATTCTCGGCGAGCATCAAAGGCGAAAGTCCTCGACGCCGTAGGTCTGGGGCCGATCAGGTGAAGCGACGGGGGGAGAAAAGGAAACCAACACAGATCACGTGGCTGCAGGAATTTTTTTAGGCGGCTCCTTAGGTTCTACTAGCCCGACCATTCTTGATAAGAGCGCCGGCGTCATCCGACCACACGAAATTCTCGCTGCTCCTTTATGGCTGTCTGGGCATTCAGGTGCATCTTTCTCAGGTGCTACAGGTAGACAGTGGGTTCTAGGGGAGGGAGTAACCTTCTCTCTCTAACAGTACCATATTTTGAAATTAGTTAATTTACAGAACTATTCGATTTAGAATTCCTCAGAAAGATCTAGAATACTCCGGTATGTTCCATTCATAGTATACTTTGGTCTAGGTTTTGTGAATAAAATTATTTAGCATCTAACTGTCATACTGCAACATAGTGCCATATTGGTTAAATTAAAAAGCTCTCAACATATCTAAAAAGCCAGATAATTGAGCAGTAAAGAGAAGATCAAAGCTATAGAAGTATTTATATATCATTACATGATCCTATCATTCCTGAAGGTTGGATTGCTAAAAAAATAGAAGACTCCCAGAACCACTGCAAACCGTACTCGCAGTTGACCTCCGATAAAAATATTTCAACACGCTTGTCGACAGATGTTGGGCTCGGCAAAAAAAAAAACTATAATAACTAAAGTAGAACTGAAACACGATATCACTACGGATAAGACATCAGTTACGAAAAGAACACTTTTTTAAAAACATTTTAGGAGCCCATCTGGCAACTGCCTACTTGCGCATAATTCGCCGTACTCAATACAGCCTACAACTATGCTATAGTAGAAAATAAATAACAAGTAAATAACAAGCATAAAAAGATCATAGACGAAAAACAAAAAACCTAACAAATCAAAAAGGTAACGAGAACAAAACGCACTCCAGAGACAGGGGTAGCCTGCCTCTCTCCAGGCAGTTGTATGTGACCACCACAAAGTCAAATAAAGTGGGGGTGGTCAGCCTCTTCCAAAAAGTCGTATAGTCCACAAGTCCGTATGCACGAACCAGTACCAAGTACCAGGGACATGCGGTAGCGACCCGCACCTACCGTTCCGGGAGAGTTTAGGGTCGCGAAGATCATCCAGACTAAGACATTCAACAAGAATGTGCGACGCAGTCGTCGCAATAACGCGCAGGCGATCGCTCTATCAAATGGAGGTGCGTCTTGCATTTGTGTACAATTCAGAGACGACACAAAGCAACATAAAGCCGTCGCAGGATGGGGGGGTAGGTCCATGGAAACAGTCACAGCGTAATGGCGCGTAACTTTAGGTTCCCCTTGACCATCTCCTATCTTCTTTGCCAAGCATTGCGGAGGGCAGCCCGTATTCCTGACATGTAGTCAAATGTGAGGAAGAGCGAAACGCTGGTCTGGTCACCATTTTTTCGTGGTCTTTGGCGACCTCATTGGCGTGCTCATTCCCAGTGCTCCCATATGTGCAGGAACCCAGCAAAATATAATGTCAACATCCGCCTGGCTTTCCAAAACGGTGGCCTCACGGAAATCACAAACCCGAGGATGCAGAGATTCCAATGGCCTCACGACCATCTTCAGTGGCGTTGCCTTTGGTGAGTTTAACGAATCGGTGAAGGTGCGCGAGCGTTTCGCTTTATGGGAAACGGTAAGGCTTGGGGAAGGCGGGGGGCCGTAGATTTAGCCGGGGCTGGTCTTGAACCCTTTGTGCCGCCAGCTTTACCAGGGAAGCGCCATGGGTGGTTAGAACCCGCCAAAGGGTTCCGAATGGCGTCCGAAATTACCGTGCTGGTATGGCTGGGTGGGCCCGGGGCAGAGGGTATCTTTCTTAATATTAAGGCATAGGATGTCCCAGGCAGCCCCGGGCGAACTAGGGCCAAGTCCTTAGCCTCGCGAAATGGGAGACGATCATGGGCCTCAACAGCCATGATTTACTTCTCAAGGAATTACGCACGGCATTGCTTCGAAGAAGCGGAATGTGGCTCTCCGCAATTAAAATACGATATTGACTTATCATGTGGGGCCTTGGTGCAACTTACACAGACTTTGGGTAACCCCGCATTTGCGCGTCTACAGGAGCAAATAGTATGGCCGAAGAGGTGATAGTAGTAGCACCTCTACGGCAGTGGCACGAATACCTGCACTCGGTAGCGATACCAACCGGCATGCACTAACTCAGAGAGCTTGTCACAGCCGAACGTGGCGAAGAGTGTAGGGATGGGTCTCTTGGCCGCTCCCTGTTTTCTCATCACACATTCGACCTTGAGCCCTCCATGGTCAGCCAGGTCTAAGTTTATGCAATCTATGGTGTAGTTCACGAGTACTCTCGCATAAACCACTCCTTTTGCGAAGTTCTTGGGAGCGTGCGGCGTCAAACTCACAGTTGTGCCATCAAGTGTCCGAAGGGCACTAATCATGGCCACCTCGGAGGGATCCGACGCATTCGCCAAAGGGCTCTTGTCAGAGAAACAGGTGACCTTCGACTCTGTGCCAAACACACTAGCTAGAGCTCTTCTCTGATGTATCATGTTGCCCTTAGCCAACATGCTGCCATCAGTGGATCAAATAACAAGGAAGCGTTTGAAACGAGTGGGATCGAACACGCCAGGTAGCCTCTGAATGAGTGGACCCGACGTAATCGAGACTCCGCTCTGCGCAGTTCTGGTCTTATTTTGGACTCCCACCTCAGGGCAGCAATTTAGCATAACGTGCAGATCTTGGCTTGGTCGCTTAGCAAAATGGCAGCAGACCCGTCCGTAAACGCAACTCCCGCGGATGGAGCAGAGCCCTAGTCTTCATTGTCATTTTCTTTTTCTTTTTAGGAAAGGAGGGCGAGGAATGAACCTGCTTCTCCCATCGGCAGGGAGGAGCCCCTAGGCCAAATGGGCTGGCCTATGCAATATCTTTTTCTGAAAGGGAGAGGAGCTGCCTGTCATAGAAGCACCAGCCAGTGGAGAAGATCTCTCCTCTCCTTGTTAGGCCTCGGGAGCCCGAGCCGTCTGATGACACTCGTACGACTTTGAGCGTAAATTAACCGATGATGAGGCTTACTCTGAGGGGTGGGTGGCACTTTCACCGGAGAATTACGCGTTGCTGTTCCCTCGAAGATTTGGTTGGAGGGAGTAATCCTTGCCTTGGCGTAAAGTTCAAACCATAGACTCTGGATGATGAATATTACGGGGGGAAACTTAAATCTTGCTTTGGAGTAACACAAATCGAGATTGAGCGTGCTGCGCTCGACTTGCGAGGGAAGCGGTTCGATGTAGACTCACGTGAATTAACGAGAATACCGGCGGGAGCTTGAAGGATTCTGCGAAAATTGTGCAGTGTCCAACAAGACGCGAATAACGGGTACCGACGGGAGTGGACAGAGGATACTGACGGGGCAGGGAGGATGCTAGATACTCCCTTCCAACTCTGGCGCCGGAGGATTTATAGGGGTCGAATGGGGTTTTTCCCCCTTTTGTCCGAAGAGGAAGATTCTAGGGTCAGACGCATCCCAGACGAGAATAGACTCGACCTTTTAGTGCGAACGAGAGAAGGTTCTTAAGCAGGCGAGGCGAACTTTGTTCGACTGTAGATTGGACCTTCTGGGCTCTCACACTTGTCACAGCTTTGTGTGATGGCTAAATTTCAGGGCATTGCGGCATCTCATGGCGTTTTATAATCTCGCACCTCCATTATCGCAGACGAAAAGGCTCGCCCAGGTGTCCATTGTCTCTCTCTATATTGAAGGGCGAGGCGGTGGCTATCTTCCTCTCTCTCTCTGTGATCTCTGAGACTCCTCAATCTCCAGATCAAACTTCAGGAGAAGAAGTGACATCAGAGAATTTTAGGTCCTGAGGAATATAATTTAAAGCCGCATGACAATAGCTGATAAACATGAGAGTACCTAGGAAACATTTTCAAAATAGAGCCAAAATACAAAGTAGTGGAGCTAGATAGGGGCGGGGGGTTATAGCATACACATACACAAGGTTATACAATGCCAGGTCATGGTTGCCGAATGATATTTTTCTCTATGATACTATTAAGTGGGGCTCACTGGCCTGAGGTTAAGTTATTCTACAAATATACATAAAATAAAAAAAGTTAAGGATATAAAAGGAATTTATTGTTCACATATAAAAAAACAAACCCGCAAAATATATATTTATACATAAAGTATACGCGTTTTCTTATTATATGGTTAAATATACAAATTTATTTCTTAAACAAAAATTAATACATGGATAAAAAAAAGAAATGCCTCGGAATTAGTTTGGAGAAGGATCTAACGGGCTTCTACTTAAACTATCAGTTATCCGTGCCGTTTAAGTACAAAATGCGGAATTGGAATTTCTGGAGGAACAAACTCTAAGCATCAAGCGACTATTATTGTTTCTGACGTTACGTAGGTATAGTAGGTTTTTTTTGGGGCCGTTTCCACTGCAAATTCTTTGCCTAATAAATACATTCTAAATTCACAAATTCCCTAAATGATAGCGAGTGCCTCTGTCTCAAATACCGCGTAATTTTCCTTACGCGCTAGTTGTTTTCTTCTTGCTTAAGCGATGGGGAAGCTTTTCCCGTTATCCTTATATTGGAGAAGGTAACATGGCCACATTCTATACCGTTATTACTCGCGTTGGTGCAAATGCCAAACTGTTTTTTCTGATTTAGGCAGGCGGAGGATAGGGGCGGATGCCAACTTCCCCTTGAGTTGGTTGAAGCTTTGAGTCGAAAGTTGCGTCCACTCGAGGCGTTCGGGGGCCTGCTTCTTTAATAGTTCACAAAGAGGGGGGGGGGGGCGACAGGCGACAACAGTCGCTCCATGGGTATAAAGCGACGATAGAACGATGCAGCTGTTTTTTATTAGTGGGCAACGGCATGCCCACGATGGAAAAGATCTTTTCTTCATGGTAGCCTTATCGATTATTCCGGATATGTAAGCCGAGGTAATCGAAAGTGTCAAATGCGAAGTGGCACTGACCAAGCCAATTGTCAAGTTTTGTTGCCAGAGTCGATTCAAAAGGGCTTGAAGGGTGGTTAAATGTTGATCCAAATCTTCGGTGGCCACATAAATATTATCGAAATAGAAGGTAACGTTTGGTAAGCTTTCTAAAATAATCCTCTCAATCCAGTTATAATTGTTACAAGCCGTTACTAGCCCAAACGGGAGCCTATGGAACTGCATAAGGCCCTTCTCGGTATAAGAAGCAGTAAATTTCTTCAATTCCTCCCTCAAGGGGATCTGATAATAGGCCTTGCATAAATCCAACTAGGAGATAAACTAGGCCTTCTCAAAAAGGTCGAGGTTCTGATCTATGGTGGGGATTGGTTCGGAATCGAATACGGTAATCGAATTTAGCTTTCTAAACTCGATGCCCACTCGATAAGAACCATCGGCCTCCTTTACCATGACAACCGGAGAACAGTAGCTTGACTCCAAAGGTTCAATGATCTGCAGCCTTAGAAGTTTATCTATTTCATTATTAAATGCTTCCGGGAGGTTTATAGGCATGGGGTAGGGTTTGGACGGATGAGTTCCATTGTGGTTAGCTGTATATTGTCCTCAAAGTGGGTTGCACAACGGGGGATCTCCGTGAGTACGTCATCAAAATGATTCAAGAGGACTTGCAGTTGGTCCTTTTGACGAGATGGTAACTGGTCGCTTATCTTAATTTTCGCAGGCAGGAAATTATTAAAGTCGAGCAAGACACGCAAAGAGGTGTTCCTTGTCTTGCTCCACGCAGGCGACTTGGATTACGCAAAAGGAGTCCAGGGGGTAGCTAGATTCCATGGGAGATTCTTCGTCGATTACAACTATCTCGTTGATGCTCGCGCGCCGATGATATGGAAAATATGGAAAAGCTTTCTTCCCTAGGGTGTTTCAATAAGATAATCGACGGGGCCACGCTTCCTGACTATGTGGTAAGGGCCCTTCCACTGGCTCAACAATTTGTTGTTGTCCGTGGGGAGGAGAAGCAAAACTTTTTCTTCGTGGTTAAATTTCAATTCTTTTGACTTGCAATCGAAGTATGTCTTAACTTGTCAAAATTGCCGTCCGCGTCCTGAGATGCAATTTCGGCGCACTTTTTCAGCCTCCTTCTTAAATCCAGTAGATACGAATATAGAGTCTGGATATTTTTAACCAATTTCTGATTGGAATAAAGTTTTTTTAGGATACTCAGGGGGCCTTTGACATTTTTACCATATAAAAGTTCAAACGGGGCGAATCTTAATGTACGATGCGTATTTTAACGGTAGGCAAAGAGGGCTACCAGAAAGAAAATGGTGCCATTCATTGGGTTATTCTGCCTACAAATTCCCGAGAATGGCCTTGAGGCTTCCATTTAGCCTTTCGCACATTCCATCCACACTCGGGTGAAAAGGAGATGTAAACAGGGGCTTTATCATCAATAATTTAACAACGTACTCCATTAATACGGAGGTGAATTGACGACCAGGATCCGACAGAATTTCTTTGGTATATCTCTCTCTCTATTGAAGGGCGAGGGAGCGCGTATCTTCCTCTCTCTCTTTGATCTCTTACATAAGGGAAAAACACTCGATTTACCAATATAACTGCAGCGTTAGTGGCTATGAACATAGAAATTCTTGGTACATTAGCATGACTACCACTCCGCTAATAAGATAATTAACTGCACAAATATATAGTTGCAACAATAAGCGTCACTCTCTGTTATTCCATAGCAATGAGCTCACAAGGATTATGCTCATTGAAAACACCAACATCCTTCGCCGTGAAAGATTTCAACCAGACTGCGCATGGCAGAAGCAATCGCAATACTCCAAAACAAGCAAACAACATTCATATATATATATATATATATATATATATATATATATATAGTACAAGAGAATGAAACTTGACGCTAATAAGCAATAAGAAAAGAAATATGAGTTGTCTTCGTTTTCTTTTTCTTTTTTAAAGGTAAGAGAAAGGGACATTGGAAGAACATAAGGAACAATGATAGCAAATGCGGGCACAATGAATGCAATCCATACTAAGAAGACATAAATTCCCGGCCAGGAATTTAAAACTTTTTTCCTTGGCTTTATTTCAGTCTTCTTAGTATAGATTGCCTTCATTGTGCCGTCCTTTGCTCTCTTTGTTCCTTTTTGTTCTTTCAATGTCCCTTTCTCTCACATTTAAAAGAAAAAAACAACTCTCGTATCTTGTTTCATTGCTCATTAGCGTCAAGTTTCTCTTTCTATTGTAGTATATTTTTATATAGTCTGCAATACAAGGTTACTGCATCTTTTTCTGAAGTGTTTTGAAAGACATAAATTAAATATTGGGAAAGCCTTGTGTTGGTTGTTTCCACCCGCACAACTTGTATTTGCTTTTTTTTATATGTATATATATACAGCTATATAATAGGGACAACAAGCATGGTAGAAAATTACCCGGTAAAGTGCACAATCCAAACATCAGGGTATATATACCAGAAAAATTACCGATTTGTCTCTACTTTATAGAAGACGACCTAAAAAAGACCATAAGCTATATGAAGAGATAATTTTCAAAGATATGATGAAATTGATCTACAACTGAGGTCGAACTGTTTATTTTTTTAAGTTTTCACACTTAAGTCATATTACTTCCTCAGAGAGGTTGACACTCTGATATATTAGAGGTAAAATGGTTAAACTGGAGACTTCCCACTCAGCTGCTTTAAAGGAAGAAAAGCGTCTCCGGGAAATTTTCAGGGACAGCCATTACCTGGACTCTTTTTTCAACTCCACGAGAAGGACACCATTCCGACGATTTGACGAAGGAGCAGACCTAAGGAAGTTCACTCTTCTTAATGTGCCTCAAATTTCTAGGATCACATCACGGCATCTCCTTCATTTTGACATTGAGATTTTGCATTATGCGCAACCATCTCAAAAGAGGTGAGGACAGGGTCCTTGACCAGAAAAAGTCAGACGTGGTCTGCGAACTCGAAATGTTGTAGTTGCACGGCCAAATATGTTGTTAAAATTTCAAATAAGCTCCAAACGAGAGTTGAGGAACATCGATGAACCTTCCCAAGGGGATATCATCTCTCGGCGGCCACGTCCCATTATCTCACCCCGGACACTAGATGAAATTGAAGGAGGAAAGAATTGTCGTTCAAGCCAGTAATTACAATGAAGCGCCAAGAGTTCATAGGAACATTGGTGTGTGGCAACGGCTGACTCAACAGTCATATTGAGGCGAGTCCCTGATACTTCACCCTGCGCTAGACGCACCATATTTGTATCTATCAATCACGATTTATTTTTTATTCTTTACTTACCTTTTCATGGGCAAGTGACTTTTCTCTCCTTTCCTTTTTACTTAAACGGTCACTAGTTCACTTCACTTACCCTTGCCTCATTTACCACCCAATAACTCCTCTCTTTCTATAGATGTCATTTACTACTGCCTCTTCTACATTACTTATCCAATTATAAGAGATGGCCATCTAGGCATTTGCTACCTGACCAGTTCAGTTCCGTCAAGGTATGGAAAGTATAGAAGAGGGATGACTATAGCAAGCCACCGAAATGGAGAATAGAGAGGGAAAAATATAGTAAAAAAGCTAAAAGTGGTATTTAGAGTTACTTATTAGCAGCTAGACATCGATGCGTCCTATATTTGTACTTTTTATTGTCTAGTTAGTTTATTGTAGCAACGGGGTGGGTGCAAGAGTTGAAATATGAGAGACGCGATGCTGCTATCTTACGTGTATATGAGTATTTTCTGTGGGTAATAGTGGGCCGCTGTGTATCTCCACATCGCCCACTCAGCTTACTGTCTGTGGTGTACGTTTCTTCAGGTTGGGTATCTTTCGAGGTTATATATTTGTCGTTTTGTTTTTTATACCTTTATAAATTTACTGGTGTGAGTTTAGTGATATCCTGTAGTGTCTTAATGTCGCACAGCGGCTATAATTCGAGTGGTACCTCACCTGGTAAATTAGGAAGATATATAAGAACCTATAAGGAGAGTAAGATAATGGTAGGAATATCCTGAGGACTTTTATTTATAGAATAGTTACGGAACGTAGAGAAAAAAATAGATCTATGAGGCAAAACTATAATACAGAGTGCATTGGGCGCTTGATAAGAAAGAGATGTCAGGAACATCTCACCCTCCAGGAAAATAAGGTAAGATGAATCGCTCGAGTACCGCATAGAACCAATGAGAACGAAACAAAACCAGAAAATAGTTAAGTTGTTGAATCTCTCTACGGAACTCTCAAGGTTGACGTAATAAGAATCCGCAACATCCCCAACAGATGCTCTACGCAGAAAGCGAGATGGAAAAACTCGTTTCCATTCTGGGAGTCAATTCCAGAACAGAATTCCTCCCCAAATGAGGAGCCTCATACTCGTATATGGGAATTTAAACATGTGGTTAATTTCCCACAACAAAGATGAAATTAAAACGAATCAGTAAGGCATCGAAAATATCAGAGATTATTAAATTTGGAAACCACACGGATATTTTCAAAGTATTGTGACAAAACAGAGATAATAAACAAGATCAGCCAGAACGGCCTTCTTTTGTTTAACATGAGAATTCTTCCAGAGAATCGTCGTTGTCGTGGCATTTCCTCGAGGTCGAGGATACGAGTCATCATTGTCATAAGACAGACATTTATGAAGACGCCTGTGCGTGAGTTTGTGTAGAGTGTACTTACTGCTGCCCCTTCAGTAAGCACACAAATTTCACAAGCCTTCAGCTTGGTCCAATGGCAGGGTGAAACTGAGAAGATCGGAGCTAACAGACTTGTTACACTTCCGCCTTTGAGTTTTGATGACGGCTTCGTTCGCAGGTTCTGCCGTTAAGGACTTGGCAGGGTTTTGAAATCATATTTTTTCCTTCTCTTAGGTGGACTGCTTGTCGTGGCTACGAGCTTCACCTACCCATCTCCACCGTGATGCCCAGTCACGGAGGTAACCTCCCTAGTAAATAGTGTAAGCTTTTTAAAAAGAATCCGGACGGAGATACGAACTGCCCACGCAACGATTTCCAGGCAAGCGCGCTAACCACTATACTAGCCGGAAGAATAGTATAGAGAGAAGCATACAGTGGCGGCAACAAAAAAAGTGACATGTGACAATTCGGGGAAAATGAAACAGAAAAATGTAACTTACATATTTTATTATGAATATTTCATGAAAGTTAATACTTGGTCATGTTGCCCTTGCACTTGATGACCATCGTAAGTCGATTGGGCATTGATTCAACCAGGTTTGCGAAGTAGGTGGGGTCGATCGTAACCTAGATCTTCTTCAGTGATTCTATCAGGTCCTTGATGCTGCCGGGTGCTGTCTCTTGAACTTTGGTTTTCATGAGATTCCAAGAAATCTCAATAGGATTTAGGTCCGGGGAATTACCAGGCCACTCCAAAACACTAATATTATTATCATTAAAGAACTTTTTTACTAACTGGAACCTGTGAGCAGGGGCACGACCATGCATGAAAAATTCACACTGATGAATTTCCCAAAATGGCAGCATGTGCTGCCTCAAAACTTCGAGATAGTTAGCCCCCCTCATGGCTACATTCTTGGGAAGGAAGTACAGACCTCCTCTACCCTTGTTTCCACTAAAGGCACCCCACACCATCACACTATCAGGGTGCTTCACAGTTTTCACGGTATATTTTGGGTCATACCGAGACACATTGCTGGGACGACGCACGATCTTTGACTCTCCTCTGACCAGTCTAAAGGTGTTCTCATCACTGAACATGACCTTCTTCCAATGGGCAGCTGCCCAATGTTTATAGGTCTTGCAAAAATTGAGCCTTTTCATCTTCATAGCCTTGGTAAGAAGTGGCTTCTTGGCAGCGCGGCGAGCCGGTAGGCCTAAGTCCTTCTGTAAGCGATGACGGATGGTCCTGAGGGCGACGTTCTGGAGGAGGTCTGGGTGTTTTTTCTTGATTGAAGCGGAGGTTACAGAAGGGTCTGACATCACTTCACGCCTTAGGATATTATCAGTCCTTGGAGATGTCTTCCTAGCTGCACCAGTGCCCTCATTCCTCTTTGGTATGGTACCTGGTGGCAATAACTCAGCTGCCCATTTTAGGCGATAAATCGTATTTCTTGAGGTTCCCAAATCTGCTGCTACATCAATAAAAGACTTTCGCTGCTCAAATAGGGTCAAGGCACAGCTTTTCTCTGTCATAGAAAGCTTTTACTGCCCCATTGTATCCATTTACACAGAAGTTATTGCAGGTCAAATGTAGCTACGAATGCAGGAAATCAGCACGCTGGAGCGCCGTACACTAAAACCTCACTGTACGAGCTCAAACGAGACACTTGAGTTGCAATAAAGCGCAGTTCTGTTGTCTTAGCTCAGGAGAGTCGTCTGTTCGCGGCATAAGCCCCGCCCCTTTTCATTGGCTTGTTGGCAAGTAAAATCGTGAAAGCGATTTTGTGTATCGATTTCTGTTGCCAATTTTCAATGTCACTTTTTTTGTTGCCGCCACTGTACATCATAAATATTTGCATCAACTGATACAATAAGGAATCAGACAATGTACCGAAACAAAAGTCTTCTGCTCTGAATGTTGATAAAAAGGCCACTATCGAAGGATCTGTCGCTAACCTACATAGAGGAATGCCTCAACTGCCACAGGCCACACCGAACACTGCAATATCATACTCAATTAGAAAAAAAATAATCGCACGAAAAGGGAAAGAGAGGAAAGAGACCAAAGAGAAGCGAAAAGGCCAGGAGAGCCAAAACCATAGTACAAGACATGTCGCCATAGCTTTGTTTAGAGCGCGAATCGTCGGACCGTCAGGTGAGTTTTTTGATTATTTCAATGCTTATGTAATATTTCACGTTATTATATAGTGTTTCGTGACAGCGAAAGTGTGGTGATACCGGTAGTATGCCTGTTATTAGTGACAACTCTGTATCTACCATGATATCTGCTGAAAAATTATGTAGTCCAGCCATTTCTTGGTTCCTTGTGGTTGGCTTCGTTTCGTAAGCACATCGCGGGTATATCGAACTTTTCGGTCTACCCGCTATTAAAATTCCATTTAAATTTCTTCCTAAACTCATCACAAAAAACATATATCCAAACACTCTAAAAATTACTTGGTTTTAGACAAGCTTCCAATACATACTATGAAATATGAAAATAGGTTTCGTCCGTTTCCGAAAGCTCAAGCAAAGCCAGTTGGAAAAGGAAGAAAAAAAGTTAAAAGCAGCATCCTAACTGAAAATCAACAGGCAATTTCTGATTTACGAGCAAACGCAGAAAAGAAGAAGCGTAAGGCACAGAAGGAAGTTAAAAAAAATAAAAGGAAGAAAGTAGCAAAGGATAGAGGAGCAAATAAGAATACGCAGGCCAGAGACGACAATGACAGCTCGGAGAATGAAGAAAACGTAAAAGTGTGACTGAATGATTCGTCCCCACTCAAGGACAAGACCCTAGAGCCCAACGACTTCGTTTTAATTCAAATAGAGTTGGAGGAAGGGAAGAACGCCTGAACTAAGGTCTCATATCTGGGTAAAGTCTTGAGTTGTGATGTAAGTGAGTACACTCTATCTTTCTTACGAACGATCTCGAAAATGGGCAACAAAGACACTTTCTATTTGCCTGAGAATGAGAACATCATTAGCGTGAAGGGGAATAAAGTCAAGGGGGTCTTGGAGGAACCAGTAGTGGCTAAGACCAAGCACCTTGCTCGGTACATAAGATTTAAAAAGCCACTATTTAACTTCAACATGAGGACACGTCATCCTTTCCTCTGTTTATAACTTAACCAAGCTGTATTCATTCTTTCAATTCCTTCCTGTTTTCACTCGTCATTGTGATCCGAAATGTTTCAGTGTCTATATTTTAGTTTTACCGTTTGTTTGTATCGAATTCTCTATTTTTCCACTTCAATTGTTTAATTTTACAATATTACGTTTACTTTGTTTGTCCTTAATTGATAGTATCTCTTTACAAATATTTTGCTGTTCCTTACCTCACTATTTTGTTTGTTCATTAACGTAACGTTCATTTTATATTTTTAACGTCGTTTTTGTGATTTTCTCTGATTTGTGGTTTTTAACTTTGAACTTGTGCTGTTATTTATGTTTTTACGCTTAGATTACTCATTTAGAATTTGTTTTTAGCTCCTGAAGATGGGTTTTGTAATAACCTGAAACGTTGGAATTAAAGATCGGACCCGCCTTCTTCGTTTTGTCCTTCTTACTGAATATATATATATATATATATATATATATATATATATATATATATATATATATATATATATATGTATATATATATTTAAAGGCCCAAAGAAATGAAAACTGGTAACACAACCCGGAAAAACGCTAAGGAAATTAATTACGTGGTCCATTAAAGCTTAAGAAAGAAAATGGGAGCATTATAGAAACGAAAAATAAGGAAACTACTTTAAC
Organism: Ceratothoa steindachneri; assembly: GCA_963969495.1. Lineage (NCBI taxonomy): Eukaryota > Metazoa > Arthropoda > Malacostraca > Isopoda > Cymothoidae > Ceratothoa > Ceratothoa steindachneri. Next base: position 72,476,725 of record OZ018321.1, on the reverse strand, counting down.
CGTTATATGAAAATGAATAAAGGAGTTGGATTTGAACCTGTGTCATCAAGCGCTCTTCGCTAAAATGACCACGACACTCATCGACAACCTTATATAGGGTACCACATAAAAGGTTGTATTCTTCATTTTCATGCTATTTCTTGAAAATGAACTTGCTTGGATTCATCTTTTCATTTTCCTTTGGGTTAATTTTCATATTATTGCTTTCCTCACGTGCCACTTTGTAAGTTTTTTCATTATATATATATATATATATATATATATATATATATATATATATATATATATATATATATATATATATATATATGTGTGTGTGTGTGTGTGTTGTGTGTGTGCAAAAGAGTCAAAGGAAATACATATATAAAAAAATAACAGAAAAGGGAGCCAAATTGAAGCAAACTTTTGCAGTAGGATGCACGACTGAGCTTTATTCTGGTCAGTGCTAAATGGCACATTCTTCAAACAAAGCAGGAATTGAATAAGCTGCTCGTTCGTTTCTATTTTTAAGGCATCTAATCGCCGGGGAACAAAGCCTCTTACCAACTTAGAGTCCAATTTACGCTCTCTCTCAGGAGTTGAAGGGTAAACTAGAGAGGATTTTGTCGAATTATATTTTTTCAAAAGTGTATGTTTAGTTTGGTACTTTGCTGATATTTAATATCTGATTCTGGCCCAGAATGTTTCTTATTTATTCATATGATAAGTTTCTTAGCGGTGACAGTTGTTATATTTGCAACACATACAAATGTGATATTTGGTCCCTTTTAGGAGCAAGGAAAGATTATCAGACTAGTATTACGTTTGACTACCGCCTACTGTAATTTATATATATATATTTTTTTAACCTTTCACGCACCTTTCCACCCATTATTGTTGAGTGCAAAGTAGCATGTAAATCTTTTCTAGAGATGATCCTAAACTTTGCCATTCCCGACTAAATCTTATGTACATGGGTTTGAGTGGCAAAATGTTAGTGATTGAAGTAGTTATCTAATCATCGTAAACAGTTTCTTCCGAAGAGTCTCTCCCGATCCAGTTTAAGCTAAATACCCATTGTTATACCAATCCGATACCATGGATTTGTACACTGTAAGATAACTGATAAATATTATTTATTTCAGGATTTTTACCACTTAAATTCAAAGTTATTGGTAATTACTTTAGTGAATGAAAGATTTAAGGAAATTATGGGCGAAATAAGGTTTTAAATTGGTGTTAGGAGGAAAAAGAAAAATGAAAAACCTTAACAAGAATAGCATCAAAGAACCTTGGTTCCATCCAGGTCAAGCAGTAGTGTATTAACTATGTAAGTAAAATAAGCACGTGCTTAAGGCATCAAGGTAAGGAAGGGCACCTCAGAAATTTTTTATGGCTGAACTTACCATTTAAATTATTAAATTAATTAAATTTATAGCCATTTTCAAAATTTTAGGAAAAGTGAATAAGTTTTATTTGCTGAGTGTTCTCTCCTGTGTCATGTTTATCCTGCAAAGTAAAGTACACTGTGCTCGCAGATTAGAAGTTAGAAAAGTTTTGAACAAGTCTAGTGCGCGTTTGAAACCTCACAAGTGACGGGTGGTAAATTCTTAGTTTAGTTGCCATGTGTCACCGGTGTTAATTCTATATGCATTCATTACCTCATTCTTGCTTTGAAGTTGCTTAATGACTATTCTAATAGCACACTCAGCTCTGGTTGTTTAATCTATTAAAATGTAAGTACGTTTTATATAATTAGAATGATTTTAATATGGATATTTTTTTTAAAGTGATGGTTTCGGTAAAAGTGCTAACTTTATTATTATTATAGCTACGAGTAGATTAATTAATTTTATATACACATATAGAAAATTGTATTCAAATCACGACAAAACGGCATTTTAAGGTGTATTTTACCATTTTTCCCTAGTCTGCAAGTTAAAATTACATAGACAAAGCTAAAACCTAAACTTTTATTTAAGGTTTTTCAAAATCACCAAAAAATAACGATTTTTGTGTTTGAATTTTTTTTTCTCCAAAGTTAGAGCTTGAAAAGAAGAATCGAACTCATTCTGAATCATTCCTCATATGACCAATACTTTCGGGTTTTAGCGCCTTAAATATATCAAAATTTGAAAAAAAGAGAAAAAGAAAATTTAGGAGAGCCTTAGGGAAGTTCGCCTTGCTTAATAACTTTTTTTAAGATAGACTGCTAAAATTGCTACATTATAGAAAATTTAAAAAAAAAAAAAAATTTCCTGTGAATTTTTCCGCTTTTGCGATAGAAAACGAAATATCCTGAAAAAATAACCCCTCCCCCGACTTTAAGGGGTATATTCAAATCGCTACAGCTCCGTCAATTTTCGTCGGAGAGCAATGAGTCAAAATGCATTCGATTTTTCTTTTCAAGTCCTACCAAATTTAACATTTTCCTTAAGATATCACCTATATTTTTCATAGTATTTTTTGGAAAGATTTAGGAAAATATGACAAAAACTACAATTTTTTGTGTTTGATGTTTTTTTACTCAAAAATTATAAGTGATATCTTTATTTTCTCTATACAGTTTGTAGAGTAGGAAACGATTATTCTGAAACAAAATCTGTCTTTATTAATTAAAGAACAAGATTCAACAGTAAGCTAGGATTAAAATTGTTCGTATTGTTCTGTCTAGGATATATGTAGCTGTTTTGATTGCAGCATAATAATTAAAACAAAATAATCTTTTTATTTCGGAATTCAAAAAACCTCAAGAACCAAGATAAAACAGATTCAGTTAAATGGAGCAAAAAAACGAAAACTATCAAACAAGAAACAAAATTTTGGAATTAGAGCGCAAGACTGCAAAGCTGACTGATTTCTTCACGCAAGTTTCACAACATGATATACAGATTCCGGGTCAAAATCAATCCCGGTCATCAACAGTGGACACAAATACAGTAAATACCACTTTGATCACTTAAAGACAAAATATCAGGTGTCACAAGCAGGCTCATCTAGCACATTACCATAACTGATCTCACTTTGCCTGTAAATTTATAACTGTGTTAAAGGGGTTATTTTCTTACGGTGTATCGTGTTACCACTTATAGACGATTGAAGGCTCGGTTATGAGGTACATGTTTATCCCATGAAATGTAGGGCGTTTGGGGGTAATTGGTTACTGGGCGCTAACTTTGGGCTGACTCCATTTGCGGATGAGTATCTTCTCGTTTGATTTTGGCGTTCTAGGCTGGGTAAGAGGATCGGTTGATTTCCCTTAGGAAAATAAAATGCTGGCCTACTAATGTCGTGGTCTACTTTTGGCCTGCGCTTCCTCTTCTCGAGCTGACAGTTGATCTTATTACATATGACGGAATCTCTCTGTGCATCATTTTGAATGTTATTTATCGTGTAGGGAAATGGTGTGCCCCACTGGTGAGAAATACAATAGAGTGGTTACTGCATCCACCATCAAGGGATCAGTTTATTTTTTTTCTTTATAAATTATTTGTTCAGAAAAATTTCTAAAGTTTGTTACAAGAGAATGTTTCAGTGACTGACGAAATACTATTGTAATTGATAAGCATGATAAAAGCACTACACACATAGACTCATTGCTAACATATTTGACTCGCAGACAAAGTGCGGGGTTGAAATCACAGTTGGAGAAACAAAGTCAGGAAGAGTGTGAGTAGTGGCAACATGTCTTGAGGCGTGTCATAGCTGTGATTTGTACGTTAGTTGAACGTAGCTTGGCTTTTCGAGGAGCAGAAGATAGGTTTGGATTATTACAAAATGGAATTTTTTTATCACTACATGAACTCATAAGCCAGTTTGATCGATTTTTAGCTGGCCACATTACGAAATATGGAAATTCTGGAAAAGGAAATCCTTCTTACCTGTCAAAAAACCACCTGCGAGGAACACATTCAACTAATGGCACAAAAGGTTCAGGCGTTGATTATTGAAGAAGTTAAATCTTCTGGTTATTTTAGGTTGTCCATTTGATTCAACACCAGATTTATCACATAGCGATCACTTAAGTGTTGTACTTAGGTACTTAAAAGATGGAGAACCTATTGGACGCTTTTTAATCTTTAGGGAAATAGAGAGCCAAGCAGAGAGAAAATGGCAAACCAGGTGTTACAGGGATTATGTGTAACTTGTAGGCTAAATTTTTCAAAACTTTAAAAACAAACAAATTTTCTATATACTCGTATGTATGTACCCTGCGCAGCTCATTCACTAAATCTTGTTGGCCGAACTGCTGTTTACTGCTGTCAAGAGGTTGTTAATTTCTTCTTCACAGTGAAATTACTCTATACTTTTTTTCAGGTTCAACCAGCCGGTGGAATATTCTTAAAGATCGTATTAAAAAGGAAAGTGTCTTGAAAGCCCTCTTTGATACAAGATGGGAGGTACATGCGATCGCAACGCATTAATTTTGAAATCGTTACTTGAAATTTTAGAAGCATTAGAATATATAGCCAATGACCAGTTACATATGGAAGATGCTAGAATAGAAACAAATAATATTGCAGATAAGATACATAAGCTAGAATTCATTTTAAGGTTGAATTTTTTTAATAAGACTGAAGAATTTTCACAGAGTAATAAAGTTCTACAAAATGAGAATGTGAAGTTAAAAACATGTGCTGAGCTGTATGTATCATTAGCTGAACAACTTTGCACTTCACAAGATGAATTAAAAAAATATGGAAAAGAAGGAGAGGTACTGTTACTAGATGTTGATTACAAGGCAGATACAACTCGCAAACGTATCAGAAAAAAGGTACTCAACGAAGGAGATACACCAGAAGTATAACTGAATAACGGAAATAAATTTCGTATCACCACCTTTTACACAATTGTTGATAAACTTTCAACTGAGATCAAAAGAAGAGGAGAGATACACAAAGAAAAAGCAGAAAGATTTTTCTTTTCTAAGTGATTTGCTATATAATGTCACTTCATCCCCTACTAACATTGACAGGTATTCTCAGTTCTGTTAAAAGCTGATTGATGCTTACCCAGAGGACATCAACAGTAATTTCTCAGTTGAGCTTCAGCAGTATCATTTATATGTGCGCCATAAGTTCAGTGCAACAGGAAATTTTAAAACAAGATTCAGTCCTGCTGAATTTTAAAAGTACTTGTAGAAGACAATATTGAAGGTGCCTTTTCAAATGTTAACTTTGCCTTCCGTATATTTTTTAACATTAATGGCCACAAATTACTCAGTTGAGTGTTCATTTTCTTGTTTAAAATATATTAAAAATCTCCCACAACAACTATGCAACAAGGTAGGCTGGATGTCTTACGAGGGGCGGTCAATAAGTTTTGCAATTCGAATATAAGGAAACGAGAGATGAGGAAAAGTGTTTTATTGTTTTTTAACATAACTACGTTCCACTTCAATGCACTTGCGCCACTTGTCCCTGAGGCTTCGAATTCCCGACAACCAGAAATCTCCCGACTGCTGTTCAATCCACTCCTGGACGGCGAGCTGGACATCTTCATCATCCCCAAACTGACATCCACGCAGTGCAACCTTGAGCTGGCGGAATAAAAAGTAGTCGCTAGGGGTCAGATCTGGACTGTAGGGGGGATGGTTGAGCTCCTCGAATCCGCACTCGCACAGGGCAGCTTGTGCAACTCTGGCTTTGTAAACTTTGACGACGTTGAAGTCGATCATGGGGCGTGAGGTTTTTAGGGACCCAACGGGCACAGACCCTGGTCATAGTCAAATTGTCGTGAATTATGTTGATAATACCTCAATGTGATATTTCAAGTTTCGCTCGATTTCTTCAACTTTCACCCGTCGATTTTCGAGGATCATCCTTTCCACACGGGCCACATTGTCCTCGTTGGTCACGTCTGACGGGCATCCTGGATGGGGGTCATCTTTAAGGGACTCACCACCATGGCGGAACTCCCTATTTCAGCGAGCAATGGTTGCATAGGACGGGGCGGTGTTGGAGTACACCGCAACCATGCGTTCATTGATCTCTTTTGCATTCTTGCCTTCCTTGGTCAAATATTTGATCACTGCGCAGTGCTCAACCTTCTCCATTGTTGAAAATTTGTGGCTGAGGATGTGCGATCAGCTACTGCTTCTTAAATAGACGAGGCAGGAGCATTTGGCTTCAGGTCCTGACTTGTCATAACTTGTCCTAACACCCCAACAGAGAGCCATCTCCCTTTCTCTGTTTTGCCCCTACCGATTCGCAAAACTTATTGACCGCCTCTCGTATCTCTATTATGTATAAAAGCAGATGTCTTACGTAAGATTCATTATGAGCATTCGATGAAAGACTTTGCAAAGGATAAAGGTAGGAGAAAATTATTCAACTATAAATAAAATGGAACCATACAGATATCAATATTATTTTCCTTCTTACTGTAAATTTTGTTTAATTTCAAATTTTCAATAAATAAAACCATATTTTTTGGTTTATTATTGTTTATATTTCAAATTTAAAATGTATGGGGGTGACCAAAATTTTAGTGCTCAAGGCCTCTAAGGATCTTAATTCGGCCCTGAGGCCATGCCAACAAAAATAAATAGACTAAATTGATAGCTCTATTACTATCTATTTCAATCCAAAATTATCCATATTTTTATCGTGCATTTAAGAAACTTCCACACAGGAAATAGGGATTTTTCTCTTTATAGTGCTACTGCTGCACATTTTCTATATTTGTTCCGATATTTAATGCCATTTACTGTAATATTAAATCGAAAACTTCGGAAGCACACTTATATACACGTTTTCAGAAACTTCATTACTTTTTCTTTTCTTGTGTCAGATGTATGAATAAGCATACACACTTATCAATGTACCTTTATTCATAAACTTATGATTATTAGTTAAACTCACGAAATTTTGCAATCCCTTGAACGTAGCATCGTAACCTACGAAAGGAGAGTAAATATCTTTGCATAAGCCATCTTCTGTTTGTTCTGAAATATAAACTGCAAAGGTAAGATTAAAAATGCCTTTATGTTTTATCTAAGACTTATTAAACACAGAAGACTATTTTTTATCTTTAGTGCTAGGGCTGTCTTTCATTCAGTTGACGTTCACAAGTGTTATTTCTATTGTAATATCTACACTTGCAAAGTACCCTTTTCGTCGAATTGTAAACACATAATAAGGTACTTTACACTTGCGTGATTACACGAGTGAAGAAATTTTAAGTTTAGATCGTGTTAAACGACTTAAGTACATGCTTGAGTTCATTTAGTGCTTTAAACTATAAATATTTCTCCTTGGTACTTGTATTTATTGCATTTATATCGTTAGCCTGGTAGTCACTAATGTGTAGTTGAAGAACATAGGTCTAATGATTAGTCATTTTCCTACGCTTTATTTATAAGCTTGTAAATAAATTAACTTGACCTACCTTACATTTCACCTGCTCTAATAGCGCGATCTCTTTATTAAATTAAGGAAACCAAAATTTGCACAGTGTATTCTATTTTATTATTATTATTGCTCACCTGGCGATTGCCTACTTAAGCATAAGTTCCCGTAATTATTTCAATGCATAAGGCTAGGTTAGATTAATAACAAACAAACGTGCAAAAAACACAAATAACACACTAAAACAAAACCATAAAAAGGCAAACAATAGAAAATAAAAGTAAAAAGAAACAAGAAAATCAAGAAAACACGTTTTGGCTTTGGGGGAGGCGGGCATCCTTTGACGCAGGAAAATGCGACAACACTCAAGAGAGTCAAATTAAAAGGAGCCGGCCAACTTCCTCCAAAAACTCACAGGGTCCACATGTATGTGTGTACAAAATTGTCATAAGTGCGAGGGACAAGTGGTAGCAAACCACGCTCATTGCGGTACCGGAATAGGTAACGTGTGCGATGATTACACAAATTGATATTGAGACATCAGCGCGGCCCGGGATAACTGTGGCGTAAAAAATAGCGAGAACAAAGAGATATGGAATTTATAATGCCTCGAGAGCACTCAGGGAGCTTTGTAAGTCGCTAAAGATCACAATCAGCTCTGCAAAGGTGGCACGATGCGTTATCTCCCGTCCATAGCGGTGTATTTCAATTTGGTCGGCCTTATGACACAGAACATTTCCCTACGGGACAGCCTCTTCCTGTTCCATTTGGCCGTTTAGGGTTGCATCGAATTCTTCTCGGATTGAACGATCTTACAGAAATTTTAAAAGAGACTGAATACTTTCCCCTCGCTCCCATTGTGTGGAAAGTTTCCATATTACCGTATCGCCATGCGGTATAATAGGCCTTTTCCAGTTTGAAAAACACCGTAGCGTAGTGCTTTGTACGAAGGAAGGCATCGCATACATCATTTTCCAGTCACAACAGAGAATCCCACGTGGATTTAAAATTGCGGATGCCGCACTGTACAATAAAGAGGTGGCATCCGCTTTCCATGAATGAGCCTAATGTAAGATTAATTAATTTCACTAACACGCAGAAATTTAGAGAATTTGGGCAGAAACAAGCCGGGGCAGAGTTATCTATCCCCAGTTTGCAAAAATCGAACAAGGTAGCAATTTGGCTTGAGTCTGACAGGATACTCTCTGTCGAGATCTTATAAATAAATCTAGCAGAAAGGCCATGCCAGGCTCTCTTAGATTTCAAAGCATGGCATAGGGAACATCATCCGGACCAGGGGTGTTGTCCAAGCAAGAAGAGAGAAGAAAACGCAACTCAATCAAGCTAAATCTGTTGGTGGAGTGTTTTCCTCATCTGGCGGTAAAATCTAGTTGGCTACACTTACCGAAATCACAAGGTGCATTAAATGCTGCTGGTGCAGTATCACGGCTAGATAATGTAAAGAAAAAGTTCGCGAAGGAATCCGCAATAGTCGCGGGGTCCAATAATGTTGTTATTCTACTGTAGAACGGGATTGCGGTCCTTTGATAACTTTTCCCGAATCCTTTACAATCGCTTCCACACCTATGCGTCTTGCTTGCTTCTAAATATAACAGAACCTAGCCGACAGTGGAGTCGTTCGGGTGGCGCTTATAGCGCATGTGAACATATCGCTTCTACATGAGGGCCATCACACACTAGGCCGACCACCATGGAAACGAACGACGTGCAAAACGATAAGATAACTAGAAATAGTAGTTATACCCACGGCGATAAGGTTGCTGGAGAAAAAGTCACCAACCTAAACTCATTGATTAAGACAGAGAAATCGTGATTTCCTGAAAGGCGGACCACCGCGCCCGTGCTAAGCACGACTGAAGCAGTTATTCAGTCGTAAAGCGGCCCAGAAAACGCCTGTATTATAGAAAATTGTCTATAATGCAGGCCATTGACTATCTCCTACTTAAAATCAGACTGTGCATCCAAGAGAACAGGAATAGATCAAGTCAAGAGAATGAATCGAATCTCAGACAGTAATGCGTAAACTTGTCCGCATTTAGGAAATTAGGACACCTATCTCGAACTCGTCGATCAGGTCGGTAAGGACCAGACCCCAAGGATTTATAGAGTATTCTCCCCAGATAAGGTGTTTACCTTTCAAATCCCTGAGCAGTAGAAAGACGCGGCAGAATTCCCGAGCGACGAAGCCGTCTGGGGGTGGAATGTAAGCAGAGATAACAATATTCTGGTGCGGATGCCCTACCGATGCCTGAAAAGAGGCATCTATAGCAAATATTAGAACGGAGATATCTTGGCAAGCGTAAATCGCGCATCTCCCAACCCAGCCTACATTCATTGTTGGTGGGGTCGCAAAACCCTTATACCGCGGGAGGGTGGGCAGAGAGCACGAAACTAGCATACACTCCTGCACAAAATATCTAATAAGAAACAGGAGGAGATGAGCCTCCGTAGCTTCTCCCAGTTGGCCCGGCGTACGTGGCACTTCAATTAAAAGAATATTGCCTCGAACTCTAGCTCTGAAATGCTGGAACCATCTACGAATACAAGACCATCACGGGAATGGCCGTGCGTTTTCCAGAGGCAGAACTCCAGGCGTTGTTAGACGATCAAGGATTTGAAGGCAATGTCTCATTCTAGGACTTACTGAGAGGGATTGGGCTGAAATATCCGAGTCATTTCCTCCCTTCACTTTGCAAGCTTTGGTTTGCCGGGCAGCTGAGTTGGGTTATAGGAGCCGAAGCTTGTTTGATGCTGTCCCCTTTCAGGGAGCAGCGTGAGGAACCCCAGAAGACGGCCTTACGACCAGCTTTATTGATGTTTCCTCCTGTGAGTCTAACGACTTAGTGGAGGCGCGTAGTCGTTTTGTTTTACGGGAAATGGTCACACTGGGAGAAGGCGGCCTTAATTATAGCCGACGATGGGTGTGAGCCCTTTGTGCAGCTAGCTTTAGCAGGGCAGCGCCCAGTAAGCGGGTATGGGGCTAGAACCCGTAGAAATGATATAGGCTTGGAGAAGCTAGGAGTAGAGGGTGTTTTTTAAATTAACGCATAAGACGTCCCAAGCAACCTGTGCGCGCCGCGACCAAGTACTTAGCTTCGCGAAATGAGAGATGATCCACAGCCTGAACGGCCAGGATTTTCTTCTACAAGAGTTAGGCACCACATGGATTGGAAGAAGGAGGGTGAAGAAATTATACGCACTTGACCATAAATGATAGGGCTTCTCTAATACGGCTTTGGAGCAACTTTCACAGACTTCGGGTAAACTGGAGAAGCGCCGTCTCCACTAAAATTTTGCCGTAGCAACTGAAAACTATAGGGAAGCACTTTCCTTTTTGAGATGAAGCTACCCAAAGGAGGTTCTCAAAATGGCAAGAGGAATAATCTTGGTCACATGGGGATGGGATGGCGATTGGGAAGTCCCTCCACCGATGGCATTTGTATCTTGTTTTACGTCTACCTCCCCTACAATTAGAGAGGATGAGAGCATGCTTTGGGTGGATCTCCATGCGCTTGCTGTTGCCCACTATTTCTTTCAATTGTAATCATGATAAAAGTTTAGAAGAGAAGAAATACCTGTAGAATCATAAACTTCCAGAATGTGATCATTTACACATAATCGGCCTGCGAGTTAGAGATTTGATCATAAAGGATGGTGCCGAACTTGTTCCCTTTTTATGTGTACTGGAAGAAGGTGAGCAGGGTTGACGACCCAGCACACACCATGTCTGACACCTGCCTCATCCGCCAGCCTTTCGGGCCTCACGATATACACTGCTTCTCTGATGAGTGGCACTGGCAGAGAGTTCATGTCAACCAGTTAAAGGTCTTCCCTAATTTTTTTTCGCGTCGGATGGATGTGCAGCTACTCCAGACAATATGTGTAACATGCTACACATGGAACTAACTCCCGGTGTGGCAGCGTATTCAACATACTAGTAAACAAAGGATTTATACAGAAACAAAAACATATTTTGAGACATACTGTAAATAGCAAATTTTTAACATGTCCAAGCATTATCTTGTCTTCTTAAAAACGTTAATCATATGTTTCAACATACTGAGCATTTTCAAAATGGAGTGCCTGTCTCTTTTCAAATGACTCGATTGTTATAAAATTTTGTCGTTCATTTGATATTCCTATTTCAATTACAGACGGACTAACTACATTACCTCGAGATGGCATACAATCACAAAATAACATTTAACTGCCATTTAGTGGCCTATTTAATAACTTTTGTCTCAGTCTCTGCAAGGAATGTTTAGTTTTAAGTGTTAAACGGTCTCCATTGGAGGGGTTGTATTGTAGATCTTGAGACTTTGTCTCGGTAACCTTATTAAATCTGAAATATGACTCTACTTGCCAAATGGTTCTATTCTTAGGGGCTTTACCCCCATTCCTGTGAGGAGCTATAACTTTACCTAAGATATAAACCAATTGTCTTCTTTTGTACTCTTTGTTCCTGCAGCTTCAAGTCTGCGCTTCCTTTCCAAACTTATGGGTTGAGTTTGGCTTTAAGCAGGAATTTTTTTTCTTAATCATGTTCACCTCGTTCTGGTTTATTGTCGCATTTTACCTGAATTTTTTCATTATAGCCTCCGCAAAATCTCTGTACAAAATCATCGTAATACGACAGAAGCAAGTTAATTAAATTATATACCTATCACCATTCAAATCGACCATTTTCTTTCTATTATGAAAGCAATATTGAAAAGGTATCAACCAATCAAGAATTTGAGATTAAAACCTATCGACGCACAACTTGGTTCGGTATTGAAGCTGGAAAGAGAAACCGCCTCCAAATAATGACCAAACTTCTATAATAAAATGCTTGTGCCTGATTTATGCTTTCATCCATTTCTCTCTAGAGCAATATGTTTCATAATAATTCCCAAGTTTTCCTATTCGGGAATATTTCGGGAAAATCAAAATTACAAATTCTCGTCTATCGACACCCTGCTAAGTTATGGTTTGGTGTAATTATTTCGGTTAAATTTGGGGAACTAATTTCGTCAAAATTTAGAAAAACTATCGCAATTTTTTTCAAGGTAAATATTTGCTATAATTTACGGATTCTAGGCAAAATGCGGCGATTATCATCAATATCTTTAGGATAGAGTTAAACTATAAGTTTTTAATATAAATCTGGGATATATTATAAGCTACATTATTAAGCACATAAAGAACTTAAATGAAAAAGGAATCGACCAAAATCTTGAAAGGGTTTAAAATTAGCCGCTAGATCAAGTTCAACGTTAAGTAAATAATGCATGATATTTAATTATCAGGAAGGGAACGATAAGTTAAATTGAATAAAATCAAATTCTTAATCAAAATTTAGGGCCTGAAAATCTGACTCTGAAATCAATAATTATCATTTGCCTTTTGAGAAACATTGTTTTTCATTCATTATTAAAACTTAATAATTGCAATTCTTTGAATGGCAGAATTTTTCATTTTTGTAATTTATGTATTTTATGTTTGATAGTATACCGGCATTCTCATATGCTTGTAAATCATCCATAGATATACCACCATTTAATTGAATATATATTCAATTAAATATATATTCTCACTATTTTCATATATTTCGCTTCCGGAAAAACGAGACGTGAGATATGCATTTAAACTTTATTATCAAAACCATTCTTTATCTCAATCCTAGTGGTATCTTGCTGTTACAATAACCACAATAATCTTCCTCGACACTGCCTTGGGTATACCGTGCAGAGGCTCTTCAGGAATGGATGCGGAGCGTCTCCCATTGTACCCGATGCATGTCGCGGAAGCTTAGCATGACTATTGTAACCGCATTTTATACATACTGGTATCTGACATAAATCTATGGAAATAACAAGAATATTTTCCTAAGATCATTAGATTAATACCTTATAAGCCAGGAAAATTGGTAATGAAATTGCAAAGCTAGAAGGCATTTTGAGATATGCGCCATGTGGATGATTTTAGCTGGAAATCGTTGTTCTCTCGACTATAAAAGTCGAGATAAAAATGTTTAATCCACATCGGTAATTCCAATTTCTTTTAATTTCCTTTCAATTAAAAATGGTTTAGTGTGTTTGATATTACGATTATATACAAGATTTTGTACGATAAATATAATTTATTCATGAAAGGCAAACATTATTAATCTTTATTAGAATAAAGATACTCAAAGTATTGTCCTTTATTTTCAGTAGATTGTTGCCGCATACAAAGAATGTTTAGTAGGTGAATGTATAGGCAGGCTGCCGATAAGCTTGGTTTTAACGTAGGCTTCTTGGGTGCGGATTGGCCGAGTGGTCCTGGCGCATCTCACAGGCTAATTCTTTATTTTCAGACCGGCTCTTATTCCTTCCTACACTTGTCCTCTTTAAATGAACGTGATTGAGCGGAAATCCAGGCATCTAAGACAATGTAAATTTCTTCCGAATATGAGAACTTTTTACGATGAATCGACGATTTAAATTGGAAGAAAAGATAAATCATGAGATGGGAAAAGACCTAGTGAAAACTGGAAATATTGCAATTCTTTTAGCCATAAACATTATAATTGTACACAAATCTGCATTTATTCACCTGAACAAACCATCTATATGTAATCCTACAAATTCTCCAATGCTATAATCATTTAAACAAAGTTCATCCCCTTCGTTTGACGATAGATGTTCTAAAGTGGAACTTTGATAGAATCCAACCAATATATTTGGCGGAGATAACATTATAGCACCCTAATATAAAAAAATAACAGCTCAACCACGATACTTAATGGAACAAAAATCCGCCTAAAAATAACATCTGCGCCTAGTATCTCGTTTGCTATTCTCCGATATTCATTGAAATTTTTCTCTCACTCTTGAACAATTCGAGGCGATGAGCAGGTGTAATGCAAATGGGATAACCAGGCTTTATCTAAAAATGTAAAAATCACTATATGGTGAAATAGGTTACCATATCTTCACGGAGCATGTTTACACCCCTTAAAATTAAAAGATAGCACTTCCTGTTTGATTTAGGAACACACAAAAATACCGGGAGAAATTATTATTTTTCAGTTCTGTATTTTTAATTTTAAAATTATGACAGGATTTAGATATATTTTTAAATCAGAACAGTATTATGCTTTATGAGTTAAATATGCAATCAATTATTCTATTAAAAATATATTTAATATTATTTTAATTTTTAATTATTATCAAACTCATTATAACAGTCGTGTCGCGCTCTTAAAGGACAAAGAATCAGAGATGGAAAAATCTAAATGAGTTTGAAATTCTATGATCACTACTTTTTATCGTATTATTATGGTCAGCAATTTGAGCCCTAAGGAAGAACTGTATAAGTGATGCGCCCTAAACTTTCCAGTTTGTTCCATGATAATTTGTTCTTCATCTCTTGGTACCCTGAAAGTTGTCCCCAAATGTTGTGTTTTTTTCAAAGTTAAATATTGTATTATTTACGTCTAAATTCAGCCACACTACAGACTCAGAAAACAAGATTAGCGATGGAATCGAACATATATGAGAGTGGTGGGACCGCTGGTTCCCCCAAAATATTCCTCATTCATATCTCCACTCTTTCTTCCCACCTTTTTTTAACCGCTTTTATTATTTATTTTGTATTTGATCACCCTATGGCCCAACTCCTTTTATCCAGTATTTTATTACCCCCTCTTCTTAATTTATGTGGAAATCCTCGAGTTAAGAGAAGCAGTGTTCAGGGACAGAATAAAGACTGGGTGGATCTTGAATAATAATAGGGAAGACGGCTTTGTTTCTTCGTACCCAGTAAGTACCCAGTGGATAACGGGAGTATAGGTATTGTAACACAGATGCTGAGTCCGACATTTTGTCCAACTAAAGGCGAGTCACCATTTTGGTGATATCGCCAAATATTTACACTAGTGTCACTGATTGGTTTGACATGATAAGGGATCCAACTCAGTTGTACGCCTGCTCCGACAATTGGCCCGTTATGTTCCCTCAGTCGTACGAACTTGCGAGCGAAGCAACCATTTTGCGCGGCCTAAACATCTAACATTTTATATGTTCCATTTTTTTACCATCCATTTCTGCCCACATTAGGTTTATGTTTACAAAAATATATATTAAAAGCATTTTCATAGAGAACCCTCAAAACTACTGAAAGATTTCTGCACACTGTACACATAAAGAATGGAATTTTAAAATAGATAAATTTTATATATGGAGACACATATGGTATTATTATTATTGTGATAATGATTCTTTAATTTACATTTCATTAAAGTAGCAGTTCATAAATAAAGTTCACATTTTTGCGTCGCTTAAGCACTCACTAATATATTTATTTCATTTAACCTTTAAACTTTTGATAAAATGTATATAACTTGTACTTAGTATCTTAATCGTCTATCTAGTTAAGTCCAATATGCTACAATACGTACTTAATCACTTTCTAATAGAAAATCAAATCAAATTATAAGGCGAATTATACCAAAAATTAACAGAAACTCATAATTCAAACTGATCTCAATTGTCACTTTGTCGTTATGGTGATGTGACAATACGAGGTCTAATTAAAGATTTGGAAAGAATGAAATGGCAACTCCGACTCTTCTATAGCATATACTTGTTTTTAATTATTCGCAATTAATATTTATTGAGCGTATAATATGGATTTCTTAATATTCTACAGGTCTTCCTTTGTACGATGTGTAGGTATCCCATTAGAATATTATTATTTCCCCACCTCCTAAGATATTACTTTGGGAGATAAAGCGAGCCGTTACTCCCCCCCCCCCCCTCACCGCATCCTTCCGACCTCACCCTTTTTGGACTCGTCGCCAGGTCTCCGCAAAATTCCTACCGAGGCCTGACGCTGAAATTAGGGCTACCTCCCGACCGTCTCAATCCCCCCCTCCCCCTCGGGTCAAGAGATTACTTTGTAGAATTAGCCGTGAACCGTTTTTATGGCTCCCGCCACTGGGGAGACGCTTGGGTTATCACGGCCGATAACGAAGGTTACAGAAGGTCTCAATCTCTCTCCCTGTTTTGGAGAACGGCGGGTCTATATGCACTCGCTCCACGATTGCAGACAGATTTGGTTAGACAAGACTTTCCCGAAAGGAGTGCATATCAACGAGCTCCCTCCCAAGAAGTATGAGTGAGGGTCGCAAGCCACAGAAGAGCTGGACATCACACTCGTATCTTCGTGTCAGGGAGAAGAGTCTCGTAAGGCAACGTCAGCCTTTCTCCTCTGCCTTCGGATCAAGGATTGGAGAAGCCGTCCTCCGAAGTTCTTCTGATGACCTCTTAAGGACAAGAGGCTCGTTAGCTCACTTAAACCGAGTGGAGAAGTCATCTTTCCACTATCACCTTCGAAGTTCTTTCGGTGACCTCCTGAGGACAAGAGGCACGCATCTCGCAAAACACAAGGTTTGTGGCTACCGGCCGTGAGTAATCAAGTTCACCAAAATATACCCCAAGTTTGCCTCACCTTACTCTCGAGATTCAAAGGAACTAATTCACTCCCTACCCAAAATCTCCCGTTATAATCATTCAATAACCCAAGTTATCAAATTAGTGTTCCGAGCTTAAGTCTGTCTTATTTATGTACCCATATATATATATATATATATATATATATATATATATATATATATACGTAGGTGAGTCAAAAAGTTCTCAGACAAATGCCAGATTATTGAAATGTTCGATTTTGTACAAGTAAATACAGGGTCAAACACGACTTTCATGTTTTCTGAACAATTCCTACAAAATTCGTCATTCAATTTGTCGAGACTCTTTGTATTAGATGTGCTTCAAAAAGGTTACTTTTTTGAACCCATAAAATGGCAAATTTTGAGATAAGAGCGAACATTAAATTCCTGACTAAACTTGATTGGAAGCCTGTTAAGATTATTGACGCTCTACAACAGGTTTATGGTGACTCTTCGCCATGTAGAGCGGTAGTTTACGACTGGATTAAGCGCTTCAAGGGGGGCAGAGAAGAAGTTGAAGATGATCCACGTGAAGGGAGACCCTCCACCTCCATTAACCCAGAAAATGTCGAGCTTGTAAGGAATCTAGTAGATAAAGATCGCCGTATTACTATTGATGAAGTTGCCAATGCATGTGAAATCTCTCATGGCTCAGCATTTGGAATTCTAACTGAAAATCTTGGCCTGAGCAAGCTTTCAGCACGTTGGGTCCCAAAAGCGTTGCGAGAAGACCAGCTGAATCATAGGGCCAACCTTTCTTTGGCTATTTTGACCAAGATTGAAGCAAACGAGGATAGCTTTTTTGAGCGCCTCGTAACGGGAGATGAAACTTGGGTGTATCAGTTTGATCCTGAAAGTAAAAATCAATCAAAAGAGTGGCACCCAAGGGGGGCAGCAGGGCCTATCAAGTTCAAGACAGAGAGGTCCGTTAAGAAGATAATGGCTACAGTTTTGGGGGATTCGGAGGGAATTATTTTAATAGACTTCTTAGAAGGACAAAAAACTGTTACATCCAGCTATTACGAAGGAGTTTTAAGGAAGCTGAAAACTTCAATAGCCAAAAAACGACGAGGAAAGCTCCACAAGCAAATCTTGTTCCACCATGACAATGCCCCTGCACATTCGTCCAAAGCTGTGAGATCTCAGCTACGGGAATTTCGATGGGAAACTCTTGCTCATCCCCCTTATAGCCCTGATTTAGCAGCCTCTGACTTTTTTCTGTTTCCAAATTTAAAGGGACACCTAAAAGGAACCCGGTTTCAATCATTAGATGAAGCAAAAAAGCAGGTCATTACTTGGTGCCAGAGACAACCCCGTGAATTCTACAAAGATGGTCTTTACCGTTGGATTCATAGATTAAGAAAGTGTATAGATGTTAATGGAGCTTATGTAGAAAAATGATTACAGTATTATTACAAATAAAAATTTTATGCCATTTATCTGAGAACTTTTTGACTCCCCCTCGTATATATATATATATATATATATATATATATATATATATATATATATATATATATATCCATGTTTATTGTTGTGCCTTTTATTTAGTATGATTTAAAAATCTATTTTTGTCATTCTGTTTCTTATATTCCTTGGTCACGCAGCTGCCACTATCTATTCAAATCGCACTTTTAGAAGAATAACGGTTGTAGCCTTGCTTGGCCTACCTTAGAGCCTGTGTGCACATATTCCGGTACAATTGCCATACTATGACATACGATCTCTTCGTTTCTGTGGTCATTATATCAATCACCTTACACAATTTCGAACTAAAATTGGTTTAGAAGCTAGAGAAATAGTGAAGTAGCAAATACGCACTATCGTGGATTGGCCAGACTCTCTCTCTCTCTCTCTCTCTCTCTCTCTATATATATATATATATATATATATATATATATATATATATACGTAGGTATTTGGGTGCTTGGGGCCGAAGTTGGTTGAAGACCGTTAGTGAAAGGAGAAATTGTTGAGTCCAGTGGAGGTGGTTTATTATTAGCCTTTGAAGTGGGTCCTTTTAAACAAATATTTCAGAGTGCAAGTTGGTAAAAGATTAACAGGTAGCTAGTACGCGCTGTGGTTGCAACAGAAAGACAATGACAAAAATATATCTTTATTAACAACAAAATGATATTTATATTTACACAAAAATTGGGTTTAAAGGGAATGGTCGCCCAGATGGGGTTAAATGTCTACACGAGATACAGGTAGGTTAATTAAGGGATTAAAGAGGTCAGATTCACTTCGGTGATTTAAAGGGGGATTTTAAACTGATGCATTCACACAAATAATGCAGCAACGGGGTAAGCCAGATTCAAGATCAATCTGCAGGCGCAACGGTTACGATTACCTTACATACTCGTTGCCGAAAAAGAGGCAGTTGGGGTTTACCTCTTGCTTCAGACGAGGGAGTTCTTGTCGAGCCTTTGTAGTTGGGATCTCTTGTCAAGTATTTGCCGATTGACTATGACAGAGTTCACTGATGTCGAGGCTTGCCGAATGACTATGGCAGAGTTCACAGATGGAGATACTTGCCGATTCACTATGGGAGACGATGACAGCGGTCCCTATGTAAATACAGCTGGGGTGTGTGATAACGGCGTCGGCTGCCTACTTGCCCAAGCACTTTCACAGCTTCATGCGGTGATCTCAGGATCCACGTGGGTACAGAAGGGCACGTGGTCGCCATTTGACCTTATTCTGCTACATCCCTCCTATCCAAAAAGATGGAACTTTGGGAGTTGTGGGAGAAAGGTGACATCCCCTTAGACGAATGAGTCGTCACGGGGTAAGCGGTAAAAAACAAAAAAAAAACCCAGAATTTCTGACCTGACGTCGAGCAGGTGTACAAACTAATTCTACTCAACTGCGTGTACATATGAACGGAAAAGGAATTTAATTATTGCCAACCATAAGAGTATCAAGAGGGACATAATTATAAAAAATGAAAATAATATTTATACACTAATCTATAGAAAGCAAAAAAATATATAAAATGGATATTCAATGATACATTTTACATAAATAGCAGAAGGATTACGGTGGTACATATACACATATTGTGGAGCTGGACCAGGCTTCTAAATATTAATTTCATATATAAAGGGTCTTTCAATAAGGTCGCTTAATTTTTAAATGTAAATAAAACAAGTTGTATGTGATATATGCACTCAATTTATTTTGAATTTGAATGTGCCTTTTATGGCATTAAGTGTGTTATATGAGGTCGTTCAAGTGTCCGCCGCGGCTTCGCTTGGTGGAACGTATTCGGGAGGCCCAATTTTCGAAGACTTTGCGCATAAATCAGGCTGGATTTCCTGGATGGTGTTCGTGATGTTGACTTTGAGGACATCAACTGTTTGCCGATTATTCGCATAGACCTGCGATTTAAGGTAGCTCCAAAGAAAGTAGTCTAATGGCGTTTAATCGCATGATCTCGGTGGCCAGTTGACGTCGCCGCCACACGAGATGCCCCTGCCCTGAAATCGCTGCTGCTAAATGTCTATCGTGGCGTGCGCAGTGTGGCACGTAGCGCCGCCCTGTTGGAACCACATGTCTTTAATATCAATATCAGGTATATAATCCAGTTGAGATCACAAAAAGTTGCTTATTATCAATCTGTAGGTCTCGCCGTTGACGGTTATGGTAATCCCATCTTCGTTCTCAAAATATACGGACCGATGATTCCGTTACACGAAAATCCGCACCAAACTTTGACTTTGTTGGAATGCAATTGGTGCTGGTGTATCTCATGTGGAGTGTTTTCGTCCCGAATCCACAATTTTGCTTGTTCTCAAATCCATTCATCTAAAAATTACAAAAATATATCTTTATTAACAACAAAATGATATTTACCTATATATACACAAAAATTGGGTTTAAAAGGAATGGTGTCTCAGACGGGGTTAAAGGTACACACGAGATACAGATAGGTTAATTAAGGGATTAAAGAGGTCAGATACACTTTGGTGATTTAATGGGGGATTTTAAACTAGGGCGTTCACACAAATAACAGAGCAACGGGGTAAGCCAGATTCAAGATTAATCTGCAGGTGGCAACGGTTACGAATATCTTACGTGCTCATTGCCGAAAAGGAGCCAGTTGGGGTATGATGAATGCGACGGAAGAAGTCGGTTTACCTCTTGCTTTAGACGAGGGAGCACTTGTCGATCCTTCGGAGTTGGAAACCCTTGTCAACTACTTGCTGATTTACTATGGCAGAGTTCACGAATGATGATACTTGTCGATTCATAATGGCAGAGTTCACGGTTCGATTTAGCCTTCAACTCGAATCGAAATCACCACTGTGAGGGGGAGAGGAGCGTCCTTTAGCTCGTTCGCTGGAGTAGGTGGAAGTCTAACAGTGCTGCTCTTTAAACTTAGTCGACGTGTTATATAGGCACCTAGTTAGATGGCTTAGACGCACGCGAATTTAAAGAAAAGTTTGCGACTCTTTGGGGCAAGGGGGAATCGTGATAGCGTTCGTTGGAATGTCTAACGAATTTCAATCTTTGAGCGGGCCGTGGGAGACGATGACAGCCGTCCCTATATAAATACAGCTTGAGCGTGTGATATCGGCGTCGGCCGCCTTCTTGCCCAGTAACTTTCACAGCTCCATGCGCTGATCTCAGGATCCACTTGGGTACAGAACGGCACATGGTCGTCATTTCACCTCATTCTGCTACACGCGCGTATGCTAAAACGAAAAAATACATGATTATTCAGACCTCGGCGAAGACTCTTTACCTATATAAACCGCATATGATTTTAACCATTTTTCACTATTCTTATCTATGTGTCACAGATTATAAGATGATCCTTGTTCAACAACCTGTCTCAGTCAGACTCAGCAGTTCTTTTGTTACTGAAGATGTCTGTGGATGGGGTCAGAAATCTAGTACATCTACGGTTGATTTCTTCGACTTATTAATGATCATATAATTTTCAATTTGATTGTTTGTATATTGGCTCAGCCCCGTCACCTCTCACCAACATTGGTGCAAAAGAACTACTTAAAAATCTTCAATCTATGGATTTAGACGATTCAATCATTAGAGAAAAATCATGAAAGAAAGCAAACATCAAATTTAACGATGCTCTCTACTTTCTCGCCATTATTCACCATTTTAGAATGCGTCATGCAATATAACCTATCTCTCCAAATAATGTGAAGATCGAAGAGTATCATAACCTCGTGTTTTAATTTTAGTCGCGTGCGAGTTTAGTCGCCGGCGACTCTACCTTTCACCATGTCGGTTGGTCAGTCCCCGTTTTGCTTTTTTTTCGTTTCTCTAATAACATTGTAACTAATCGGCCGCTCATAATGAAATTCGAAACCTTTATGCTGTTTTACATTTTCTTTCGAATGGTTTAACTTCCATGGTCCTCTGCAGATTAGCCCAGGAACGAATTTGTTTTGGCAATAACATCATAACTATTCGGCCGATTCTAACGAAATTTGAAACCATTATGTTGTTTTACACTCTCTTTCGAATGATATAACTACCGAGTCCTCCTAAGGTTATTTTTTGAATTATTGAAAGTTTTGAAGTTCGTAAGGTCATAATTCAGAATAAGTGAGAGCAGGCGACTTTTTATTCAGCAGACTTTGTTCATTAATGAATGAATCGTCTAAATCAATAGACTTGGGATTTTCAGGTAGTTCTTTCCCACTATTATAGTTAAGAGCTACTGGAGCTGACGCAAAATATAGAAATTTATTACAATCAATTCTATAATCATGAATAACTAGACGGAGATGGTCAGAGAAATCAATCGTAGATGAATAGTCGGGATTAGATATCTGACCCCATCCGCAGACATTTCACAAGAAAAATAGCTGCTGAGTCTGGGTGTGATACAGAGTGGATGAAGGATCATCTTATAATGTCTGACACATAGACAGAGGCTTAGAGACAAATAAATAAAATCATATGCGATTAAAATAGGTAAGAAGATTTCGCTGAGATTTTAATATTCATGTATTTTTTTTTTTTAGCATACCTACAGAGTTACCATCTCACTCTTTCACAAATATTAATTGTGATTGTAAGGGAAAGAGACGCCAAGAAGAAAATCCTTTTCATTTGTTTATTGAATTCCTTCCGTCCCTATGTCTCTAAGTATAACTCCACGTGTTGTAAGCTCTGTATCCAAGGAGAAAAATAAAAGAAGAAAGAATTTAAATATCGGTCAGCGCCTCACAGGTTTACTTAAATTAGGCGCTAAAAGCTTTCACCTCGCAGATGAAAGGTTAATTTCCGTAGTCAGAAAAGGATAGCCGAAGGTTCCCATCCCCAGCGTTGAAGACGATTAAGACCTGTGTCGGGCGACAAAAGCTAATCCCTTTAGGCGCCGCAAGCTTTCCCACAGACGTCTGTGCCTTCCAGCGATCGAGTACCATAAAAAATGACCGTCATATAAATACTCTTGGTTTTTCGAAGATGGGCATATTGAGTTTGAGATCTCGTCGCCTTCGATTCAGATCGTGTGTCTGTTTCCCCAAGTCCCTGGTATTCGCGTATACCATCGAGGTTGGATCTCACCAGGCAGATCCATCTCTTTTGTGAAGGCTTACTCTGTTCAGAGCATGCCTCGAATCATCGTTTCGTCCCTGAAGGACTGGCTGAAATTCCTCTCATCTCATCTGGACCTCCCCCCCTCTTTCAAGGATCTCTAGTCTCCCGTTTGAGATTTCAAGCCAAGCCGCGTCAGAGTCTTGATTTTTGGAGGTTGCATTTTTATGGAGCAGAGGTGCCATCGTCAGTCTTCAAGGAGGATCGTGAACTCGTCTTCTGGTCCACCACCCTTCATCCTCCTCACCATTAAGATATTCGGCTGAGATCAAGACCAGTTTCCTTCTCCATTCCCCCGCACCGACTCGCTAAAGGATTTTCCTTCTTCGAGGTGCCTCTCTTCAAGGTAAAACGACCTTTGTGTGCTTCTCCCGTTAATCGACCCGCTTTCCGACTTTTAAATATTCCTTCTGTATAACTTATTTATAGTATCCAATTTAAAAGCTAATTAACAAGTAATTAACGTTACCCGATTGCTAATTTTTTATAGTCTGTCAGTATTATCCTTATTTAAATTTTCTATATTTTCCATATGTATATATATGTTAACTAGTGACTTATTAAAATTATATTTTTTGTTTTTAATCTTTAAATATATCCTTGAACTGCAACTTGGTAAATTTATTAAACGCTATCGGCCCCTATATTAAAATCGCACTCTTAATCCTCGCAATCAACGGATTACTTTTACGAAGTGAACGTAATTGTACGTAGCGAAGGACGCGTACGTACATTAGAGAATATATGTGTATATAACTGTATATATACATATTCTCGTGGCTTTTATGTCTTTCCTCCCAACCAATAGATACATATGTGTATATATATAGATGTGTTGTCTCGAGAGGTGACCTATTCCTCGACAGTGATGAACTTAAAAAACTGGTATATGGTATTAAAGACGTAGAGTTGCCACTTTACTCTTTCCATATCTATAAATTAGTCCTCCTAGTTGCCAAGTTTTACAAACCTCCTCATTTCCACAATGTCGCGCGCGTATATGGGAGGGGGGGAATATTGGGTGAGGATATGGTGGATTAGTTAGTTATGGGGAGTATTAGGGAGGATTCCTTGGGATGTATAACCAAAAATACGATAACTTGAGCAAAATGCATTAATGAAGATTGATATCAGTTCGACTTATGATTGTTTGTTAATTCTTGTTATAATTTGATTAATTTTTCCATTAGAAAGTCATTAACTACTACATTTAACATATTTCACTTAACTAGAAATATTCTATTAGAATATAAAGTACAATTTAGATACATTTTATCAAAAATTGAAGGATTAAATGAAATTGAACATGTATATTACTGAATACTTAAGCGGCGCAAAAATGCAAACAACTTTACTTATGAATTGCTATTCTAATGAAACCTATTAAGTTAAAGTAAATTAAGGGCGCTAATGCGTCTTTCAAGTATTATCATATATATAAATTAAAGAATCATTATAATTATTTCAATTCTAATAATATCAATTGTGTCTCTATATATAAACTTAATTATGAGCTACTTGTTATCCATTTTTATATATCATTCTTTACTGTATATCTATAATATGCATCAAAACTTCCAGCTTTTTTGATGTTTCAATCTGCAAATATTTATTACTGTAGACATATACCTAATGTACGAAGAAGTGGATAGTAAAATAAATGAAAAATATAAAAAGTTAGATTCTTTTGCGGGGGAAAATGCTCGCTTTTCTCGTAGGATCGTCCGGACAAGACTTTCGAAAGTGGTTTGAAGTTCACTTCACTCGCAAGTTCGTACGGCTAAGCGGATATAACGTGAGATTTGTTGGGGCTGTCGTACAACTGGTGTAGGTTGCTGGGTAGATGACTTAAAATCTCAAACCAATCAGCCAATTCACTCCATAAAGTTTGCTGCCCTCTCCAGATTGCGAAATTGTAATTAGTGTAACAAAATAGCCTGCTTAGCATACGTGTTACAATACTAGTGCTAGAGGCTAAGTACCGGGTAGGGTAGGACAGGACAGATGTCGGTAAATCAATTTTATTTCATCAAATTTAAAGCGAAATTCTAAGGAGTGCGAATCTCAAAGGAAGATTGTAAAGAGAGATTTTGTAAAGAACTTGTTGAATGTAAGTCGAAAGAGTGAAAATGTGTGGATGATATATAGCCGCAAATCCTCTTACAGACTTTGAAGCCTAGAGCTGAGGTAAGGTTGCCCATGCTACATCTACTATCCCCTTGCAGGTTCTTAAAAAAATATATATGAAAAATTATGGGATCAGTTGTTTGGGAAGAATATAAGTATCTTAAAAATCATCACCCAAACGGGTGTCAACAAGGAAGTGTGAACCACCTCTAGAAGTATCTCGCTTTGATTAGACGAAGCAATTTTTAATTCCTCTATGAGATATGTCATGTAATTATATGAAGTTTCTACAAGCTAAAGGTACAAATGAACGTGGGAAATGAGAAGACACCTCATCAAAGCTGAATATTCTTATAAAATGGGAAAGGTTTTAATTTATCAGTTAATTTGGTAGAGAAATATGCAATTGCTCGAGGAGAACCATTGAGTATTTGAGGAAGAGCAGCTCATACAGCAAATTGTAAACTATATGTGACTAGTTGGTATGGTAGATC
Organism: Ceratothoa steindachneri; assembly: GCA_963969495.1. Classification (NCBI taxonomy): domain Eukaryota; kingdom Metazoa; phylum Arthropoda; class Malacostraca; order Isopoda; family Cymothoidae; genus Ceratothoa; species Ceratothoa steindachneri. The sequence goes on along the minus strand of OZ018321.1, from coordinate 72,450,698 downwards.
ATTTGGCAATGGATGTTGTAACGTAATATAGTTTGCTAATGCATCTTTTGTAAAATCATATGCCTCAAGAGCACTATCATTCCACACTAAATCACGCACTTTGGGCTGTAAACGGCTAAGTTCAGTTGTTAATGGGGCAATAATTTGTGTAAAATTTGGTATCATTCTAAGGTGTAAAGAAACCCTCATACCAATAAATATAGGCAATAGTTTATAGTCTTTCAGTAGTTTCAGTAGGAACATTTCTATGATTTCTGAGACCTTACGTGTTAGAGTGCCTAGACCTACAGCAGATACTTGATGTCTTAAGAAATCAATTTCTTACTTCATAAGCTCGCATCTTATTATAATGGTCCAAGTGTGTGTATGTGTGTGTGTCTGTCTGTTTTTCTACCTGTGTGTGTCCGTCGGTGCCTTTTTTTTAAATTGTGAAACGAATTTTTTTCTTCACACCAATTAGGAATGTGTTGTGAAACAAAAATACTTTTCTTTTGCACATTTTCTTAGTTTTATGAGCGAATCGAGAAAAATTAATAAAACTACGTAGGGCGAATTTTTGCTAGTTTGTCTAATGAAATTCGCATTTTTTTTCTCCTCTAAAATTTCTATAACTTTATCCAAATGTTCTAAATGACAATTAATATCGTCAGAATAACTTAGGACGTCGTTAGTATATACAAACCGAAATCTAAATGGCAAAATAAATTGTACATATGTTGTTAGAATGTACAATTCACGTTCCTGAGACCAAAGGTCCTCATTAAATAGTCAATTTCGCAAAAGGTGTTGTTACACTGATTTTTTCTATATCTAAAGGATTAATTGATATTTGGTGATATGCCAAAACTAAGTGTATCCGACTGAATCTTACCTTACCATGGAGGTGTTTAGACAGGCTTGAATTCGGAGTAAAACTAGCGGTCGGGTCTTGTAACTGCACTAAACCAGCGAAAATCGCCTTTGATTCTATACTCTCCGGGAGTTTTCTTTTCTACAATATGAATGGGAGAAGCACATGGGTAGTTAGGTAGCCACAAAATGCCCTATTTTAATAGAGCTTCGAAAGTTGCCTCGACAACTTCTGACTTGTCTTTTTAAGGAGGTCTGAGGGCGCTCGAAATTATTAGGCGAAGTGCCAGGCTCGATTGTAAAGACCACTCAATTTGATGGAGTATACACATCTTCATGTTTCCTGTAAATTGGATTTACATTATTGGATGGAAGGTGAGATAAGTTGTTAGTTACTAATGAAACCATAGGTGCATTCGATCGTTGCACTTTTGGAACTAAACTTGTTTTGCTTTCCTATTATTACACTACGAGCACAATCTACAACAATTAAAAATGTCTTAAAAAGTATGTGCCTAATAATAGTGAAGTCGTATATGCCCCAATAAAAATTTAGCTAAGGGAACGGCGTAAAATTGTAATCACAACGTCTAATTGAACCTCACCACAAACTTTAATAGATCGACCATTAAGAGTACAAATGTTTATAGTAGACTGCTTCATCTCTAAAAAGTCAGCTAATTTTAACGTCACTATTGAAATACTTAAACCAGTATCTATTAAAAGATCATACATATTTATTCTTCAATTTAGCGGTGGCTATAATGAAAGAGGGGAGAAGTATCGTTGCATATAATAGGGCCGGCCGTAGTTTTCAGGAGGAACTGGAGAAGATGGCCTGGATCAGGGCTACATTTTTGCCCATTATTTTTTTCCTTAGGCCAATTGCATCACGGTTGCAATATCTTGCATTTGCACTATAATATATATGTGCAAGGCACACAAGAAGCCTTTTATTCCAATGGAACGGTTGTGCGGCTATCGAAAAATTCATGATGGTATTATTGCTCGGCATTGAATTTGGTCTAAAAGAATTATTATTATTTCTCGTATATCCGGACACTAGATTCTCACTATTCACATTATTTACAGTGTTAAAGCATGAATAGCCACTGAATTAAAATGAAATTTTATACACCATTACTGGCATTCAGAACACTCTAACTATTATTTACATTGAAACAGTGTCCGAACGGATGGCATGAGTTTGCAGGATAACTTTTGAACTTGAGCCTATGTTCTTGAGTTGTTTGAAGATTGACTGTTAAGTGTACACGAATAAATGATTTGCCCAAATAATTATGATTTCCTTCTCTCAAAGAGCCCAATTATTTCTGTTATTCGTTGAGAGTAGCTCTGTGAGGAGATGATTGTTGTTGGAAGTTGATCCACAGTATCTGGAGGCAAGACAGCCAAAACAGAAAAAAAATTGTATCCTCTAGTGTAATTTTAGAAATATTGAATTGTGTTTCCACTATGTTGAACTATCCCGCGGCTGTTGCTTCGTCTAAGACTGAAGGCCTCATTGTATCAGCGTTAACGAGATGTGCTTAAGTCTGTTACTTGCTTGAATCCATCGGTGTGTTTCGATCCAAATTGTTTAATGCAAAGGGTCGCTAATATAGGATATCAGTAACTAAAAACTGTATGTAAAGTCCTTGTAGGGTTATCTGGTACATTAGATACAATTGCGCCACCAGCAGATTGATCTGACTCAAATTGGATCTTCGTAGAATGGCAGGATACTTCTGGGTTCAATTCGGTTTAGCTGGGGGGACGACTGGGCCAAGTGAGTGGTTAAAGACTCACTTTAGTTGAGATCAAAGCTATTGCTTGTTGCTTCAGTGTGCTTGGTTCAAATCCCACCACAGCACGGAATTTTTTGTAGTAGGAAATATCTCTATTTGAAAAAAATAAGCAAATACTATACAAGGTGTCCCAGAAAAAGTTAACTGTACTTTGAATTTATATAACTCAAAACCTATTGGAGATTTTAGAATGCTGCAAAACAAAACAAATTTAACAACTATTTACCTGTCGATTCTAGAAATTTCCTTAAATTCTTTTTTATGATATCAATACAGTAATGGGTTTAGTGGAGCTATCAAAAATATGTTTGCGCAAGTAAAATAATGAAACTTCAAAGTTAATATAAACAAATATATTTAAATCCATTTTTAACAATAACACCTCTTCATATAGGTAATAGAAATTCATTTTTTAATTTTCTAAGCACCGTTTCCTTTCACATGTCCTCCATTTTTTTTCAAGCACAGTTGCGCCTTTGATCGCATTGGTTGAACAACCTTTTTGATTAACTTGTGATTTTCCTGGAGTCTATTGACTTCACGTGTGATACTATCGCCTAACTGGCTGATGCTTTGTGCTGGAGTAGAATACACTTTATTCTCTTGATATCCACATAAGAAATAATCACACAGTGTTAAGTCAGGGGATCTTGGGGGCCATTCAATTGCATGATTTATCGCGACAATGCGGTTATCAAACGTTTCTTTTAGTTTTGTTCTTACAGCAAGCTGTCTATGAGCTGGTGCGCCGTCCTGAATCCACCATAGTCTATTGAATTGATTGCCGTAAATCTGGCGGAGTTCTGGGAAGATCCTTTCGTTGATCATGCTCAGATAGGCAGCACCATTCAAGTTATTCTCGTAAAACAATGGGCCGACAAGGTAGCCATTCTCGCATATTCCGATCGACAGAGACACTTTCTGCTGCCAAATACGTGTGTCAAAGTTGAATGCTGCGGGGAGGGAGGGAGGAGTGAGCGGTGCATATTGCCGAATGTTATGGCTATTTACCTTTCCATTCATGAAAAAGGTTGCCTCATCACCAATCACAATGTTTTCCCAGAAACGAGCAGGTTTAAGGAGAAGCCATTCTTTAAATTGTCTACGACGAGGAAAATCAGTTTCAAGAAGCTGGTGTCTTGCATGCATCTTATAGGGATGCCATTTTAAGTCATGTTTAATAATGTAGTTAAATGATGACTTTAACAATTGTAACCCATTCTTTCTGACTGATACATGTGAATTTTGAAGAAGTGTCATCGGAACATTTTCGATATTTTCTGTTATTCTCATACGACCCGAACGACCTTTGTTTAGATTTAAGCATGTTCCTTCATGTTGGTATTTGCGAACATTTTTCCCGATTGTGGGCTTTCTTGGTGGATGCCTATCTGGAAAACGTTGTTCCAATGAATCTTGTACTTGTTTACTACTGCCAGTCTTAATAAAGTTGGTAAATGCGCGTTGATCTTTTGCAGGAATAAAAAGGTTCTATGGAAGTAAACTTTTACACAGAAACGCTTTGATTTGCTTAGTAAGCAATAATGACGAAACAAAACCACAGCATGTCTGAAAAACCACTGTAAAATGGCCTAAGCTTTGCTTGAAGAATCGCACCGTGACCTAGGCTAGCTAGGCTCCCTACGCTTCTCTTGAAAGTGCACGGTGGCCTAGCCTTCCTAGGCTTCGTTTCATTATTTTACTTCCTTGGCAAACATATTTTTGATAGCCTCCACTAAACCCATTAGTGTATCAAATTTATAAAATAAAATTCAATGAAATTTATAGAATCGACAGATAAATAGTTGGTAAATAAAACACTTTTGCAGGATCCAAAAGTCTCACAATAGTTTTGGAGTTATACAAATTCAAAGTATGGTTAACTTTTTCCTGGGACACCCGGTATAATGTATATCGTAGATTTACTCTATATTGATCTGACTCAATATAATCAATACATGTACACTATATCTACGAGATAGCGTAGATCGTAGATATACTCTATATAGCTCTTGCTCTAATTAATGTTGGCAAATTTCTAATTATGATATTGGCCGCCATCTTGGTAGACAGGCTGTGAATTTTGAATCACATTATTGTGTGTTATAAATTTGAAGTGTTTTTTTTTCTGAATTAGAGTATAATAAGGACATTTCATATGAATCACTTTTAAAGAAAATATGATTGATTTAAATAGCAATTGAGGCGTGGCTTATATGTCTGAAATCAAGGAATGCGGTAAAAAAAACTAGAGGCCTAACGACATTTACCAATCGCTTTTGAATTCGAGTCTAATGTTGGGCTTTCGAATTAGGTATATTGCGAGTGTTTTTTTAAAAATTGCGTGGGGTATGGGGGATGCTCCACAAAAATTAATTAGTGGGTATGGAGGGCAACAAATTTCTAAAATATCTTAAAAATGATATATAATACAATACGATGAGATTGCTATAGCCTGAAAAAAAAAAAGCACTTTGGGGAATTTGCTAAAGAAAAAACATTGTCTACATTGAAATATAATTGTTTTTAAACACACATATATATATATATATATATATATATATATATATATATATATATATATATATATATATATATATATATATATATATATATAAATATATATAAATATATATACATATATATATATATATATATATATATATATATATATATATATATTCGGAAGATTTTTTGTTTTCCGCGTCGCCGAATGGTCTAAGGGACGGTTTAATTGAGATCAAAGCGTTGTTTGCTGCCTCAGTGTGATCGGTTCGAATCCCTGTACGGAATTTTTTGCGAATTAGGAAATAACAATTCCAGATAAAAATTATCCTTTTTGCTGTTTCTTGGGGTTTGCTAGATTCATTTCATCATTCTTTCGCGTTTATGAAACATTTAAAGATATATAATATATATATATATATATATATATATATATATATATATATATATATATATATATATATATATATATATATATATATATATATATATATATATATATATATATATATATATATATTGGTGATGGAGTCTTCCCTTGGGAACCTTATTCCTAGTAGGAATATGAAGACATATGCGATGGTTACGAACATTCAATTTTCCGGACGTTTCGGTCATTAACGATGACTATCATCAGCGAATTCTAAATACAAAGAATTATTTTTATAAGAATAACTAAAAACAGCAATAAAAAAACATGACAGGAGTAAAAAATGATAACCGAAAGCAAGAAGTTAAAATTAAATATATAATCCTAAACCGTTTAAAGCAAATGGGTAAAAATCTATTAATAAGAAATTGATTAATATCGTTAAAAATAACTAAATTAAATAATAATCCCACGAGTTTAAAATATGCATAATAAACAGGACTTAAATGACTATCGAAATACAAATTATAAACTATAGCAGTAAAGTCGAAAGCAAGGCATGAAGAAATCGATTAATAAGACTGAAAAAAAATATTAAATAATACCATGAGCAACAAATATGAATAGTAAACATGAATCAAGCGGAATACAAAAAATTCACTATAAACCACAGCAAGAAAGAATTATAAGGGCAGGGCGAACAATCCAAAATAAGTTAGATTGCATACCTCCTGATCTAACTTATACTTCATGTTGTGTTAGAAGAAAAGCTTTAGAACCTCTATAAACAACTCCCGATGGTCGCAAGAGTAGTCCTGGGCGGTAGAAACAATTAATCAGCAGATCGGCTTTGCGTTTATTGGGCTAACCATCACTCTGTGACCGTTCTTGGGTGCATAAAGCTGTTCTGCTTATGGCGGGTAGGAGCTAGTGTATTGTTGGGTGCCCATACAACTAAAATACTCAAGTCCCGTCTCTGGGGATGCCACAACAGAGCCAGATCCTGACCGTCTTGTCAACGATTAATAGGGCCTAGTTAAGAAATCCCCCCGTCGCAATGCGCTTTGATTGCTCAGTAGGGAGCTGGATCATTTGGAGCTCGACTGTTCATATGACAAGTTTTGGTTAGGGTGAGTCGCTGCACAGTTGCCTATACTACGTTTTTACGGACATACAGTGGAGAACTGCAAAGTCCTAAAACCCGAGATAGGATAGGTGGGACGACTGGATGCGGGATCTAGCATATAGCATCAGTAACTCATTTCCTTTTTCTTAGTAGTCACAAGCTTAGGAATTTTTGCGCATGGTAGGTTTGTTTATAACAAAATTTCTAACTAGATCACTATCAGCAAACAGAACCACTCTAACCGGTGGAAGAGAGCCATTCCAACCATTTATGTGCGGCAAAGGGGCTTCCATTTTCCAACTTCGGAGGTGACCGGGCAGCTCCACCTCCAAAGAGGAAGTAGCTTTCTGTGCTTCCTCATCGGCTCCTCCAGTCTTCTAGCGGAGAGGAGGTTCACTCCTCTTCTTCGTCTAAGATTGAGCGGCTTTTCACTCATCTCCTTTGGTGTCACCCTCGGACGACTATTTCGGGACTATTTCGGGACGACTTTTTTGGCTCTTCTTTCCTTATCACACGGGATCGCCAAGAAGACCGCTCTGTAGAGTGAACCCTGTTTGACGTTGTTGTGGGCTATCGTGTCCCCCACCTCTTTTCTCCCCCGATGGAAGTCGGATCGCCAGCCTCAATGCCGTTAACCTCATTGCCGTTAGCCTCAATGCCTAGACCTTCTCCTGGGATGACCATTAGATTCCCTTCACCTGAGCTGGATATGACCCTGGCGATGCCCCCACCCCAGATGACAGGGTCTTCCATGCGTACGGACAGATACTCAGTGGGAAACACCCTTGAGCCAGAGTCCTCCCCTTTTCGAGATCCTCCCTAGGTGGAAAGATCTCCCAAAGATTCACGAGTAGAGTAGAGACCTATTCGTCTGTTGATGCACCCTTTTCAGCCATGAACTTCCCCATTTCGGAGGAGGACAAGACTTAGTGAGGCTGGCTTTTTCAGTATTCTATCCCATTTCTTGGATGGCGAAAAGCGGGTTCATTCTCCGCCATGCCTTCCCAAGATGAAGTAGAAGACCAAGAAGAAGACAAAAAAAGAGCAGGATTTCCTTACCTTTCTGTGAGGTTCCTGGGGACAAACAGGTCCCTTGCCATTTCGGCACAATCCAAGTAAAGACTGGATAGTCCGGCACTGAGGTGCTCTCGAGCGAGGAAACCAAAACAAAGACGACGCAATTCAGGTTTCCAGCCTTTTTTCATTGTTCGTTCTACTTAAAGGTTGCCCATGTTGTCCATTAACTAGAGTTTCAATTTCTCCAACGGGATCCTACTGCTGAATGCGGCAGACCCTACCCAGGCGGCCATAGTGAGTGGTCTTTGTAGACTGTGTAGGACACAACGCACTATACCTTAAATTTTGGAAAAGGATTGGCTATGTGAGGCAACGTATAAACTACTCCATAGAAGACATCATCGAAGAGCTGTCAGAAGATGGACCTGTCAAATTCAAACGTATGATGAAAAAACATGAGTCGGCACGTGCTGAATGACATCTCATCCGCACCAAGGCATTTGTGCCACTGCCGCATAGGTGATACCATTGCCAGCACTTTGGCCCTATAAATAAAACTTTCAAACCTTCCAGACGTGCCAAATTGGAGCAATCCTCTCAAAGGCATTGCATGATAAATCTGTATTATGTAATGTCAACTGTTTTAAAGTTAGCGAGAAGTGCCCTGATTCTTCGAAAGAATGTAGCTCGCATTTTTTGGAGAAGTAGGTCCTAGCCAGTGAGGCTGGGGACCGACTTTCTTTCAGAAAGGCCAAAAAAATTGTCCTGTTGCGCTATGAGCAACATTTGACTTCTTACGCTTCTCAATTTAAGAAGGCAACCTCTGCTCCTGGCCTCTCCAGGCCCACAATCATAGTCGCTTCCTTGCACATTCGGAAACTTCTTTCGGGTTTTACGTCTACCGGGCATCCCCTGGCAGTTCTGGCGACAGCACTGCTCCACTTCCCCCCCACCCAACGATTAAATCAAGGCCCCCCCAACCCCCGTGACCGTTTCCTGTAAGGCAAATGGACTCGCGTCTTGCCGAGTTGTTACACTCACAGGGGATAAATACCAACAAGGTGGTTGTAACACCGTTCGCGAAGAATTATAAAGCTGTATCCTGAAATGAGTTAGAGTTACATTGTCTTACACAGATGAACAGGTCACACAAACCTTTTGGTCCATACAGGAAAAATTCCTAAGTAAGATTTATTCGCAGCAGATGGAAAGTAAGAGAAATTTGGTGAACCTGTCACCTGAAGGCTAGGAAGTTAGTTATTTGCTAGAAAACGCTGTTAGTCAGGGATTATCTTCAAAATATTTATCTATACGACATATGAATGTATCTACGGTGTTGAAGTTTATTTCTTTACAAAGAAGCCCATTCCATAAGTTGACGATTCGGTTAAAAAGGAAATTCTTAGATTCGTTCGAGTTAAAATGTTTAGCTATAATTTTACGACCGTTTCCTCTCGTGTAATTTGAATGGTCGATAGTAAAATATTTATTGCAATCCATATTGTCTATGCCATTGATAATTTTAAAGGCCTGAATTAGGGGTCCTCTTAATCTACGCTGAGTTAACGGAAATAGATTTAGTTTTCTAAGTCGCTCTTCGTATGTTTTTTTCTTTAAACTTGGTATCATTTTAGTAAGCCTTCTTTGGACTCATTCAAATTTTGCTATGTCTTTCTGGTAGTACGGGTACCAGGCTTGAACGCAGTATTCCATAATGGAACGGACAAAGAAATTATAGCGAGTAAGGATTGTATTTTGGACCTATACTTGAACGCTCTACCAATGAATCCAATTAATTAATTTGCTTTCCTAAGGAATTCTGAACATTACTGATTAGGTTTTAGGTCGCTCCATATTGTTACTCCTAGGTCCATCTTTCTGTCTACGCTTAAGAGTTGAGTACCAGTTTTAGTCCATGGGCCAGACCTGATTTCGGTATTACCCAAAGGGAGGAAGTCTAGTTATATTTTTTAAATAGATATATGTATGTAGATCATACCTTTGTATGGTAACCTTTCCCGGTTTCCAGCTAAATCTTGGTTATCAGCTCATAAAGTTAACCACCTCCTAATGAAACACATGTTAGACGCAGGCGCATTACCTAGTTTACGCTCATAGTTTGGACTTTTTCAATGTTAAATAATACTGTATTTGGTATTATTTTAAAGCAGACCATTTAGTCTTTCATTTAAACTTAATTACAAATCTTTCTGTCAAATATGGAGGTCACTACAGCTCCTCAAACCAACAAACGTATACATTTTTTCACAATTTACGCATAAACTGAGATTACTTTTAGCTCTGTGGTATTTACGACACTAAAGGAACAAAACACCAGCACTAAAATACTCATCTGACTGTAAGCTTTCAGAAAATCTATAATATACCCATATATTTTATTGTAAGAATTCAATATATAGTCTAGGGCGGTGGTGGCCATCTTTGCCAATTTTCAACTTTTGATCTTGACGATCTAGATCAAGGGTCTCCAAACTACGGCTCGAGGTCCAGATCCGTCCTGCGAGGTCAGTTGATCTGGCCCGTTGCTACACTGTGCCACAAATGAGCTAAGATATAAGTATGTGAATATAACTTGTGCATTGCAACTTGCAACTTTGCCTAAAAATATTATTTTTCTAAATATTTTGGGTTGAATATTCAATGTGTAAAATTGGTAACACTTATAGGTATTATTACTTCTCTTCTCCTATTCCCCTACCTCCTACCTCCCCTCTCTCCACTCCTTTATCACTTAGCCTATTCCCCCACCTCCCACCTCCATCCCTCAGGTTGGTAGAAAAATTGAGAATACTGCTTTCCATTACGAGAGTTATTCTTATATAGGTCAGGAGAAATAATTAACATTTTTATTTACCCTTTTGATTGTTTATACAGTGCTATTAAACTTAGATCGTGATTAATTTTTGTGAAGAAAATTATCAATTCAGTGTTGAAATTTAATTAACTTTAGGTCCCTCAAGGTGATTTTGATTTTTCATATTGTACACTTATAGGTATATCGGACAATGATTATTTTTCTCTTAAGTTGTGTAGGTACTCTTGCATGCATGCTTTTTGTTTGTTTTTTATTTTATTATTAATTATGATTTATTTTTTTTATTTTAAAGGGTTGTTTTAATATTAGATGCTTATTTTCTTAAAAGGGCAACTGGTCTTGAGTTGTATGGGAGGTTAAATTTGCAAATATAAATTTCTTTACACCTGCTTACTTGACGTTTCAAATTTCTTTTAAAAGGCAGTAATTCTCAAACTTTTTTGTACCCAGTAGAATTTAATGCTCACACTGACGGTTTGAAAGATAAAACATACATTTAAAATATTTTGATCAATTTCAAACTTAATTTTGACTTGTCAAATTTATCGGGTGATGTAAAAAAGGTTTCAGAATTTGAACTTTAATAAAGTTAACTTGCATTATTATCAGTTTAGATTTGGCACGCATTATCATTCATTCTTACATAATAAGTTCACAAAATTTCATTAATTTTTACCAAAAATTTGGGCTACAAGTAATAGTTAAAAATCCTTCTAGGTAAGAACATACATAAGTAGGCCAAGTAAAATATTTTTATTTAAACTGTAAATAAAAATATTTTATATGAAAATTTACCCATCGTTATGGCTACTAGAAAAATAAAAGTGGATGCTGAGTGTGGCCTTTTCAATGAAGAATGGGGAGAAAATTACTTCTTTGTGTAAACAAACAACCAGAAGGTTAGTTGCTTAGTATGAAACGAAAGTGTGGCCGTTTTGAAGGAGTACAATCTTCGGCGTTACTATGAAACAAAACATATGTCATCATATTCGAAGTTTTCTGGAAAGGTGCGTTCTGAGAAATTTTAGTTCATGAAACGTATTTTGGAATCTTAAAAGTCTGTCTTCACAGAAGTGTTCGCTGAAAATGAATCTGTTACTCTAACATGTTACAAATTAGTGCATAAAGATGGTAGAGCGAGGAAAACCTTTCACTGACAGCGACCTCATCAAAGAGTGTATGATGGAAGCAGCAAAAGACTTGTGTCCTGAGAAAGCCAATTTGTTTGTAAGTATCATCCTTTCATCAAATTCTGTTATGCGGAAACAGAAGAACTTGGAGAGAACATAGTGCGACAAATTCGCGAGAAAGCTAGGAAATTTTTGTGGTATTCTCTGGCACTGGATGAGTCTATTAATCTCTAGAGTACGTCGCAACTTCTCGTGTTCATTCGTGATGTTAATTTGGACTTTCAGATCACCGAAGAGTTGGCATCTGTTTGTAGCATGCACGAAACAACAACTGCCAGAGATATTTTCATGGAAGTGGAGAAAACTTTGCAAGAGTGTAACCTTCAGTGGAATCAGCTCCGATGTATTACAGTTGATGGAGGAAAAAACAAGGCTGGTGTGAGGAGGGGTCTGGTGGGGCAGATTCAGACTAAGTTGGAAGATTTACAACTCCCAGTTGCTCTGTTTATACACTATATTATACATCAGCAAACAGTTTGTTGGAAAGACTTAGATATTTCTTGCATACTGAAACCAGTCGTTTCTGCAGTGAACTTCATTTGGGGTTATGCACTTTATCACCGGCAGTTCTAAGATTTTCTTCAATAAATTAATTCTGAATTATGTCACTTGCCTTATCACCAGGCAGTGAGGTGGGTAAGCTGCAGTAAAGTCATGTTTCGTTTTATAAGCTCCGAAGGGAAATAGATATTTTTCTCACCAAAAGGATAGAGCTGATCGACTTCTGTCAGATCCTAACTGTCTATCAAAGTTGACATCACATCCCACATGAATGAATTAACTCGAAATTTGACTGAAAGGAGAATCTTACCTATGATTACTACAGAATTATCAAAGGATTTCAGAGAAAGCTATCATTGTTTGAAGCACAACTGTAACGAGGAAACTTCTCTCATTTTCAGTGTTTCAAAGAGTTTCGCGCTGGAATCGCAGAAGATGTCAACCTCGAGTTTCCAAAGAAGATTATTCATGATTTAAATAAGCATTATTTTGGCGAGATTTTGACATCTTGAAATAATTGAGAGTGACATTCTACTTTTCCAGAATCCGTTTGATTGCAACCTTGATGATGTGCCAGTCGAATTACAGTTGAAGCTCATCGATTGGCAAGCAAATGACTTGTTTAGAGAGAAACAAAGAGAAGGAAAACTTGTTGAATTTTATCGCTGCTTACCTGATGATGAGTTTTCATAGTTGAAGAGATTTGTCTCCTGTATGGCAGCAATGTTTGTAACAACTTATGTCTGTGAGCAAACTTTTTGAAAAATGAAGTATGTGAAGTCAGCACATCGACGAAGTTGACAGATTAACAAGTGAAAGCAATTTTCTTTAATGTATACAGCAATTATAGAGCAAATATTGATGATATCTTAAAATTTAACGTCAGTTTCACAAATCTCACTAACCCTTTTTGCTGCTTAGTTTGTGAGACTCGGATATGTGCGTACTGGGTGTGATGATACTATCTTATTGCTAACAACGACTTTTTTGATAACTTTTTGGTAATTAATTATTTTTTTTGTCTTTACTTTTTGTGCATTGGTAAATAAATATGTTGGATGTCTTTATTTTTAGTGTATTCACTATATTTTATTGGACAAAATGGTTATGCTGCCTATGCTCGCCATTCTCTTAGTTATCTCGCCCACTGTGAAAAAGGTTTGGCGGCCCTTGATTTAGATGGTCAAGTAATAGCTCTTTTAATAGCTCTACAGAGGTAGGAAATCCATTTTCAAAGTTAATTTTAAATCAGAACAACAGAGATGCAAAAATCAGTACTACAATACTTAAATGACTAAGGTTTCATAAAATGTATAATATGTATTATGTCATTGTGAGTAGTGACTGTGAGCCTTAAGTTAGTACAAGTCCCTTTTTACAGCAAAGAAACTAGACTTACCTGGTTAGGTCACACAGTTATCGCTATCGGCTACATTTTTTTAAATACACAATGTACATTAAAGGTAATAAATTAAGAATACTACAGTGAAATAGGAAACAACTTAAATATAATTTTAAAAGTATTATTTTAATCTTTTGAACAATACTAACATCCAGATAATACTTTTGGTTATCTCACATAGAGTGCTGTTTGTGATTCTATATGGATATGGTATGTGTTTGCTTAGCTTTTTGGATTTGTTTATCACCCCAGAATCGAGTGTGCAAAACTATAATGCTATATCTATATCCCAAAGTCCAGAATCAACACACTGTGTCATTCTCGTCGTCAGACTCACCTGCATCAAAATGAGGTTCTGGATCATCCTGTTGTTTCCGGTTACTACAGGCCTGTAACCTGCACATGTCAGACAATTTGACAGGAATGTGCAGCTTGACAACGTGCATGAACAAACACACTTGCATGTCAGTACTTTCACAGTGGAAAGTACACTGGGTTAGCCTGCAGAGAGCACTTTCAGATTGCTGCTTGGGAGTTGGCTCATTGTGCATGCATAAAGAGGCTGTCTCTACAGGGTGGCAACTGCTAGGACTCACCTTCTCCCCTTTTGGTTGCTGGGTATGGATGTGGACAGCATCTGTAAACATAACCAACCTATATAGGCATCAGCATCAAACAACATGCCCTGTTCCTCAATTATAAATAGTTGTAAGAGGTGCTTTGAACTTTTGGACATAGGACATCATTTATAATTTAACTAATCTGCTATTTATCAGTGGAAACAGTTTTCAACACGTTTCAACCAGCTGTTGTGGTTACCAGCTATGTATATACAAGGAATTGGTTCCTGTTCGCTAGCCACTAAAACATTCTTAGCCATAAGACTGTGTACAATGCAAATACATCTAGGACATAATTACCACTCTGATTCCAGAATATGCTATCCTAGGCAAATGTTGCTGGGTATGGATGTAGAAGGTATCTGTAAACATAACCTTTCTATATAAGCATCTCCATCAAGCAAAACACTCTATATAATATAATTATAAATTATATTAAAAGACCTCGCTGGTCTTGATACAAGTATATTTCAAATAATCCCTCGGAATTTTCTGAGCATGCTAAAAAAATAAGTCATTACTGTGATTTTACTTGAGGCTGTTATCGATTTAGCTAATTCTTTAAACATTCATAACTCCTTACAGGAATGGACTAGACACTTTTTGTTTTGACACTCACAGCTAATCATGCTCTAGAACACTACAAAATTAGTTTTGCTAAAACTGGAAGTTATAAATATTACGAAATTCTACTTCCAGTTTTAACAAAACTAAGGTATTGTAGAACATGATTAGCTGAGAATGTCAAAAAGTAAGTTTCTAGCGTATTTGGGAGGAGTTTTGAAAGTTTAAAGAGTTCACTGGTGCTTGCTAGGCTAGTGATTGGTTCCTGCTAGCTAGAAGGCCACTAAAAACAGCCGTAACCGCTCCCACCGTACTTCATCCAAAGAAAATTAAATATAACGCTAGACAATTGAGGTAAATGTGTGTGTTGATCAAATAATCTTAGAAGTAAAACCAACCTTGAATTATTTATTTTTGTTTGTGATGTTTGTTTGTAGAACAGCAGCGGTGGAGTGATATATACCTGGCAGTTCTGCTGCTTCCTGCTGTAGTAGACTGGGGTTTCTTCTAACTGGAGCAAGTCTAATTCCAAATTTCATCTTTGACCTTAAGTTGACCTTCACTTTGATCTGGTATCTCAAAAATAACTTGGGAAATGGACGTCCCACCATAGTAAACCTATAAAAATAGGTATTACATGACCATTTGGGTCATCAAGATCAAAAGTTGAAAATTGGCAAAGATGGCCATCGGCTCCATAGCCTATATATTGAATTTTTACGATAAAATTATATGGGTATGTTATACATTTTCTGAAAGCTTACAAACAGCTGAATATTTTAATACTTATGTTTTGGGTCTGTAGTGTTGCTAGATGCCATAGGTCTGAAAGAAAGAGCATAGTTTCGGCGTAAATTGTGAAAAAATGTACACTTTTGTTGGTTTGAAGACTATAGTGACTTCCATATTTGGCATAAATATTCACAATTGAGTTTAAATAAAATCTTAAAAGGTCTGCTTTAAGATGATATCAAACACAATATCATTCAACATTGAGAAAAGTTCTAACTTTGAGCGCAAACTAGAAAATGTACCTGCGTCTAACATGCAATTTTTCGTAGGGGGTGGTTAAATTCATGACCTGATAACTAAGATTTAGCTGGGCATCTCGAAAGGTTATCATACGAAAGTATAATCTACATACATATATCTATTAAAAAAATATAACTATCGTTCAGTCCTCTAGGTGATACCAAAAAGTGAAATTTGCCGTTACAATATCCGATATGGAGCACTTTACATTTAGTCGCATTAAAAGGCATTATCCACGTTGCGCCCAGTTCAACAATTTGTCGAGATTATTTTTATTCCATTAATCTGTGCGTTAGTAAGTACTGAATTCGCAATTTTCGTGTCATCAGCAAACTTTAATATTATGCCTGAAAAGCCTTCGTCTAAGTTGTTAATGTATACTAGAAATAGAACAGGTTCCAGAACAGATCCCTGAGGTACCCAGCTAGTGATGTCTGTCTAGCTAGAAAATTTTCCATTTATAACTACGCGTTGCCTACGATTACTCAGCCAGTTTTCTATCTACCTCGCCATGGCGCCTTGAACTCCATGCCCTTTTAATTTAGTTAGTAAAGGTTTGTGGGGAACTTTATTGAAGGTCTTTTGAAAGTCACTAAGAGAGCCTCGGCTCCCAAACCCATGCCCAAGGCTGGAATGAGTGAGTTTGAAGCGTGTGACTTTCCAAATAAGGGCCCCCTCCTCAGAAGCCACCCCGCGGGCAAAAGATTCCTAGGCAAAAGGTAGAAATGACAAGTATGGCGATACCAACCTAACCCAATAATTCCTCGGAGGCAACATCGTCTTAGACGGCCAGCTGCTTCCATATTTCTACTTCCAGGAAGTCTACGGCAACTTCTTTGACGGTCAACGCTTTGAAGAGGGCCCCCGTATTAATTGCAAGGTATGACCATTGGGCATATTCTTTCAATGGATGTTTCGTGGACTAGAGGCCAACTGGAGGAGAGGCTGAAGAAGTTCGTCTCCTTCTTTTCTCCGTTAGCTATCATACTATAGGTGAAAATGCTGGTTTCGTGACACACCCACATTCCCAAGGTGAAAGGGTTTTGCCACCTCACAATCCACGTGATGATGGTAAGGAATATAGATACGCGATTTACACCCGGTGTCGTGGTATTGTTGTTGTTGAGTTTCCTCCTATTTAGAGCGCGAGTCTGACCCTATTACTTATGAAAGACAACAATACTTCTATATTGGCTGAATGGACTTTTACTTCCTGTGTTATTGAGAGTGTCACAGCGTTTAATCCGTTTTAAGGAAAGAGCCAGTCAAACACGTAGAAATTCAAGGAAACACCATGAATTTTACCAAAAATATGTATATCTTTTTAATTTATCAATTAACAACCAAAATAAAATATTTAAATCACATAATAAGTTTAACGGGGATAACAGTGCTCGAAACCGGGCTTATTTCAGAAGCTAATCATGCCCAACTCGAAATAGGCTCAAAGTAAACAAACCAATTGCCGATTCGTTATTTTATGGTGACCCTTTTATATTAGCATTAAACTCTAATTAAAGTTTCACTCTTCTAACTGTAAATATAACGGGGTTCACTAAAAATTGACTCTACTTCAGTTAATTTGAGTACAGTATTAAACTCCTACTAAATCAATACAAATATAAATAGTCTTTCAGACTTACATGACCATGAAAAGATCAGGGGTTGACGGATGTTGCTATATTGGATTTTTCTACGCTTCTGCGGCAGCGGCAGCGGCTGGAGTTTTTTCTTTCACGAGATACAGTGTGGAGGGGGGGTTTCAAATTCTTCTTGCAACTTTGCCTCCTGTTACGTTTAAAAGACGGAGAGAGGTGTTGTGGTCTCTAGCTCAAGGCGTACCCTTATGGGTAGCTCTTGAAGTCTTTTAGAATCCTCGTCTGTTACGCCGGGTGCCCAACTGGGTTTGGGTATACAAGGTGATTTCTAAAGTACTTTAAAAATAGAACTTCGGTGGGGATTAGTTCTTCTCCTCTCACTCTTACGGAGATTGCGCTGTGAGAGTCACTCGAGGGTGAGCGGGTTTTCTTTTCTCTTGCTCTCGAACTTCCTGTTTGGCACTAGGAATGGTGATCCAGTCAGACTTCTTCTAAGTCTGTAAAGGATAGCTCGGCATGGCACCGATGAGAAAAGGCAACGAACTTCTAGGTTGTAGAAGTCGATGTCTCTGAACTGGGTGAGGCGCTGACTACCCTGATCTAATCCTCTGTCGTATCTCGTAGACTAATAATAATCCTTTCTCTTACTTTCGAAATTCCTGTTTTGGCACTAGGAATGATAATCTAGCCAGGCTTCTTACTAAGCCTGTGAAGGACACTTCGGTATGGCACCGATACGAAAACGTGACGTTTTCGAAGTTATTTCGAAAGTTAGTGAAGGACCGATCTCCTCGATCTCGTCCTCTATCGTCTCTCACCGAATAATAATCGTTTTTCTTTCCTTATGGGGCCTATTTATAGACTGGCGACCCCCTATCTAAGGGGGAAGGGGTGAGGCCACTGAGGGGAGTGCGAGGAGTGAGGAGAGGAGTGGCACCACGGAACCCAGGTCTGATTCTTAACTAGAGGCACCGATGACCGTCATAATCCTTGGTGTTCTTTTTGATCACGCACAGCTTTTGGGTGCTCTTTAACCACAGGCTTCTGGGCCTCGTAGGTAATCGGATTTTTTGAGAGCTGCGTAATGGCCTTCAGTGGTCATCTTAGCACAGCAGCTCGCTCCCGACTACCTATGCGGCGGGGAGATCAAAAGGCTAGGCCGTTTGACTGTTAGTCAGCCGGCTGACGTTCCCACGCCTCTCCTCATGTGGCTTGATTCTCTCGCTTTCTCCAAAGGGTGACTTTAACGTATATTTCCGCCTGGCCCTCCGTATATCTTTATCTTATAATTCCTCTACACCCGGCATAACGTCCTCAAGCTTCTACTTACTGTAAATACCTCATTCCAGGCAGTTGTATTGCAGTTAAACCTGAATATAAAGAATGCTTTTGTTTATGCGCATTATTATAACGTCGATCGAATTTAACGCGAAGGACTCCCGCTGCATTTGAATGGTTGGCATGTAGGGGTGCGAAGATGTATCAGAGAAAATTCCTTCCAAAGCAAGAATATAAATAACCCATTAAATTACCAACTCAGAAAGGACTCGACATAGCGTGATAGCTAGAGTGCTGGCATTTGGATGCGAAATCCCGCGATCGAAACTCTCAAAGTTCACAATCTTTACGAAGAAAATTCACGAAGAAAACGGAAATCAAGGAAAACGATTTCAAGGGCTAACTCATCAAATCAACAAGAAATCATCACGTCATCAATAATCAAGGAGAAATCATCACGTCTTCCAGAATTAAGAAGAAATTATCACGTCATCAAGGAATTAAGAAGAAATCATCACGTGATCAAAATTTGGAAGGAATCATCACATCAAGATAAATGCAAGTTAATATAAAGATACATCAAGAAAAGAAAATCGAAGATCAAGAACTAACCCAGCCAACTTAAAGAATAAAGAATCTCAGCCAATACGAATACCAAGAGTCAGATAAAGGGAAGACAAATGTTTCAAGGGGCACTTCAGTCTATAAGAAGTAGATAGATTCGATAAATAAATAAAGTAAGTTATAAAAAAAAATATGGCCCTCCCCTCATAGACACTCCCTATGGCGAGACTATACCATTAATCTCGGGGATCAGCTCCTTGCCGAATTGATCGAAGATTTTAGGGTAGTTGTTCTGAATGTGGATGAGTTTGTGCATCACTACCCGAGAAGCACTTCATTTTCCTGTCCAAATATGCCCCTGTGCCCCCTTGATGCAAAGTCTGATTTTGGTAGAGAAGTAGCTGATGATCTTTAAGGTAGTGACCACTTTCACATTGAAATTTCATTTTCTGGGCCGTTGTCGCCTGAGAAACCACAACGGTGGTACTAGGAGCGGGAGCGTTCCTCTGTATTTCAGGTAATGAATGATTTCTCCTGTCCCAGTCGAAGAATTTAGGTCGGTTTATGAGGCCGTTCACGGTTTCTCTGGTCATTCCCAGAAGGTCTGGTCGTTTTGCACGAAGTCCGTTTCTTTGTTGGTTGGTTGAGTGTAAAACGGCCCTCAAAGAGAAGCAATATTTCTGTATGAGCTATAAGCACTGCCGGAACAATTTCATTTTTAGTGAATTTCGACGATCTAGGGCTATGTTCCGATACGATTTGAACCACGCCCACCACTCTTCTTGGCGTGTATACCTGTTTTCAACTTAACGGGAAGACCCTTCTAGCAGAGGTAGGGAAGAAAATCAAAGGAATTTGTGACAAGTAATCATAGAACCACCTCACGTTCTCTAGAATAACTGGACCACAATCTCAGAGCTCGTTTCCGTGGCGGAGTCGTTCGCTAAGGCTTTCTCAACTTACTCCTGATGGACTGCTACTATGCTAGCTTTCAGTTAACGTTGTGATATGAGTGAAGACCGGTGAGTGGACTTTACCTACAGAAGTGTAGATTCCTCTAACGATGGGTTTACGCTCAGTGAATTTTGTTCCGATCTCACTTCATGAGTAGACATCGCCCCTGTTCTGGAAATGTTCCTTATGCCATGTCTCTATACCAAGTCGAGGGACGCTCGGCATTTTTTGGTAGATTTGTTTAACATGATCTGGATAGAGTGAATCTTTCCAGACACGTATCGAATAGCTATTGTACTCTTTTTTCCCAAACCGGGAGAGATTACAATACCCCGCCCATTTTCCGCACATTTTATCAACCGGCATCGAGTTCAAGTTGAGAGAGAAATTAAGAAATTGTTAGAAGCCTTCTTCCTGTACATCAGATGGCATCTCTCTTTTGCAAAGTAAACCTAGTTTTTTTTAAAGATAACACTATGACACTGTTTTATATCTGGAACATGGCCTGTCATATCGCATGGAGATGCGCTATCATGGAAACGCTTCACATGATGGGGGCGAGAGAAGGACTCTAAATTTAAATATCTAAATTGCTATGAGATCGTCGATTCAGCGAATGGGTGTTGGAACCCCTCTTCTGAACAATAGAACAGGAAGATGGCGTCCCGCAGTGAAGTCTACTTATTATCGCACTATTTGCCATCAACATCAACAACAACGGTATCACCTCGGTTCTGACGGATGATGTTATTTCCTCGCTCTATGGAGACGACCTTGTAAACGACCTTGTTTGGCTCTCCAGCGAAACCGAGTAATTCGGTTCTCTGTTTTTCTCGGTTTGTTTGCTGTAGTTTTCGATGATTTTGTTGGTTGTGGTTGTTTTGGTTTTATCTTGCCTTTCTTTGCTCTGGGGTTTTCCATTTTAATATTTTCTCTCTCGCTCTCTTTCCCTATCCACCTATCTCTTCCCACTCATTCTCTCTTTCTTTCTTTTCCTCCTTTCTTTACCTGTCTCTTCCTTTCTTTCATACTATATTTCCTTCTCTCGTTTTCACATAATCACTCTTTCCTGTTCATTCTAATTTTTCCATTATAATATTCTTTCTCTCGCCCTCTTTCTTTCTCTCTTTCATTTTCTCTCTCCCTCTGATACTCTCTCCCTCTCTCTAATACTCTCTATCGCTTTTACATAATCTCTCTCCTTATCTCGATCTCATTCTCTCTTTTCCTCTCAATCATTCTGTCTCATAGTCTCTCCATCTCTTTTTTTTTGTCTAATAATGTCTCTTTCTCATGTTCTCTCCATCTCTCTTTTCTCTCTACTAATCTCTCCTTTATATACTCTCTCCTTCCCTCTTCCTCTTTCTAATCCTCTCTTTCACATAATATCTCCCTCTGTCTCTCATATGTGCTCTCTCTCTCATAACCTATGTCTCTTTTATTCTTATAGTCTCTGAGTTTTTCTCTCTTTCTCCCTCCCTCCCTCTCTCTCTGCCTGTCAGTCTCTCTCTCTTTCTCTCTCTCTCTCTCTCAAACACAAATCCAACCAACGTTGATTCACTAATATACTTAAGTATCCCTAAGAACTAGTAATGTTAATAAGGAAAAAATTACTACATGAAGCGATAAATGAGGCAAATTATACCGGATGACAGACAAAAATGTCCCTGTAGGGAAATCAATATCCTACCCTCAAAACAGAGGCACAGTTCGGTAACGCAACGTCCCTCCATTTGGTGGAGTAACCCGATTACTTAACCCCTCCCCCTCTCTTCCCTCTCTTCCCTCAACTCGAGTACAACCCGAAAGGCCTTCGCACAACCACGACCTTCACTACTCATCACATTTCGGGTCTGGCGAGCCTAACATTAGTTAAACCGGCTATATTTCCCCTGAGAGTTGGTATTTAATTTCACTTCATAGACGAAATTAGAGAAGCCTCCACCACTGGCCAGAAGGTGCCTTTAGGGCTAAGTGAAAGACGCTCGGAGAAGCACCGTGAGAGGAGGAGGATTAAGAACGAAGAACTCATCTCCCCTTCCCTTCCGTCCCCTACCACCAGTGGGGTGGTGAAGTATATATGCCGATAACTGCAGAAGAACGAGGAAGATCGAGTTTGCAATCGAGACAACGAAGTCAGGCTAAGTGCCCGGCAATACTACGAAAGGAACACAGAAGAAGCTCATGCTGAGCCAGTTCCTGGTGATCACACCGAACTTTAAGTTAGCTTGTATTGAGAAACCATCTCAATTATCTCTCCTCAGAGAAACCGCCTATCCTGGTGTACAACAAAACCCAGAGATAGTCTTCGCCATTGAGGAATAGCCCAAAGTGAACTCCCTTAAACACTCCCCAGTCGTCAAAGATTTTACTCGTTTCCTCATCGCTTGTCAGTGCGAATT
This sequence comes from Ceratothoa steindachneri, assembly GCA_963969495.1. NCBI lineage: Eukaryota > Metazoa > Arthropoda > Malacostraca > Isopoda > Cymothoidae > Ceratothoa > Ceratothoa steindachneri. The sequence goes on along the minus strand of OZ018321.1, from coordinate 72,428,082 downwards.
ATTTCAAGATTAACTAGAAGATTGGAAGAAGCATATTTTCCCAGTCCCGTTGGTGAAATCATCTTACCAAAAAACGTACAGAACGCCATCCGTCGCACGCACCGAATTCATATGTGGAGTTAAACCCATCCCCGAGCCAAACAAACATCTGAAGTGTCTGTGAACCCGGGAACGCGCCTGCCCGTGAACGACATTCGTGCGCCAACATTAAAATTGAGGCCAAGGTCAGTCTCCAGCCAGATTCCCTTGTAGTTGTTTTTAAATGTAAATAAATTCCACTATCTTTTTTTTTGAAGGTCAATTAGCATTTAATATTAAAGTGAGTTTTGAGTCAACCATTACTGTATAATCATTTTTGTAATTTAGTAAGTCTCACTTAAACTCGTTTAATTCATAACTGTGTAGTTTGTTTTGTTAGATTTCATTTTTTGTTCATGTCGTAATTAAAGGTCTATTTTCTTAGTAGTATTTAATTAAATCCTAGAAACCCTCAAAGATTCAAAATATCGTAATAATAATAATAAAATATAGCACTCTCAGAGAAATCTAAATCAATGAGTTTTTGAAGTACGTAACAAACCTATACGTACGTACACCACCACTCGGTCCTTGCAATACCACGACAGTCCCCTTTTTTTATAATGCTGTAATTTTTTATCCATTAAAGCTTAAAGGTAAAATTAAGTAGGTATATAACAAAGAACAATATTTGAAATTTTATTTGCTAGCTTTTTAACATTCGAAATGACCACCACCGGACTCTATACACTTACCAATACGATTAGCCAAAATTTCTTGTGGCATTCTGCAAAATATTGGCATTGATGGATGCAATGATTTCTCGAAACTCCTTCTTCGACTCTGCGCTATTAGACGGTGCTGCTCGAAATAGTCTTTCGTTTACAAGATTCCATACCAAGTAGTCTAAAGTTGACAAGTCAGGTGACCTGGCCGGCCAAGGAAAATTTGTCTTATGCGACATTAGTCGTTGAGGAAATCGAGCCTTGAGCCATGGCATGGATGTACATGGAGTATAGACTGTAGCGCTATCTTGCTGAAACCATCCGTCAAAATATGTGCTATTGGCCAGATGCTTTTGATCACGTCGTGATATTTGGTAGCGTTTCATTGTCCTGTTTCATGGTATTCAAATAAATAGGTCACATAAATCTTATTTCCACTTAATTCACACCATACTGTTATCTTTGCAGAGCGCAAAGGTATTTGAAAGTGATTATTTAGATTAGTTAGTGACCACTTACGATAATTCTGTTTATTTAGCATGTCTTTCGGGTAAACGTGACATTCCTCACTGAAAATTATGTTATTCAATACTAATTGTTTATCATCGCACATTTCTTTAAACCTGAGGCAAAATAATAAACTTCGTTGCTTATATTGCTTCGAGATTTCTTGATGACATTGACTTTTGTATGGCTTTAAATTCAGATCTTTTCTAAGAATAGTTCGCACAGCTTCTCAATTTAAATGTCTCAACAGCCAACTTTCTCACTGACTTTGTTTCATCGGCATCAATTAAAGACCTTATCTTGTTCATATTCGTTTATGTCCTCAGTCTTTTCTTACAACCGGAATTTCCTTTAATTAAATTACCAAAAGTGCTGTGTGCATTCAACTTGTAATTTCTCTGCATCCTTTTGGTCTAATCAATAACCATATTTTGCTTGAAAATGACGAATAAAATTGACTACGGAACCATTTCGAATCATTAATTCTATGACAAACCTGTGCTGTTCAAGAGTTAATTGTGCCATTTTTGAGAGTATAAAAGAGAACTGTTTAATATCTGCATAGATAGGCTATCCTAGGCTGGGAGAGGCTATCCACCGCAAAGCTAGGCTACCTAAGTTATCATATAAATTTAAAATATTGTTCTTTATAATGATACTTATTTCTACTTTCATTCTTTAATGGCTAACAAATTACAACATTATAAGAATAAATAAATTAAAATAGAGTATAATAATTAAATTAATCACTACAACCCACAAAACTCCGTGTTCTACTTATTATGGGCTTAGCACACAGACAATCCCGGATTTTACCTATATTTAACAATTGCACTATTCAATGTTATTATGTTTTCCTTTTAAGTAGTTTTTAAAGGTTATGAAATGCACATGCTTAGTTTTCTTTATTTCTGTTATTTTTCATTCTTCCATTTCTTCTTATCTTTTAACTTCATTTTTCCTTATCTTCCTCCTCTCCTTTATCCCTGCCAAATACGAGCCATTAATGTTCATCGCCCTCACCTCGTACTCAGTTTCGTTCCCAATTCAATCTTCCCAATATTTGGCAAATGTCCTTTTCTTCTTTATAATAAGTCACACCATCTCACTCAAATCTGACCTTATCTTGTTCTCTAGTTCTGGATAGAATGCATAAATCTCTTTTCTTCTGATTCATACGACATGAGCATAAAAATAAAATTTATATCTGCCCATGTATGTAGTCATCAGTGCATGTATTATGTATTCTACGGAGATATTTCTGTTTTTCGTACACACGTTGCTTCTCCAACGCAGGTTTTATTGAACGACATAATTTCTTATCTTGAATTTCCTGTTACCCAGAGCAGCATTGGTGCTGTGATATTCCGACGGAAGCAAAATGACAACTTCAGTTCGACCGCGAAGAAAGAAGTGCTTAAAATTCATTTTTCCCCTTTCAAAGAAGAGCGAGGGGCGAAAAAATAAATAGTTTTCGAATTCTTTTATCTCTGACCGGTTTTCGTATTACGGTCTCTCAGAGCCCCAGGCAAATTACCTTCCCTTTCACTTGATATCAACGATTGGGTGTTTCTACCCATTTATCTTAGGATTTTTTTATCTTTCACTATATAAAGTAAATAACTTTGCTTAGTATTTAACATATTAAGCATTTATACACGAAATATATTTATATACGTATAAATATTTATCTTTTTATCTCGCACTCAGCAATTAAATAATAAGAAAAATTAGAGATGTAGTTCATTTAACGAAAAAGTGCTAAGTAGTTTTTATACAGAAAGATTTGGATCGTTCATTAAGAAATTAGTACCAATTCATTGTTAGAGGTTAATTAAATCTAGCATCAAAGTAAATAGAGTAAAATTTTGCAAAATTAGCATTACAGGCTTAACTAGTCATTAAATCAAATTAAAGTAAATAGAAAATTTTCGAAATTATTTAAGCTTTAATTTCGAAAATAATTTTGAGTGGAGAAAAATATAATTTATCGCGATGTATTCACTGCTAAAAAAAATCGTTCTTACATTTAATCAGACTTTATGGGTAAAGATAACTAACTTTAATTTAACCTAAGTTAAATTAAAGTTTTTTATATCCTGAAGAAATCCCATATTTAGATTACTCCTTTCAAAATACTACTCAACATTCATATTTTTCCTAAAATTGCTTTGATGCTGTAATTAATTAACTTAAAAAATACATTAATAAATTAAAATTTCATCCCTAATCATTAGTACCAAAATATTAGTTGAGGGAATTTAAAAGCATTAAGTTTGTTGTTGAATTACTACGCAACCCGCATTCCAGTAAAAGTTATTAGGAAATGTCCATTACAAGGAAGGGAAGAACTAACATAATTTTCCTCCTCTGAACCAGCGGGAGGAAAATTGCTACTTTAATCCTGTTGAAACGCAGAACGGATTTCAAGAGAGTAGAAATTGTTTCGAAAGAAAAAAAGAAATTATATACTAATTTATGCGCTGATTTATACGCATGTGTTATGAAAGGCTCGATTAGGACCCAAAGCTTTCAAGCCCAGGTTAAATTACAAATTTAAAACCTATTATTTATATATTTTAAAGGTTTTGAAAGCGATTAACTACTGCCATACTTGTTTGAGTCTACTTATTCTTTGAAATAATTGAGAGGAAAGTGGACAAAACAAGATATAAGTAAATGATCGGAAAACGGCAGTAGAAGAGAACAACCTCTTCTATGCGGCCGCATAGAATGCTCAGGTTAGTCACGATGCTTTTTTTCTGATTGGTGAGGAAAATCTGAAATCATGTAAACGTGGTCAATCCAAAGCCTAATAATAGAAATAGTAATCAAAAATCGCATTCATTATACATTATATAAATTTTCCTTTCATAAAAATCAGCACAAACAGAACATGTGCAATATTTTTATGCCTTACATAGAAAATGGGACAAAAATAGGAGAAAACTTTGACTAGTTAATTAGCAGAGATATTACCCAATGTTTTTAAGATTTGTTCGTTTGCATACCAAAGTTAACCCTGGCTACCTTGGCTATGGTTAGTCGGGTAGGCTAACGACCTCGATCAAGTCCACTAACTGCAAGTGTTTATCCAAATAGGTCCAGCATTCGATGTCTCTATAAATTTTGTCTTAATTGTCTGGTTTGTTGTGGATATGTTTGGGCTATGTCTGGATCCATATGATTGCGATCGCCCAAGTCTCTCCATCAGGTTGATGTGGCGTTTTAATATAGCGAGTAATCATATATTTTAAAATCCTGTTCATTTTCTCTTTTCCTTTTTACTCTTTTTTTTAAACTTAATTATCCTTCAACCATCTTTCCTGACAACTTAATCTTTCCAAAAGTCTTTACTGCCCCTAATCTCTCCTCGCTTAAGAGATAGCTTGTTGGATAGCTGCTAGGGTAGACTAATCGTGAATTTCAAACGAATACGAGTAGGTAAAAGTCGTAACCGGGAAATAAATAAACGATTCTTTCCCGTAGTTAAAAATTAAAGTTTCGATTAAAAGATCTTACCTCCTCAATTTCCCCTTTCCTCCCGTTAATGAGGGGAGAAGGGTAAAGCAGGGGAGGGGGTGGACGTTCTCTAGTCTCAAACTTGTATAATTAAAGCAACTTATCATACGATAATGACTGCTATTAACCACATATCTTACAAGCTGATTATTAGCGTTTTATGACAGGCGTACTGGTACACATACATGCGCACAGAGATCAAAGGTGAACAACACAGAAACGTTAAATTTGTCCCATTCATCCTGTCTTCTCCACAAATGCTGATGACGGTTACCTTATGCGACTACGGCTTGCTCATACACATACAGACTTGACATAAAAAATGTATACACCACACAACACATAATTGGCATACACATTCGTTTACATAGCAAATTGTCTAAATAGCCATCGAATAAATATGTTTTCTTGTAGAAATACAAACAAATTAATACAATCACAACCACAAACAAATAAACACTTATCTATTAGGAACGCTATATACACGTCAAATTAATTCGCTTCGTGTCCCGTAGAGAAAAGCCTATATACGTCGCTATCTCGGAAGCCCAAATTTATTAATGGATTAAAACAATTGTTATAAACTTTACGCTTCAGATTAATTAGTTGAAACATCTTCAAGATTTGAGGCCATAAGCGAGCAGGAAAAATAAGTTTCCAAGTTTGAACTTTTTAAAAACTGGTCCGTCTCCTAGGGCCTAATTACTCTCAAATGACGCTGTAGACACACCAGCGATGTGATAAACTTACGACCCTCCAACTCTACAGCCATAGCCATCAACGAGGCATGCCGTTGGATGAGAGATATAATACACACAAAGGAAAACAGAAAAGATAAAAAAATAAAGAGAAGAAAAGAAATAAAGACATTTCAGATAGGTGATCATTGAGGTCTAAAACTCCTGGCTTTGGATGTTGTATTTGTGCGCTTCTGCCATTATGGACATAATGAATGGTAATATCGGTTGCCCAAGCAAAGGGATTACCATGGTGTATTTAAAATGGTCATGGTGTTTAGTATGCAAAGACGGCTATATTCGATTAAAGAAAGAATGGTAATAATGAACATCACATAAATAAAGGAAACCAATTGAGTCTTTTCAAATTAAATTCAAATCGAAAACCAACGAGAGCATCTCACACAAAGTTTGAATCAAGCGATTTGTAAAGAAAGTGTTGAAGATAAAGTAAGGGAAAATGTGTGTAGAAGATAGAGAAGTACAACTTATTATGTAGGAGAGAGATTTCTTGTCCACCCTTCTTTAGGCACGATTATCTCTTATGAATGAAGGCTGCAATGTCCTACCGAGTCCTTTTGCTTAAAATGTTAACCACTCCACGAATGGCAACGGGCAAAGATGTAACAAAACTTTGGACTTCGAAGTTGACAGGGATTATCTCAGAACACTTTCAGTCTGGACTTTGTCTTCGCGTACCGTGCCTCACGGATATCATTGCGAGCTCCGAGGCAAGAAGACACTAGAGAAAATTCACGAATGGCTGTCTGCCATATTCGATATAAAATAAAATAGAAACAATCAGCAAACTAACAGCAATAGTTACGACTATTTCTTCAATTTTGGAAAAGAGTATTGACCTTTATAATCAGGTAACTACTCTCTATTTTAATTAGACTAGTTTAGATTATTCACATGAGCCCTTCAATATGGAAATATATTCTTATGAATTAATACTGCAAACATAGTTGAAAAAAATTGATCATTCACGATCGAAAAACGGTTACGGTAGCAAACATACCGCAGCATTATTAACTGTTGGTTGTAACCCCTTCGTTCACGAACTCTCGGTTGATTATATTTCACCAGCCAATACGCTTTCACTGTTTAAAATATAAGTGAAACTTGACTCGTCAGAAAAAGGATATAATGTGCCTAAACATTAGAAAATAGTTTTACATCTCCGCAATCACCTCATTCCTCATGTTTATATTACTAGTTATTAAAAGGATCTCTCTGCACATATACAATACAGACGATTAGTTAAAAAATGGGACAGAGAGGTAAATGACAACTGGATAGGCCGATTGAAACAGCTTTTGTAACTAACTGATGGTGAGAAAACGATGAGAAAAGTAATAAGCGAAAACAGAAACAGAAAGAGACACCGAGTTACTCTTAACGAAAATCTTCAAATAATAAAGGGAAAAAAAAATTATAAATACGAATGTAAAAAGAAATTAAAACAAACTCAGGGACGCACATAACAGTTAAGTCGAGAGAGAGAGAGACAGAACAATTTTCTCCAACGCAATTAAAACAAAGTCAGAAACACACGGCTATGAAAATATTGATTCACACACAAGCAAATAAACCAATGCATATCTAATAAACGCCCACACACATGTAGGCACACCCAAACTTAAACACAAACAGACGACTCTTATTATCAAGAGAGACCAACCCGGCTTCTCCTCCAGATTACAGCCGTTTCTCGCTTTTAATTATTACTCTCCTCCATCGCGACTTTTGCCCGCCTGATTTTCGTGTTTCAATTATTTATTCTGCTTCGCGATCGTGTCGAGAGGAAGGGAAATGGACAGGTTGGCGCCGAGGACCATTAATAGCGGCCCTTTTTGCCAGGGTTCGGGCGAACAGCTGGGCCTAATCGCCTCGTCAAGCCGTTTCGACATTTTCTGGATCAGGTCTCGCGCCTCTATCACCGGCTGACTCAAGAAAGGGCTTCACACAGGGCCCAAATCGCTGCTTCACGCTTCGCTTCGATGACGTCCCTCTTCCTTCGAGTTAGAGCCAAGTTAGAACTAGCATAGATCGGGGAAATGGGGATGTATAGCTCGCACAAAAACACGCAGTTAAACGAACAGACTAACACACACTCATACATGGAAATTATACAAAAAACATTGAGATAACCACATATTGAAATGTTTACCATTTTATTAAAAGACCTTACGCAAGGGAGTGTCAGGTAAAGCATGAGCAACCATGCTTCCACTGACATATTGAGAATTTCTTACCCTCCAGTGCACAACACCAGAAGGTGGATATGCGTTTATATATCTTCCACACAATCTCACTTCCTCGATCTTCACTAACATACATATCTCTTCCCCTTGCAAATTTCTGATGGAGATGCTCATCTTGTTTTTTGCTTCTCAGTTTAAATCAAATAGCAACTTATAAAAGAGATATTTTAATAACGTGTATGGTAGCGGCATGAACTACTTTTGAGTATTTTAAAACTCCCATTGCTGTTCTGAACACATGAGAACTCCATGTACACCTGATCCTCTAATGGTGCTTCGTTTTCACTTCTCCCATCCCGACATTTGTCAATTAGAAATACATTTTTTATTTACTTTCACTTTTCATGCAAAGGAACAGATAAACATGTTTTAATGAACTTATTTGCTAGTCATTGGCATCAATTCCCCCCAAATAAAGAGAGCCCGTTGAAAAGGCGGTTATGACCAGCTACGGTATTTTTGGTAGGCCTCTTTTTATTACTTTCAGGCTTGTGGCATAAAATAATTCTTATTGCTTATTGATTGAAGCATTGCTTTTAGCCTCCCCCACCCCCCGGGTTATATATGAGCAAAGAGTTAGAAAACCGAAAAAGGTCTTTCAAAATGCTTATTTTTTCAGCGTTACTTGTCAGTTGTAGTGGGACCCGATTAGAGCGCCCAATTGCCCGTACTACATAGGGTAGGAGCACCCCAATTTCTCCCACGTCCCTCCACCACAGGGTCGAGTTCAGCTTCTATGCAGAAGTATCATGGGTTTGAGCATAAGCCTAAATAAAGTATTATACCTAATCTGGAGAGATTATTGATAAGCCTAACACATATGCGATAGGTTTCACGCATGAGAGCAAACAACCCTTAAGGGATAACAACGGGATTCTTGAATGTCTCACAAATTACCATTCATTCTCACAGCTACTTCAGTGTGCCAGAGACCACAAAATTGAACACATGAACGATCGTCAAAAGTTATCTGTTCAGATGAAAATATCTATCAAATATGTAAGAAAGACTATGGTATTGTTCTTTTACATGTAATTTAACTAATTCAATGTTACTAAAATTACTTAAAAATTAACATTTTTGTAACAACTTTGCAATTTTTTACCACTTCTGCAGCCACCTTTGGGAGACAAAAGCTCGGGGAATTTCATTTCCCTTCATCAAGAAATGAAGTTGTATTTCAAGAGGACAATGTTTCATGTTATATAAACAACCACACCAAGAATTGCTTGAGAGAAATGAGGACCACTTTTATGGGGTGGCCACCACAGAGCCCAGAGCCAAATCCAAGAGAACACTTTTGGGGCGTAGTGGAAAAGCAATAAAGAAGAACTAAAGTCAAATGAAAAAGAACTATGAATTATTAAAAGTGAATGGGGAAAGGTAGCGTCAGAATTTTGTAATTATTTGATGAAATTAAGCAAAAGGGAGTCCAACATGTTTTGAAATTATCAAAACTTAATATATAATACATATAATGAATTCATTTAACACAAATATCTATGTAATCATCATCATCACTAACTCTATAATTTAAGAAGGGGATTTTTTTTAGTATTTGAATAATAATTTCATCTTAGATTAGTTATTTCTAATAATTCTTTTATAATATCAAAAACAAAATGGTGAAATTCAGAAATACAAGTATCGAAATTTGGGGAAATTTTAAAACCCAAATAATTACAAATAGTGAAGTTCAGAAAATATATTTTTATATATCTTCTTCTTCTATAACTCTATATTTTAGCATTTGATGTTTTGAAAAGAGGAGAAATTTAGTTTAGAGTTCCTTTTTAAAATTATTATAATTAGCGAAGTTCAGAAAATTTAGAAAAATTGAACCATTGGTGCTTTTTTTTATTTTAAATTTTAATCTTAGTAGCGAAGACATTGCCTGGTGTCATTATATTAATGATTCCATAGGGTGCTTTATACATTTGCCCGAGGGTATTATATATATATATATATATATATATATATATATATATATATATATATATACATATATATATATATATGCAACAAAGCCCGCAGGGAAAATAAAATGAAGAATCTAAGTACTTTCGAACCTAATAAAGTTCGTACAGTCATTTTATTTTCCTTCTTCTGGGTATATCTACACGACACTGTCCCACACGCGCACATACACACACACATATATATATATATATATATATATATATATATATATATATATATATATATATATATATATATATATATATATATATATATATATATATATATATTGATTCTATATTCCTAGGTAAAAAATAGCTGGAATAAGCTTCAAAATGGCGAACGGTAATGACAACTTTTCTTCTTGAATAATATTAACTTTTCTGACTATCTTTTCCTTTTTTTTAGCTGGAGAAAAGGTAAGGCACGCGGTTACTCCTCCCCTCTGTGCCCCTCCCACGATCGGAGGGGCACAGAAGAGGAGGAGGCCCGCGGCCGACTTGCTTCTGGAGAAACTCCCCACACTTCTGACTCTCAGTTCAAGTGAACCGATAGTGAAGTGCATAAGGTGAAGTCCGCAACAAGCTTTAGAAGAGGGTTTATAGATGTGGGAGACGGAAAGTTTGGAGTTAAAAGAGGCCAGATTGTTGAGGAGGCAGATTGAGCAACCTCGGTAGTCAAAGGTGGAAAGGGTGGAATACCCTTCCCCGAGAGACAAGGGGGACCTGCTGATTAACGTGGATTCCGAACTACCGTCATGCATTTACTCATCATTCTTACTTCTTTTCTCACACTTTAGCACCTCTGTTCCTCATACAGAAGCGGGAGGACCACCTAATCTCTACTCCCTTATTCTCTTCATCTTTCTTTCATGTGTTTATTATAGCATTCATGCCGTTTTGAGTTATCTTAGCTCTGAGCTTTGTTTATGTATTTTTATGTTACTTGTTTTTACTTTCCTTACTTTGTTTTACTTTCGCTTGTTGTTATCGCTTTTTCACTTTAGTTTCACTTTGTTCAATTGTTTTATATTAACTTCTACGTCATTATCATTTTTGTTATACTTTTTAATACTATGGTTCACTTATTCCACTTTTAGTTTACTATGTTTGTTTTATTTCTGTTTTACTGTTAACTTTCAATTCACTATCATTTTTGTTAAACTATTTAATATATTAGGTTGAGGAATAAGTTCTTGCGTCTTTTTTAATGTGTTGATTTAAGTTTTGTTGACGTGATTTGTGCACATATTAAGAAACAATAATAAATAATGAGACCAAAATTTGCAAAGGTTAGGCTACGTCTCTTAACACCGTAGACTATTAGGCTTTTGCTTAGACTACGTCTTGAAGTTGAGTAATAAGTCATTGCAGTTTATTTAAAAGTTGTGTAATTTAATTTTTGTTCTGTACCTTCAAAATGGAAGGTCAAGTTGAAAGAGAGGCGCATTTTTGATACTTGTTGTTATTCATTTTCAATCGAGATGGGGCCAATGCAAACGCAGCCAAAGCTAGTCACGATATTTGTTCTGTGTACGGAGAAAATGCTTTATCAGAAAGGACAGCTCAATGGTGGTTTTCACGTTTCAAAAACGGTCATTTCAATGTCAATGACGAAGAACGTTCTGGTTACCCCATTAAGTTGGATGAAGATCGATTGAACGACCTTCTTCATGAAAATCCTCGTCAATCGACTAGAGAATTGGCTGTACAATTGGCGTGTGATCAGAAAACTCTAGTGAATCACCTTCATTCGATGGGGAAAGTTCAAAAACATGGTTTCGCCCGCTCTGAGCGAAAGCAACAAACTTCAACGGTCCACGATTGCCGCAGGTTTGCTTGCTCGTCACAAGGCTACTCGTGGATATAAGGACAAATTTCTTCACCACATCATCACTGGCAACAAAAAGTAGTGTGTTTATGTTTACATGAACCATCGAAAACAATTTTAGCCCCAATAAAAAACCACTTCCACTATTAAAGCAAGGACGTCATCCACGAAAGACAATGCTGTGTGTGTGGTGGGATTGTGTGGCATCATTCTTTATGAGCTCCTTGCGAACAACGAGATTGTCAATGCAGAAATCTATGTTCAAAAAATTTATCTACTCTCCGAACTTTTCGTGAAAAGCGACCTCGTTTACGTTATGGAGTCCTTCTGCAACACGACAATGCTCGTCCTCACATTGTCAATATCACAAAACACGCCATCCAAAGGCTTAATTGGAAAATCCTGCCGCATCCTCCATATTAGCTAGACTTGGCTCCATCGAATTTCTATCTGTTCCGATCACTCTCCAAAAATTTGCGCGGCGTTTCGTTCAATACTGATGTGGAATTAAGAACCTGGTTAGACGAATTCTTCGAGTCAAAATCCAGAGATTTTTATTGCAGAGGCATCGAAAATCTAGTTGAACGTTGGGAAGAAGTCGTAAATAACAACGGAGAATACATTATTGATTAAATTGCATATTGTTATCAATTAAAAATGAAGTTTTTCTATAATTGTTAATGGTAATGAATAAATTTGATAAAACCGCAAGAACTTATTCCTCAACCCAATAGTTCACTTATTACACTTTTAGTTCATTTTGTTCGCATTATTTCTGTTTACACTTTTGATCTGTGTTGTCTTCTTAGTCAGTTGTTTCTTCCTATTTAGGTTGTTTAAATTCAGTTGTCTTATTAGGGTATCAATCTGGTGTCTTGGTTGGTTATTTCGTTGGTTGGGTTTGTATATATTCGGGTAAATATCTTTATCGTTATGCTTGTTCCTTCCCTCTTTTTAAATTTCGAAATACTTAAGTAAACATGGAAACCTCCTCGATTCTCAGCTGTTGTTTGCCGCTAGGAAATCGAATGTTAAAGGAAACTCCAGCTCTGGTGTTCGTGTGGTCTTTAAATATCGGAGGTAGATCGTCTATCTTCCTCCATATTTTCTCCGCTCTGTTCCTGATGTTGATGTTGAGTGTTTCTATTCCTGCTTCTTGGTGTGAATCCTGTAGTCTTCTTCTCTCTCTCCTACGTGTGTTGGTGATGAGGTAGACAGCTTTATTTTTTATGCTCTGGAGTTCAAATTTTATGGTCCTTGTTCCACTGTTGATAGGGGTTGGCGGGTATAGTAGTACCTCTCTTCTTAGTGCAAGATAAATTTTTCTTTTATTTTTCATGTCTCTCCCTCTTAGATTGTACAGTAGGTTAAGCATCGGAATCGCCTTGTTCTTCCCTATCTTTTCCACAAAGGTACACCTATATAAATAGTCATTTCATCTAAAAAATAACTACCAAAATTGAACCAATTAGGATTGATATACATTTAATGGTCATACTGTGATAGAATTACCTGAGGCTGCCGCGCCTCGCTTCTATTACATATTTGTACTCATGCTCCCCACGTGTATCCCACGACAAGAAAAGAGCATGGCGTTCTCATCGCATCAAACATTTCCCGAACTTTATCTTCCCTCTCCCCAAGTTAATCAAGGAGGTTCAATCCCCCGTTTGCCTTCAGGTGTCGATCTGGCCAGAATGAGTTAGGCTTATGGAAGTCCCCCATTGCCCCATACCCCGAGGGGATGGCTCAGGCTATTTATGCGATAGAATTTCGCATTTGAATCAGATCCCGATTATCTTCGTCAGGCATCACGCCGATCAGGTCTCCCTTGTGCACCTAGGAACTCTCTGCCTCGAGAACCCCCTTATTGTTCAGAAGAGGACTATATCCTTGAGTGCCAAGGTTCGTGCACCTTAGGACGCCAATTTAACAGGGCCACGACTCCTGTTGTTCAATTGTTCAGAAGAGAACAACCTTAGAACAGTCATTGTTCTTCGAGCCCGTTCGACAAGAAACGGTTCTCGCTCCTCTGATATCACGTCAGTGGTAATTTAATTCAGCCTTTTAACGTTCTTCAAGGGAACGCTTGGTTAGCCCAATAACCTCAATTGTTCATCCAGAAAATCTCCAGTATCCTGTCTCAAGGATCGCTCGTACTTCCGAGTTCCACTTCGCTTTCACTCCTCAAAGTCTGTCCTTCCCCAATCGTTAAGGACAACCCCCCTAAAAACCCCTCCTCCTTGGAAGGAAATCACCAGTCGAACCGAAGCCATTCCTTCAAATTGCCTTCACTTGCACGCCGACCTTATAAATACGTAAGCTACGAATTGCATTTAATTATTTAACTTTGTTGCTAACGTAACTCCATGCTTTAACAGGGATTTAGTCGACCCTTTCCCTTCTTGTTTGTTTTGTCATTTAAATCCCTCCAAATCTTAATCCCCTGCATAGTCAAATTTATTCTATGACCTTTTCATTTCATGTGCATCTCCCATTTTAATCCCCAATGATGTAAATATTTTCCATGTGTTAATTCTGTTAGTTTAATTAATAAAATACTATTTTGTTAATGCTGGCAATATTATTTATCCTTTGGCTCCGTTCCACTTTTTACGTATATTGAAGATAAATAAGCCCTCTCCAGGCCTATTTATTAACGTACAATAATACTCGGCCATCTGATTAAATCCCTGCACTCGAATATAGAATAATCCCCACAAAGAATAGATATATAGTATATCGTCGGGAGCCTTCTCTACGACATATATTTATGTTTATTTATGGAATAACAGCCTTAGCGTTAACCAATTAGCTCTTAGACTTAAGCACTGTAATAATTGTCTAATCAGTGCCATGATAGATTTAAAAGGTTAATAACAGTCAAACCCTTTGCACATAAACACGGCTGAAATCCATTTTCTGAATTTCGGGTATCAACCACCCAGGCGCCAGTATATTCCGATTCCCAACTTTATGCAACTCTTTAGGAAAGAGGCCTTAACGATACTAGTTGGAGTTTTGAATGCCCTGTGCAGGGAAGCCGGCTATACGAGGGCTTTTAATGGAGCTGGTAATTCACTGAGCCTCCTTATCGATAGAGGTGTTGTGCAAAGAGAAGGGCCAGATTTCTCCACATTCCATACGGCAAGATCATCGACCACACCGGACATTGTGTTAACAAATCGACACTTTTCTCTTAACCATGTCACTCTTCCGGGCCTCTTCATACCGTCAAATCATATTGGTATGATCACTCAAATCTCTACTTCTCCAATACATGTACAACTTCCTAAACGAAGATGCCTAGCAAGAGCTAACTGGGAAATATACCGAGAACATCTGCGCCAAGTGCATATTAAACAACTCGATGGTGCTTTCCTAGAAGAGAATGACGAGAAACTCGATCATCTCACCTCGAAAATCTTTGAAGCTGACCGCCTGGCTATCCCCTTAATGGAACATAAAATTCTTCCATCTCCAAGGTGGACGAAAACATACAACAGAAAATGGATCAGCTTGATGCAATCGTTTTCTTTATAAATATTCATGAGATCACGGCACAATGGTAATAGGAACTGCGAAAATTAAGGAACGAGATCAGACAACTCATACTTGAGAGATCGAGAGACCAGTAGGATGATATTATTAGTAAGATTGACACAGAAGGGGACCCCCCCAAAAATTTTGGAGTCAAATAAAGAGACTGAGAGACACTCCTTCTAAGAACAGCATAAGCATCAAGGTCAACGGCGTAGAATATACGGAGTACCATGATATCCAGAGCTAATTTAGGCTGTACTGGCAAAACCGCTTTCGTATTAGCGATGAAGATAAGGAGTTCTTTGACGAGAAGTATGACGAAGAAGTTCTACTCAGACTCCAAGACGTAGGTGCCGACCTTACGCCACATTACTTCGTGGACAGATCCCGCATTGCACGGGAAGAAGGTAGACCATTCTCGCACGAAGAGTACGAGTGAGCCCTCAAAACCTTTAAGCAAAAAGCGCCAGGCATAACTGGCCTCACTAAAATGCATATGCTGAATGCCCCCAATGCCATCAACGAGGGTCTACTAGAGTTGTTAAATGCCTGCCTCAATGTTAACTATTTTCCAGACCAATTTAAAAGAGCCCGCATGATCTTCATTCTCAAGCCTGGAAAACCGAAGAAGGAGATCAGTAGCTATAAGCCCATTTTCTTGTTGGAGTTTATGGGCAAATTGTTAGAAAATCTTCCTAACACCAGACTGAGGACCTTCCTGGAAACTCACAAATCATATAACTCCCAACAATATGGGTTTCGGAGGAAATTTGGTACGGAAACGGCTCTGGCATTAATTACGGAGAGAATAGCAATCGGAAAAACTAAGAATGGTAACGTCGATGTTGTACTTTACAACGTGGCCTCGGCATTCGACAAGGTATGGCTACCGTGTCTGAAGAGTAAACTGAGCGAACTTGCCATGGATGGAAACCTAACCAAGATTATATGTGACTATCTGGAGGATAGAGAATCAGTCGGGAAGATACATGGTATAAAAGGTGTAGCCTTTAATCTGGAAGCTGGGTTACCTCAAGAGGGCTACCTCAGTCCCACTCTGCATTCAGTGTATACTGGAGTTTTACGACATCCCGTTCAAGACCTCGCCCAGTATATACAACTAGCAGATGATATCACTCAGGTCATTCATTACCAGGGTGTATATAAAAATCCTAACGACGTTGCTAACAGGAGAGGAAGAGAAATTGATAATAGCAATAACTTTGAAAAAAAGAATAAGATAAAGACTAATGTCCAAAAGTTCAAAGTGATACCAATTGGCCGTCGGAAAACATCGGATGTACCGGTGCAAGATGAGCTCTATGAGTACTCAAGGGAAGGCCGAGTTCTAGGTTTGAAGTTAACGTCGAACGGGTACAGGGCCCATTGCCTACAGAAGATGATCGTCTTTACTGCGAAAACGTTACAGAGCCTTAATCGTTCAGACACCTTTCGACGAGCAACAAAAGAAAACTCTATCTGCTGTTGGTGAGACCACTCCTCCTATACCCAGCTATACCCTTTAATAACCTGAGCAAAACAGTTATAAATAATGCTCAATTTACCCAAAACAAGGCAATCAGGTTTATAACCAACGTGTCACTGCTTGACTACATTCCTTCGAGAATATACACGAGGCAACGGACATTGACCCAATAAATATCACCCTAAATAGACGAGCACGCATATTTGAAGGAAAATATATGATAATATGCCAGATGAGGTGCTGAACTCGATTAGAATACCTGATGTAGATATACAGAACCTAAGGTTCAGGCAAGCATTTAAAACCAGCCAAATAATATCTCGACAAGAAATTCAACCGATCTATTGAGAAACATACCAGAAGATTAAAACCTATATGACCTCAAATTGGCAATACAATATTAAATGATGAGAATAATAAAACCAGAAATGATTTGTTTCCTGTAAATAAAGATATTAAATTGATTATAAATGATCCCAACTGGACACCTAAAAAAAAAGAAAGATCCAAAATTGACAGAACTAAATAAGTAAAATAAAAGATCCGAAACGAACACGTAAAATTACAAGTAAAGTCAATCAACTATCAAGAGGCCTGTGAGATTTCAAAGGCTTGAATGCTGCCCAAACAAAAAAAAATAACTACGGATAAATACAAATGCAAATGACTGAAATGGCCAGACAACCTCGCACAACTACTCTCTCTCTCTATTATACACCTATTCTACCTATTCTCTCTACTATATTTACATATTTCCTACCTTTTTCGATCGTTGGTCGTTTCCGAATTTTTAAGCACTCAATCAGAGCTTGCATCCAGAACACGATACTGAATGTGTATTCTTGGCAAAGGAGTTAAATTAAGCGGAAAAATAATAAACGTCCCCAGAAGATTGTGTGTGAACCGTTTAAATCTTTCATTCGAATGTTAACTTGGTTCTACCCCAAAAGAACCATTCACAATATTGATTTCCCGAAAAGACCAAAGTCGCAGTAACTAGGTAAACTGGGAATGAGACTAATTATTCCGGAGTTACAAAAGGGAACATTAAAATGGGTTAGCGTGATTGTAACGACACTCGGTGAGCATCAAATTAAAACTACAATAATATATTTCTATTTTGTTAAGTAGGAAGAAAAAGGTGTTTGACCAAATTTCACCATTTCAGTATATTTTCTCACGAGAGAAAAGGTTTTCAAAAGTATTGCATATGTATATATATCTGTATGTTTGTAATTGTGTCCAAGTATAAAACGAGCAAATCGAGGAGGACAGATATCATTTCGAGAGATATCATTTATTCGAGAGAAATCATTTCGAGGAGCAGTTTCACATATCCCTCGCGGGTCATACCAATCAAATCAATTACTCCGCATTAGGAGATAACATTTATGCAACTGATCTTACATCAAGACGAGTCCTATTCATTCATCGTACAAAAGCACGAACATTAAGATAGTTGCATTTAAGCATCATCAAAGATAAGCTCGTGAAATCGATAATCAATCTAATTCGAACTCCTCCTCCACTTGCTAACCAAAGCCACTAAATAAATAGAACTGCAGTCTTCTCGTTCTCATCACTATTTTGCTTGAGGGCAAAATCAGATCAGAATCTCCGTTCATTGCACAGCCAAAAATATCCATCATTACCTTTTGAAGTCAGGTAATAATTTCTTGGAACATTATCGTATCACCCAAATCCGGTTTAACGATCAACGTTTCGCAACAATCTTATGGGGATCGCAATAGCAAAGAGGATCATAAAATGAAGTAGAATATAAATATATCTGTTGACCAACAAAAGCGATCCTTTCATCATATAAACCTTTCAAAACACCTACAAAAGCCCCCCCCCCCTAAACTCATACCTCAAGGCATGTGATAGTAACCACCAACGTTGAGCACATGCATTGGTGAAATTATATATAAAGGGTACAACAACTCAACTGTAACGCAGGGAAACGCGTAAGGGTAGGGGACGTGAGGAATAGCCCACCTTCCCTTAAATGCCTATTCCTTAACGCCAGATCAATACGAAACAAGTGGAACGAACTTGTGGTCGTATTGTCAGTGACAACCAAATAGATGTAGTTGTCATCATAGAAACCTGGCTTCGGACTGACACTCAAGATTTCTAGGGTGAGTATATATTTCCTGGTTACACGATGTTGCACCGCAATAGATCCAATCAAGAATAAGGCGGAGTATTTTTATACGCCTGTAACTGCAATCCCGCGGTGAATTGCAATGTTAGAAGTGTCTAAAAGATCCTTGGAGTAGACAGAAATCGTGGCAGCTCCACATACCGACTAGTCGTGGTAAACAGGCTGCAAAGGCAGCCCGAGGAAGCGAACTCAAACCTGTATGCTAAACTTGGAGGGTTGGTGAATAATCGCCCAAGCCTGATTATGGGTGAATTTAACTGTTGCGGACAGACTGGGGTGATAGATGGTGCGATGGAGAGGAAAGACGACTCATCGACTTTGCTGACAATATCTTTTTAGTACAGTGTGTCGAAGAGCCAACGAGAGGTGAGAACTTGTTGGACTTGGTTTTCATCACTGAGGATGACATGGTCTTTGGACTGAGCGTGGGTGAATGTCTGAGCGGTAGTGATCACCAAAAAGTCTTACTTACCATACGCGCTCCGTGCGGCAGTCGCTCTTGCAATGCTGGCTACAAAGACAATTACCGCCGCGCTATCGTATCTACGAGATACGATAAGCCGACAAGAACCTGTGAGTGGTAAAGGTGCCTCAGCCAACTGGTTGAGATTCAAAGACCGCTTCATGAATCAGCAGTCTAAGTTCGTTCCCCAACATGAGGTGAATGAAAAATCTGTTCAACCTTAATGGTTCGATCGCAGTATTGACTCAGCAATTCGCAACAGGAAAAAGAGCTACACTAATTGGAGAAGAAGTGGTTACAACGAAAATAGCATGCATTATAGACAAAATATTAGATCTGTTAAAACACTGCTGCGACAAGCTAAACGCAACGATGAACTTCGGCTCGCGTGCCTCTGCAAAGGAGGCTCAAAGTAATTCTTCATGTACGTTAATAAGTACAAACCATATGGCTAACGCATAGGCCCTCAAAGAGATGACGTTGGCGCGTTGTAAGAGTCGAATCTTGATATAGCTAACGTGTTGAACGACTAGTTCACCTCTTTTCTGTATTTACAAGGAAAGAAGATGGTCCCAACTCGAGACCGGGAGTGTATCGCAATGATGGGGAGAACCTAAAAGAGATAATATTAGACGATGAGGAGGTGGAGGCTAGAATAAATAACATTAACTCGTACAAGTCTCCAGGTCCAGATGGCTTTCTCCCTAGATTCATTCGTGTAGTGAGTGGAGAGGTTACTCCACAAATTACTGCGATCTTTAACGAATCTTTAGAAGCTGGGGAAGTACCAGAGGACTGGAGGACGGCGGATGTGACCCGCCGTCCCGTTTATCTATATAAACGGGAATGAAGTTGAAAAACCATTTGCATTGGACTATTCGGACGATACAGATCCAGTTGCGTAAAGGGCTTTTTACTCGTTATATAACGGTATAGGGTGTATCGGAGGTGGACAGAGTATTGGACTTACGTAGGAACAATTTCTAAAAGATGAAAATATTTATTGTATTAACCTAAATCAAGAAAAGAGTCCTACTTCACTTGGCGAATGCTGCAATCATATAGAGCAGGGCACATTATTAATACCCTTACAGGTTAGATCTCCATTAATAGATCCTGTCACCCTTGTTATATAAGCAGAGTTTTAGTCTGCTATTGAATAGATAAGTTTAGAAACGTAGTATTTTATTCTTAATAAAATAAAGGCAATATAAATAAAATAACTATTATATCGAAATAAAACTACGAAACGATTTTTTAATGGATGCTTTGAGAGAGATATTAATCTATGACTTCATCTAATACTGCCAGCGGATTATATGATTGACCTGGACAGCGGCCAACGATCTAGGTAGCATTGGATAGCTATGTTTGTAGATAAATATTCTGTGTGTTATTTTGATAGCCTATGTCTAGGGCGAACCCATGGCTCGCTTTTTGCGCAACAGCACTCGGAATTAGATGCTAGGAATCCTTGCTTCTGTAATTATTCTTTGAAATGGACATGAGAGGAGAGGCCAGGAAAGGTCAAAGCCACTCCGGTGCCTCAGTTTGGGGTGTTTGAATGTGCGTGGATGTGGAGAAAATGAGAAGATAAGTGAAATTGGTTGCCTGTTTGAAACAGGTAAACTGGATGTTCTAGCCCTAATTGAAACCAAATTCAAAGGAAAAAGTGTAGAAAGATTTTGTGGCGGGAAAACTATAGAATGAGGAGTAAATGAGAGTGATAACGAAGTATGGGGTGGCGGTACTGTTGAGTGAGGGAGTGCGTGAGTGTGCAAGAGAGTTAAAGGAGGTAAATTTATGAGAGTTGTGGGTGCGAGTGTAGTTCCGATGCGGAAAGTAGGTGATAGTGAGCGTGTATGGTCCACATGTGGGCAAACGTGAAAGTGTGAAAGAAGCGTTTTGGAAAGAGCTGAATGGATGTCTGCAAGGTCTTAATGTAAATGAGAACGCAAAGGTAGGTGATCCAGTAGTAAATGGGGTAGCTGGGAGATACAGAGTGCCGGGAGTGAATGTTAATGGTGTAAGGCTCTTGGAAATGTGTGTTGAAGGAGAAATGGTAGTTGGAAACAAAAGGTTTAAAAGGGAAGAACCCAAGAAGTATGCCTGGGAAAGACTGAATGGCAAGGTGGGAGAAAGAGAGATTGACGATCAAAGAAGCATGTTAGACTATATTCTGATAGGAAGAAAGAATGTAAAGAGACATTTGGATAGAAATATAAAAAGGGAGGTGATGAGAGACTGTGGAAGAATAAAGAGAGAGAAAAGGAATCCTTCCCCTGACTTGCCTAGTTCGCCGTTGACTGCTCTTAATTTGTCTGCCCTATATACTGCAAAGATTAAAAATTAGAATAAGGAAAGACCATTAATTGGGCGTGGCGACTTCCCGCTGTGGACCCTTATCGCGACCCAAGGCAATTAAGGAAGTCTGTTAGCGATGAAATCCTCTCCCCTTCTAGATAATTTTGGAGTATATATTCCACACTTCGGAGTTCACAGGCAGATAGTGTCTGAAGCTACCGTCCTGTACGTTAGTCTAGAGGGAATCGACTACATTCTCGTCCAGGAATGAATTGAGTAATTTTTGAAGAGCCATGGAAGAACTACTCGTCACTCAGTGTTGTTCCTAAAGATAGTTTTAGGCGCGCTTCACCCTTCTCACCAAGTCTTGGGATTTTAAGGATCGGAAAAGCCACCCCCAAAGCATCCTCCGTTTGACTCTTAAGGATAAGAAGCACCATCTTCAATTTCCCGAAGTTGGATTGCGCGTCTCGAGAGACGCCCACAAGTTCGAAGTCGAACTTACCTCCCTGGTCCTATTTGCCGCACGTCAAGGTAAAATGGATATAGCCCCCGCGTAGGCACGCTCCTCCCACCTTTACCTCGTCGAACCCCGAGGATCCCCTTTGCTCTAGGAAGGCATAATTGTAAGATCATTTCTTAATTAATTATTCCTCAGTTCAAACTTAATTGATAGTATTAATCATCTTAGCCATGAACCGTCAATATTTAATTGCATTACCATTTAACTTACCCTATTTTTGTATGTAATCCTTAGTCCTATTAAAGTATATTTTTGTAGCAGGGTTTGAATATTCGTTGGCCTAGCAACTGTGTATTTAAAGCTCTTTTAGAGCCAACCCCAGGTGGAGCCTTAATTTCGGTCGGCCAGTAGGCCAGTGTGCATATAACAGCGTACACCTGGTTACCCGACTTGTGGAAAAAAATATATCCATGAAAAGAGAGGAGTGTGGAAAAATAAGAAGAAAGAAAAGGAATCCCCGCCCCTGACTTACCTAGTTCGCCGTTGGCTGCTCTAAATTTGTCTGCCCTATATACTGCGAAAATTAGAACAATGGAAATACCATTAAGGGGGCGTCGCGACTTCCCGCTAGGGACATTTATCGCGACCCAAGGCAACTAAGGAAGTCTGTTGGCGATGAATCTCTCTCTCCATCTAGATAATTTTGGAGTATATATTCCACACTTCGGAGTTTACAGGCAGTTTTTGTCTGAAGCTGCCGTCCAGTACGTTATCCGTTTCCTGGAAAAGACTGGGTGGGCAGGTGGGAGAAAGGTTGATTGATGATCAAAGAAGCATGTTAGACTATAATCTGATAGGAAGAACGAATGTGAAGAGACTTTTGGATAGAGATATAAAAAGGGGGATGGTAGGAGACTTATCCGACCATTACCTGGTGATAGCAGAAGTAAGAGTTAAGAGTAGATGGGTTGGCAAACAAACGAGCTTGCCAAATAACGAGGTGGTAAACCTGGAGAACGTGAAAGAAGCGAGGTGCAAGGAAGAATACAAATAGTTGGTTGCAAGGGAATGAGAAATAAAAAGAGAGTCTGAGAGTTTGGGTGTGGAAGATGGGTGAAAGTTGATGCGTGAGAGCATAGAAGAAGCTGGCAGGAAAGCATGTGGAATTAGAGTGTTTGAAGAAGGGAGAGTCAGGAAGAGTAGCGAATGGTGGAATGCTTAAGTGGAAGAACTAGTGGAAGAGAATCATAAACTGTTCAACAAGTATAGAGAGAACAGAAGCGCAGAAACCAAGGATAAGTATAGGAGGAAGCAACAATAGGTGAAAAATCGAGTAGCTGAACTGAATAGAGGAGCTAATGATAGGTGGGGTGAAAGAGTGTCTGAGTGCTTTAGAGAGAATAAAAGCAACTTTGGAAGGAAGTGAATTGTGTGAAAAAGAGGCGATATAAATGAAAATGAAGGATGGATGGGGTGAAATAATTAGTAGAGATAAAGAAGTTAGGAAGAGACGGGAGAATATTTTGAGAATTTGCTAAATATCGACGATAGTAGAGAAGTACAGCTGTTAGGTTTTGGAAGAGCTGAGATGACTTCAGAGAGAATTAGAGAGTGTTAAAGAATTAGCAAAATGGAAGTGGAAGTAGCAATGAAAAGGACAGAAAGTGGAATGTCAGTGGGTATGGATGGGATAACAAGTCAGATGCTGAAAGCTAGTGAAGAGTGTATAGTAGAGTGATTAGTGAGGTTGTTTAATATATGTATGGACCAGGAGTGGGGGCCGGATGATTGGAGGAATGCATATATTGTTCATATTTACAAGGAAAAGGGTGAAAAAACTGACTGTGGTAGTTATAGAGGTATAAGTCTATTGAGTGTGCCTGGAAAGGTATATGGACGAGTCTTGAGTAAATGAGTTAGGAGGTGCACGAAAAATCGGAGTGGAGAGGAACAAGGGTGGTTTAGGAAGGGGAGAGGGTGTGCGGATCAGATTTTTATCTTAAAGAATATATGTGAGAAGTACCTAGGAAAAGAATACAAGTATATAAATAGCATTTATGGATCTGGAAAAAACTTATGAGAGAGTCGACCGAAAGTAGGTGTAGAATGTGTTAAAAATGATTGGTTTAGTGTAAAAACTGTACCCAGACAAGTATGCATGATATCACCCTGGCCGTTCAACCTGTATATGGATGGCGTGGTGAGAGAGGTTAAAGAAAGAGTGGGAGTTAGGGGTGCAGCATTAGTGAGTGAAAATGGAGAGATGCATGAACGAGAAAAATTGTTGTTTGCAGGTGATTCAGTGCTGGTGGCTGACTCAAAAGAGTAACTACAGGCACTGGTCGATGCCTTTGGGATTGTGTGTGACAGAACAAAGTTCAGTGTGAATGAAGGCAAAGGCAAGGTAATGAGGTACAATAAGGGTAGGACTGGGCTACAAGTTAGTCTAAATAGGAGGAAGCTGGAAGAAGTGCAATGTTTTAAGTATCAGGATGTGGATTTGAAAGCTGATGGAAGGGGTGACAATAAAATATTGCAGCGAATGGAAAAGGGAGTTGAAGCATATGGTGCGAAAAAGAGTCTCACGAAAGGGAAGCGAATGAGCAGGCAAGAGCAAATGGGATTATATAAGGAAGTGGTGGTTCCACTGCTCTTTATGGATGCCAAACATGGGCGTTGAGTGCAAATGAAAGGAGGAAGGTTGAAGTTTTGGAAATGAAATGTCTGAGAAGTATTTATGATGGAGGTTGATTGACAGGGTGAGAAACGAGAGAGTGCAAGAGAGACACTACACGGTGCGCCCGACATCTATATTCACAAAATACAAAAATACGAACAAACAATACCCCACCCCGTAAGTCTCACAAACAAAACATCACTTTCACACACACCAAATCAGCGTACAGTTCAAAGCCAAACATTAAAAAAATGAGGTTACACCTATATAAGACACTCGTCAGAGCACTAATCACATACCTGCCAATCACACCAACGACCGCAATGGCAGAGAAGCGCACAACACATTCAGAACTCTGCACTGAAGCGCGCCTTTCACTCTACCCTGTACACGAGAATATCTATACTACACGACTCAAACAAACTCACGCCACTAAACACAGAAACTTTGCTCGCTCACCACTTTAATTAGGCGAACTCAACTCTAGGGAGACCCCATATATTCGTACAACCAAATACATAATATTCAACACGCTGTTTGGGCGCACAAATACTCAGAAAACCACAATTAGCTGTATTGTAATGAAAAGATGCAGTGCGAACAAGCTATATAAAAGCTGTGACCAAATGAATATAAATCAATTGATACAATACATTAAAAATTAGATGGCGAGTTTTGGCGTTTTGCTGATTGAGGAAGCAACTAAGGAGCGTATATGATCACATGCAAAGATTGCGGCAAGAAATCATACATTGGCAATTTTTGTCATTTTATTAAGAGGATTGAAGAAAACGGTCCTAATATTAGGAAAGGTGTGCTTTGTTCAAGTCATTTCATTCGCATGGAAGCGTGCAGGCGAACTAAATTCGATTAAGGCAGGATGGTGGGGGATATTTCAAAGCTGGGGAAATTCCAGCTGACGGAAAGGGAGCTGAAACTCTACCCACTACCCGTCGGCCGTAAATTCCGGCCGTAGATTAAGTTAGATTTCACGCTTCCATTTTTGGATCCTCAGCAAGTCTGTAACCATATTTGTTATATATAAAGCCATTACTTGTAACATTTGTCCATTTGTCTCTGATGATGATAACTGCAGTATCAAAGCGCGATAGATTAATTTACTACTACCTTCCTTAAGATTCAGTTTTCACTGAATTTCGAGGAGATTCTTCACAAATTAACTAAAGAGGGGAAGAACACACAACAAACTGGGGTGATTGAAAGGGAAAAATATAAATACAAAATTAGCAGTCGCTTTCAATAAATAAAACCTGCCATGATGAATATATATATATATATATATATATATATATATATATATATATATATATATATATATATATATATATATATAAATATATATATATATATAGATATATATATATATATATATATATATATATATATAAAGATAAATATATATATATATATATATATATATATATATATATATATATATATATATATATATATATGTCGTAGAATGGACTCACGACGATATACCATATATCACTATTCGTTGAGGGAACTTCTTTAATTATCTTTAGAGTGCGTGATTGTCTAGCGGGCCGATATTATGTATCTTCGATATGCTTAAGAAGTGGAACTGAGCTCAAGGATAATAATATTGCTATTATTAATAAAATAGAGTTTTATTAATAATAACTATCAAACAAACACAAGACGGAAAATATTGACATAAACAGGGAACGGAGAGGGTCGTGGGGGCTTGGGCTAATCCAAGGATTAAAGGATTTAAAAAGGTAAAACAAACATAGAGTTAAATAGATGGGATGGTTCGCTAAACCATTTAAAGAACAGGATAGAGTTGACAAAAGGGTTAAGTACTCAAAGGCGACGTTTGGTCTACGTAACTTTATACGAGTGGTGCAGTGGAAGGCAACGTGAAGGAATTTTCGGTCCGCTGGCGAGTTCCAGCCGAAGGGGGGGAATAAGATGATCCTGACTTGGCATCTAGGGAATGAGAACCGTTTCTCGACGAACGGCTTGAAAAACAATGGCTGTTCTACGTTGTTCTCTTCTGAACAATAGGGGGGGGGGTGAGAACCGTCTCTTGTCTACGAGCTCAAGAACAATGGCTGTTCTAATGTTGTTTTCCTCTGAACAACGGAGGAAGGGTGAGAACCGTTTCTTGGCGAAGGACTCAAAAGAACAATGGTTGTTCTAACGTTGTTCTCTTCCTGAACAACGAGGGAAGGGGTGAGAACCGTCTTTTGTTTACGGGCTCAAGAACAATGGCTGTTCTAATGTTTTGCTCCTCTGAACAACAAGGGTGAGAACCGTTTCTTGGCGAAGTCTCAAAAAAACAATGGCTGTTCTACGTTGTTCTCTTCCTGAACAACGAGGGGGAAGCCTTAAGAACTTGGCGTCACGAAAGGCTCGAACCTTTGGCACTCAAGGGATATTGTCTTCTTTCTGGACAAGTGCTGGTGAATTTCGAGGTCGAGGTCCCTTGGCGCACAAAGTGAGAGAGGGTCGTGGTGATGTTTCGCGACGAAAATCTGGATCTCCAATCTGATCTTAGTGGTAAAGTTTCCATCTAAATAGTCGAGACACTCCCTTGGCGTGGGGGACAATGGAGTGGGAACTTCGAGGGAATGCACAGCCGAGGCTTGGAACAATGCCTTATCTGCCCATAAGCCTAACTCAGTCTGGCGAGGTCGGCGTATGGGGGCGAACGGGGGGAATATAACCTCCTTGTTTAAAAATTGACATCCGGTGGCTGCGATAAGACGCCAAGCTTCGAAGCGAAGATGCACGTGGGAGCATCGTGGTTTTAAAATAATATGTGATAGGAGTTGAAACTAACGCGTTTTCAACCCGTTCTATCACACCCTTCCATTCCGGGGGAAGTTGTCACTTCGAAAATAAGAGAGAAGGGACAACGATAGAGCTCCGTTGTGGGGAACTCGTTTTCTTGTACCAACCGTACCTTCCTGCACCTAACTCGCATTACCTCAATACATATGAATATTTTGATCTTTAGATTACAGGGGAAAATAACCTTTAATACAACTTAATAAACAAAAAGGCATGGAACAATGAAATGATATAAAATTAGTACATACGGGACAAAATAATTTATACGTAAATTAATGGGTACAAATATATATACATACAAAAAAAAATTAGACATTGAGCGTTACAAAATTCAGACATATACATTAACTAATTATATTAGAAGAAAATCTTAATTTAAGTCGTACAAGACGGTATATATCTACATGGAGATACTAATCATATGAATACACTTACTCTACGCTATTCGGTAACGCATTCCTACTGAGTGCGTCAGCGACCTGGTTATCGGAACCTTTTATATAATTTATTTTAAATTGATACTCTTGCAAGAGTAAACTCCAGCGCATGATGCGGCCCTTGGAGTGTCGCACATTCCTAATATAGGCTAACGGACGGTGGTCGGTTCCTATCTGAAATTCTTTACCTATCAAGTACATTTTGAATTTGTCTATGACCCAGATAATTGATAGAGCTTCTTTTTCTATAGTGGCATATCTCTTTTCGCGTGGTAATAATTGACGACTAGCATATGCAACTGGATGACTCGTGCCATCATCCTCGTACTGAAGGAGTACACCTCCAATGCCCTCGTTGGACGCGTCTGTCTTAATCCCAAAGGATTTTTCCGGGTGGGCAACTTTAAAATGGGGGCAGAAATGAGCTTACTCTTGAGCAGATTAAAATGGGAAATAGCGACATCATTCCAACGTAGACGATCGGGTGAATTCTTTTTTAAAAGGGAGCTACGGGGCGCCGAAATTGCAGTGAAATTCGGAACGAATCGCCGATAGTACGAAGCTGATCCTAGGAACGATCTTAATTGCTTCTTTGTAATCGGGAGGGGCATGTCGGCGATTGCCTTAATCTTATCCTCTCGGGGACCCAACTGGCTTTGTCCTATTTTGAAACCCAAATATTTGATGGTTTCGTGGGCAAAATGGCATTTGCTGGTGCCAATGGTGAGGCCATTTCGCGCAGTCGCTCGAAGAGAGCTAATAAGGTGGTTAAATGGTGACTCCATTCGCAAGTAGTGACGTAGACATTATCAAAGTAAAAGGATACGTTTGGAAGTCCATCTAACAACCTTCTCATGAGACGGTTATAGTTGCTACAAACAGTGACGAGGACAAAGGGAAGGCGCTTGAATTGGATAAGGCCTTTCTCCGTTGCAAAGGTGGTATACGCTTTCACCTCGGGCCGGAGGGGGATTTGGTAATACGCCTTGCACAAATCGAGTTCTGAGATGAACTTGGCGTTTTCGAAAAGGTGGAGGTTTTGGTCTACCAACGGGATGGGCTCGGCGTCGAACACAGTTACCGAATTTAACTTCCGGGAGTCGATGCACATCCGATAAGAGCCATCAGGTTTCTTGACCATGACGATTGGGGAACAGTAACTAGAGGTGGAAGGTTTTATGATGTCTAAAATAATTAAATTATCAACCTCGGCGTTAAAGGCTTGGCGTAAATGAATCGGCATGGGATAGGGTTTTGAACGGACGGGTTCTAAGGTTGTTAATTTGATGTCATGCTCGAAACTAATAGCGCACTCAGGCTTCTACGAAATAACGTCGTCGAACTGACATAATAGATCTTGTATGTGACTCTTTTGATGTGGTGTCAGCTGCGCGTCAATATCTAGGTCAGAGGGTTCAAGAGGCTCGCCTGGTAGGGAAGGAAAAGGGTAATCGGCATCAGGTTGGATGCACACTGTCTGGATTACATTACGGGACTCCGCAGGGTAATCCTCTTCAAGCGCCGATGCTTCGTCCAGTGCTACGAAGGTATCTCCATGGGCGCACCGGTGGTACTTTTTCAATAAGTTGACGTGATAGAGCTTATCACCTGCTGGGGTACCAATGAGGTAATCTACTGGTCCTCGTGCCTCGTGGACCAAGTACGGACCTTTCCATTGGCTCAGTAATTTATTACTGGCTGTGGGAAGGAGCAGGAGTACTTCATCACCGGGCTTAAATTTACGATCTTCGGACCTGACATCAAAATAGGTTTTGTATTTCTCCAAATTGACATCGGCATTTTTATAGGCGATGTTTGCGCATTTCTCGAGCCTCTGGCGTAGGTCCAAGACATAGGCGTAAGATGACTGGAGTTCTTGATCTAGTTGGGGCTTGATTAACAACTCTTTTAAAATACTGAGTGGCCCGCATACATTACCTCCATAAAGGAGCTCAAACGGGGCGAAGCCTAATGTACGGTGGGGAATTCCCCGATAGGCGAATTGGGCGACCGGGAGATATCGGTGCCATTCGCTGGGCTGCTCGGCACATATCTTCTTAATAATGGATTTTAAATTTCCATTTAATTTCTCGCACATCCCGTTTGTCTGTGGCCGGAAGGGGGTGGTAAAAAGGGGCTTTACCATGAGCAGCTTCCCTACGTACTCCATCAACTCCGAGGTGAATTGTCGGCCTCTATCGGGGAGTATTTCCTTGGGGACGCCTACCCTCGAAAAGATGGATTTGAGGGCCTCGGCGCAAGAAATACTGTCAATTCGGCGAAGGGGGACAGTCTCGGGAAAACGGGTAGCAAAGTCTACCAAGGTGAAAATGTAGCTGTGCCCTTCGCTCGAAGGGGGGTGGATAGGGCCAACCAGGTCGATGGCCACTCTGGAGAAGGGTTCAGTAATGACTGGTCCCCTTTGTAAGGTAGCAGGTTTGACCCGCCCCATTAGCGGACGTCTTCTGGCACACATCGCACGATCGACAATGCTTCGAGATGTCAGCTGCAGCACCCGGCCAATAAAAATATTTAAAAATGCGCTGGCCAGTTTTAGTGTGACTAAAATGACCGCAAAAAATGCTGTCATGAGCCACTTTGAGCACTATAGGAACATGGGATTGCGGAAGGCATAGGACAGTAGTAACAGCGTTATTACTGTCCTCGGCGGATCGATAAAGAAGGCCACCTTCCTCCAGGTACTTGATGAATTTGGGTCCACGGACAGTCTCCGTGTCCTGGTTTTGGGCCTAATCCCATAAGGGTGTTAGTGCTTCACACTCATTTTGTGCCGTCCTAAAGTCCTGGTTAAGGATCTTGATGTGCATTCTCTTTCGAATAATATAATTGGCAAAGGCCTTCCAAGGTTACCTGGAGGATTATTTGGCAATAACATCATAACTATTCGGCCAATTCTCACGAAATTTTAAACCCTAATGTTGTTTTACCATTCCTTTTTAATGTATAATTATCAAGGTCCTCTCGAGGTTACTCCAGGAATTATTGAAAGTTCTGAAGATCGTCAGGCCATAAATCAGAATAAGTGAAAGCACTCAACTTTGGTTAGCAGACTTTGTTTTCTTTCGATTCTGGGGAAAACTGGTCAAATAACCAAGCGGCACTCAAATATTTTATTCGTTCCAACTTCAATACTAAAACAAAACAACACAAATTCTGCCTGTCGTTTAGGTACAAGCAATCCTGAACTACAGTTTGGAGAGGTCGACTGCTTAAGCGTATATTAAGACCTAAAAAAGAGTAGGGTAAATTGATAGCAGGTTACCGAGGATGCCAATTTGAGGACATTTTATGTTTCTATAGCTACAAAGGGAATCTGACTTTGTTGAAGAGGTTACGTTCGGGAGAGTTGCGTGTCTCTCATCAGCTGTAGCGCTCTGAGTAGTCTCGTAATAGGATTGTCTAGAGAGTTTCATCCGACAGATACAGCGGGAAATGAATGAAGAGTAAATGATTATAATTGACGGCTGTGTTGGCTAAGTGGTATGTAAGGACTGGCCTGTGCATGGCGTAGTCGTATACCTCATAACTACAAGAACATTTGACTTTATTCGCCGGACAAATATTTTACATACAATCCTGTAATGTATTTAGGAATTTGTTCCAAGAAAGGTTAATTCCTTGCCCTTCGTTTTCACTTAAGCACTTCCTTTACTGACTAATTTCAAAAGCTTGCTGGTTGTGATGTCATTGTTACTACTCGCTTGATTTTTATAACATGGCGAGTAAATAAAAGAAATAAAAATTAAGGATAAAAGTAAATAGTTTTCTTGGTTCAAGTGAATGTGTAGCCATCATCTGCCATCACCATGACACTAAAAGAAAGTACTTCAAGTGAAGTAAGACAGAGGGAGATCTAGAGAAGAGTTAGCAAAGAAATAGAGAAGTGAGGGAGGGTCAGAAGAAAAATATTCAAAAAAGAGGACGATGGAGAGGAGTAATATAGATAAAGAAATAAATGAACGCTTAAAAATGCTAAAACAGGAAGGGTTATGTCAAATCTTTAGAAAAATAATGTGCGTACAGGAAGCACAGATGCCTGTAACTACGAACTCAAAACCTCAAATTAATCCTCAAATTGCCATATATGTAATAATAGTGCAGATACACCCGAAATCTTGTAAAATTAATTTTAAAAACTGTCTGATACCTTTGGAACACCCTGTAAAACAACGCCGACTTAGATATAAAAACGACTATATAAAGACGTCCATATTTGCAGACACATTCAATGAGTACAGAAATTCGTCAAATACTTTACACAGTAAATCAACCAAAAATTATACCCTCAAAATATAGATCAAAATAAACATACGTAATACTACAAATTTATGCAAATATATCAACATACAAACATCTCTCTACATACATCTACACACCGCTTCTAGTTTCTAACCTTCAAAATCAAGGACTGTGATGAAGAAGATAATCATTGAAGGTTAATCTGAAACTTTTTTTCCTTGGTCCTTTAGCGATGGCATTGACTTAACTTTTCTTTGATGTCAGACACCCATTAAATTAAAGAATTCACGATTTTAAATGAAAAAGTGTTAAACTTAAGATCAAAGCCGAGCTGGGAATGGAGTAGAGAAGGAATTAGGGCCAAGGAGGAAGCATCCAAAAATTAGGAATTAAAAACTAATGATATTTTTTTAATAGAGAATGTTTTAAGTTACGCTGTTGTGGGTCACGGAATAAGGATGGACTTTTGGAGGGAGGCGTGGATGTAGTGGAATACTAAAAGTTGAGTACATGTGCATGTTATGGGTTTTAGAAAAATTTAGTTTGTATTCATTTTAAGATAACCAGAAGTTAACAAGGAGGGAGAGAGGTAAGTTAAAGGTCTGTCATATTTACCTAATAGTTAAACTTTGATGTAGTCATTTTGACGGGACTTGTATTCATTTATTGACTTGTTCCTAACAGCCATTTCGGTTTACCACTTTCTCCAATTTTTTTTTTAATCTTAGCGTCCATTTCTGTCAAAAGCCTGATGTCTTGGTCTTTACCTAATGGCGCTATGTGTCCATATCAAATCGTAAATGAAATCATCAGCCAGGGTAATGTAATCCACATTAAGATCAGAATAACATTCGCTTTCAAGCACATTCAGGCCAGGAGCCAATCCTCTTTAGGTAAAGGTGTAGAAAGAGGGATAGTATTCTGTTTTATTACCAATCATCAAATAGGAATCCATTGTAGGCTGAAGGTAGGGCCATCTGTTTTAACTCAAGGTGTGTGGATTGGAAAACCCCTTTCGAACTGAAGAGTGATGTCTGTTGTGTGTACCAAAGTACCAAAGAATGGGTGGTAACGAAATAAACAGCGGTGTTGTGATTGCTATGTGCGCGAGGATCTGTGTTGATGGAACTGCCTAGACGCACATATTCGACTATGTGCCCTATCATTTGCCGACTTGCTCACTACGAGGGACAAATTTGTTTGTGTTTGATCCCGTAGGGAATGGAACCAGGCGCCTAGGCGTGGTAATCGAACACCTGATTTACTATGATTGCGAGAGCTCATTTCTCGCTGGATTGCAATTAATGTCTATCGATTCTTTATATGTTTCTAATATTTGGGTCTCAGAATGGCCACTTCATTCCACACCACTGCAGTGAAAAGTGAACAAATTAAAAAAAAATATGAATAGGTTCAATTATGTACTTTAATTTATTTATAAGCGACATTTCTGTGCATAAAGTTGTGCATATAGTTTTTATTCTTTGATGTGTGAGTACACTGCCCTGCACTGCAATTGAGGCCTCTGTTAACCATAATATCAAAAACACTGGGGTCTAAACGACCTCAGTGTTTTTTTACATAATCCGAAATGATTAATCAAATTCCTGAATTTTGGAATGGTACTGCTTTGCAATTTGTGTAGCCCGCATTTCATTTTCGAATCAAATGGCCATTTGAAAGTTCGTTAAAAAGGGGGTTAGAGTCCCAATGATTAGCAGCCACCTTCCAACGCGTCGGACATGCCTTGGGGAAGGGGCGTCGATCCTCTCTCACGAGAAGCAGGTGACTGTATCCAATGGACCAATCTACGTAAGAGCAATGAAAAGAAGCCTCAATTGGCTATTTTGACCTTTGGTACTGAGGGAGGTTCCGTCGGGACAAAAATCCCCAATCCTAATAAAACTGAAAATCGCATTAAAATTTGCTCAAAATTAAAGCGCAAAGCCAAGGATGGCGGATACACGCAAAACTTGAGTAGAGGAAGTAGTAAGGGTAGAGAGAAAAATAGTCTAAGGTATAGAGCCGATGGGGAGAACTGAAGGGGCGAATTGTAGTGTTGGAAGTTTCAGTGAAACGGAGTTAGAGTAATCAAGGCGAAAGGTATCAAGGCGATGGTTGGCTATCTTTAAACTGTTAAGGGCAATGTGTTGCTGGATAAGACTGAGATTACGGAGAAAGTAAAGAGACGATTTGCTCATATTTTTACAGCGAGCGACATCTGCTGAGTTTCCCATCAAAAGAACTGCGTTTTATCGTGATTGATTTTGAGGGAGTTTTTTGATATCCAGTCAGTAATCGTGTCATTTGGGAATAAAAGAATAGTGACAGTAACGGAGAACGAGTATGTAGAGGAGGAGAAAACTATATGCGTGTCATCATCATAGAAATGGAAGGATAAACTTAGGCAACGCAAAAAAAGGCCAAGAGAAATGAAGTAGATATGAAAGAGGAGCTGCCAAAGACAGTGATCTGACGAAACCTGTAGGTCACAACACCTGGCCCAGAGAGCTTACCCTCGATGGAAACGGAATGAGCTCAAGGTGACAGATAAGAGCGAACCCAGTTTAGAGCAGTTACAGATACACACAGGAAGTCACTAAAGCAGCAAAGAAGAACAAAGTGCCCAATGGTATGAAATGCCTCTGAATATTTGAGAAGCACAAGGAATGAAGGTGTGCCAGCGCCGGCAACGTGGAGAAGTCGGGCAATTCCATGTAGCAGAGCTGATTAAAAACTTTCACGTGACTTAAAGCCAGACTGGAAGGTTTTATCGATGATGAAAGATGGCTTATGTTCAGTGATGCGGGAAGCTACTAGTCTCTCAAGAGGCTTGGATACGAACTGAAATTGGGAGATAGGACGATAGTTTGAAGGAAAATTAGGTTCAGAATTTAGTTTCTTTAAGATCGCACGGGCAGCACCATGTTTAAATTAAGAAGCCACATCACCCGTCGACAGAGAGGTATTGAAGATCCCCAATAAGTGTGTAAAGAGGACTAGTAGGAACTGAACATAGAGAATGCGTGGGAGAATGTCAATCGGAGAGTAGTTTTTTTTCAATGAGCAGAGAAGTTAGGCAAGCTATTTAGGGGAGACTGAGGCGAGAAAAGTGAGATTGCGGGGTGTTGTAAGAGGGGCTATAGTGTGATGAGTGCAGATAAAGAAGAAATCCGAGAGCGAATATTAACTACATTTTCCGGAAAAAAGGCAGAGAAAATGGATGGGGAGATGGAAGTAGAAGTTTGGAGAAGTGAGAACAGCTTCAAAAGTGCAAGAAGATTTTGTAGGTTTTCGTTAAGGATTTAACGGGTATGGCCCTCGCGGAAGGATGGCAGGAGGGTTGTGTACGTATCAGTTGAAAAAGAATAGGTAAGAAAAGCTTGTTCCTTCCTTATGGCTTGATTCCATGCTCTTCTGTATTTGTTTGCCTCAAGGAAGCAGGTCGAAGAAAAACGCGATTGTCTAGGAAGGAGAAGGATAACTGCGAAAAGGAGCGGGGGGATATGCTGTGTTCAAAAGAGGATGAGAGAGTGCAGATATTCAGGTTCAGTGAGGAGAGATCCCGAGAGAGCATCATAGGTTCACTGGAAGAATCTACAGTGGTGTAACCATGCGCCATAACCATTGGGAGGTTAGTTATATAAGGTAGAGTTAAACATAATTAAATAATAAAATGATTGGAGATAGCCTTTGGGGGGTCAGTGAAAGAGAGAGTTGCCTTGAGTGTGGGTGGGAGATGTGACGAATTGTGAGAGAGAAAAATATTCGAAGACGTTAAGGAGGAATTGATCTGGGATGGTCTTTTTGGAGATATTGAAGTCGCCAAGTACCACTAGGATAGTGGAGGAGATTAAAAGGCGACTGTAATGAGATCACTCAGTTCACCAAAAAAGAGATCAAATGGGTGACTAGCCAAGTGGACTGTAAATGTTTATGACTTTAAACGAGAGGCTTAAAGCAAGAGTAGCAAGATCTACATCAAAGGTGTCGGGGCAGAGGGTCAATCGGTGTCAGTGAGGGATATAGAAAGTCAAAAGCAATAATACCAATTCCACCGCCTATCCTGGTAGTTCCACAAAAGTGTAGAAAAGGCATCCGGTGAGTATAGCGACCGCTAAAATTGAGTAGTAGAAGGTTCTCCCCATGCCTCACTGATGTAGGATACCTCATTTTTATCCGGTGTAATTTTGTTTGAGGTAAAATCTGCCTTTCCTTATAACTCAGCGCACGGCAATTTAAGGACGCCATAGAGAGATGTGGGGTAGTCGTCACTGTAGAAATGTTAGGCAGAGGGGAGAGTGTTGGGTGGTGGAGTCAGAGTTAAAAATGGAAAAGAATAAGTGGCTCAAGGAGTAACCCCTGAATGATTGCAGAACATTTTAGCAAGTTGTGGACCTTCAGTATTCTGTAAGTGGAATGAGGCTGCAGGTTGAAGTTTGTTTGTGCTGATGGCTGGAGACGGTCAATTGAGTTATCTAAAACTAGATATGGGGTTTGTAGGGGGTGAGATAATATGCAGAGTGGGTAAAAGCAACTATTTAGCAGGTGTGTGCGTATGAGCATATATATATATATATATATATATATATATATATATATATATATATATATATATATATATATATATATATATATGTGTGTGTGTGTGTGTATGTTTGAGTGATTTTTATATGGTGATATATATATAGATTGTCCGGACGTTTCGGACCTTCGCTAGGACCATCATTAGTGACCGTATCGACTAATGAGAATTGGAAGAAATATTAACAATAACAGTTAAAGAGTTAGAAAATGCATTATATAATGGATACAAAAAGCGCCAGAAGGCAAGATAAATCAATAAAATTGAAAAATATTGAAAAGAAAGTAAAATCAAAAATAACAATATATAGAATTACCTAATACTATCCAGTGTAATTTTGAAAAAGTAATATCCAACTTAACACATTCCACTTCCCTCGAAATTCGTAATAATTCACTACACACACACACACAAACACAAATCACACACACATATATATATATATATATATATATATATATATATATATATATATATATATATATATATATATATATATATATATATATATGTATGTATATATATATATATATATATATATATATATATATATATATATATATATATATATATATATACAGTTGTGATCAAATTATTATGAATTTCTTGAAAATTCATAATATTTTGGGGAAAAGGTTATATAAACTTATTTTATTGACGAGTAATCAATTTATTTTTATAGATATGAAAAAAATAGCCTTTCTAACATTGATTAATACTTGGTTCGAAATCTTTTAGCCGATTTAAGTGCTTTAACACGTTGTGGCACGCCAGTGATTAAAGTTCGTTATAATTGGTTGAATCTGTCAGGAAACCAAGCGTAGATAAGACATTCCATGAGTTTCGCTTTGATTGTTATGGCAACTTCCTTGTATTTTATTTTTTTTTATAATTTACCATAAACGCTCAATAGGGTTAATGTCTGGGCAATTTCCAGTCCAGAATTGCAGTTCAATGCCATTTTGTGAACAAGGAGCCGAGTCTTGCTGAAATATGCCTCACCTATCACCGAACCATTCCCTAATTTGAGGTACCAAACTGGTTTTCAGTACTTCAATATAACTATGTATACTTATTCTTTATATATACCTTCAACAATCTTCAAGCGTCTTGTCCCATGTACAAAAATTTCTCCCCACACCATGATTTTCTGTCAATGTTTTACAGTCTTTTTAAGACACTCTGGCATAAACTACTCACCTGAATGTTGTCTTACTGCCTGCATACGGCCATCAAGTACTGCAATAATTGACCGTCCGAAAACACAACCTACAACAATATAAAACACTATAGCAGTACTAAAACGACCTGAGGTGCTAGGGGCAGTAGTTAAAAGACCAGACAAATTATTACTTGGAATTATTTCTTCCAGTATGAAAGCGTAGAAAGTAGGTAAATCAGAATGTAACTACAATAGTAGGTACAGTATGTGCTCTTATGCTTAATAAAGAAAATAACTTGTAAATTAACCACTCTTACAGGTTTCCATTGCTCAGAAGTCCAATCAGCATGAGCATTAGCCCAGACTTGACGTGCCTGTATCATCGTTTTGATAAGCCAAGGCTTCTTTCTTGGACGGTAGGTTTGTGATTCACTGTCCAGTAACCTCGTATTTACTATAATCGAGAACGAATAATGCCACCTGCTAACAGGTCGCTCGCAATCTTCCTAAAGATTTGCTTTTGTCCTTAATAGCCATTTGTTTTATCTTCTTATTTGTTCTTAGTGTTGTTTTCTTCTTGCATCCACATTTCTCCGCCCATGCTGAATCCATATTAAGACTTTTAAATTTTTAGTCGCGGGTGACTTTGTATCTCACTGTCAGTCCCCGTTTTGATATTTTTAGTTTTGTTAATAACATTGTAACTATTCGGCCGATTCTAACGAAATTCTAAACCCTTATATTGTTTTACATTCTCTTTCGAATGGTACAATGGCCAAGGTCCTCCCAAAGTTGGCCCTGGAATTATTTTGTTTTGGCAATAACATCATGACTATGCGGCTGATTCTGACGAAATTTGAAACCCTTATGTTGCTTTGCATTCTATTTCAAATAATAAAATTGCCAAGGTTAATCATGGAATTATTGAAATTTTTGAAATCTTAAGGTCATAAATCAGACTAAGTGAGAGCACGCGGCATTTTGATCAGCTGAACTTGTTTTTCTTTATATTGCTTACTGCTTGAGAGGAGACTCCCAACTTCTTTGCTATATCTTTCTGTTTTAGTGTACTATCACTTCATAAATCTTTGATCTGTCTATTTTTTTGAGAACTCAACTCATTCTCTTT
Source organism: Ceratothoa steindachneri (assembly GCA_963969495.1). NCBI lineage: Eukaryota > Metazoa > Arthropoda > Malacostraca > Isopoda > Cymothoidae > Ceratothoa > Ceratothoa steindachneri. The sequence goes on along the minus strand of OZ018321.1, from coordinate 72,389,000 downwards.
ACCCATAGCTTTTCACTTTCTTTTTATATATTACACTGCGAGAAAATACGGTTACTATTATTCAAAGGCAAGAAAAATACATTCTAGTTGAATTACTGGGTCAGTACCAGCAAAAGAGTATAGATCGCACATCTTCACCCTACAAAGTCTGAATTGGAACTGAGGCACGAGACTAACAGATGCCGCAGCGGGAAAGACCGAATCTGTGTTGCCTTCTTTTATTGCAACAAGTGTGCCAGAAAATAAAGCTCAACACTATAATATTTTCTTCTAAAACTTTACAATAGTTATTTCACACTAATAAGATAAAATAACCTCATGATTAACTCATTAAATAGTTTTAAGTTACTTTTTACCTGATAAATTACGAATCTTCAAGAAATCCATAATAATTTGATCTCTACTATATATATATATATATATATATATATATATATATATATATATATATATATATATATATATATAGAGAGAGAGAGAGAGAGAGAGAGAGAGAGTATCTACGATATACACTATATAGCGTTTGCTTATTTTTTTTTTAAATAGAGATATTTATAACAAACGCCCATAAAATTCGAGGGTGGGCATAAACCCAACATTAACCATATATATATATATATATTAGTGACCCTTATTTCATGGTAATTTTGATTTTTTTTTTATTCCACCAGGGACGGGCAGTTCAAATCTTCCATTTGCTCCTAAAACAAGGTATACAAAGTTATTTTTAAAATATTACTATTTAGGGGTAGCTCACTCAACGTGTTTGAAGTTTTTTATTTTTTGTAAGAGGATGGACATTTTCTTTGTGCCGTCATAGGTGATTTAGAAAACTGTTTAACACTAACAATTTAAAACCCTAATAATTTAAAACACATTTCATTTTACAGCACTGATTCTAGGACCCCCTCTTCTCGAGTATTATCCTCTCAATGGGAAGGACTTCTCATAAGCGCCCATCTTCCACTCATTGTAGCCTAGTTTGAAGTGACTGTGGACTTTCCGGCGTCAGGGTAATTCCTCCGGTGTTTCTCTACTACTTGGAAGAGGAACTGCCTCTGCTTTCTGTTCTGTGTGAGGGCTAGGTTGAAGTCCTGCATCGAGGCGATGCCCCGCTCAGCAAAGTCGTTTACAGTGTGCAGTTCCTTGACGCAGGAAGCGGTGAAAGAATATCCCTGATTGTCAGGCCACTCAGTTGGGTCAAGTGCAAGGAAACTTGTATCCAATTCAAGGATCTCAAAGAACGATGGCGTGGCAGACGTCACAAAACTTGCAACAGTTTTCTCTGCAAGTGCAGTAGATGTTAACTCGATCGTTGCTCGTCGAGGAGTATAGTCAGAGCCCTCTTCATTCTGCAAAGCATTCAACATCTCCCTCTTCATCTCAATGGCCAGGAGATCATCAAAAAATGCAAGAGCAACCAGCCTCTCACTCAAGTACCAGAGATGGCGCCCAATGACTGTATCTATCGCCTTGGCCACTTCATTCTCGTGGTAGGATACCAGCATCCTAAGCAGTTGGAGGTCTTGTTCCAGGGCTGCAACTGGAGATGTCGCGCGGAACCAAGACACAATGTATGTTGAGATGCTGAAAGTGACGAATCGTCGAACTCCAGATTTTTCGCTTGTAGTGAGATAGAATTGCTTTGAATCTCAGAACAGGTGAATCTTGATGGCGTAGATGATTTTTGCCATCCAGCGGGCACGGCGGATGGCACAAGGACGCGAAATTCTTATCTCATGCTTTGGCTGTACACCCAAGACGATTATAGACAGCTCTACTAGCTCCCTGTAGTCGTCACGTGGCGTGTGTTCTTCTAGTAGTCGATTGAACTCAATCATGAGGTTATTGCAACGCCCAAGGAGGTATGGCGGTATGTCTTTTTCTGTGAATGGTTGAGGCAGAGATTTGTTCAAGTCCTTCCACTTGGTCTGAAATCGTTTGAATTGAGCAATATCAGGGCCAGAACAAGGGGCGATGCCTTCTGTAAATGCCTTCTCACACACCAATTCCAAGATGTGGTGATGACAAGCAAAGTAAAGAACTCTCCAATTGAGCCGTTGCTCGATTATGGCACATGGTCATGACGAAATCCCTGTGTTCGAAGCTGTGGTGTCAAAGGATAAGTCAGAAATTCAATCCGTTACTCCGCATTCTTCGAGAGCAGTCATCACGGCATCGGCCATTGCTTGGCCAGTGCCACTAGGAAGGACTGGGACTCCTAATAGCTTTGAAACGCCATGTCCTGAAACCAGAACAGAAATTCAGTCGACTCTAGCTACAGCACCAACTGCTGCTGGCTGCACCATTTTGCCATCCCAGTCCACAAGAAGTGGTACCAAAGGCTTGAACGAGTTTTTAACTTCCTTGGCGGCTTCTGCCCGAAACTTCCTCTGGTCTCGCCGGGAGGACTTGCTGTTTAATACCAGCTTTTTGGGGTCATGACCAAAGCTTTTTGCAACTACTGCGAGTATATGAACTCCTGCACGATCGGATATCTTGACCTTATCCATCACGGCTGAGAGTTGTAGATTAATGATTTTCTTCGAGCTCCTGGTGCGCTTTATTGGAAGTATGATGACTGAAGATCGCCCTGAAACACAGCATTCAGCATCCTTTTCTGCACCACGACACTGGAAAGGGGAATAGGTTGGACTGGAACTGCTGGAACTTGATGTAGATCTGGTTTTGAGTTCAGAGATTTCTTCCAGTTTACGATTTTCAGCTTGAGAGCGCTTCATACGCTGTTCTTTTTTTTCTCTTCCTCCCTCTGCTATTGTTTTTCTCGACGTGCAAGAGACATGTCTCATGTTGATGACATTGTGCCTTGGCGCACCTCCTCCCTCTGGGCTCGTAGAAACTCCCTGTCCTCGGCGATTGTAATTATTACCATCGCATCTTCATGTGCGATGTCAAAGAGGTGATAAAGGGACAGAAGGAAATCATTCTCGCTCTTGTGTTGCTTTTCTGTTTGCCAGTTTTTGTTCTTCTTTAGACTTTTCCAGTTATTATGTAGTCGTATAACTTTCTCTCTTGATCGCTGCACTTTCTGCATTGGAATACTTGCGTGATCCCAGAAGGTACTTACTAGTTTGACCGTTTCCACCGATGAAACCTTTGTCGTCATCTTCTGGTTAAGATGGAGGTAGAGATAGTATTGAAGCACCTGTTTTCGTGATTGTAGCATGGTCCTAATGGTGGTAGGCTAGACTGAAGCAAGTAGGTAGACACTTGTCATAGCTCTGGTTACAGAAACCATAGTGCCTGTAACAAATAAAAAAAAAGAAAAGAAAGTGGCCCTTATTGTCTAGGCTGCACTCTACAACTGCGTGTAGTAGAGAGGAAAACAACTCAATGCGAGCGTCTCTCACAGCATCTCCCAAGCGACTAGACACCACAGTGTAGCGGAATCGGTAGTAGATCAGTGTTCGACATTTGCCATATTCTGCCAGATGTCCATGACACTAATTAAACCTTGTTAATGCTGCGCCTTATTTTAATTTTATTTATTTAGTTTTTGTGCATAAATTCGTATTTCTATTGTGTTGATTAGTCTTCTACTTAAGATACCGGACAAAATTTCATGTATGAACTATAATTATAAACCATAGTAACATTATTGTGAAAAATGTCAAACTTTAAGCTCATTGAGCGACCTCTAATTATAAATATTTTTCCAAAAATATTTTACACACTGTGTTTTTTGAGCAAATGGAACATTCTGACTGCCTGTCCCAGTTGAAATTAATTCAAAAGTCGCCAAATAAGGGTGACCCTAGTATATATATTTATATATATATATATATATAAATATATGTATATATATATATATATATATATATATATATATATATATATATATATATATATATATATATATATATATATATATATATTGGTGATGGAGGCGTTCCTTGGGAACCTTATTCGTAGCAGGAATATGAAGACCTATGCGATGGTTACGAAGATTTAATTTTCCGGACGTTTTGGTCATTAGCGATGACCATCATCAGCGAATTCTTAAGCGGAATACAAGAAAGTCACTATAAACCACAGCAAGAAAGAATTATAATGGCAGGGCGAACAATCCAAAATATGTTAGATCAGGGGCTATGTAATCAAAGCGGATATTAATAGATGGAGCAGGGCAAGGAATTCAATAAAGTTAAAATTGATTGATTGTATAGGTTTATTGTGCAATAACGTACATTTATACATAATCATAATACAAATAATAATAAAATAAAAAACAAACAAACAAACAAAAAAAAACAACAAAAAAGACAAATTCAGTAATAATATGATACAATAATATAAATACGTAGTATAAATGCACACATTACACAAAGCGGGCAGCCCATCAGTGTTGGCGTGCAGTAAGACGTGGTGGAGCGTCTCACGCGTTTCTTGTCTGCTGCAAGTGGGTGGCGTCGTTCTTCATCACCTGTCACCCGGCTGGGCGCGAGCGGCGATCAGCGCGGAGGGGATGCTGTTCTCAGCACCTCCAGCAGCTCGTTTGTTGGGGTGTGGCGGACCACCTGGGCGGCTCTTGCCTCTCGCGCCCTCAGTAAGGCGCCTCTTACAGGGGAAGGGGTTGGCGCTCGCACTGGCCTGAGGCGGGCGGTGGCTGGGCAGGAGAGGAGCTAGTGCACCAGTGGGCGCCGGGAGCGGCCGCCGCAGTGTTCGCACCTCCCTGCCAAAAAGTCGGCGTGCAGCTCTTCCCGCGTGGAGTAGCCAAGCCTCACGCTGTAGCAGCACGCCGTTTGCTCTGGGCTGTTGGAAGGATGGGTTCAGTGGGCGATAGGCGGTGGCTGCAGCATAGCACGCTGCTTGCCTCTTGATTGCTTCCCATTCTTGGTGCTGTTGGTAAGCGTTGTGGGCGGCCCTGCGTTTAACCTGCACCTTGAGCTGCTGCAGGCTGGGGCGCACGGTCCAGGTGATGATGGGGCCGTGGGCGGCTTGCTTGGCATCCTCGTCGGCAGCCTCGTTGCCGTGCACGCCAACGTGGCTGGGAATCCAGTGGAGCCGGACACGCCTGCCCTGAGCTGCCAGGTCCTGCAGGGTGCACAGGATGGTGGTGGTGAGGTGGATGTTGTCCCGGGTGTGGGCGTGGGCGTGGGCGTGCTGCAGCGCCTGTAGTCCCGACCGAGAGTCAGTGTGTATCACCACAGGGGCCTCCCGGCGGAGCAGAGCGTGCTGGAGGGCGTGCAGGATTGCTACCAGCTCCGTCTGGAGGGTGGAGCAGTGGTCTGATGTCCTCCACGCCTGCGTCAAGCCGCTCGTGACGAAGGCAGCGCTGGACCTTCCGCTGTCGGGGTCGACGGAGCCGTCGGTGAAGTACACTGCGCTGCCTGGCTTCGTGACCTCAGATATGGCCATGAGGGCGTGCTGGCGCAGCTCCTCGGTGAGGCAGTTCGCTTTGCTGTCGGGCAGCTGTGTAGCGGTGAAGTGGGCAGCGGGGGGGGTTCCCATGGTGGTGGTGGAACGTAGGTGGGGTGGGGGTGTCGGGGTCGCGCCACAGCCAGTTCCCTGTCCGGTTGAGGGAGTTTGTTGCTAGGCTGACGTTTACGAGCCACCTGTTGTTACGCAGGCACTCGATGCCCTGCGCCACGGCCATTCGGAGTCTCCTCTGCGCAACACCTTCCACGTCGCGCTGGAGCACTCTGGCCACCCGACAGGCCACAATGCAATCCACCCTGGCGGTGAGGGGCACCAGGTTGGCCTCACTCTGCATGACACAGGCAGAGCACCACCTGGGTGCCCCTAACATGGTCCTCATGGTGGTGTTTTGTATTACCTCTAGGCGCTGTTGCTGCTGCCGGGGCAGCGCTACAAGGACCGGTGCACTGTAGTCCACTAGGGAGCGCACTGCCTGGAGGTAGTAGAGGCGGAGGACGGGGAAGGTTGCACCAGCCCTCGGCCGCGTCATGGCCCTCATCACATTCAGCCGGGCCTGCGTCCGCTCCCTCAGGGGCGTGACATGCTGCGTGAAGGACAGCCGTCTGTCCACCCACCCTCCGAGGTACTGGTAGGAGTCGGTCCAGGCCAGGCCGACTCCCTGGACGCAAAGCTGCTGGCCAGCAGGTGTGCAAGTCTTAATGGCCATGGCCTGGGACTTCTCTGCCGAGATCTTGAGCCCCAGCTCTTCGCACTTGGCAGTGATGAGGTGCAGCGCTTCTTGGGCCCGCGCGAGCTTGTCGCCGCGCCCGGTGACGACGAGCGCCAGGTCGTTGGCGTAGCTGAGGAGGATGGTTCCTTACTGATAGGGGAGGGCGACCAGCTGTTCCATCAGCACGTTGAAAAGGAACGGGCTGAGGATGCCGCCCTGGGGTGTCCCGTTTTCGAATGTAAGGTAGGAAGACTTGTGACCCTGGAACTTCACGCGAACTTAGCGCTGGTAAAGGTAGTCCTGGAGCCAGCCCAGCAGTCTCCTTCGGATGCCCTTCCTCACAAGGTCGGCCAGTATGGCGCGGGGGCTAGCCAGCTCGAAAGCCTTCTTGAGGTCAAGGAAGACTACGATGGTGGGCTGGTTGTTGGCGTGAGCCAGGAGGGTGATGAGGCAGTCCGCAGTGCTCACCCCCCTGGTGTAGCCGAACACGTGGTGAGGAAGGCTTCCCACGCTCCACTGTAGGCGAGTCAGCTCCATCTTCTCTGCCGTTTTCCCGGTACAGCTCAGACGAGAGATTGGCCTGAAGGTGGTGTGTTCCTTCGGCTTGGGGATGGGGTGGATATCGGCGTCCTTCCAGGAGGGCGGCAGACGGCCTGCCAACCACGATGCGTTCAGAAGGGCTAGCAGCGTGGCGTCCCCGGCGGGCCCAACGTACGCCAGCATGGAGTACCGCACTTCGTCGGCTCCCGCCGCTGTGTCACGTCGACGTTTCTCCCTGGCCAGCTCCTCGAGCGTGAAAGGCTGGTCCGTCACTTGCGGCTGGCCCCGCGCCTCCCTGACCTCTTCGTCGCGCTGTGGGCGTAGCTGCTGCTGGAGGTAGCTGGTGTGGGGAGAAGGCTGCTCGATAGAACCCCTCACTGTAAAGCAGTTCACCAGCCGATCTCCCTCTTGCTGTGGGCGTGGGTGGTCAGCTGGGCGGGTCAGGGCGGTGCCTGAGGCCTTCCTGAAGCTCCCCTACAGCTGGCCGAGGGAGGTGTGTTGGTTGAAAGAGGCGCACCACTCCAGCCACTTTGCCTCCTTGGCGTCAGGGACACCTGTCGCGCGAGGGCTACCACGTCCTGCAGGAGCTACAGGTTGATGGCCGTTGGGCGCTTCTCGTATAACCTCCTGTGGACGTTGACGCGGTGATTGTGCTCCCGGAATTCCTCGTTATAAAACCACCAGTCCGGGCGCCGGCGGCGATTTGAGGCTGTCCTGGGCATGGCCGCGTAAGCTGCACTCTCTATGGCCGCCGTAAGGTCCCTCTCCTGCAGGTGCAGGTCCGCCGGAGGCACATACGTGGACCACCATTCGGCCAGGGAGGCTTGGAACTTTGCCCAATCCACCCTCCTGACGTTCCACTGGGGCGGCGGGAGAGGAGGAGCTGTTGGGGCTACAGCGAGGGTGGTGAGGGTCCCGTAATGGTCGCTGGTGATGGTAGGGTGAACCTGCCAGGTGGCGCCGGGCTGTAGGTCACCCGACACCAGCGTGAGGTCGAGCCGCCCGCCCATGGACGTGCGTGGCCTCCCCTGTGTTTAGTAGTCGAACGGCATGAACTTTTTCGAGCAGGTCGGCCAGGTGGCGCCCGGTCACGTTAGTGGGTGACACAGACTGCAGCACGGGGTGGTGGGCGTTGAAGTCACCCGCTACAAGGAGGCTGGAGTGGGATGCGAGGGAAAGCAGCTCCCCAATATCCAGCGGATATCGCTGGCTCCTATATATATTGTATACGGTGAGAGTGAGTGGCCCCAGCTGTAGCTCCAATGCCAGGACCTCCACGCCGTCACCACAGTACACGGGTGCGGCGATCCTCTTGTGCGGGATGGTGTTTCGTATGAGGGCTGCACAGCCACGCCCATTTCCGTCACAAGCCGGAAGCGAGTGGAGGGTGTAGCCTGCGACTCACCATTCAAAGCTGGCGGGCGTGAGAGTCTCCTGTAGGAGAACCAGGTCCAGGTCTTCTTGGAAGACAGCTTGCAGCAGCTCATGTTTCTTGGGGCGGAGCCCCTGCACATTCCACTGCAGCACCCTCAGCGTGGGCGCCGGTGCGTGGGCTGGGCTGTCAATCCGCGCCTCCATCTTGGTTGTGGGCGTGCGGTGGGTGAAGAGGGTGTTGGGTGGGACCTCTCGGCGTGGTAGATGATGGTGGGGGCTGGAGGGCACCCTCTGTGATGGTGGTTAACACCTCTTCGCGGAGGAGTGCGTCTAGGTCCTGCTCGGTGGGGGCTGCGGTGCCCTGCCGGCGGTCGAGCAGCTTTTTCACCAGCTGTATGACACACGTGAGGATGACGTCCACGATGGCTTTGCCCTCCTCATTGAGTCCCTCGCAATAACCTGGGGGTCCAAGTTGAGACCTTGTCGCTGGTTGGGCATTGGGAAGCACCGTGGACTGCTCCTCGTCTGGGTGGGCGCGGTGGGCCCGACGCCTGTGTCCCTTCCTCCTCTGTGTCTTAGGGACAGAGGGGGTGGGTTGCTGGGTGGAGGTGTGAGCGGAGTTGCTGGCTGTGCAGCTACTGGTACCATCTCTCGCTCCCTGCCTGTCCTCTTCCCCTGTCTCGACCTGACTTGTGCCAGGCTGTTGAGGGGTAAGGGGTGGGTGGGAAGCCCACGCCGGCCTGTTTGTTGGTGGCGCTGGAACAAGGCGTCGGTTGCCTTGTTGCTGGGAAGGCCCACGTGGTTCTCCCTGCCTTTGCCGCTCCCCCTCCTGTGTACCGCCCAGACGTGTGCCGGGCAGGCCGAGAGTTGCGGGTTGATGGGTAACCCACGCCGACCCGATTGGGGGTGGCGCGGCAATGAACTGACGATCTCTTCTTTGGGTTGGGGGGGCACTTGGTTCCATCTGCTGCTGCTGCTGCCGCCGGTGAGCCCGTGGCATCCTTCTCTGTCGCTCGGAGCACTTCATGTTCCAAGCGTGGTGCCCCTTGGTGCAGTTGGGGCACCGTGCCGTGGTGGTCTCGCTGGCCTTGAGGCGACCGATACCCTCCTCCGTCGGGTGCACTTGGCTGCACATGCCGCACGTGACGGAGTTTTGGCACATGGCCTGGAGATGCCCGAAGCGCTGGCACTTATAGCATTTATCAGGCTCATCTTGGTAGGGGCGCAGGGTGTAGCGGCCCCAGCTGCCCAGGTCCAGCTTGGGTGGTGGCGGCCCCTCGTACACTACAAGGATCTGCCTGGTTGGGACCTTGTCTCTGTGTGCGAGGAGCCATGTTGCCGAGAGCACGTGGGGGTGAGCCTCGATGGCCTGGAGTGGCAGAGTGGTCAGATACCGTTGAAGCACCAACTTGTGCCTCTTCACTCTGGGGTCGAGCAGGATCACTCGATCCCCCTCCTCGGCAAGGCGGTGCAGCATGGCCTCCGACCCATCGTCTTCAGGGTGAGGACGTATTCGCTGTTGAGAGTAGGGCGAATGACTATCCGCAGGCCAGGGTGTGCTCTCTCCAGCTCCGTCATAGCCTGGTAGGCACTGGTAGTGTTGCTCTGGTGCACCAGTTTAAACTTGTGCCGAGGTCCTCGTCGGTAATGAGACACTGTTACCCAGCCTGCCTCATTCTCCTGCTGGGCTTCATCGGTCTGGGGGCTCACGTCGATGACGAGGCGACCGCTTTCATCGCTGGGGGCCTCCTCTCCCTGTGAGAACTCCGGCTCCAGTGTTCTGGCGGTCCTCTTCAGCGTGGAAGTCTCGTTCGGTGAGGGTGGAATTAACCCATCCGCGTCCACTTGGCAGACATCGGCGTGGTGGCTATGGACGCCGACCCTTGCATCGTGGCCTCACTCTTGCTCGCCCATCAGCGCCACGGGTGCAAAGGGGAGAAAAGACCAATGCCCTCTTACAAGCAGGACAGGAACAGGAGGTATCTCCAATCAACCCGGCCATGCTTGCTTCTGTCTCTTTTGAGAGCCACAGAAACAGGAGGAATCTAAATCAGACCGTAGCTGCCCTTATGATACAAACGAAGCAACCTTCTTGCTCTACTCTTAGGGTTAATAGTTACCAAATGGTAACATTCTTAGGCGATTAACTCTCGTGGAAGTGGTGATTACTCGTCAGCTGCTTGGATGCACTTTTCAGTGCGTTGCTTGTCAAAGTTAAAATTTAAGTGATTATACATTAAATGAATACGAGTAGACTAAGGCACGAAAGTTTAAATTTTAAATAATCAATAATGGAGTGGCCAAAGAGGACGACTAAAACATTAAATTAAGGAAAAGTCATTTGTAAACTAGATCATTTGGATATAAATGGGACAAACTAAAATAAAATTAAAATTCCTCTGCACGAGCACTAACCCTATTTTGGTGTAGCTGGGAGTATCAACTGATATCACGGCCAGAATTAGGCAGAAAGCAAACTATTAAGGGGGATTTGGTTGGTTGTACATTTGTCTATATAGTGAATAATTTAAGGGATGATGAATAATCATTGAGTTCCGGGTTCAGGTTTGGAGATAGTAATGTTTGTTCTGTATGATACTCCGATATGCTTAGCGATCTTACATCTTAATTGTAGGCTTGTTTGGACTACAGAGCGACTTTGGCAGGTCGCACAAGTGAATTTATAAATGATGGAGGAACGCAGCCATAATGGGAGCAATTCTATGTGTCGAAGGAAAGTATAAACACCAAGAGGATTAGAATTATTTAGAAGAAACTTGCATTAGGGAAAGTATCTATTAAGAGTTGAGAGTAAAGCTTTGTTCAATTTGGTGTTATCTAGTGGAAGATAAGGTAGTTTTGAGAATATTTTTTGTTTAGGGACAGTTATTAGAGGGGTTTTTCGAGAGAACTTTTTAGATAACAAATTGGAAGTAAGTCAGTTTACAGGAAACCAACTGCCACCAAACATGCCATCCACTTCTTTAGTTGTACTCCTACTAATTTTAAACATTCCGCCATCATAAACAGTATACACAGAGCTTACAAAATATGTTCAAATTGGTTTCACTTTCATTCCGAAATAGAATATCTTAGGAGCTTTTTCCATTTTAATTTTTTCCCAGACCACCTTTGCGACAGACTTTGATTACATAGCCCCTGATCTAACTTATTTTGGATTGTTCGCCCTGCCCTTATAATTCTTTCTTGCTGTGGTTTATAGTGACTTTCTTGTATTCCGCTTAAGAATTCGCTGATGATGGTCATCGTTAATGACCGAAACGTCTGGAAAATTAAATCCTCGTAACCATCGCATATATCTTCATATTCCTGATATATATATATATATATATATATATATATATATATATATATATATATATATATATATATATATATATATATATATATATGAGGCGTTCAGTTACAACATGACGTAGGCGCCAAAACTAAAAGTGGAGAAATACGCAGTTAAAGTTTGGCAATATTCAGAACAGTGGCGGCTCGTGACTAAAATTATTGGAGGTGCTGCTTCTTGTAAGAATACTGTCTTACAAGAATCTGGTAATGTGTGTGTGTATGTGTGCGCGCGCACTGTGCCTGTGAGTACGTCATTAATGAGACTACTGTCTTCTTACAACTTAGAAAATTAGACTGGTCAGGTGTGACCTTGAGTGTGTGTCCACAAATTAATAATAATCGTATTTAATGGTTCTGAAAGGGTTAAGGATTATTAACATGATTACAGTACTACAATAATAATAATATTAATTAGCATTTACCTTTTTCCCATGACGATGCCGTTGTTGACGAAAATGACGATGGTGATGACGATGGTGACGATGACGATGATGATGATGGGGGTAGGGGGTTCACTCGGTGGAGGTAGAGGGCATGACACCTGCGCCCTCGCCCCCTGCCTTCACGTCGTGTTCCTTGTCCTCGTCAGCGTATTCCAGGTGGTCGTCCAGGTCATTGTCCACATCCTCCTTGTCACTACTGTCGTAACCACTGGCCAGCTCCTCTTGCTCCTCAATAATGTACTGGAGGTAGCAACTTCGCACTAGAGGCACATAGTCGAGGAGGTAGCGTAGGGCCTTGACCTTGCCGGGCTTCAGAAGACGTGGTGCGACATATTTCGGCGGTAGGGGAACATTGGAGATGTTGAAGGAGGATTAGTTTCTGGTGACGATGCCCTTCCTCAGCCGAAAAGTCCCAACGGGGCCATCATACTCTATGGCCACGTAGTACCTTGCCCTAAAAGTACTGGTAAAGCCGAAGCGTCGGGCCTCTAAAAACCCGTAGGGAGCCGATGGCCGCCGTACTGTCACCTCCTTCTGCACGACATCAAAGTTGAGGAAGTCTGGCTGTCGCATCACAATAACTCGCTGCCGTTCGACCCGGGTGGCCCTAATGGCGCTGCAGTAACCTTTGAAGTCATGGATGTCACCTGTGGCTCGGTTTGCCTTCTTAATGTTCCCAAAGACCCTGTCGCAGGCCATGTATCTGTAGCCGGGTACGAGATAGTAATGGTTAATCTTGGTAAACGGCCCCTATGGATCTCATACAAATTAAAAAAGAATAATGTTTATGTTTTTCTTTTTACCTCAACAATTATCAGACACAATCTTTAACACCGAAAACTGTTCTCCCTTAGCAAACTCAATATCAAGGCACTTTAATAAGCATGACGCAATCTCAACACTGCCGCGACCACCACATACTTCGTCCCACACGTAAAACTGCGATTCTTTTCTCTTTAAATCATGAATACAGAGGTTGTACATCCAAAGTTTTTTCTGGTAATATGCCTCACTAGTCAACATTCTTGGTACTGAGAAAGTCTGCTGCAGGTCAAGGCAGATACACCTGGTATCGTCGTTCTCGTCTTTCCCCGAAGACGTCATTAGCCGCTGTCCTTTTCTTGCCGTTCTCTCATGCTCCTTCTTCATGTCTTTGTGAGCTTAAACCTGGTCCGGGGTTGCCTTAGCTATAGCAACCTTCATCGAGTCATAACGCAAGCAGGTGTCATTCAATGGGGGTCAAAAACCAAGGTCTGTGTCAAGGTGAGCTTGGGAGCTCAGGCGTGGCAGCGTATGTACGGCGAAAGTGCCTCTAAATCAAAGAGACTTTCGACCTTGTTGCAACTTGCATTCTGACGTCCCGAGTAGCGCACCAAATAGAGGGGGGGGAGTTGGGGAATACAGTGCTATAGGTAACTCAATTTCGCCCAGGGAGGCCTTACGTCACTCTGTTACTGAACGCCTCCTATATATATATATATATATATATATATATATATATATATATATATATATTAAGAAAAATTTTGCAGTCAGGCAATTAATTATGCGGTTAAAAGGCATAAGTGCCACCTTTTCGTTTATGTGAGAAGAGCTCCTTCCGAAGGCTTTGAGGAAGACTGGTTTGCCAAAAATAGCCTTTTAACCGCATATTTATATATATATATATATATATATATATATATATATATATATATATATATATATATATATTAAGAAAAATTATTGCAGTCAGGCAAAAAGGCATAAGTGCAACCTTTTCGTGTATGTGAGAAGAGCTCCTTCCGAAGGCTTTGAGGAAGACTGGTTTGCCAAAAATAGCCTTTTAACCGCATATATATATATATATATATATATATATATATATATATATATATATATATATATATATATATATATATATATATATATATATATAGCAGGAATATGAAGACATATGCGATGGTTTTGAGCATTTAATTTTCCGGACGTTTCGGTCATTGACGATGACCATTATCAGCGAATTCCAAATACTAAAAATTATTTTTATAAGAATAACTCCCATTATGCCTGCGTTCTTCCATCATTTATCAATTCACTTGTGCGACCTGCCAAAGTCGCTATGTAGGCCAAACAAGTCTACAATTAAGATGTAGGATCGCTAAGCATATCGGAGTATCATACAGAACCAACATTCCCATCTCTAAACCCGAACACTCCTCTATACGAGAACATTCACTACAGCTTAACCACCCGCTTGACCCCGATTCCTTTAGTATACTCTCTTCTGCCTCCTCTTCTCTAAGTTTAAAAATTCTTGAATCTCTTTACATCAAACAAATTAACCCGGAACTCAATGATTATTCATCATCCCTTAAATTATTCACTATATAGACAAATGTACAACCAACCACATCCCCCTTAATAGTTTTCTTTTTGCCTAATTTTGTCCTTATTATCAGTTGTTACTCCCAGCCTAACCGTTATAAGGTTAGTACTCGTGCAGATAAATTTTTATTTCTATTTTAGTTTGTCCCATTAATATCTAAACGATCTGGTTTATTATTGACTTTTCCTTAATTTAATGTTTTAGGCGTCCTTTTGACACCTCCATTATTGATTATTTACTATTTAAACTTTCGTGCCTTAGTCTGCTCATATTATTTGATGTTCAATCACTTAAAATTTAACTTAATTGAACTACTTGCTTCGCTCCATTTATTAATATCCGCTTCGATTACATACCCCCTGATCTAACTTATTTTCGATTGTTCGCCCTGCGCTTATAATTCTCTCTTGCTGTGTTTTATAGTGAATTTTTTGTATTCCACTTGATTCATGTTTACTATTCATATTTGTTGCTCATGGGATTATTTAATATTTTTTTTCTGTCTTATTAATCGAATTCTTCATGCCTTACTTTCGACTTTATTGCTATAGTTTATATTTTTTTGTATTTCGATAGTCATTTAAGTCCTGTTTATTATGCATATTTAAAAACTCGTGGGATTATTATTTAATTTAGTTAATTTTTTTAAGATATTACATCAATTTCTTATTAATAGATTTTCACTAATTTGATTTCTGTGTTTAGTTATTCTTATAAAAATAAATTTTGGAATTTAGAATTCACTGATAATGGTCATCGTCAATGACCGAAACGTCCGGAAAATTAAATGTTCGAAACCATCGCATATATCTTCATATTCCTGCTACGAATAAGGTTCCCAAGGAGCGACTCCATCACTAATATATATATATATATATATATATATATATATATATATATATATATATATATATATATATATATATATATATATATATATATATTTCAATAAATTACAATTTAAAAGCGCATAGAGATAAATGTGCATGCTTGAAATGCATAAATGAAAGCAAAAATGGAAAGAAATATTCACCACAGTTTGACGTGACGAACTCCCGAAACAAAAGAAGAGTCACGTGGAGATTAATGCAGAAAACATACAAAGAAACAACTTGACTTTTAATGAAATACATGGTGGATTTAACCATAGCTGAAATAATAACTTCACAAAAACTAAGAAGGAACTATTTGACAGAACTTAAATAACGGGCAAAGTCAATATGATTAAACCAATGCAAGCAAGAAAACAATATGATTAAGCTAAAAAAAATAAGCCCAAAATAGTGGAGATAACAGTACACACAGAAAGAAATGCAGACAATAACGGGTTTGCAAAAAAAAGGGCAATAGAAATTTGGAGAGAGCAGAAGACAATGACAAAACGCGGAAGACATTAATAATTGAAACGGTTTATAAGGATTTGGTATATACGTAACGGAGGCACATATCTGGCATGTTATTTGCACACAATAAAAGCTATTTTAAAATAATCCTAACTGAAGGTGATTCCTGAGCGTTAAGAAACATGTACACCATCATTTTCATTTTCTTGAAAATGCTCGTTTATTTTAGATTGAAATTGAAAAGAATATTTTATTGAATTTTCCTCTGATAATGACCAATTTTAATTTCATAGAGCAACTGTTATAAAAGTTATGAGGAAAATAATGTGTATTTGAAGAAAGGATGCGTCCAAATACTAATCAGGACATCACCAATTTGTCAGAAAGTTAGAAAGTAATTTTCTTCCTCCTCTTCCAATCTTTGCCAGAGATCTACAACAATCCTGGCCTGCAATCCCGTCCGGAGGTTTGTAAAGGTTGATGGTATTGACGGCCGCTGCTAGCTAGGCCAGAGTCAGCTGTGAGTAACGGCCCCTGTTCATCTAAGACGAGGTCGCCCAGGTCCGCGTCGTCTCAAAATTCGGCCCCGCACAGAGGAGCATTCTCAGAAACTACGACGTCCCTAGGATCTTGATTTACTCGCTTGGCACCCTCTACCTGCCATTCCAGCCTTATTCCTCGAAGCATGAGCCCTGTCTACATGGACTGAAAAATATCCAAAAAGATCTTTTATGACATGTACGTTGAGCAGAAACGCCACTATACAAAGGTGAATACACGCAAACTTGCACACAAAGAGAATTAAGACATACTAACTGTTACAAATTCAAGCCAAAGGACAAAAGTCACCCATTCATACATGGGAGGCGGCCTAGTTGAATGAAAACACTGTTTAGACTAACAAGAAGTTGAGCCACATTAGATGTGGTAAGTCACGAGATGCGTTCATGATTCAAGTAAACTTCTCAGCAGCTGAAATACGTTGTATGTACATAGCCGTGTTTCGAATCCCTTTTAAACTAGATGTCTTCCATGGAGAAATATAAGGCATCCTAAATGAGTCCATATCACTATTAAAACAAACTAGTACTAAATTATTTTCTACATATATATAAAGTATCGTCCAAAACTAGAGAAAAAAAACACCTAAATATTTTTACTTTCAGAAAAATACTGTTTTAATTTAGATGAACATTGCATTGAATATTCTTTGAAATTTTCATCTGATAGTGTCTAAGAATCATTTTAGAGAAAAGGATCTGTCAAAAATAGAGAAGGATAACAAACCTTTTTTTTCAATAGTTCTGTTAAACTCGGTTTATTCTCTTTCGAGAGTTTAGGAGTATAAAAAAAAGGTTGTTAAACAAAATTAATGTTCTACTTTTTCCGCCCATGTCATTAAGACGTCTTTTCCATTGTGTGTCGATGGGTCGAGGTCGAAGTGAATAGAATCGACCTATCTGCGTTTCTGCGCACCGCCCATAATAAGTCTGACATCGTCAAGCGTCTCAACGTCAGTGGGATGACCCTCCAGAGAGTCACAGAGGCTCAAGAACGGGAAACACTTCAAAGATCCACCTCGTTTAAGCAGACCTCAAGTTGTCAACCATTTTGCCTTGAGAAAGGCACGGTGTCCAGGAAGGTCAAGGAGGAGGGCGGAAAGAGGTTGAGGTGCGTGAAAAAGCCTCTGCTAAAGGTCCGTATACGATAACAACGTCGTGAGTGCTATCGCCGTCTTCTCAACAAATGGAAGAGTCATGGCCTTCGAATTCTATTTTTATATTAAAAAACCTCCACGGTTGATGCGGTGTCAACAAGCAGAACTATTTCTTGGTAAGCTTCTTCCATTTATTGTTCAATTACTTTATGGCCGCTGCTAGCCCTCGGTCCTTTGCGAGCAGCTGGTCGTGGCCTTGTCTAAATGGATAAATGAGGCTTCTGCCACTAAATGGCGCCACCAGGCGACAAATACGATGGTAGGTCTGAAAACTCCAGGATTAATAATCCTATGTCCCATGGTCTTATGGGTCATTTCATGGTTCAAAATAGTCAAAATTGAACTTTACTCCTCTTAAAAAAAAAAGCGATGCCTAGACCCTGGTGCCTCGTAGTAGGTAAAAACGGAACGACCAACTATTTAACCTTTAAAAACTATATTAAAATGCCTATCAGCAAAAGATATTGAGATTATTTTATAAATGTATTAATGTTAATGGTGTCAGACAGCAAATGATTATTTATCCTCAAGTTGTATTTCTAGAGAATAATATGAAAATGATATCTGAATATATTTAAACATTTTTGCTCACACACTCATTCCCTATGACAAGTGATTAGGCTATAAATTTCACCTAAATGGCTTACTTATTCCCACATTGAAAAGTGTTATGTTAACACGTACTGTATATACGATATAATATAAATGGTTCTTGTGAATTGTGTACAAATGGATTAGTACCATTGGGTTAGGATTACATGTCATTGATGCACGTTAAATGTTTTCTCATCCAGTTCAGTGCGTGATCAAATATATGTAAATACTAAAGCTAATTTGATGGATTTTGTCGAGAATCTCATCCCTGCATATGTTCGATGTATGCGAATGAGATCAACGCGAAATAATTCACGATGCCCATTCGACAGAAATGGGCTTCGTTTACAAAATCGTTTACAAAAGTTATATTAACTGTATTGGCTGAATTTAGTTTGAAAGTTTGGGGCGAAGAAGAGGTTGAAAGGTCTTGGCTACCAAATTGATGAATCGCAGTTGGGGTTCAGACACAAATCAGCAAACGAAAAGTAAGGAAATGTCTTAAAGTTTATATGAAAAAGATATTATATGCAAAATATTTTTGCATTTGCTTTAGTGGAAAGTTACTTTCCTGATCCATTCAATATGGCGGGGCTAAAATATATGGGCATACACGAATATATTTTAGTCATTTTTGTAAACTTGTTACAAAGTAAAAAGTAAATGCTAGCCTAGTATACGCTCTCATGATAGCTGTTGTTTAGAATGGTTAGCTAGCATGCAGTAATATAAGTGAATTTATACTCTGGTTGCATGTAAGAGAAAACGGGGTTATTTAAAATAAGAGATAGTGTGCTCTGGTTTTCAACTCAAGCACTAATGCTTAAGTAATTTGTTCGATATAGGCTAAAGCTCTAGTAGTTTATTTACACGTTAAAATAGATTTGATGCAGTTTAACATAAAAATTTTTACTAAAAGTAAAAGTTCATGGAATATGGTTGGTGGCGTATTAAAATGGATTGAAGCCTAGTTACAAAATCGTAGATAGAAAATTGTAAATGGAAATAGTTCCTAGTGTGCTACGGGTGCTATTGCCGTTTTCCTGCATCTATTGGGACAACCTTGCATATATATATATATATATATATATATATATATATATATATATATATATATATATATGAGAGAGAGTGGCGCGGAAACTCCTCCCCGAATGAATTAGAACGGCAATAAAAAATATTATTCAGTTAACATGCATCATATTCACTTGCGATTTATTATTTTTTTTAAATAAAATCCGTTAAATGGCGGACTTGAATGTCGATATATTATTGAACTCTCTCTCTAAAGCTTTCCATTGACTTGCAGGCCAATTTCCTGGCCACTGGTACACTCCTGATTTCAGGTGCCCTCACCTAAAGATAATCATAAGCGTACAAATCCCTCGAACGTGGTGTACATCCGATAACACCTTGTAAAGAGACAAGATGACCCGGAAACTATTCTCGGAGAACAAGACATCTTCCGGATCATGATCCTTGAGTAACTCGTGGACTTTTGGATAGAGAAAATTCTTGATCAGTTCACAAAAGCGAGCTCAACTTATCGTCAATTTAACACGGTCCTGATTCTTTTCTTATTAATATCAAAGCATTCCCTACATCTATGTATTATATATAATAACCTTCTTGGGGGAAATAGCGCTTCCACTCTTCTACCTTTTCGCCTTGTTCAGTACTCTAAAGCACATAGTCCTCTGTGCTTGGACCGTGTCTCTCGTGCTAGCCCACTCCGCCTGAATTGATTACTTATCAAGGCGATTCAGACTCACCTTTGAGGTCCCCATTTTTGCGTATAAGATTTTAATCACGACAGAGCCATGCTACCTTCTACCTGTCTTCCTTATTAAGCCAATCCCTTCTCATACGTTCCGGATTTGCCACCGTCCCATTGCCTATTCCTTATAATTCTCTTGCATGGTTCATTGAGTTTTCTCGATATTTGCTCGTAGACTGTGGAATGATCTAATTGCTTCAATATTATTCTTCCTCCCAGGCACCTCTATGGAGGCCTTGGTGAACCTCCTTTTCTCCCACTCAATATTTTTCCAAGAGTGTAGACAAGCGTTCTAAAATAACTTCGTAATAAGCAGTTATTTTTTACAAGGGATGTAATAATTTTAGAGATTTTTATTTAGTAGAGTATTAAATAAAGAGATTGAAATAAATTTAAGTTAGTTAAAAACATGGCGGGTAATTCCATCGAATTTATTAATAGCCCTCAGACAAAATGTAAAGTTTTTCACCCAATTATTTTACAGAATCTATACACTGCAATATATAACACATTGACTGCTTAAACTCTTTGTGGGACATAGCTAATATCGTTCAGTTAGATTCGTTTATCTACCATACCTATCCTAAGCTAATTGCGCATAGTATAGCTGA
Source organism: Ceratothoa steindachneri (assembly GCA_963969495.1). Lineage (NCBI taxonomy): Eukaryota > Metazoa > Arthropoda > Malacostraca > Isopoda > Cymothoidae > Ceratothoa > Ceratothoa steindachneri. Next base: position 72,368,764 of record OZ018321.1, on the reverse strand, counting down.
CGAGCGACGTAGAAAACGAATCAGTTCAATACGTTTCAATTCTTAATTTTCTTCCTTGCAATTCTCAATAGAAAATAAAATATGAAAAGCAGCATGGGTTCGCCTAACGTTTCTATGTAAAATGTTGTATATGTATAGTGCTGCACCTAAGAAACACAAATTTGTATGACCTCCTTTGGGAAATGTATTGTTTTTTAAAGGCAAATTGAATATGTCGTAAAATGAAGAAAATTGAATATTTAATTATAATATGATCCATTTGTATCAATATCTTGTTTATATTAAATTGTTTAGGCTAATACTTTACAAATCCAATAAAAACATATATTAAGTTTTTCCTAGTGTCGAAACTTTTATTGAGAATATGGAGTTCAAAGTGGTGTTAAGTGTGTAAGGAAAAAGCGAAGTGAATTGGTATGATACTGAAATATTTCCTATCGTAATTGTTTAAGCCTAGACACAGCCAACCAAGAATTGTAAAGGCTGGCATTTTCATGAAGCAATATTGGCCAATGTCTATAATTAGTCTGTTATTGTTTTTCCCGGTTGCACAACTAGAAAAGATTTATGATTTCTTCATTAATCAACCAAACTGTAATCATAATCTATTTTGGGTATAACAACTACTTTTGAATATGACTTGATTTTTAAATCTAAGCTAGCATTCGTCAGATTTCTTTTTGTTATCGTATAGGATCCATTCCTCTAGCCTTAAGACAAACTCCTAGGTCTTGAAAAAGTGCCTTAACTGATATTTAAAGATTAATTATTCGCCACTGCTACCAATAATTCCCAATCATTTAAAACAGATTTGGCCCGTTATATTGGATGATTAACTTCATGAGTGTAATCCCCTATAGAGAAATGGGAAACCTTACAAAGAGGGTGACCCTTTCTAACACTGACACTCCTGATCTAACCAATCCTAGTTTTTAGTTGGCGTTTTGTTTGACCAAAATAGGATCACATACATTCATAACAGGTGTGATAATAAAAGATCGACGAACACAGAACGTCAGGAATTAGGTCCTTCTGTCTAAAAAAGGATCTTAACTTACTTCCCAAGGTAAAACAGCATAAAATTCAAATTGTATGTAAAATTTCTTAATAAATACCCAGGAAGTTTTTTCGGTCACCCAATTTTTCACGTTCCTCCTAATTGTTGTTAGACTTGCTAAGGGTTCGTTCAGTATTGTCTGTGATTGTCAAGGGTTAGTGAGTGGGTAATCCCAGTCCCACTTCCTTGGCATCTATAGGGTCTTTCAATAAGGTCGCTTGATTTTTAAATGTAAATAAAACAAGTTTTGTGTGATATAGGCACTTAATTTATTTTAAATTTGAAAGTACATTTTATGTCATTAAGTGTGGAATATGAGGTCAATCAAATGTCCGCTGCGGCTTCACTTGGTGGAACGTATTCGGGAGGCCCAATTTTTGATGACTTTGTCGCATAAATCTGGCTGAATTTGCTGGATGGTGTTCGTTATGTTGACTTTGAGGACATTAACTATTTGCGGATTATTTGCATGGACTTGCAATTTTAGGTAGCCCCAAAGAAAGTAGTCTAATGGCATTGAATCGCATGATTTCAGGGGTCAGTTGACGTCGCCACCACGCGAGATGACCCTACCCTGAAATCGCTGCTGCAAAATCTCTATCGTGGCGTGCGCAGTGTGGCACGTAGCTCCGTCCTGTTGGAGCCATATGTCCCTAGTATCCATATCAGGCATACAATCAGATTGAGGCCACAAGAAGTTGCTTATCATCGATCTGTAGGTCTCTCCGTTGAAGGTTATGGCAATCCCATCTTCGTTCTCAAAGAAATACGGACCGATGATTCCGTTACACGAAAATCCGCACCGAGCAGTGACTTTGTTGGGATGCAATTGGCACTGGTTTATCTCATGTGGATTATTTTCGTCCCAAATCCGATCATTTTTCTTGTTCACAAATCCATTCATCCCAAAATAGGCCTCGTCGTTGAAGATGATTTTTTGCGCTGTTCAACGCTATAACATTTCATCGTGACTTGCCAAGTACTACTGAACAGCACATACTGAGGTTACCAGATATCGCTTTAACAACATGGCCACTATCGTCTGACAAAGCTCGAGCGTCCTTGTTGAAAGACCCTTTATTTTAATTCCGCACCAGGGTAAAGTGGGGGTGAAGTGTAGCCAATACACCTACCGTTGCCAGCTTCTTTGAATAAGAATAACGCCGATGCTTCCCTTTTGATCAAAATTAAAATAATGATCCCTTGAGTGTGTTTTCACTCAGTAAAAGTCAGTCATGGGTGGACTTATGTAATATCGAGAATAAGCTTAGGAGATTGCTTATCAATTGCCAAAGGATCGTCCAAAATAGTTAAAACACACAGATAAAAAAATAAACTTTAATATACATAAATTAGAAATATGAAATAGCATATATATATGTATAAATAAGATTAATCTTTGCACTGAATTGGTAAGTCTATATAATGTCGTGGGGATTACACTTGAAATCTACTTACTAGGATGCTTGCGTCTAAATTGCATCCAACAGAATGAATTGAATAATATCACGGAATTAAGCACTAAATTAATCACTTGTAATACTCGAGGTTATGAGAGCGGGATAGAAATTCTAGTTAACAATTTAACTGGTGAAGTTAGGGGAGGGGATAATTCACTTTAACAATACCTTTGTGTTGGTAAGTATTTAGAGAATGACGGTGAATGTCTTCTGATGATGATGATATTCGCACTTAGCCCAGTCGTCCGAGGTTACGCAATGTGGGGGATAATCCAGATATAATGATCCTAGGCCGGATCTCGAAGTCGAGTCAAACTGTGACTCAACTCGGAAATCTTCTCCTAGCAGAGTCCGTTCAGATTATTGGCACCTGGAGTGGGTAGCCAAAAATGATTACCAAGCTGCGTCTAGGTAAATCCGCAGAAGGAGGTCCTGTGTAACCCCTAGCTCTGAAGGGGGAGGGGTCTGCGAGAAGTTTAGCACCTACAAGTACCGTCACGGCAACAACAAATTCCCCGAAGTTTCTTTCTTACAACGGGCGAACTGTTTCCTTTGTGGGACTAGCTCCAAACACAACGTATGTCAAAGATCTTCTGCCTGCCTCCAGGGGAAATTTCCTCTTTTATTTCCCTCAAGAGCTAAAATCAAGAGAGAGAACAGGATTCTAATAAGATTCTTATCGTCGCGCGAAAAGACCTTTTGTCTGCCGCCAGGACATGCCAACCATTCACACCTCGGCACCATCCACGCTTTCCTCGTCTCAAGTCAGAGGTTTATGACGGCGCGAAGAAACTCGGTCCTTCGTCGGCTGGAAGGTGTCTTTTTAGGTAGACATTATCCTGTGTGGCCGGCCGTGAATTTGGTTATCTAAAAGGCGCAAAAAGGGGAGAAGGGGATTCGATGCGAAAAGGTGAATTTGGAATAAGGGGACACGCAGCTGTGTCGGTGTATTTATGTATGTGCTAATGAATTGAGGTATTTAGACTTCTACAGTAATTGTATTTGAATTAATGAATTATTTCAGGTTTTAGTGCTTTTTATCAAAAATTACGCTTCAGCTTTGTTAATATTTAACCTTGGTATGTCTTTTTTATTATAAAAATGGCACTGTAGTAAGTAAAATGAGTTAAAGAGAAAGCTCTGCCCAATAAATGTTCGAGTGTATCCTGAGCTTGTTTTTCCTTATACCACTTAGATTTGCCTAAATGGCACATTCTCCTTCTTTCTTTCACTCTTTCTCTTTCTATTTTTTCTCTCTCCTATTCTCTCTTCCTATATCTCTCTATTTCTCTTTATATTTTTGTCTCCCTCTATTTATCTATCTATATTTTTTATTCTCTATTTTTTCTCTCTTTATTTATCTCTATCTTACTATTTTACTTCCATTTCTCTATCTCTATTTCTCTCTCTCGCACGCTCTTTTCTTGCTCAACCGCTCTCCTGTAAACACGTGACATTTCTGTCCCCCGAACGAATTTTTCACTTCTGTTTTCCTTAATTGGAATGAGTATCGCTACCCTTCATTTGTGTTGTGCTCATAAGCTCTCGTCTGGTGCAAGATAAGAAATCACGAGTAAAATAAATATAATTACAATTCGAGATAAGATCGTCCGTTTCTGTCGCGCTATAACATCCCATTTCATCGGTGACATCTTTAAATCTCGTGTTTAATATCATGTGCTCATTGTGGACCCTCTTTTAATAAAGAAATATATGTACTTATTAGCCATGATAGCATTAGAATATGCCGGTTTCGTCTAGTAAAGCAGGCTTTCGAATTAAAACTTTCACACGCAATAGAGGAAATTAGAGTTATTCGTTATATTGAGACACATTGCCGCCTCGACTCGTAAGATTAACGAGATGGCTAACGGATTTCGGGAAATCGTTGATGAGCTGCGGGGAAGGAAAAATCGTGTTAAAGGCTGGAATCTGTTGATATCGGGACTAAATGCTACTCATGAGATAGTTAGTGATCACTGCGTATACTCAATTGATATGCACACTCGAAATCGAAATTTACAACTGTCAGACCAACAAGGACTTCAGAGCATTTTGATGTTTCCTGCTCAAAGCCTTTCCAATTATTGACGCCAATCGAGGAGGAAACAGAAAGAATCCTGATCGGGGACTCCTTAATAATAAATCAGGATAACAAATTTAAAGCAAGTAAGCCGATTAAGCGAAGGAATTCTGTCTTCGCTGCGGTCCCATAAACAAGGAAGATTGAGAAATCGATAATTTCAACGGTCAGAGTGCGGACCGTACAATCTTTACCTTCGATGGTGAAAATGACATTCACCGATTAAACCCAACTTCAAAGGAAATTATACATCCAGCGAGGAATCTAATCAGATCGACTAAAACTAAAGAGCCTAAATTTGGCGGAATTGGGATTATTCCACGATTTAACGCGAGACTGAAAATACAATGTCGATTTATAACAATGGATACCTAAAACGTTTGAGTCAGCAAATGTTAGTTAAATTTTATAACTTCTAGAAGGATTTTCAAGATTAACCAACCTGTTCTCATAATAGTGCCCTTAATTTTAACAAAGTAGGTGATTTACTATTGGGAAGAATCGTCAATCATTGTATGGCCCGGAAAACATTTGCCTCCTAAGCTCTGCTAAACAAAGCATAATAGAGGGAGACGAAAATTTAAAAAGAAAGAGAGAAAAAATAGAAAGAGAAAGAGTGAGAGAAAGAAAGAGAATGTGCGATTTGGGGGAATCTAAGTGGTATAAGAAAAAACAAGCCCAGGATACCCTCGAAAATTTATTGAGCAGAGCTTTCGGTAACTCATTTTACTGTCCTTTCTATAATGAAAAGACATAACAAAGTTAAATATTAATAATGCCTAAGAGTAATTTTTAACAAAAGGCCCTAAAACCTGAAATAATTCATTAATCCAATTTAGGATCACATACAATACTAAACGAATCCTTAGCAAGTCTACTAACAAGTGTGAGAAAACTGAACAAATGGGTGACTGTGAGGAGATGCCCTCAAAACACCAGCGCGAAAGGAAGCCACTCGGAAATACCCCTTTTTGGCTCCTTCTTTCTAAACCACGTGCGCCTAGCGTGAGCAGTTTGAAAAGTTTAAGATGGAATCAGCCCCCTGCTGACTCACCCGACACAGCCTTATTTGGTTTCCGACGCCACCCAGCTCCCCCCCTCCTTCCCTGTGATAACGCTGTGCGCCACTATTCTAATTCTCCCCTAGGCTTCCCAGGCCTGCCTATTCCCCCGTGAGGGCAGCCACATTAACCCTATCCCCATATCACGAGGCAAGTTTCACCGTCTGAACGACTCGTTATCACGAAGTGTGTTTGCTTATACTGGCGGTGAGAATTCTTTAGGGACGACCAGACCCTGAGGCTATCTATCTGACCAGCCACCCGGCAATTTAACCCGAAGCTCGCCTTTTCTCGGGGAGACTGAAAGCCCGCCATTCACTACTTTCAGACTGCCTGTCTGTTCGAGTCATACCTCGTCGAAGATCTCGTTAGCAGATCGACCTTCGTTAAGATTTGGCTTCCGTCCCCTGTTCAGAGGAAAGCTATCTAGCCTACTTCTTCTGGGAGAGCTGTGCGGCCTATCCAAAGACATTTTTACAACACAGAACACTTTGGGGCGAAAAAAATATCTACAACTAATTTCATCAAGAGGGGAACTTATAAAGCTACAATTTTAACTTTTACCAACAGAGAAAAAAACATATAACACTACACAGGATTTACATATGAATAACCACAAATAACTTAATCTATACATACGCACACACAACATCAACAAAGCAAAAAAAAAGAAACTAGTATTTACAAAATGAGTCAAATACGAATTTTACTATACACCACTCAGGTTGTTGGAGGAGGAGGAGGGGGGGGTCTTTTATTGGATTCCTACTCAAGCTATCGACTAGGCAGTTTTCGGTGCCTTTAACATACATGATCCGAAATTGGTACTCCATGATTAGTAGGCTCCAACGTATTAAACGGCTATTTTGGCTCTTACAGCTTTTTAAGTACGCCAGGGGTTTGTGATCACTTTCGACAATAAATTATTTACCTATGAGATACATTCTAAACTTACGAATAGACCACACTATGGCTAAATATTCAAGCTCTATGGTGGCATACGCCTTTTCGCGATGGGACAGCTTCCTACTAGCATATCCTACAGGATATCCCACTCCATCGTCATCATATTGGACGAAAGCACAGCCTAGCCCACCAATGGAGGCAGCGGTACGAACCCCGAATGTTTTATTAGGATTCGGTAATCTCAAAGTAGGGCCAGAGATTAGTTTGTTCTTTAACTGTTGGAAGCAATCTTTCACGGAAGGGGTCCAATTGACTGGATCGGGGGCCGTTCTCTTAAGCATGTCGTTAAGGGGCGACTCTATGGCAGCGAAATTCAACACAAAACGACGATAGAATGACACGGATCACCAAAAGGAACGAAGCTGTTTCTTCGTTCTGGGGAGCGGCATTTACGAAATAGCTTTTACCTTGTAGTCCTGGAATAGCATTTGGTTCCTACCGACCAGGAATCCAAGGTAGTTAATAGTGTTATAGGCGAAGTGACACTTTATTGGGCCTACTTTGAACCCGTTTACGCGTAACCGAAATAGTAGCGCGCACAGAGACTATACGTGTTGGTCTCAGGTACGAGTTGTGACGTACACGTTATCGAAATAAAACGTCACATTCAATAGGCCATCTAACAACCGGCGCATAATCCGGTTATAACTTCCACAAGCAGTTACCAATTCAAAAGGAAATCGAGTAAACTGAAATAACCCCTTTTAAGTAGCGAAGGTGGTAAAGCGTTTTGATTGCTCTGAAAGCGGCACTTGTTGGTAGACTTTAGAGAGGTCGATTTCGGAGATGAACTTCGCGTCTTCGAAGGCATGAAGACTTTGGTAGATTAGGGGTATCAGTTCCTCGTCAAACTGTGTAATCGCGTTTACTTTGCAAAAATCGACGCACATCCTAAACGACTTGTAAGGCTTCCTAGCCATAACAATGTGGGAGCAAAAATCGGACGACGAGGGTTCTATTATTCCTAATTTTAATAAGTTATCGATCTCTTCATTTAAAGTCAGCCGTAAATGTACAGGTATGGGATAAGGCTTGGTTCCGCATCGCATCTTGAGTAGTGAGGACAATCTCATGAGTAAATTGTGTTGCGCAACCTTGGAATTCTGAAATGACGTCAGGATAGCCTTCCAATAAGGCATGTAATTGAGCGCTCTCATTAGGGGCGAAATTTGGGTTTACATCTAAGTCAGAGTTAGGCTCCGCTTGGGGGGAAGGACGAGAAGGCAGCGAATACTCATCGTCTGCTTCTACGCACACCGTTTGGACCAGACACAAGGGTTCAACGGGATAGGCGGCTTCGAGGACGGGTTCTTCGTCTGGGGCAACTATGTTATTTACGCAACCTCGGCGGTGATATTTTTTTAGGAGGTGGATGTGGTAGATCTTATTACCGGATGGGGTTTCTATTAGGTAATCCACCGGGCCGTGGGGTTCTAAAACGGGGAAAGGTCCTTTCCATTGGGTGAGGAGCTTATTTGCTTTGTAGGGAAGGCTAAGCTGTTATTGTTCTAAGAGTGCAATTTGAATAGTAAGCAGCAGCTGCGTGACTAAAGAATATTCTAAACACAACGATTAAGACGGCGGGGAGGTAGCCTTCAATTTCAGCGTCATGCCTCGATAACAATTTCTCACTGACCTAGTATGCAATTCCACAAAGGTTGAAGTCGGAGGGCTCGGGAGTAACGGCTCGCTTTCTCTCCCGGAGTAATATCTTAGGAGGTGGAGAAATACTACTATTTTAGTGGATCTCTCTAAAATATGTATATATATATATATATATATATATATATATATATATATATATATATATGCAAGGTTGTCACAATAGATGCAAGAATAACGGCAGTTGGACCCGTAGCACACTAGGAACTATTTTCATTTACAATTTTCTATCTACGATTTTGCAATTGGGCTTCAATCCTTTTTAATGCTCCACCACCCATATTCCATGCACTTTTACCTTTACTAAAATTCTTTTATGCTAAACTGCATCAAATAAATTTTAAAGTGTAAATAAACTACTACGACTTTAGCCTATATCAAGCCATTAGTGTTTGAGTTGAAAATCAGAGCGCACTATCTCTTATTTTAAATAACTCCGTTTTCACTTACATGCAACCAGAGTATAAATTCACTTATATTACTGCATGCTAGCTAACCATTCTAGACAACAACTATCATGAGAGCGTATATTAGGCTAGCATTTACTTTTTCCTTTGTAACAAGTTTACAAAAATGACTAAAATATATTCGTGTATGCCCATATATTTTAGCCGCGCCATATTGAATGGATCAGAAAAGTAACTTTCCACTAAAGCAAATGCAAAAATATTTTGCATACAATATCTTTTCATATAAACTTTAAGACATTTCCTTACTTTTCGTTTGCTGATTTGTGTCCGAACCACAACTGCGATTCATCAATTTGGTAGCCAAGACCTTTCGACCTCTTCTTCGCCCCAAACTTTCAAACTAAATTCAGCCAATACAGTTAATATAACTTTTGTAAACGATTTTGTAAACGAAGCTCATTTCTGTCGGATGGGCATCGTGAATTATTTTGCGTTGATCTCATTCGCATACATCGAACATATGCAGGGATGAGATTCTCGACAAAATCCATCAAATTAGCTTTAGCATTTACATATATTTGATCACGCACTGAACTGGATGAGAAAACATTTAACGTGCATCAATGACATGTAATCCTAACCCAATGGCACTAATCCATTTGTACACAATTCACAAGAACCATTTATATTATATCGTATATACAGTACGTGTTAACATAACCCTTTTCAATGTGGAAATAAGTAAGCCATTTAGGTGAAATTTATAGCCTAATCACTTGTCATAGGGAATGAGTGTGTGAGCAAAAATGTTTAAATATATTCAGATATTATTTTCATATTATTCTCTAGAAATACAAATTGAGGATAAATAAACATTTTCTGTCTGACACCCTTAACATTAATAAATTTATAAAATTATCTCAATATCTTTTGCTGATAGGCATTTTAATATAGTTTTTAAAGGTTAAATAGTTGGTCGTTTCGTTTTTACCTGCGGCGAAACGCCAGGCCTAGGTGTCACTTTTTCTTTTAAGAGGAGTAAAGTTTTATTTTAAAAACGATTAAAGTTCAATTGTACCCATTTAGAGCCATGTAATGACCCATATGACCATGGGACATAGGGTTATTCACGCTTGGACTTTAAATCTGCAATCAGATTTGGTGCTGGGTGGCGTCATCTAGTGTCAGAAGCCTCAATTAGCTTTGTAGGTATTCAAAGACACTTGTAAGTGATTTCAACCATGGGAAACCATCAATACAATAACTATTTATGATATTTTCACAGAACGCCGCAGGTCATTGTAGAGATTTTCCCTTTTGTTTATAAATTCAGCCAAAATAAATGATGGTACTATATCATCGTGCAATTGGTTTTTAAAAGCCATTTTGAGTGAAAGGTTTGCTAGAAGAATTCGAATTTAAACCCGTGAAATTTTGTGATTTCTTCCTAAGAAAAATAAAACATCTATATTTCTTTAGAAATATATATACATTACGGATCATAATAAGAGAACGATTCTCTTCTATTAATATATTTTCAAAAATATGATTAGTAGGTAAATGAAATAAATATCCATGGTATATAAGGGGATGCATTTAATATATATTTATGGAGATCTCATATGAACAATCGTATATTCAAAAAATTATACATAATAAACTGACAAAAAATATATTGACACGAGCAAAATTGAGGGAACGATCATTCACAGAATTGCTTAGCAAACAAATACACTAGAAAAATGCTTTCTCAATGCTTGGCAAACTTTTTAACACATTTAAAGTTCAGTCTGTCAGCTGGAGCGCGCTTAACAAAGCGTCTATCATCAGATCCAACTAGTTTATATTTACTTTCGTCGCTGAAATGAATTCTCTTCCAATCTTCATCCCTCCAAATAACATGAGCATTAGCATAGTCGAGACTCGTTTTCTGTTTTTTTTCTTACTGATGATAGGTTTGGTTGCTGGAGAACGGGCTTATAAACCAGATGCATTGAGGCGACAGGAGTTTGTAAACGGCCCACTTCTTTGCACTATTGGTCCCATTTTTTAATAACTTAATGCAGCAGTCTCGAAGGGATCGAACATAGAGAAGCGCTTAATAGCTGTCTTCTCAGTATATATATATATATATATATATATATATATATATATATATATATATATATATATATATATATATATATATATACATATATGTTTGCGATGGGGAAGAAACTGGAAAGGAATTTCATAATATAAATTCCAACCCAGAACTTTAAAATATCCAAAAATATATATTAAAACGACATGTACGTTGAGCAGAAACACGCCACTACTCACACGTGTATACTCGCAAACTTCCCACACAATACGTGCACACAAAGAGAATTACGACATACTGACTGTACACATTCAGGCCAAAGGACGAAAGTCACCCATTTATACACGGGAGGCGGCCTAGCTGAATGAAAACACTGTTCAGACTTACGAGAAGTTGAGCCACATTAGATGTGGTAAGTCGCGAGATGCGTTCATAATTCAAATAAACTTCTCAGCAGTTGAGATACGTTATACATACCCGTGTTTCGAATTCCTCATAAACTAAAAGTCCCCCATGGAGAAATAAAAGGAATCACAATTGAGTCCAGATCACTATTAAAACTCGTATTAAATTATTATATATCGTTTATTACATATATATAAAGTATCGTCCAAAATTAAAGAACAAAACACCCAAATCTTTACTTTCAGACAAATGCTCGTTTAATTTAGAGGAAAATTGCATTAAATATTCTTTGAAATTTGCATCTGATTGTGCCAAGATTCATTTTATAGAACAATGGATAAAAATTTGTAGAAAGTAATGTGTACTTGAGAAAACGATTAGTCCAAAATACAGAAGGATAACAAACCTTTTTTTCCAATAGTTCTGTTAAACTTGGTTTATTTTCTTTCGAGAGTTTAGGAGTATAAAAGAAAAGGTTGTGAAGCAAAATTAATGTTCTACTTTTTCAGCACATGTCATTACGACGTCTTTTCCATTGTGTATGGGCGGGTCGAGGTCGAAGTGAATATAATCGAGCTCTCTGCGTTTCTGCGTGCCACACACAACAAGTTTGACATTGTCAATGGGCTCAACGTCAGTGGGATGACCTTCCAGAGAGTTACAGAGGCTCAAGAATGGGGAACACTTTAAAGATCCACCTCGTTTAAGCAGACCTCAAGTTGTCAACCATTTTGCCTTGAGAAAGGCCTTCGAAAGTGCTCCGAAGCTCAAAATGACCGCGCTCGCCAAGACGAAGAACATCTCAGTGGCCACGGTGTCCAGGAAGGTCAAGGAGACGTGCGGAAACGGAGTGAGGTGCGTGAAAAGGCCTCTGCTAAACGTCCGTATGCGATAACAACGTCGTGAGTGCTATTGCCGTCTTCTCAACAAATGGAAGAGTCATGGCAATCGAATTCTCTTTTTATATGAAAAAACCTTCACGGTTGATGCGACGTCAACAAGCAGAACTATTTCCTGTTAAGCTTCTGCCAAGACCTCACCTAGTGTCTGCTAAATATCGAAAACTAAGCATCCGACCTCTGTGATAATGCTCAGAGTCTGCTTCGAATAGCGAGAAGATGCCACCGATCTGGTTCGCGGACGGTTATGGCTCACTGCGGCAGATTACAGTGGCATCTTGGCCACAAAAGTCCTGCCCTGGGTAACAAAGATCAAGAAGAAGGCGGACTACGTCTTTCAAGAGGATGGTGCTCCAGCTCACATGGTCAACCCGTGCCAGTGTGGTTGGGGTCGAACATAAATTTCGGGTCGAAGAACTTTGGTCCGCCGCAGTTTCCCGACCTCAATACCATCGATTACAAAGTCTGTGCGCGTGTTGAGGGCAAGGTCTATAAGGTCCGCCACAGCAACGTAACGAACTCAAGTTCTCCGTCAACCGCATGTGAGCCAGCAGACCGATTATGTCATGGCTCACCTTAGAAGACATATTTGTGATGTCATAACGACTCAAACGACTCGCAATGAGTCAATATTCCGAATCAGCATCAACGGATTAATAAGGGCGACACGGCCGGTGATTATGAATAAAATAACTTTGAGTGAGTAGATAGAGACTAAAATATCATAGTAAGAGTAAATTGACGGTAAGACCGGTAATGAATAATTAACGAAAAGGACGATCCAGTCACCTGGAACCCATATACACATATTCCAACTTCAACGCTATTCTATAACTTTTAATGCTTATTTCCATCTTCATAAAAATTTAGAAACTTTAGACTCCTCAGTCGCGTCCGGATCGTTTCCTCATTCCTTTCTCCTTGAATCGTATAAATGTTCAATGTGTTGGTTAATTGTTTTATATTCATCATTTTCAGTGACATATTTGTAAATGTTTGAGAATGAAAGAAGACAGCGAAGCGGTCCTCTCCCAGATACACACGCACCCGTCTTTGCTGCGGTCCTAGCAATATTTAAGGGAAGCAGAAGATCTCTGCACACCCAACCTGCAATGAAGTTGCATATATCCCCAATATTGGAAGACCCATCCTGTCGGTTAAGGAGGTCAAGCACACTTAACTCTGCATCGCCGTTATTATTATCACCGTTTTCAGTGTCAACGTCTTCCCACGAATCTACCTGAGAAACTGGAGGTACACCCTGAACAGAGACCCCCTCCGGCGGCAGTGTTTTTACCTTGGGAGACGTATCCCTCATCTGCTTGTAGTGTCCAATTCCTCGATGATGGCTGCTACTCCTCGGTTGTTTGCGAACAGCTGTTCTTGGCCTGTAATCCCGTCCGGAGCTTCGTAAAGGTTGATGGTATTAACGGTCGCTGCTAGTTGGGCCCGAGTCAGCTGCGAGTAACGGCTCCTGTTCATCTAAGGCGAAGTCTTCCAGGTCCGCGACGCCCCATAATTTGGCCCCGCGCGGATGAGCATCCTCAAAAACAGCCACGTTTCTAGGATCTTGATCTACCAGCTTGGTCACCTCTACCTGCCATTCCAGCCTCATTCTTCGAGGTCTGAGCCCTGTTTACATGGACGTATCTGCTTTAAAGTGCGGCAAATAAATTAAGAGGTCTTACTCAAGGGCTTAACTCCAGTTAACAATATACAGCAAGTATTACAAGCGATGGCAGAATTTGAAGTCTACTAAGCTGGAAGAGTAAAAAAATGACACTGGCTGACATTTTAAGGCATTATAAGCGGAAAATTTGTGATTTCACTCACAATAAAGATCTATAAGGATCAGGAATCCTACGAGTCGACGAAGAAAATGGATAACCCTGAAAAACAAGTGCTAGAGAAGATCGCCGATGCAATGAGTGTCTATGAAGGATTGATTGGAGAATGCAAGAGTTACAAGTCAATTTGCCGTGAACGTGAACATGAAAGTGGCTAGCCAGAATGACTTAAAAGAAGTGGAATATATTCATGTCAGAGATGAGAGAGACAGAGAGATAAAAATGGGCACTGCTGTGCCTTGAATGGAGAGAAAGACAACAGACAACTGGTAGAGCCTTTTTGTCTCCAATAGTGGAAGTGCGAAATCATGAGACCCCGTATTGGCCTGAAAACCCGTCATTGCAGAAAGCCGCGACAAGTTCGTGAGCCTAAAAAGTTCCATCGGGAGTGGGACAAAGTTTCGCCTCGCTGTCTTAGGAAACTTCTCGCGATCATGCTAATGAGGCGATAATACTCTCGTCTGACGATGCGTCGGACCCAGGAACCCTCACTTCCGGACGGAGGGACGAATAACCAATTCAACCCAACTATAAATCTTCCTGCATCAGAATTGGAAGGCAGTATCCGCCGACCGCCCGCCCGTCCTTAACTTCTGCCCCCTCTCGTCAGTACCCGCTATTCGCGCCCCGTTAGACCCTAGACCCTACCTGTTATACTACTGTACTTACTTCGTACTCGTTCTACCCGCTCCTCGAATGCAATGTGCCCAGTCTTGATTCGTGTTCTACTCAAAATCAACATCTAAGTTCATCCCGTAATAGTCATTGTCAAGAGACTATTATTTGAACTTTACGCCAACGCAAGGATTACTCCCTTGGACAAAATCTCCAAAGTAACAGCAACGCGCAACTCTCCTGTGCAAGTGCTCTCTCTACTTCCCCCCCCCCCCCCTTCCACTGTGTAAACCTCCATCTTCGGCTTGGTATACCCTCAAGGTCATTGAGCGACCCTTGGTCAATATTGTTCATTTATTCTTACGGCGTCCGTCCCCGCTAAGTCTCCCCCCCTTTTAGCCACTGAGAGTCTTGTACGTCTAATGTGTATATAACTTGCTTTTAAACTCCTTTTAACCTTGTAAAAGAATAATAATTTGCATATTAGTAAGGTTATTTTTGTACCCGTTTTGCTATTGTCCCGGAACCTCCAAGATAGTCGACTGTTTGGCCAAACTATATTTAGTTAATTCGCACTCTTCTTGTATTATAAATCTTCTACGCAATAGCCCTCATCGGCTTCCACTGAGAAAAGCGTGTGGGAATGGATAGTAAAGTGTTAAGCTACGGGAGCGGAAGAAACCCGGAGGGACTGACCAATTAGGACAGAGCAAAACTTGATGGGGGCGAAACAACTTCCGTCAACCAGTAAAATACCCGAACTCAATGTAGCAGTGAACGATGAGAAATTTATTGGTGCGAACATGTAATCATGCACTATGGCGGAATAATCGTGCTCCGGAGCCACAGATGAAGCAGTTCATCCGATACAACAATGCACGTGCACCCTGTATGATGGACGAGGGTGGAGATGCGGCACCCATTCACTGCTCTAGTTTAAATTGGTGGGCTCCAGGGCTACTTTTATCGAACAAAAATTTGAAGAATAGAGGGCTTTATTTTGCGACACTGGGTGCGTAAATGTGCACTGAGCTTGTGTACCTGGTGATAAGAAGGGGTGCTACTAAACGTCGAGTTTTGAGGGCAATTGCTACTTACGTGACCCGGAAATCCACAGGTAAACAACACGATGGCCCTCCAGGGGAACGACAAATCAAGGGGGTTGAGAGAAAAGGGCTTAACATCACGGAGGTTTAACGAGAGGAGATGTTTGGGTTTGGCAGGTATAGTCACCTTAATGAACTTATTCCCATTATTAGGAATAAAATTGCTGGTTTTTGATTTAGGAGATGGGGAAGGAGGTTCTGATTTCTTCTCTTCCTTCGGATAGCAGTTGTGGCTCCTGCGTGCATTTCTTTAGAGTACGGCACCTCAGATCCTTCAAGAAGGATCGGATTTCCGAAGGGAGCGACGCAATAAATTGGTCCTTGGGGCCGAAATCGACCAGGGCGTCGTATTTATGAGGCACCTTGGATGCGTCAATCCAAAAATGAAAATGACGCTGTAGGAAGTAGCCAAACTGTCAGAAGTTCTGGTTTGGTTGAATGTTACAGTGAGCTGAATTTACCTTGGTAGAAATCCGGGATCATGCTGTATGCGGTGAGCAACTCGGCTTTTAACGATGAGTAATCAATTTTTGCCTCTGATGGGTGAGGGATAAAAATATCCCTAAGTTAGGAGCTCAACAGGGGCAATAATTGTGCTACGCCGTCCGTCTCGATACCCCAAAGGTTTACCTCGAAGATCTGTTCGAAGTGGGTGAGATAAGACCCGAAGTCATTGTCTTCTTTAAATAAGGTGAATTTTATGCTCCCAGACTTCGGTGCGTCTAGTCTAGAACTTGAAGGGTTTATGGGAGACGAATTATCTCTCTCTTAATTCTCGTTCCTTTTCTTCCGTTCTTTTTTCTCGTTCATTCTCTCTTTCTTCTCCTTTCGTTTCTTCTCTTCTTTCTTCTCGTTCCTTTTCTTCTTGTTCTCTTCTTTCGGCTCTTTCTCTTCTTTCTTCGTACTGGATGTAAGCACTCAGATCTTTGCCACTGAGTCTGAGTGACTCACCTTGGGCCTTGAAAATTTCATACGACGACATGATGCTGGTTTTACGAGATGGGCACAACGACAAGAAATAAATTAACGCAAGACAATTAATATGGCGGAATTATGGATTCCTTTACGCATAAACGGGAATGCGGATGGTTCTCCTAAACAAACAAAAACACAAAAGGGTGGGAAAGATCACTAGCGAGAGAGCTTTTGCTGTCGAGATTTCACTGTGATTGAGACGAGGGTTAAAGCACTCCTAGTACAGCAATACGAAGAATAATACTATTTTTTTTATGCCTTCAACTAACGACACGAGATTAGGCCTTGAAAGACAACAATACAATTCAGTGGAGGAATAAAATTAATAGTTAAACACGGTCACTCGGCAATCAATTCAAAAAAAAATAATAAATGAGAACTGAAACAAATATACTTCACAAATAGGAATGCAATGGTTATTTCTCACCTTTTAAACTTCAGAACCGGAACCATGGTTAGCAGACAATTAACAATTTAACCAAGGTTAACCAATAGATTAAGAAAATTTCCATCAAGTGATTGACCAAGATTAACCCCAGTAAACCTGATACCAGTTTAATATATAATAGATATTACTATATGTCGTAGAATAGGGTCAAGTTAACCCTTTCTGCATTTCTCAGCCGAGTCCGATGAGCGTTATGTGGGTGGGAGAATTAAAATGCAAGCAGAGTGCGAATTAACTATGTGTAGGTTGGCCAAATTGTCGACTATCTTGGGAAAACGGTAACAAAATTAACTTTACTAATATGCTAAATAATATTCTTTTATAAGGTTAAAATCAGTTTTAAAACAAGCTATATGCACATTAGACGTACACGAATCTCAGCGGCTAAAAAGCAAGGGACTTGGCCGGGACGGTTGCCGTACAAACCAAGAACAATATTGACCAAGAGTCGCACGAATGACCTTGAGTGTATAGAAATCCGAAAAAGGAGGCTTACACTTTGCTGGGCAGTATAGAGAGCACTTGCACAGAAGAGTTGCGCGTTGTTGTAGCCTCGGAAATTTTGTCCGAGGGAGTAATCCTTGCCTTGGCTCAAAGTTCAAATAATAGTCTCTTGACAATGACTATTACGGAAAGAACTTAGATGTTGCTTTCGAGTAGAACACGAATCAAGATGGGCGCTTTGCGTTCGAGGAGCGGGTAGAACGAGTACGGAGTAGACTCACGCGAATTAACCAATAATACCCAGAGCTTGAAGGGTCTGCGAGATTTCTGCACAGTCTAACGGGATGCGAATAGTGGGTACTGACGGGGGGCAGCCAGATGGCGGATACAGCCTGCCAACTGTGGTGCTGGAGGATTTATAGTCGAATCGAATGGGGTTTTGCCTCCTCCGGCCAAAGGAGAGGGATTCAGGGTCCTAAGGACTTGCCCAACAGGAAAGTCTCTCGCTAGTAAGGAAGTCTCGCCAATCAGACATCACATTATAAAGTGTAAGGTTGATGCAGACATCAATAATTTGGAGATTCTAGGCACTAATCCTAACATCACCCAACTTAGAATACTGAAATCTCTCTTCATAAAAACACATTCGCCGACGTTACATTCAGATTTGACCTGCCACCCATTATCGGTAATAGCCACAACCAACCAGCTTCAGACCTGTTAATATTCTACCGACAACAAACTACCCATAATCGTGTCCTGTTCTGGTAAATTCCTTAGTCATTCCCCTGACTCGCTTAGAGCAGGTATGAATTTGTTCCTCTCCTTTGTTTTAGGCTTATCTGTATATGTACTTGTAATTATTAAGACTTTTAATTTTATAGGTTCACTATCTTAATTATTTGATTTTGATTTGTATTTATTTTAAGTTAACATTTGTTCGCCTCACAAATTGTGTTTATCCCTTTACCTTGATGATGGATTAGGTAATCCGAAACGTTGTTTCGAATAAATAAGAATGTTACTGATGGTCGTATTCTTCCTACTGAAATATATATATATATATATATATATATATATATATATATATATATATATATATATATATATATATATATATATATATATATACATATGTATGTGTGGGTGGGGGTGTATATGTTTGTGTGTGAATTAAAAAAAATTGGAGGGATGTAGAATGTGTTGAGAATGCTTGAGAGTAAATGTAAACTAATAAGAGCTATCAATAGCTTTAATGATGCATAAAGCAGTAAAAAGTTGACCTAAAAATTTTCAATGACTGATATGAACGAAACTTTACTTACTTATTCCAGCGTTGGCTGATTGTGGTACATAATAAAGCATTTTCCAATATTTTCAGGCAGAAAGTTGCAGTCTCTATTTAAAAGTTTGTTAAACATGGAGAATGATCTATACTCAGACGCTGTTGTTGGCTGTCATTTACGGAGATAAAAATCAATTGTTAGTGATATTTCAAGCCTAAGGAGTTCAACTATCTCACACATATCCTTTTCCTTAAGTCTTCTTTCAATGTATTGCTTGATATCACAAGGATTGTCATTAAAGTTAATGGTAGTAAGAGTCTCATAGGCCTCTTTAATTGTGAAATCAGTTGCTTCCATCCTAAGCACCAATCGAGCAATTTGACTGTAATTCATTTTAATGGAAAGTAGTTTCGTTAGTAGTTTTTTTAAGACACACTATCTTTAGCATTTCAAACGTTAATTCCATCACCTTCAAAATTCTCAACAATGCAGTTGCGCTTGGAAAATTGTCTGCATAATAGAATGCAGCGTTTAGCCAATCTGCCTAACGGGTTAAAATTGGTTGTGGGGGAGTACCAATATCTTGAAATCCAGCCTTCCTACTATTTTTAATAGTAAATACCTTAAATTTATTGCGATATATATATATATTAATTATAGGACCCACTTTAGAAAAAAATGGCATGCCAACTTTAGGCAGGTCTATATATATAATTCAAAACTGCCAAAAAGACCTCCAAAAATCAAAAACAAACGCGCACAATAGCTATTAAACAGCAACTGAAAAAGGCAGGATTCGCTAATTGGTAGGCCACCAGTTGATAATTAGTAGGCGAAAAGTTAGCAGATATATTTTTATTCTATATTTTTACTTTCATGACATAAAGAGTTTAACTTGTAAAAGTTGACTTTTTGTTGACCTATTAACTTTGTTACTATACTCTCTATAGTAATTTTTAATGCATTAATAGCTGTTCTAGAGTCTTTTGTCTTGTAAAAGACAAGTTGACTTTATTGACTTTTAACTGCCCTAATGATGACTATAAAACATGTGTTAGTGTTGGGAGAAAAGATGGTGACTAATTCAGTGTAAAAACTGGACGCAGACAAGGATGCGTGATGTCCCCCCTGCTGTTCAGTCTGTATATGGATGGCGTGGTGAGAGAGGTGAAAACAAGAGTGAGAGGTAGGTGTGCAGCATTAGTGAGTGAAAATAGGGAGATATACAAGCTAGAACAATTGTTATTTGCCGATTACTCAGTGCTGGTGGCTGACTCAAAAGAGAAACTAAAGGCACTGGTAGATGCATTTGGGATTGTGTGTGACAGAAGGAAGCTCTATGTGAATGAAGGCAAAAACAAGGTAATGTTGGGCAATGAGGAAGGCATGAGTGGGCTACAAGTGAGTCTAAATAGGAAGAGGATGGAAGAAGTGCAGTGTTTAAAAGTATCTGGTTGTGGATCTGGCAGCTGATGGAAGGAGTGAAAAGGAAATATCGCAGCGAATGGAAAAGGCAGACATGTGAGGGTTCCTGCCCTTGCCAGAACGTCCTTGTTAGGGGCAGGATCATGCAATGAAATGCCGATAATCTTTCTGAGGCAGCGCAGACGAAAGGTGTTGAGCCTGCGTTCTTGGTGGGCGTTCAGAGTCCAGCTCTCGCTCCGTAGAGCAGTATACTCAACATGCAGGCTTGATGCACTTGTATCTTAATCTTAATGGTGAGCATGGATTTTTCACACATTATCTTTTAGAGGCGGGCCATTGCTGCAGCTGCCTGTTCAATTCTTGAATTCAGCTCGGTGTCCAGATTAAGAGTGCTGGAGATGATGGAGCTAAGGTATGTGAAATCTTCCACCACGTCAACGATGTAGTCACCGATGAAAATGATGAGGGGCTAAGCTAACCGCTTGACTCCAAATATTTGTCTTTTTGATGCTAATCGTGAGGCATCATATATATATATATATATATATATATATATATATATATATATATATATATATATATATATATATATATATATATATATATATATATATAAGAGAACCAGGGCAGCAGAAAAGAAATGCATTTTTCTTTCTTCATTTAATTTCAACCAACGTTTCGAGGGCCAGTCTCATCTTCTGGTTACTGGAATTATATTTAGTATAAATACAAAGTAATTCTAATCGACATTGGATAGGTAACATAAGAGGAATGGTCTTACAAGTCACTTTTTTGTATAAGTCATGATACCACAACGATAATTGATGGAATTGCATTGGTATTAACAACATTACACAAATTGACATGGAAGTGGCAAAGTAAGGGAAACATTAATTTAAACTAAAAAGGGGGTGAAGTAAGGGAATCATCTAACGTGTAATATGTAATGGGAAGGACGAAGTTTGGTCGTTAAGTGTGGGTTTACTATCTAAAATATATATGGATTCAAGGATTCGTAAATCAGAGAGGGTATTAGCTGTAGAAACTATATAAAAGTCTTCGAGTTTTACCTGTAAATTGCAAGAATTGGCGTGGATTCGGATGATAAAATAGTCAGGTTTGGCTAGGGGCAAACCCGTACGGCAGGACCTCCCGGCGTGCTGTTTAACTCTTGAATGGAGAGTTCGGCTGGTAGAGCCAAAATAGGTCGCGTCACACGATGGACACAAGTAATTATATACGAGAGATGAACGACACGCATCAGGAAGGCGATCTTTATAACGAAAGAGCGAGCCTATTGTATATTGGTAGGGGTGATTATTTTGAGGTCCAAAAAGGCAGATTTTGGGGGATAATCGAGTATATTTCAATAGTCATCTTTGATGTTTGTGGGCCATCAAGGGTACCGACCAGAAGTGTAAAAGTTTATTAACGGTGGCTTTATCTTCAGTCGGATTAAGGAAATGATCGAGACATTTCTTTATGCTGTTTTCCTCAAAAAACTTTGGGAGTCCTAAAAAAATTTCTTAAGAAAAGAAAACTCTTCATGTAATATTTTTGTAAATAGAGCATATTTTAAATGCTCTATGTAGCAGGGATTCAATAGTATTAGTTTTAAAAGAACGTGGAATAAAGCTAAAGAAGCTTGTTGATAGGCCAGTCCAAGTGGCTTTGCGAAAAACACTTGTAGATAATCCGGTAGGGGTGCGTGTGATAGAACGAGTTGAAGCTGCGTTAATTTCAACTCCTATCCCATATTATTTAAAACCACGATGCTGCCCACGTGCATCTTCGATTCGAAGCTTGGAGCCTTATCGCAGCTACCGGATGTCAATGTTTAAACAAGGAGGTTATCGTCCCCCCGTTCGCCCCCATACGCCGACCTCGCCAGATTGAGTTAGGCTTATGGGCAGATAAGGCATTGTTCTCCGGCCCGGCTGTGCATTCCCTCGAAGCTCCCACTCTATTGTCCCCCCACGCCAAGGAGATGTCCTGGCTATTTATATGGAAACTTTACCACTAAGATCAGATTCGAGATCCAGATTTTCGTCGCGAAACATCACCACGACCCTCTCTCCCTTTGTGCGCCAAGGGACCTCGACCTCGAGATTCACCATCACTTGTCCAGAAGAAGGACAATATTCCTTGAGTGCCAAAGGTTCGAGCCTTCTGTGACGCCAAGTCCCCAAGGCTTTCCCCTTGTTGTTCAGATGAGAACAGCACTAGAACAGCCATTGTTCTTTTGAGGCCTTTGCCAAGAAACGGTTCTCCCCCTTCCCCCCCTGTTGTTCAGAGGAGAACAGCATTAGAACAGCCATTGTTCGTTTTGAGCCCTTCGCCAAGAAACGGTTCTCACCCCCCCTGTTGTTCAGAGGAGAACAGCATTAGAACAGCCATTGTTCGTTTTTGAGCCCTTCGCCAAGAAACGGTTCTCACTCCCCCTGTTGTTCAGAGGAGAACAGCATTAGAACAGCCATTGTTCTTGAGCCCGTAGACAAAAGACGGTTCTCACCCTTCCCCCTTGTTGTTCAGAGGAGAACAACATTAGAACAGCCATTGTTCTTGAGCCCGAAGACAAGAGACGGTTCTCACCTTCCCTTTGTTCAGAAGAGAACAACGTAGAACAGCCATTGTTCTTCAAGCCGTTCGTCGAGAAACGGTTCTCCTTTCCAAGAAGCCACGTCAGGATCATCTTATTCCCCCCCTTCGGCTGGAACTCGCCAGCGGACCGAATATTCCTTCAAGTCGCCTTCCACTGCACCACTAGTGTAAAAGTTACGTAAGCCAAACGTCACCTTTGAGTATTGATCCCTTTTGTCAATTCTATCCTGTGCTTTAAATGGTTTATCGAACCATCCCATCTCTTTAACTCTAGATTTGTTTACCTTTTTTTTAATCCTTTAAATCCTCGGATTAGCCCGAGTCTCCACGACCCTTTCCATTCTGTTTATGTCAATATTTTCCGTTTTTGTGTATTGTTGATAGTTATTATTAATAAAACTCTATTTTATTAATGATAGCAATATTATTATCCTTGAGCTCAGTTCCACTTCTTAAGCATATCGAAGATACATAATATCGGCCGCCAGACAGTAACGCACTCTAAAGATAATTAAGGAAGTTCCCTCAACGAATAGTGATATATGGTATCGTCGGGAGTCATTCTACGACAGTGCGGGTTGACTTTATGTCTAAATAAGACAGGCAGCCATCGTTTTCTATGTCCATTGTGAATTGTATTTTAGGGTGCTGCTTGTTAAGGAATTCAAGAAATTTAGATGCATGTTGTTCTTTACGAAACAAAATTATGCAGTCGTCAATGAAACGCCTATAAAATACTGGGGCGAATTCTTTGGGGCAAGCTTGGAGCCAAGAGGTTTCATGGAAACAGGAAAATATTAGCAAAAGTTGGACCTAATGGAAGTCCCATCCCGACCCCTTCTTTTTGAAGGTAAAGTTCGTTATTAAAGAGAAAATAGTAATTGGAAACGGATAAATCAAGAAGAGAACGAAATTGGGCTTGGTCAAATTGTAAAAATGTTGAGAAATAGTGAAAGTTTTGTGTAAAATGATGTCATTACAAATCTATTCACAAACATTCCATTACAAGAAACAATTGACATCATGGGGATAACCTTCTACTATTAAATTTTAGCGGTCGCTATACTCACCGGATGCCTTTTCTACACTTTTGTGGAACTAAGAGGATAGGCGGTGGAATTGATATTATTGCTATTCACTTTCTCTATCCTTCACTGACACCGATCGACCCTCTGCTCCGTCACCTTCGATGTAGATCTTGCTAATCTTGATTTAAGTCTCTCGTTCAAAGTCATAAACATTTACAGGCCACCTGGCTAGTCACCCATCTGAGCTTTTCTTTGACGAAATGGGGATCTCACCAATGTCGCCTTTTCAAACTCCTCCACCACCCTGGTGATACGCGGCGACTTCAATTACTCCAAAATAGCATTTCACATCAATGACTCTTTTAAGTCTTCTAATAATTTTGTATCTCACAATTAGTCAATTCCCACACCCACACCCAAGGCACCTCTGTCTCACTGACCCCTAAAAGGCTGTCTTCAATCATTTTATTATTCAATTCTGTTTAACTCTACCTTCTATAACTAACCTCCCAATGGTTATGGCGCATGGTTACACCACTGTAGATTCTTCCAGTGAACCTATGATGCTCTCTCGGGATCTCTCCTCACTGAACCTGAATATCTGCACTGTCTCATCCTCTTTTGAACACAGCATATCCCTCCGCTACTTTTCTTAGTCATTCTTCTCCTTCATAGACAATCACGTTTCTCTTCGACCTGATTCCTCTCGTAGATCCAGCGGCCATTGGTTTTCCAACATACAGAAGAACATGGACTCGAGCCATAAGGAAGGAACAAGCTTCTCTTGCATATTCTTTTCCAACTAATACGTACACAACCCTCCTGCGATCCTTCCGCGAGGGCCATAGCCGTAAAATCGTTAACGAAAACAAATAAAATCTTAGTCCACATTTGAAGCTGTTCTCTCGTCTCTAAACTTCTCCTCCCATTTTCCCATCCACCTTCTCTGCCTTTTTTCGGAAAATTCATTTAATATTCGCTCTCGGATTTCTTATTTTTCTGCTCCGGTCACACTATAGCCCCTTTTACAACACCCTGCATTCTTACTTTCCTCACCTCAGTCTCCCCTTAATTCTCTACTCATCGAAAAAAAACAGCTCTTCCATTGACATTTTCCACCCAGTCACTATCTTTAGCTCCTACTAGCCCTCCTTATACACTTATTGGAGATCTTCATCGCCTTCGTATCAATAGGTGATGTGTCTTCTTACTTTAAACATGCTGCTGCACACGCAATCCTACAGAAACTAAATCTTGACCCTAATTATCCTTCAAATTATCGTCCATCTATCAATTTTAGTTCGTATTTAAGGTTCTTGAGAAGGTAGTAGTTGCCCTCATCACTGAGCACATGCCATCTTTCCTCATCGATGAAACTTTCCAGTCCGGCTTCAAGCAACGTCACTGGTCTGACCCCGACCCTTCCGCGATCCCGAGGCTGGCATTTGATATCATTGGGCACTTTGTTCTTTTCTACCGCTTTCGTGACTTACTGCTTGTCTCTGAAACTGCTCTAAGCTGGTTTGGCTCTTATCAATCACCTTGAACTCATTGTGTTTACATCAGGCGTAAGGTCTCTCGGCTAGGTGTTGTGAACTATGGGGTTCGCCAGACCATTGTCTTTGGCCAGCTCTTTTTTCGTATCTACTTCATTCCCTCTGGCCTTTTTTGCGTCACCTAAGTCTATTCTTCCATACAAATTTTCACATCAACTTCGTCAACCCTTTCTCTATAGGAAGTTTCTTCTCTTTAAAGGACAGGATTTCTCTCGAGATGAACAGCTACATCGTATATCTTGTTGTTTGCAAGCAACTTACATCGGCAGTACTGTTCGCTCATTATATGAGAGGTTTTGTTCCCATATGGGAATAAGCCACCGCACTGGCAAAATCCTGTCTAGGAAGGAGGTTTCTTCTATCAGAGACCACACTATACAGTGCAAAACTGAATGATAAACAATTTTAAAATTATAGGCCGTAACACTAATAAATATAGCCTGCGAATATTCGAATCTCTTCTTATAAAAATCAAATCTCCCACCCTCAACCTCGATAATTCTTCAGTCCCCCTTCTAATTACTTAATTATATATTCCTGGTGTATTTACCAACCTATTCCTCTACACCAAACAATCATCTAACATAAATCCTAGGTTTCCTTTAACTTCCTCATTACTTAATTTCTCATTCTGGGCTCTATCTCCAACTCCATTTGGTAAGCACTTCATTTTTAATTGTTTAGTTAATATTTTTAAACTCTTGAATTTTTCTTTCAATTTATACCTTTAATTGACTTCCACCATCTTAAACCATTCAAATTCTTACCCCTTTGATTTCAGATTAGTATTTATTTTAGTTTAAAAATTCAGTTTTTACACTTTTTTTATTATTTTGCTCACTGTTTTCTTAATTTATTTGAATCGATTTATTAATTTAAATTTTTAATTGCCCTTTTGGCTTTTAGTTTTTTCATAAAATTGGTTATTAGTCTTTTGATTCATTTACTACTTATGTTAATTCTTTCGAGTGTTTTAATTATCAATCTATTTGTTTGTCTTTTGTGAATCTTTTAATCAATTTAGTTGTATACTCTTAATTTTTTTATAGAAAAAATAGTTCAACTTTCTTATTCCATTTAAACCTTTACTTCAAATTCTTTTCTTTTTCACAACTTGAATGACATTATAATTAATTTTTTTACAATTTTTGAGCTTAGAACCTGAAGATGGGCATGTTGCCCGAAACTTTGTTTCCAAAATTGAAATAAATATATGTACTAGAGCATCTTCTGCGCCCTTGCCTTCGCTGTGAAATTAAAAATCTACCTGGTTAGCAGCAATACTTACGACTACATATATACATATATATATATATATATATATATATATATATATATATATATATATATATATATATATATATATATATATATATAATATATATATATATATATATATATATATATATATATATATATATATATATATATATATATATATATATATATATTCGAGTTGTGCCTATTCCCTAATTTTTGCTGATGCCGATCTTGCCTTAATATTTGTTTGTTTTTAGTGTATTTTGCTTAATTTATTAGATACTTTATAATTAGTTTCCATAACTATATTACTCAACTGTTAGGCTGTTGGAAGCTTGGAACTTGGAAGCCAATAGACAAAGCAATGGAGTATTTTTCAGTTGTTTTTTTTTTTACTTTTCAATAGTGATTGTGTTTAGGGGATTTTATAGCTTTTGATGGAAGGTTTTAGGATACAAAATGAATATGAATCTTTACAGAATTTATTTAATTTCCTTTCATATTAAGAATAGCCTATATTATATACTTCCTTTCTTACAAGGTAGAACACTTTCATTTTTCAACTTGCCACAAAAAATAAAAAAATAAATACAGTATACTGAGTATTCATTTTTCAACTAACTACAGAAAAAAATACAAAATATTTTGTATTCAAAATTAAAAACACGTAAATTTAAATTAATAACATTAATTTTTATCCAGTTTTGGGGGTAAGACGGTTACGATGTGGCGTGAAGATGTTGCCACCAATTCTAAAAAGTCTCTCACTCTCAATTGATGAAGGTGAAGATGAAAGCATTTTATTGGCAACTTTTCCAAGCCCAGGAAAGGCATTTATGTTGGCTTTCCACCAAAGTAGTGGATCCATATCTCGTAGTTCCAATTGTAGTGAACAGTATTTCTCGAGTTCATTTCTAACAGCATGTGAAGATGAAGATTGCCGGCGAAGTTTCTTCTTGTTTTTCTTTTCAACATTTGTTCTGGTACTTGACTCTGCTGATCCTATCAAATCATTCAAACACGAATCAAAGTCAAAAAGATCGGCACTTGCTCAAGCTTCCTCGTTTTAAGTCTCAGTTGTAGGTTCTGTCTCATTGGAGGCAGAGGTTACATTCTCTTCAAAGTCTTCATTATTCTCTTTATCATTATGCATTTTCTTATGAGTGTCAGTCAAATAATTCTGGATTGAAATGAAATGGCTCTTTGAACATTCTTCAGAAATTTTGAAAAGACTATTTAAATATCTTGGATTCAACATGGTCGCTGCTATTAGATCTTCGTTTGCTTCATACTTAGCAAATCTGCTGTCCATTGATCTTGAGATTGCGCTGACGGTGCTACCCAATCCACTGAGCCTTGAATCTGATATAGCTTTGGTTATGGCATGTTTCAAGACTCTCACTTGTGGAATAATTTCTGAAGCATTAGCTGTCCTTCCACTCAGCTAAAAAAAAAAAAAATTAAAAGAATTGCATTGATATTTTGTAATTTGTAGGTTGTGAAGAGAGGCAGTAATAAATAATTAATATCTGAGACAAATGTACGTTCAGTACCGTAGATAAAGAAGCTGAAGTACTTTACCTATTTAATATTTATTAACTGGCTACATGGTAAAATATTAAACTATAAATCATAATCTTAATAAATAATTAATTTATAATATAATATAATGTAATAAATAATTAATTAAATGAATAATAATAATATTAAATAATTAACAGTTATTATCTGACAGAGTTAACCCGTCACAGATTAACAACTGAAAATTGAACTCTCAATTATAAATGTATTGTTAACGAACTCCTCCCACCATTTATCTATTTGCTTAATATTAAAGAGAAAACTGCAGCTTCCGTGCAAGATATTTTATCTTTTTTGCAGAGACTTTTATTTTTATTTTCATATTCTTACTTTACTACCAATTTCAAGTCACGTACGAGGCCAAAGATGAAGGTGTACCGTACCCCCTTCGTAACCACTATCCGGAAATAAAAAAGAAAAATATATAAAAATAAAAAAAATTTCAACAGATAAAATATCTTCCAGTGAATCTCTTCATAAAAGAAAGCTTATTGATTGCTAGTAAGTTTTAGTAATATATATATATATATATATATATATATATATATATATATATATATATATATATATATATATCATATTACTTTTGTGTTGTTAGATAAAAAAATTTGAGCAAGCTTGAGCATTTGCCCATTAGGGCCCATTTGTTGGCATCAAAAACTGCAAAATTTGGGACTTCTGCACAGTAGTTAGCAATTGCAATTCTTTGTTCGAATATTCGTTCAAGCATGAGGTTGTACTATTCCAACGAGTGGTTACATCTTGAATCAACTTATGTTTAGGCAATTTATGCTGCGTTTGAAGCTTTTCAAGCTTAGTGTATGCTAACGACGAGTGATTAAAATGCCCTGTTATTTGGCGCCAATTTGCAATTACGAGTATGTCCTTAATCATTCGCTGTTCAAAAAATGTAACATGTATGACCAGTAAGACTGTTAAATCCAGTACTTGAAATTCCCTTCACCATTGTCGTAGGATGGACTCTCGACGATATACCATATATGACTATTCGTTGAGGGAACTTATTTAATTATCTTTAGAGTGCGGGGTTGTCTGGTCGACCGAGGTTATTAATCTTCAATATGCTTAAGAAGTGCAACTAAGCTCAAGGATAATAATATGGCTATCATTAATAAAATAGAGTTTTATTAATAAAAACTATCAACAACACACAAAACGGAAAATATTGACATAAACAGAGAATGGAAAGGGTGGTGGGGGCTCGGGTGAATTCGAGGATTAAAAGATTTAAAAAGGTAAAACAAGTTCTAAAGTTAAAAAGATGGGATGGTTCGCTAAACCATTTAAAGCACAGGATAGAATTGACAAAAGGGTTAAATACTCAAAGGTAACGTTCGGCTTACGTAATTTTATACTAGTGGTGCAGAGGAAGTCGACGTGAAGGAATTTTCGGTCCGCTGGCGAGTTCCAGCTGAAGAGGGGGAATAAAATGATCCTGACGTGGCGTCTTGGGAATGAGAACCGTTTCTCGACGAACGGCTTGAAGAACAATGGCTGTTCTACTTTGTTCTCTTCTGAACAACAGGAGGGGGTGAGAACCGTCTCTTGTCTACGGGCTCAAGAACAATGGCTGTTCTAATGTTGTTCTCTTCTGAACAACAAGGGAGAAGGGTGAGAACCGTTTCTTGGCGAACGGGCTCAAACGAACAATGGCTGTTCTACGTTGTTCTCTTCTGAACAAAGGGGGAAGGGTAAAAACCGTTTCTTGTCAACGGGCTCAAAAGAACAATGGCTGTTCTAACGTTGTTCTCTTCTGAACAACAGGGGAAGCTTTGTGGACTTGGCGTCACGAAGGCTCGAACCTTGGCACTCAAGGGATATTGTCCTTCTTCTGGACAAGTGATGGTGGATCTCGAGGTCGAGGACCCTTGGCGCACAAGGTGAGAGTGGATCGTAGTGATGTTTCGCGAAGAAAATCTGGATCTCGAATCTGATCTTAGTGGTAAAGTTTCCATATAAATAGTCGGGACATCCCCTTGGCGTAGGGGACAATGTAGTGGGGGCTTCGAGAGAAGGCACATCCGCATCTGAGAACAATACCTTATCTGCCCATAAGCCTAACTCAATCTGGCGAGGTCGGCAAAAGGGGCGAAACGGGGAAAGATAAACCTCCTTGTTCAAACATTGACTAAGGTGGCGGCTATAATGCGCCCGGCTTCAAGGCAAAGATGCACGTGGGTAGCCTCGTGTTTATAAACAACATGTGATAACGGTTGAAATTAAGCGGCCTCAAACCGTTCTATCACAACCTTATTTGCTGCGTTGTCATGAACGATCATGTAGACTTTGTAAAGGGGGATTTTGTAATCATCAACTACATCTTGAAGGGTGTTACATATGTTAGTTGCAGTATGTTAATCTGGGAATGGATTCACTCGTAAGACAACTACTGACTGGTTGAAATTTTAATCGATGCAATTTGCCAGTAAGCTGAAAAGAATGAAATAGAAATACCGTCCAAGATTTTTACTTTTTAGTTTAGTCTAAACTGTCTAATATTTATAGCATAAAATAAGTTAAAAACCTAATTTTTTGATCCTAAAATAACTCATGATTTAACATTACTTAACATAGTTATTATATAACAACTCTGTACATTATTTGAGTAAGCAATCTTGATGGCCATTAAAATTTGAAACTTAGAAGCTTGTTGATTATTACCTGATAAAGGACGCATCAGCATTGTTCGTCCAGATGTCTGTGGTGAAGCTCATGTTGCGTGTCCCATTAATCCTGCTTTGGATTTTGGTCATTACTTTGGTGTGCAAACTGGGAATAATATTGGTAGTAAAATATTTTCTGGAGGGCAGTTGATAATTGTGTTCAGCAGTTTCATAAGTCTTTATATCCAATATCTTCAACAACTGAAAATGGCTGTGAGTCTAGTGCTATGATCTCACCAATAGCAGTATGAATTGTTTTGGATTGATCACTGTTTATGCCCCAAATCTTCGTAAGCTCAAGGGTTTTTTCTAATGTTATTTGCAATTCTGAATGCGAACTGCTTGCTGTTGATGGCCTGCAATCACATTTGGTCTTTTTCTTTGTAGTGATGCAATCACTCATTGTGCGTTTTTGTGCAGTTTGAGTTTGCTCTTGTCCCTGTAACTCCACCTCTTGCTCCAGCTCCTACTGATGTTGTGTCCTCAAATGTTTTTGCATATTCGTGGTAGTAAAATAATTTTTTCATTCTTATTACCACGTGACAATATTTTGTTACATATTGTACAGATAACTTTTGTTTTGTCATCTTCATTTACAGCGAATAATCGCCACACAACACTCTTGGTATGTCCTTTGTGAGCCATTACGGAAACAATTAACTGTTCAATGAGGCACTAAAAAGAAATTTTCCTGAAAAATGTATTATAATTTAAATTATTAGTGTCAAAATATATTAGATTGCATTTATGTCCGAGAACAGTGTGTAGGCGTGAGTGTGTGTGAGACTAACACATGCAAAAAAACGCAATGAATTCATATATATATATATATATATATATATATATATATATATATATATATATATATATTATAATAAAGTTGTAGCTCATGTCTCTCTGTGTCTGTTTGTCTGTTTCTTAACGAACTCCTCCTACGATTTTGGAGATAGCCCCCATGACCATATATATTCTGAAAGTACACGACCCAGGATACTTCGATATGTGTATTTAATTTCTGGAGGGCGTCTCCCTCCTGAAGGTGCAGATAAAAAGAAAGCAACCGCTCCTGGGTCACTGGTACTCTCTTTATAGATCGCAATATTTCCACATAGACCTCGTAGGCTAGCCTATGACCAAAGACCTTTAGCCAAACCACCTTTGGGCAGGTCAGTAAGATAAGTAATCAAGGTAATTTTTCAACCTTTTGGGGACCTGGTTTGATAAAGGAATTTCACTGGCCATAGGTATATGGATACTGTCTACTAATCTGCAGCCACTAGCCTAGCCCTAACCACACCTAACCTAACCTTCACGGGCGAACCGGTCAGAAGCTCACCAAATATCTGACACGGTGCTGCGGCCCTGTAACCCACCCCCTTCTGAATAAGGAGTGCCCTCTCCCTTCGCTGCTATACTGGTCGCTAACCGATGGCAAGGCCTACTGGTCAGAATTTCTAAGCTAAGGCTACTAGCCTAACCTAGCCCAGTCAAAATTAATTTTTATGGGCAAACCCGTCACTAACTCGCCGTAATTCTTAGACAGGAAGTGATGTCCCCAACTGTAACCCCCATCCCCACTATATTGTTCATATTTAATATATCAGGCAATTGGCGTATATGAAAAGGCAAGGCAAATAAATAAAATAAAGAAAAAAATCAATAAATAACCTCTAAACTAAGAATTGATAAACGACACGATTTTCCAGGATGGTAGATTTCTTAAAACACCGGACAATGGCATCATACACAGCGAAATAAGGCTACAGTCCTGACAAGCAACCATCATCCATTGTGCAAAAGTATTCACGAAAGTAAAATTGAAAAAGAGGACCAACCAAACTATTGAAAAAATGGGAAAGTCAAGTATACAAGCCAATTTTGGAAATCTCTATAAAATCTATATACTTTTTTCATTGTTTTAAAGTGGCGATAATGACAAAAATACACCGTTTTTATCGACAGCGTGCATTACAGATAGTAGTTTGGAGTAGTGTTTTATTTATTTTTTTCCCTTACCTCAAAGTCATCGAAACACTAAAGAAATGTAGGATTATATCCCTTTCCAAAATTGCCTCAGAAACAGGTATTGGGCAAGCTTTTCTTGATTCGCTCGCAAGATAAGGGCCGGTTATTAAGAGCGCATAGGCCAAGCATTGCAAAATTTTTCATTCCCATCGATAATATCAATAATGGCGTTACTAACGTTTTGACATAGCATCGTTCGTCTTTCTCATAAGGAAGGAAATCTTTTTAATAATTAGGATCAATATTTTTTGGCATTAGACCAGGTAAGAATGCTTCAAGGGATGACCATTTACCACCCCAGACTCGAATTTTACTCTTTCGAGTGATCTCATATCTATTATGCAATTCACCAGTCGCTCTGGTGGAACTGAGGGAAACGCATAAGGCGCTGACGAAGGGAATGTTTCCTACGGGAGGGGCGCGGTAACATTTTCAACTAATTGATAAGGGGCTTACTTAAGCGAACGGAACTTATACCACCACTAAACAGTTAGCGCTCTGCCTAACCTACCCTAACCTCTCTCTTTAAATTAACTAGGTTAGCAATTGGCACCAAAACAAAACTTCCATTTTTACCCCCTGACGGGTTCAATACCTTCAATTAGCCAAACACAAAAATTCTAACCCGAATTTATCTTGTTATTGTGTTTATCTATCCTTGAACGATTTAGCAATAATTTGTTCTTATTAACCGATGCTGAAGTTAAGAGCTGGTGCCTTGCACCTCGTATGTACTCGATTAAGGCAGTTATTACCACTTCAAGGGATTAATATCACAAACTAAGGTAGAATCTCGAATTATGACGAATAATATTGCCAAAACTTTCGTTCAAGCGATAGATGGAAACATTAACCAAAACTAGTAGTTTATTTACAACAAACTAATCAATCAAAACCCCCCAAATATTTTTTTTAAATTAACTCGCTAATTAATATAAGGCTTGACTCACAAAATAATTAATTTACACTCCCTTAAATACGCAAATGTTAATCTTCGAAAACATTTTCAATTCACTGGCTTACTAAAGGAATATTACAACGGGCTACCCAGATAACTTTGGGCCACCGTTCGTTTTAACGAATTCAGTAATCGCCCAACAATGCGAATTGTGGATAGATTCCACAAAATACTAAAAAAATGTAGGAGTTACTGCTATTTCTTTGAAGGATTGGCTGGCTGTGTGTGACGTCACCGTCTCGGTGCGGTTTTGGGCCTATTGTAGGCAGATCCCAGCTGACTGGCGTAGATTATCTCCAACCAAAAAGGTAGGCGTTGGTTAGTTGCGCGTTCGTAGGTGGAAATTCTGAGGTTTCCGGTCGATTCACTTATCTACGGCCCCCGATAGCTATTCCTTTAGATTAAGGAATCTTTCTTCTGATTGAATAATACTCTGGTCGAAAACGAGAAAATCTCTTTCTTGTTTGGTAGAACTTTGTAGAATTTATCGTTTTACTAGTCTCTTCTGGGTACTCTTGGGAACGATCGGCTGCGAAAATGGCTATCTTTTCGCGGTCGTAACTGGGTTATAACGAACGTGGGAACACACGACATTTCTCTGGGGCTAACTCGGTCTGAATAACAACTACTTTTCGCTTGGCCTTTCTATATATATAACCATTAACGTGGATGGAGTTTGAGTGATTGCTGCTGCGGGGTGTGTGTGGAGGTCAACCTTATTTGAAAACAAATGACTGGCCTGGTTTTTTGTTTTTACTTCGGCGTTAGCTCGAGTGGGAACTTTTTGCCGACCTGTTTTTTCGTACCAACAACTTTAGAGGGGAAATTTAGGCCTCTTCAAATCCTTAACGTAAACTACGTAAATTAAAAATAGCAACTGTACCCATTTTAATTAGCGAATAGTGCGTCTCAGGTTGTCAATACTGCTTATGCAGCGGGATTAAATTTGTTCTTGGTTAAAACAGGCGTCTCTTCGACGATGTATTTAGGGCTATGGCCATTTTCTGGAAGTTACAATTTCAGCTGCTTCCCTCTCTGTGGGAGTTAGTGTTTTGATTCTTCGCTGCTGGCTTTTCAAACATAGTGCTCGACCCGATTACGGTAAAATTGAGGGTTGGTTGTTAATTAACTCCATGCGCGCTTTCATTCTCGCGCCACTGTTAGGATAGAGCCGGGGATGGGGGAAAGGAGGAGGTGTGGCCGCTGTCCGGTAAGTCAGTCGTACACACACAAAAACAAGTTGCGAGTGTAGCGTCCATTCTATATATATATATATAAATATATATATATATATATATATATATATATATATATATATATATATATATATATATATAATGTAACTATTGCAATAACAGCAACAATGTTTTCGATAAATAAAGACACACATACCATTTAAATTTTTAAAGACACGCTGTTCAAGGTCACTAAACGTTTCTCCACCTATATTGCTTTTTACATCCTTATTTCGTTACTAAACCTGAGGTTTTTATATTCACTGACAAGAATTCAGATTGTACATTACTCTGAAGAGACGTTTGTGTCAGCATGTTAGGTGTGGTAGTTTACTTTTTATAATTTAGTTGAGTGTTGAAGTATAACCTTTCAAACGGCACCTCCCGAACGCCATTTGTTTCAATTTTAATTTTTGAGCCCTCTTATTATTATTATTATTTCTTTTTTTTCACATTTCTTATATACGAGATATTTGATATGGCTATTGACCAAAGTTCTTTTATTTTAGTGAGGGTTTTTCAACTTTATTTAGCATTTTTGTTTTTATTTTTTCTTAACTCTCTGTTTTTCTTTTACTTTTTACTTCGTTTTTTTAAACATTTTGTTAGTATATTTACACTTTTTTTTTATTAGTTAGTACTTTATCTCATTTCAGATTGAAGCCATTCATATCCACTGTTTTCATCTCGTTTAGTTTCTTTTTACATTTTGACACGGGGCCAGTATATCAGGATAAATGGACAATGTCCATAGATAAGGAACACCATTAAGCGTTCCTGAGTAGGTGAACCGCTATATAGGATTTAAAATTCAAAAGACAAAATACTAATCATTGAAACCACATTTATTAGAAAAATCATATGGTTGAGTAATTTTTTAACTTTTTAGTAATTATATCACTGTAGCTTGCTACTTTCGTTCAAGTATCCCTGAAAGCATATACTATAATCTGACCAGAAGTAAACAATTCGGGTGTTACTTAATAAAGCTGTAGCAAATAGTAACACAAAGTATGTTGTCTGGCCCAATTCAGCCACCAAAACTGTATAAAAAGCTAAAATTTTGACGAAGAATCGGCAAAGAATCGGCAAAATTTTGCCGATGCCGAGTCTGATGCCTATTCTCACAAATTTGGCCGATTCTGGTGCCGATGCCGAGTACTCGGCACATCTCTAATATATATATATGAGGACACTTACACGCTAATGGCTTGGACCGACATGTGGGGGAGGAAGATAATAAGAATGGGGGAGAAAGTCGTCCCCTATTGTGTGGGTAATAACTATCAAAATAGAGAATACAGATTGTCTGTAAAGGTCGAGTGATGGCCGAGAGTCGTCTAAGGTTATTTAAAGAAGGCTACAAAAATAAATTTAATAAAAAAAGAAATATTAACTATATCCATAAAGAGGTTTAACACTAGAATGACGGACCGGTCATTTTGACCGCTTTTCAAGTTTATTTATTAAATATCATCCGCATATTTTATCGCAATCCGCTCAAATTTCTTAACTTTTATTTTTTTATATTCAAAATGGTATTGTGAAAGTATAAAATTATTACAAGTGACAGGTAAGAGTCAGATTGTCCGCTGCATAATCTAATCCTGTTTTAACGTGTTTATTTCATTACAGGGAGTGTGCTACAGTTCATAACTCAGTCTACGCTTCTTTCAACATGTTCTGACAAGGTTTGTTTGTTTTCTTTATAAACTCGCTGCAATTGCACGATTGTGCAGTACGCAATAGACACTCATTGGGTGAAGATGTCGTCCGATAAAAGGGAGACTTGTCTGACAGAGGAACGACTTCGACAATTTTTTTGTTGCCACACGTTACGACGAATCGGAAAGGAGAATCTTTTGATAGTGATAAAGAGGAATACATTCTTGATCATAATTTTTCATCACGTTCAGACGAAGAAAATGAAAACATTGCAGCAACGTAAGTGTGATATGATTGTTTAATGATACTTTCGGAATGTCATTCGATATACCGTTTAAAATAATATGTAAAAAATTACCTTATTATTTATATTATTATTATTATTGTTGTTATTGTTATTATTATTATTATTATCATTATTATGTTATAAAATTTATATTATTATTTTAGTATGTTACGATGAGTATATTTTATTTTTATAAAAATAAATCTGAACATATTTGTGTACTTTTATTACATATGTATTACTATAAATGACTAAAGAATCTTTACCTCTTTATCTACAGATGATGAGGGAATTTTTGAGAGTAATACCACTGCCGATGAAGAAGTAATGGAAGGAAATAAATCAGGTGAATCTCCTACATATGCACATGACAAAAATCTATAGGCTCCAGATGGAACCCAGTGGATTGAAATCCCTACTGAAGGCTCCGATAGTAGTGGAAGATAAAGTGCACAGAATATTCTTACTGAAATTCCCGGTCCTTCTGCAAATGCTAAAAGACATGTTGTGTTGGGGAGCATGATGAGCGCATTTTTCATATTCATTAATGATTTCATAATTCGAGAGATAATAAGATGTACAGAAGCAGAAGCTCGCTGTAAATTGAATGATGAATCATGGACAGTAACTAAGGAAG
This sequence comes from Ceratothoa steindachneri, assembly GCA_963969495.1. Lineage (NCBI taxonomy): Eukaryota > Metazoa > Arthropoda > Malacostraca > Isopoda > Cymothoidae > Ceratothoa > Ceratothoa steindachneri. The sequence continues at coordinate 72,331,016 of OZ018321.1, read as the reverse complement.
AAATATTTAAAATGCTGGCAATATTCTACGCCAGAGGAATAATTGCTAAAGGACAACCACTTGCTTTTCTATGGTCAAAGGTTTGGGGGCCTTGTTTCTTCTCCATGACTATGTCAAGAGACAGATTAGAGCAACTTAATCGATTTTTACGTTTTGATTTGAGATCGAAAAGATATAACTGTTGATGAGCAGCCTTTCCCCACTAAGTCCAAAAGCCCCTTCACCCAATATATGGCAAACAAACCGGATAAATTTGGAATCAAATTCTGACTTGCTGTTATCTCAACGTCCCATTACTTGCTGAATGGATTTTTTTATCTGGGAAAAAGTGTTCATCGTCCCTAAATTCAAAGCTTATCGGAATATGTAGTCAGGAAATTGGTAAGTCCTTTTCTAAGTAAAGGTTGAAATATCACATGTGATAACTTTTATACTTCGGTGAAGATTGCTAAGTAATTGCAAACCAAGAAAAGGAGTATCGTTGGAACGATGAATCGAATTTGGCGCGAAATACCAACAAGCATCAAAAATAAGAAACAACCACTACACTCATCCATTATTTTAAAGAATTGTGATATGACACTCACCGTGTACCGAGGGAAACCTTCTAAGAGCGTACTGATTCTAAGTATTGTGAACAAGACAGTGCATATTCAAAGTGGTACAAAGAAGTTGCCAGAGACTGTCACGTATTATAATAAAACAAATTCTGGCGTTGACCAGATAACCAGACTGTACACCACTAAAGTGGTTTCTCGGCGTTGACCATTACAGGTCTTCTATAATTTACTTGATCTTGCCGTGATTAATTCAGTTATAATGTACCGTGGAGTGGTTAGAACTCAAATAAGTCAACGAGATTGCATTCTAAAACTCATAGGAGAGCTATGAGCTTTTAACAGAAGTATGGATGAAAACCTCGAAGACGAATGGACAGATGAAGAACTTTTGGAAGAACCATTAAAAGAACCAATAAACGTAAAACTAGTCAAATTAGCAAATGCAAAAGGAATAAAACTAATGAAATATGCTACGAGTGCAAGAAATATGTGTGTGGTAAATGTACTGGAATAATACGCAAGCGAGTAATTTGTAGAAATTGTTCATGATATTGATAATAATTGATACATCTATCGACCTAGTATTATATAAATAGCTAGATACCTTTTGATTTATATTATATAGTTGCATCAATTATTCTATATGATAAACATAAATGGGATTGTTATTATTTATTTTTCTCTGTCTCATACATATATGTAAGTAAATGGAAATATATAAATAATGTATTTTTATTTATCATTTATTGATACCTATTCCATACAATAATATAATGAAATATTTGCAACAGAAGAAATTTAAACTAGAACTAATAAGAAACATAATTCTTGTGATATAAATTCACCCAAAAATGTGTCAAAAAACAAAGAAAATAAGGAAAAATAATATCAGAGGTCAAAATAGCCACCCAGTCTTTCTAGGGGTTTGTTCACTTGGCCGTCTATCTAGTGTTAAGTGAAATACGTGATCAAATAAGTAACGAATACACACTGTGACAGCAAAGAGGCAAATCCAAGGGATTAAAGCGGTTAACTATCTGACTCGGATCGGAGTTTTAAAAGGGGGGTACAACAAGCCGAAATACAAATAGTAACAATTGATTTGGGAAGATCGGATTATAATGAGATCCACAGTGTCGGCGTCTTGACGGGCGTAGGCGTCGAAGGGAAGGTATCTCAGGTAGGCGAGGATGCAACAAGGCAATATGTTTTACCTCAGAGTTTGCGATGGTGGAAGGTAATGGTTCTACCTCAGGATGCTGATGAAGGAGGATTGGTTTTACCTCAGGGTTCTCGATGACGGAGTACTGTCGCGAATTCACGGAAGAACTGCCGTTGCAAGGAACTGCAATTGACTGGAGTTTAGTCTACCGCGGGGAGATTCTAGCCGTAGATCCCCGAATAAACCACGGAGAATCCAATTCGATGCCGCAATGTGTCTTTGTGCGCGGGCGAGCTGTACTGCTTATCCAGAGGAAAACCTCCGGTTATATAGGTCGTCGGCAAGGTGGCGAAATTGCCTCGGGCCACGGCGTGCTTGCATGGGATTTGAAGTCGCCGGCTTGCGGCTGGGGGGGGGGAGGGCGTCCTAGATACGGAGCGGGTTGAATAGCCTTTCGGGTTCTTTCTCGCGTCGCAAGTATGAAAGATAAGATGAAATCGCATTAGGTGCGAGAGATAGGCCTTGTAACGTAAACACAGATGTTCTGATAAAGCCGTCTTTGCCCAATTCTCACGCTCTTTGTTTCAGGGTTAAGGCTAGTTGGCTCTTCTAAGGATTCAAGGTGGAATTCCAGATATTATTAGACTCTATTCCTCCACATCTCCTCCTTTCCGAAAGATGGCGCTTTTCTCAGATGGAGGGGGAGAAAATGGGCATCAGGAAAAAAGTAAAAGCGTTTTCCCACGCGGACGGTCAAGAGGGGCACAATTTGAAAAGACATCCTAACCCGTGTGGATCAGGTGTGCACAACCATAAACCGACTGATCCGAGTTTAGGAATACATCAGAAAAAAAAGTTAATTTACAGAGGGTCAATGAAAATACCATACACACAGAAAAACATTAACAATTATGCATGTAATTAAATTGAAATGAACGATCAAAGAAAGAAAATAAATATTTACAAGGGAACGTTTGGTGTCAGAAGAGTACATGATAAAATATACAGGAAGTGTTTACATCACAAAGACAGTTTCTTTTTTGTTTTCTTCTTTTTTTCTTTCTTTTTCTTAACTTACAATTAAAATGTGTAAAAAAAAATATATAGACAATAAAGCAATAGGGTTGTTTCCTTATTGGCCATTTAGCTGGAGTTAGTGGCCAAGGGGTTACGGCTGAGGCTTTCTGGTACACAATTATCTGACCCCATAATAAACTAAAATTTAAACTGGTATTCCCGAAGGAGTAGGCTCAAGCGTATAAGGCGTCCGTTATTATTTTTGACATTACGAAGATACGCAAGCAGGCGGTGGTCCGTCTCGATTAAGGAACTTCTTCCCTATCAGATACATTTTAAAATTCTGGAAACTCACTAATATAGCCAAAGCTTCCCGTTCTATGATGGTATAATTCTTTTTGCGCAGTAATAACTTGCGGCCCGCGTAAGCAACAGGGTAGCTTTTGCGGTTGTCACCATATTGCAGGAGCACACAACCAATGCTCTCGTTACTCGCGTCCTTCCTTAATACGAACGGCTTATTAAGGTTCGGAAGTCTCAGGTTGGGGGCAGACGCTAATTTTCCCTTTAACTGGTGGAAGTGGGAAGTAGCCTTTGAATTCCACACGATGCGATCCAGAGACTTCTTCTGGAGGAGCTCACGTAAGGGGGCGGCACAGGACGAGAAATTAGGGAAGAATCGCCTGTAAAACGAGACGGATCCCATGAAGGATCTGTGTTGTTTTTTTAGCACACGGGAGGGGCATATCAACTATGGCCCTGCCCGTATCCTATTGGAGTACAATCTGGTCCTATCCGATGTTAAAATTCAGACTTATTGGGGTCAATCGTGAGGCCATGCACGCGTAGCTCACTCAACAGTGGTTGGAGGGAGACTAAATGCTGGACCCAATTGCTGATGGCAACGTATATATTGTCGAAATAAAATGTGACGTTTGACAACCCGCCTAGGATTCTACGCATCATCCTATTATAGTTACTGCAGGCCGTTACTAATACAAAGGGGAGTCGACGGAACTCCATAAGGTTTTTATTGGTCGGGAATGCCGTATATTTTTGTACGCTATACTAAAGAGGAATTTGGCAATAGGCCTTGCACAGATATAACTCAAAGATATATTTTGCTTCTTAAAAGAGATGGAATTTTGGTCGATTAGGGGAATGGGTTCAGCATCAAAGACAGTCAAGGAATTTAGCTTTTGAAAATCGACACACATACGGTACGTACGATCAGGCTTCCGTACAATCACGATAGGGGAACAGTATATGTAATTGGAGTGCTCTATTTTATTAAGCTTCAGCAAGCTTTCAACCTCCGAATTAAATGCTTACCTCCAGTGAATAGGAAGCGGATAAGGCTACAAACGGATGGGCTTTTGTGTGGTTAGAGTGATGTCATGCTCAAATTAGGTAGCACAACTGGGGACTTAAGAGATTACGTCTCCAAAGCTATTTAAAGGGTGATACAGCTGACTATTTTGTTCGAGAGTCAGCCATGTGTCAATTTTTAATCCAGTGAGAGACAATACTGGGCCGTCGGGGAAGGTAGGGAGAGGATAATCCTTATCCTGCTCAGCGCAGACGACTTGTATTACATTGAGGGAGTCCGCAGGGTAATCAGCCTCAAGGCTGATTCTTCATCGAAGGTTACGATGTTATTTATGCACGCGCGGCGGCGGTACAGTTTAACATATTGACGTGGAATCGTTTCTCACCTGCGGGCGTTCTGATGAGTTAGTCCACAGATTCTCGAGCCTCAAGAACAGGGATGGGTTCCTTCTACTAGCTAAGAAGCTTGTTGATCTCGATGGGCAGCAGCCACAAAACTCCGCTGGAAGGGGGGTGAATGGGGCCAATGAGGTCAATGACCACGAGAGAGAAGGACTATCAGATGATTGGTCCCTTCTGAAGGGTATCCGGCTTAATGCGCCCTTTTGCTGTGATATACTGGCAAATGTCGCAAGATTGGCAGTATTACGAAGTCTCAACAGCAGCACCCGGCAAAAAAGAAATACCTGTATATCCTCTGCACAGTCTTGTTATGAATAAACTGACCCGAAAACGCACTATCGTGTACGATATTAAGAACGAGCAGGACGTGTGAGCGTGGGACACACAACGAATGAGCCTCGGAGTTATTGCCATCCAAGCAGGCATGATCCAAAAGGCCTTCTTTAATGAGGTGAAAGACCGTTCTGTGGCCGCGGGCAGAATCTTGCTTGTGGCTCCGAGCTTTCTCCCACAGGGAAAGGAAGGTTTTGCACTCATTCTGCACTCAAGTGAATTCTTCTCTCTTGACGTTGCTAAACTCAGCGTTGTAGGGGGCCTCAAGGGGAGATAGTGTATGTGAATCCCTCTTTGCCTGGGTCCGCGTAACAACGGGCTGATCCACAGGGTTGAGGGACACTTGGGGACACCGTCCAATCAAGATTGTGCAAAACTTACTAGGGGATGAAGCAACTTCAGCCCTGCCGGTGAATTATTGGCACTCAAAGTAGCTCTTCATAATGGCGATGCGATTCGTGCTTCCCAGGTAGTCGTGGACTACTGCAAACTTTTTGTGGTCAGCTACCACTGGGGGAAGCAATTCATTTGTCACTACGATACAGGTGCACCCTGTATCGTGAACGAGAGTAGATACTCGGCATCCATTTACGGCTCCCTTTTCAAATTTTATGCCTCCTGGCGTGCTTTTTACAAAAGGAAAATTGACTTGACGTCTGGGAAGGCTAGACCGCGAGAGAGGAATGGGGGTTCAGGGCGAGAGGATGAAGGAGCAGGAGCGGCGCTATTAACACCCAGTCATCTACTTGGTGGAGCTATTTCGGAGCTGGGAATTCTGGGGGCAGTTTGTACGCACGTGCCCTTCTACTCCGCACGTAAAGCAAACTATCGGACTCATAGGGAATGACGACCCAGGGGCATTGGGAATAAGAGGTTTGATATCCCTGGGTTCCCATGGAGGACAACTTCTGGGTTTAGAGGCGTGTAATACCTTAACGAAATTAGGGGCTTACGCGGAGGGAATCATGAATTATTAATTTTGTATTTGAGAGATGGGCGGCAGTCTTCTTATTGTCCTTTGGATATAGGTAATGCTAGAGGGTGTAACCAAATTGGCGGAAGGTCTGATCTGGTTGTATTCGGGCATGTCTAAATTTTGAAGGGTAAAACTCGGGGGTCACGTTATAATCAGCAGACAACTCAGAATTGAGGGTAGAATAGTCGATGGTGTTTCTGGGGAAAGAGAGATGAAAATATCCCGGAGATGGGAGATGAGAAGTGGGAGCAATTTGGCCACACCTTTTGCCCTGATTTCCCAATAATTTATTCCGCCTAGATTGAACGTAACGTTCAACTGGCCCATTTCATCTAACGTTACGTTCAACCTAGGCGGGATAAATACCCCTTAAAAATCGTTTCCTTTAATTCTGTCAGATCCTCACTCCACTCATTATATCTGTAAAGGAGGCAAGAACATATCAAAACGTTCCAAAGATGATCGACTAAAATCGAAAGCTCAGCAATTTAGTTTGTTTTTTACCGAACACATTCATTTAAAAAATTGATGAATACAGGAGAAGTGATCCAACATCTAGTAGATGGAATAAAATAGATAGTTAAAAAAAGAGAAAGTTGCCAAAGGAAATTAATTAAGGCGAAATACACTATGGTCTTCAACAATATTTGCATTTAAGAAAGACTGCCCACAACTACACTAATATCTATCTATATATATATATATATATATATATATATATATATATTAGGGTGGTCCCCCGAAAATCTTTAAGTTTTTTATCTCCACATGCCTGATTGTATTAATACATTGGGGATACAAATGAACAGTCTCTGCAAATACTAGTTTATTTGAAACAGATCTTAGTGTTGAAAGACAATTTTTTTTCAAATATTAATATTAAAGTGAAAAGAAAATAGTTAAATGGCAAATGATTTCTTTTTGACACAAATTATAACTAAAATTGCTGATTAAGCATTGATCCTTTTGAGCATGGGGGAAATTTTGGTAATGTTTTGCCAAAAGTCTGAGAAGCGCTTGTTTCTTTTCTTCATCTATTTTTAGAGATGCATTATACGATTTGATAAGTGCAATACCTCTTTCTGCTGAATCGTTAACAAAAATTAAGTTAATCGCTCGACGTTGAAATTCTTGAAAGCGCGGATTCTCTTCCAAAGAACTTGGGTTAGTCTTCAGGAATGTATCCTCTTCAAACTTGTATCCATCTTTCATTAGGAGACTCAAGATTAGGTTTTTTTTGAGTTGCCAGTTCATGCAAGTCTAAATCCTCGATGATTTTTGTAAGATTCAATCGGCGAACAACTTTGGTGTTTTCATTACGTTGGATATTGGAGACCATCTTCTGGTGGTCTGAGCATTAATTCTATGATCTAAAAATGCAAGATGAACAAGATGTTCGCCAAGATACCAAAGGTGTCTGTGAAGGGATGTGGTTGCTTCTTTAGATTTTGTCTGATTTAGGTACTTTTGCAAAGTTTTAAGAAGCAGAATCTCATTTAAAAGAGCATTAATTCCAAAATGGGCTTCATTCCAAAAACGCGAGTAGACCAAAGCAATAAAAAGAGAGCACTCTGTAATATTGGCCTTTTCACGTTCCGTTTGTTTCAGTTGATGCTTAAACAAGTATATTTTCAGGACATATATAGCCTTAGTCATTCAGCGTGCATGATGAGTCGCTCCTGGGGCTCTTAATGTAACTTCTGTCTTATCAATGGCCCCAAGAAGGATGAGACTGAGTGGCAGCAATTCTTCGTAATCGTCACGCCACTAACGAGATTTTAAAGCTTCCTGAAAATATTGGACCATTTCTTCTCGAAAATTATGCATTACTGGATTGACGAATAAACTGCTATCCAACTCTAAAAAAGAATCCTTTTTAAGTGACGACCATTGTTCTTTAAAACGTCCAAAGAGACTCCTCTTTGGACCACTTGTAGGTCCAAGTAAAATATTGCAAGCACATGACAACATAATTTTGAAAATATGATGACGGCACGCAATCCAAACAAGCTCCCTTCCTTATACTTTCTCAATTATGGTAGAGGTTTCTTTTTGTAGGCATGTATTGTATGCAGTTGTTTCAAATACAAGGCCTTGAACTTTGTCACGAAGATTACAGTCATTAATTGATAAAATGCATGCAATAGCTTGTTCTTCTCCTGTTGCTTGTGTTATTTTTGGCACACCAAGAGGTTTTTCCATTCTATTTACAGAAACTATTATTGCAATTTGTTCTACTGTTTCCTTTGCCTCATCAATAGCATGTAGTAGTCTTCCATCCCAGTGAAGAAGGATCATTCCTTCAACAGACAACGAAGCTTTGTCTTCATTGTATGTTGCCTCTCTTACTTGCTTTCTGGAACGTTGTATAGAACTCCTGTAAAGTGTCATAGCTGCAATATCCTGACCCAAGGTGTGTGCTATTGATCCAGCAACCATTGTTGCTTTTCTATCCGTAATATTTGCACGATCAACAACAGCAGCCACACCTGAATCTGTAAAGATATTTTTTAGAATTTGAAGGACTACATTGTGCATTCTTTTTTCTAGTTGAAGAAGGTGGACAAAACTCTTTGTCTACCGCAATTAAACTTTCTCCTTCAGATGATGATGACTCAAAATCTGCATGAGCAGCAGCCTCTGCTTGATTTTTTAGAAGTATATACTTTTCCTTTGTATTGTAAAGCCTTCTCATGTCGATATCTTTTGCGCGATTCCTTAGCTGAAGTAATCCTATCACGGCACGACATACTGCAGAAGAAAATATTCTCTCCCTGCATGAACAGAAATTGGCGGTCTTCTTCATTTTTTAGCACATTTAAAGCCTTTTTTTGAAGCTATGTCAAATAGTTTTGAAAGAGTAGATTCGAAACTACGCTCATTCCTTTTACATGAGTACAGTTCGGTTTTGCGGTTCTTCTTCAAAGAAAAGTATTCTTCATACAACCTTCACAGTTTTCTAACACAAGAGTCTATTCGCTGTGTGGGAATTCGGGCTCTTTCCCATACTTTTATGACTTTTATGCAAGCGAAGTTGTAACTTTGTGTCAAAGTCATTGACTCACTTAATGGTGGCACTAAACAACACGAATAACATCCCCACATGCTGGTAGTCTTGCATATGAAAGCTCACTAGTAGGATGTCTTAAAAGCCAGACTGCCGCAGATGAACGAGTACTTTCAGCCATAATCTGAAACAACAGAAATAAAAATTTATTGTAACGAGTGAGTTCACGGTTCCCCTCCATTTAGTTATACTTAGAATATATTTTTTTATACTCTAAAATATCTAAATATTCAATATTAATGAAAGAATAAACTTTCATTTGAAATAAATAAATAGGCTCCTGTGTTTGTAAAAAATTACGGCAGTCATGCTTATATATATATATATATATATATATATATATATATATATATATATATATATATATATATATATATATATATATATTGTGAATTAAAATATGAAAATAAAGTGTGTTAACATATAATTCTAATATTCTTTAAGCAAGTCTGATATTGATAAAAAACTGCAAATTATCTATGCACTGAATAAACAAAGTATATTACTTACCTAAATAATTATATATATACTTGCATAAACCAACACTTGTACTCACTTGTATTACGTCAACTGTTAAACTTCAAACTACAAATGAACAATTAATCAATCCTCGCTGACTTATATAGGAAATAGTGCGATTGCATCACCATTTGAAAAGAGGGGGCGTTATCGCGTCATCACTTTACAAATGAGCTCAGAAATCAACAAGCTGAGACAACAATTATTATTGCATCATACGCCTAGTATGTGAATGTGTTTCCTCTTTTCAGATAATGTAATATCTTGATTTTTTGGCGAATTATTGTAATTGATAAGGAATGAGTTATCAAAGACAAATATATGATAGTATATAAGTAACAACCAATAAATGCCTACTATTAGAAAGTTCCAATATTTTGACTGAAAGGTAAAAGTATGGAGACTCATAGCGACCTCTAAATATTCACCAATTTAGTCAATATTTTGCATCAGCTCTTTTAACATCTTATAGCATAATTTTAGCCATGTGGAGAACATTTCCAACTAATTTCAATTTTTTGCATATATTTTGGACCACCATAATATATATATATATATATATATATATATATATATATATATATATATATATATATATATATATATATATATAAATATATATATATATATATATATATATATATATATATATATATATATATATATATATATATATATATATATATATATATATATATATATATATATATATATATATATATATATATATATATATATATATATATATATATATATATATATATATATATATATATATAGATATATATATATATAAGGACACTTAAACACTGATGGTTTGGGCCTACCAGTCGAGGAAGGAGATATGAGAATTGGGGAGAAAGTAGTCTCCTAGTGTGTGGGTAATAACTATCAAAATAAAAGAGGGCAGATTGGCTGTAAAGGTCAAACGATTGCCGAGAGTCGTTCAAGGTTATTTAAAGAAGGCTACAAAAATGAAGTTTAATAACAAAAAATAGAAATATTAAATATATACATAAAGAAGTTTAAGTGAGATACATGATCAAATAAGTAACGCACACACTTGGTATCAGCAAAGCAGCAAATGCCATGGATTAAAGCGGTTAATTACCTGACTGCGATCGAAGTCTTAAAAAGGGGGGGTACACTAAGCCGAAATACAAATAGTAACAATTGATTTGGGAAGACAGTATTATAATGAGAACTGCTGTCTGGGCGTCTTGCACGGGTGTACGCGTCGAAGGGAAGGTAACTCAGGGAGGCGAGGATGCAACAAGGCAATATGTTTTAACTCAGAGTTGTCGATGGGGGAAGGTACTGGTTCTACCTCAGGATGCTAATGAAGGAGGTCTGGTTTTACCTCAGAGTTTTCGATGAGGAAGCAGGGGCGTGAATTCACGGAAGAACGGCCGTTGCAAGGAGCTGCCAATTGACTGGGGCTTAATCCACGGCGGGAAGATTCTAGCCGTCTGTACCCGAATGAACCATGGAGGATTAGACTCGAGAGCAAAATGTGTCTTCGTGTCTAGGCGAGCTGTACTGATTATCCAGTGGAAAACCTCTGGTTATATGGGTGGTCGGCGAGGCGGCGAAATTGGCTCACGACACGGCATACTCTCCTGTGATTTGATTTCGCTGAGAATCCGAGATAAGGAGCCGGTCGAATAGCACTTAGCCTTCTTTCTCGCATCGCGACTATGGGAGACGAGATGAATTCGCCCCGGACGCTGGAGATAGGCCTCATAAGGTAAACACAGATGTTCCTTCTTCGCTTCTCTCGCTCTTTTTTCCAGGGTTAAGGCCACGTGGCTCTTCTAAAGATTCAAGGTGAACCTCCAGATCATATTAGACTGTCACTAATCTTTTATTCGCATATGACACGATTACCGACTGTTTATCAGATAATTCCCTCAAAATTATTAACGATAAAACATGGTTCTTTTGATGGGCAACTCATCAGATGGCGATCGATGTAAAAATGTCAGCAAATCGTCTCTTTGCTTTCTCCGTAAGCTCAGTCGTATCCACCCAGACATTGACCTAAACAGTTTCGAGATAGCCATCCATGTCATTGATACCTCCCGCTTGATTACTCTAACTCCTTCTCACTGTAACTTCCAACACTAAAATTCGCCCCTTCAACTTATCGAGAACATTGCGGCTCCAGTTCTCCTCCATCGAGAATGGTTCTGCCGTAGTACACCCCTGCTCCATGAACTGCACTGGCTGCCCATTAAAGTTCGGATTACTCTTAATGACCACTTTATTTCATTTAAAATCATAAACACCGTAAACCCCACCAGCCTTACTTGTCCTCCTCACTGGCTGTGTCCAGACAACTCAAGTTCTGCCTGTATCCGCCATCCTTAGCTTTGCGCTTTAATTTTGAGCAAATTTTAATGCAATTTTCAGTTTTATTAGGAATCGGGAATTTTGTCCCGACGGAACCTTCCTCAGTACCAAAGGTCAAAATAGCCAATTGAGGCTTCTTTTTATTGCTCTTACGTAGATTGGTCCATTGGACACAGTCACCTGCTTCTCATGAGAGAGGATCGATGCCCCTTCCCCAAGGCATGTCCGACGCGTTGGAAGGTGGCTGCTAATCATTGGGACTCTAACCCCCTTTTTAACGAACTTTCAAATGGCCATTTGATTCGAAAATGAAATGCGGGCTACACAAATTGCAAAGCAGTACCATTCCAAAATTCAGGAATTTGATTAATCATTTCGGATTATGTAAAAAAACACTGAGGTCGTTTAGACCCCAGTGTTTTTGATATTATGGTTAACAGAGGCCTCAATTGCAGTGCAGGGCAGTGTACTCACACATCAAAGAATAAAAACTATATGCACAACTTTATGCACAGAAATGTCGCTTATAAATAAATTAAAGGACATAATTGAACCTAAATAATTTTTTTTTAATTTGTTCACTTTTCACTGCAGTGGTGTGGAATGAAGTGGCCATTCTGAGACCCAAATATTAGAAAAATATAAAAAATCGATAGACATTAATTGCAATCCAGCGAGAAATGAGCTCTCGCAATCATAGTAAATCAGGTGTTCGATTACCACGCCTAGGCGCCTGGTTCCATTCCCTACGGGATCAAACACAAACAAATTTGTCCCTCGTAGTGAGCAAGTCGGCAAATGATAGGGCACATAGTCGAATATGTGCGTCTAGGCAGTTCCATCAACACAGATCCTCGCGCACATAGCAATCACAACACCGCTGTTTATTTCGTTACCACCCATTCTTTGGTACTTTGGTACACACAACAGACATCCCTCTTCAGTCCGAAAGGGGTTTTCCAATCCACACACCTTGAGTTAAAAGAGATGGCCCTACCTTTATCCTACACTGGATTCCTATTTGATGATTGGTAATAAAACAGAATACTATCCCTCTTTCTACACCTTTACCTAAAGAGGATTGGCTCCTGGTCTGAATGTGCTTGAAGCGAATATTATTCGGATCTTAATGTGGATTACATTACCCTGGCAGATGATTTTGTTTACTAGTTGATATTGACAGATGGCGCCATTAGGTAAAGACCAAGAGATCAGGCTTTTGACAGAAATGGACACTAAGATTCAAAAAACCTTTTGAGAAAGTGGTAAACCGAAATGGCTGTTAGGAACAAGTCAATAAATGAATACAAGTCCCGTCAAAATGACTACATCAAAGTTTAACTATTAGGTAAATATGACAGACCTTTAACTTACCTCTCTCCCTCCTTGTTAACTTCTGGTTATCTTAAAATGAATACAAACTAAATTTTTCTAAAACCCATAACATGCACATGTACTCAACTTTTAGTATTCCACTACACCCACGCCTCCCTCCAAAAGTGCATCCTTATTCCGTGACCCACAACAGCGTAACTTAAAACATTCTCTATTAAAAAAATATCATTAGTTTTTAATTCCTAATTTTTGGATGCTTCCTCCTGTGCCCTAATTCCTTCTCTACTCCATTCCCAGCTCGGCTTTGATCTTAAGTTTAACACTTTTTCATTTAAAATCGCGAATTCTTTAATTTAATGGGTGTCTGACATCAAAGAAAAGTTAAGTCAATGCCATCGCTAAAGGACCAAGGAAAAAAAGTTTCAGATTAACCTTCAATGATTATCTTCTTCATCACAGTCATCGATTTTGAAGGTTAAAAACTATAAGCGGTGTGTAGATGTATGTAGAGAGATGTTTGTATGTTGATATATTTGCATAAATTTGTAGTATTACGTATGTTTATTTTGATCTATATTTTGAGGGTATAATTTTTGGTTGATTTACTGTGTAAAGTATTTGCCGAATTTCTGTACTCGTTGAATGTGTCTGAAAATATGGACGTCTTTATATAGTCGTTTTTATATCTAAGTCGGCGTTGTTTTACAGGGTGTTCCAAAGGCATCAGACAGTTTTTAAAATTAATTTTACAAAATTTCAGGTGTATCCGTACCATTATTACATATATGGCAATTTGAGGATTAATTTGAGGTTTTGAGTTCGTAGTTACAGGCATCTGTGCTTCCTGTACGCACATTATTTTTTTAAAGATTTGACATAACCCTTCCTGTTCTAGCATTTTTAAGCGTTCTTTTATTTCTTTATCTATATCACTATTCTCCATCGTCCTCTTTTTTGAATATTTTTTCTTCTGACTCTCCATCACTTCGCTATTTCTTTGCTAACTCTTCTCTAGATCTCCCTCTGTCTTACTTCACTTGATGTACTCACTTTTACTGTTATGGTGATGGCAGATGATTGCTACACATTCACTTGAACCAAGAAAACTATTTACTTTTATCCTTAATTTTTATTTCTTTTATTTACTCGCCATGTTATAAAAATCAAGCGAGTAGTAACAATGACATCACGACCAGCAAGCTCTTGAAATTATTCAGTAAAGGAAGTGCTTAAGTGAAAACGAAGGGCAAGGAATTAACCTTTCTTGGAATAAATTCATTAATACATTACAGGATTGTATGTAAAATATTTGTCCGGCGAATAAAGTCAAATGTTCTTGTAGTTATGAGGTATACGACTACGCCATGCACAGGCCAGTCCTTACATACCACTTAGCCAACACAGCCGTCAATTATAATCATTTACTCTTCATTCATTTCCCGCTGTATCTGTCGGATGAAACTCTCTAGACAATCCTATTACGAGACTACTCAGAGCGCTACAGCTGATGAGAGACACGCAACTCTCCCGAACGTAACCTCTTCAACAAAGTCAGATTCCCTTTGTAGCCATAGAAACATAAAATGTCCTCAAATTGGCATCCTCGGTAACCTGCTATCAATTTACCCTACTCTTTTTTAGGTCTTAATATACGCTTAAGCAGTCGACCTCTCCAAACTGTAGTTCAGGATTGCTTGTACCTAAACGACAGGCAGAAATTGTGTTGTTTTGTTTTAGTATTGAAGTTGGAACGAATAAAATATTTGAGTGCCGCTTGGTTATTTGACCAGTTTTCCCCAGAATCGAAAGAAAACAAAGTCTGCTAACCAAAGTTGAGTGCTTTCACTTATTCTGATTTATGGCCTGACGATCTTCAGAACTTTCAATAATTCCTGGAGTAACCTCGAGAGGACCTTGATAATTATACATTAAAAAGGAATGGTAAAACAACATTAGGGTTTAAAATTTAGTTAGAATTGGCCGAATAGTTATGATGTTATTGCCAAATAATCCTCCAGGTAACCTTGGAAGGCCTTTGCCAATTATATTATTCGAAAGAGAATGCAAATCAATATAAGGGTTTCAAATTTGTCAGAATCGGTCGAATAGTTATAATACTATTGCCAAAACTAACTTAGGAGGATCTTGGTAATTTCATCATTCAAAAGAGAATGTAAATCAATATGAGGATTTGAAATTTCGTTAAATTCGGCCGAATAGTTACAATGTTATTACCAAAACAAAAAAAAAGCAAAACGGGGGCCGACCGACATAATGAGATTTTGTGTGTCTCAATTGACTAAAAAGTCAACCTGAATTGATATATTCAATCAAATTATACCTTTTTGTATGCATTTGGAAAATAAAAAAAAAAGAAAAAAAAAGAAAATCTCTAGCAGAACTTTTTGAAGTAAACGTGCATAAAGAACGTGGTGAAGTAAGAGGAAGTAAAAACGTATATAAGCTATATACGCCAAGTTGACTAATTGGTTTCTTGCTGCAGGTAAGTTCGAAACTCTCCGGTTCCATTCTCCCATTCGGCAACAAAAAATCTTGCCCTTGGACGGAGATGAATATTTAGAACACCCTAGTAACTGAAGTCCTCCGAGTGAGAGGCAACTCAAAGAGGAAAAAAAATGCAGAATTCAAATAATTCAGCCAAAATTTCTTCACTACCAAACCCTATTATTTTAAACAAGACTTTCTTTCCATACAGGATACCTGGACTCTCTGTTACTTCTGAAATTTCCATATATCTCAATATACCGTGATTCATTTCCTTTCTACCCCTTCTATGGTAAGAAATAGTGATAACATATCGTGTAGAACATGTAAATGACAAGGATATTAATAGGCTTGATTATTAGGAAAATTATATGTTTAGGAGGATTACATGGAATTTATAATAATTGAGCGCTTTTATGGACAACAGACAAGAAAGCGATTGCAGTAGTAGTGAAAATTATTAATGCAATGATACTGTTAAGTGCTTTTGATTAAGTGGTAAAAACCTAAGAAAAATAAAGATAGAAGGGGTGTATAAATAGAAAAAGAAGAGCACCAAAAATGTGCATACTAATTAAGACTAATAATTTATAAACGAAATGATTCGCATAAAAAAATCGGGTCAATTAAATTTACAAATTGTGTCCTTACTCAGATTAGAGGACCTTTTATGGCAACAAAGAATTCAGTGTTGTATGGTGATTAACATAATTTGCAAATGATGGTGAACAATATAAGTAAGGGAGCTTCTATCATGCTATGATAATGCTTTTACATCAAAATTAATACTGATCAGAATTCTCAATTCCTATAATCGAATGTTTTGAGAGGCTGACATGATGCACCTTCAATGGAAAATTCTTCTCGTTAGGTTCTCATAGACGATGAAGCTCTACTGTTTAGTGCATCTTTTATAACTTTATTTCTTATAAAAGCCGTTTTCATCATTTTTAAGGTTCATTACAAATATCATATGTACAAAACATTACATAAATTTCCAACATTACCCTAATTCCCAAAGGATCATCATCATCTCCATCTCTCAGTGAATATAGGACCATTTCCATCACAATGATTTTATCTAAGACTTTGAACGTCTGCTGTCCAAACATCTTACTCTATATTTGAGAGAGTTTCTTCCAGTGACTCAGTGTGGCTTTAGAAAGGGGTTTGGCACTACTGATGCAATATTATTTCTGGTACGTGAAATACAGTCTGCTTTAGACAATAATTGTGATTCTAGTCTTGTCTCTCTTGATTTTAGGGCCGCCTTTGACACTGTTGACCATAATGGTTTGATTTTTAAATTAAAGTCTATTGGCATTGAGGGTAGAGTCTTGGGTATTTTAACAAAGTTTTTAACTAATAGATAACAATGTGTATTTGTTGATGGGTGTTTCAGTCCTTATTCTAGAGTATATTCTCCAGTTCCTCATGGTAGCGTTCTTGGACCTTTGATTTTTATATTATATACTAGTGACATGTGGTTTAATATCACTAATAAAATTCTAGAATATGCTGATGACACCTCTCTCTATGTTCATGTCCCATCTCTCTCAATAAAACTGAGTGTTGCAGACAACATCACTGAGGATTTGAATATAATTCATTCCTGGTGTCTTCAGTGGGGTATGACATTGAACCCTTGTAAGTCTAAGGAAATTATTGTGATTCGTTCTAGATCTAACTTACCTGAACATCCCAATTTGTTAATAAATGGAGCTTTGATTAACAAGGCTGTCCAGCTCAAGCTCTTGAGAGTAACTCTAGATTCCAAACTCACCTTTGAAACGCATCTAAGATTCATGTCTCGGGATATCTCGCAGAAATTGGGCATTCTTCGCAACTCTAACAAAATTTATGAGGATGATGTTGTTCTTGGCAAGTGTTTCTTTTCTTTTATTCTAACTGATTTTGGGTATTGTTCTGCTGTATGAAGTTCTGCTACAGCGTCTCATCTGAGATTTCTTGATCGTGCATTTAATTCTCAAAAATCTTTACTATCAGATTTGGATTTAGACATTGGGCATCGTAGAGATGTTGGAGCTCTTTGTATTTTATGTAAGTAGTGAATGATGTGAATCATCCCTTTGCATAAATTTTCGCCAAGATTTTATCAATCAGCGAGAGTTACTCGGTATTCTGAAACTGTAGATTCCATGGCATTCAAAATTCGCCTTCATTCTACATCTCAGTTTTCTAAGTGCTTTTCCCGTGCATTTGGAGATTGGGGAATACCTTGCCTTTGTGACTGCTCCTACGTTTGATAAGTTTAAAATATTGGTTAATGTCTTTTTGGTGCGTAGCCGTGGGGATGTTTAATTATGTTTCCTCTCTTTCTTGCTGTGCTTTGACCTGCACTAACATCTCTTGCTGGTATAATTTCCAAAGTTTTTAGTGTGTCTCTTTGCATGGTTTATATAATACTAAATACTAATAATAAAAAAGAAATTTAAACTCATATATCAACTAATAAGTGTAACATGGCATCATTCCCTGAATCTATATGTATACAAAATGATCTAAAAGTATATAAAACTTGTTTTAATTGACCTTAAAATGATGTAATATAGTACTATATGCGTAAAGCTACCCTCTGGTATATGTATAGCTTGTACTATGGATAAATTATCGGTTCTCCTCCTTCAACTTTCTCATTTCTCACTACAAAATACAGCATACAAATATCCCCAAAACCGAAAATAATCTGTTTTCAGATTCAATTCCGGCTCAAAGAATTTCAGATAAATGATTCTTAATTATAACTTGAGGGATGGGAGGAGAATACAAATTACAAAAGAAGTGATAATAAATGACTTACTGATAACATGAGGGAACAATTTTAATCACATTTTCTGGCGACTTAGATTTATCTGCCAATTTTAATACGTTTTTTCATGCTGATTTCAAATATACGTATAGTTATAGTTATTCTGTAATTTCTATTTTCTCGTTTCCGCCAAAACTGCCCTCCGGGAGGACAGGGAGGGTGCTTGTAAAATTTAAATTTTTCATAGTACTTAGTAGTAAGATAGTAATAAGTGTTATTGTGCATAATATTGACATCATTGTTTCTTTTTTCAGATCTCATGTTATAAGGCATATTTTGATGTTCCTCTTGGCGATCAAGATAAGATGTGGGCGCCACATGCTGTTTGCCATAGTTGTGTGGAACATCTTCGTGAGTAGACGAAAAGAAAGAGAAATGGTCTTGCTTTAGGAATCCTTATGGTGTGGCGAGAGCCAAGGTATCATGTATTGGACTCTTATTTCTGTCTGGTGAATACTAAAATTGGCAACAGAGATCGGCAAAAGATCGACTACCCCAACATTCCCTCAGCAATCCGGCTAATATCTTATTCTGAGTCTTTACCAGTTTCGATTTTCAGTGAATATGCTTCCTCCGAGGATTAAAATGATGTACCTGATATGGACGTGCACGGAATAGATTCAGAGCCTGCAGATTCATTATCAGATGCTGAGCAGCCATTAGCTCCTCACTGTTTCAATCAAGAAGATTTGAATTACTTGATACGTGATTTGACGCTCTCCATAAAGCTGCAGAACTTTGAGCCTCCAGGTTGAATGAAAGACATATGCTTGACAGGTCGGTACGGGTATCATATTACCGAACAAGGGAGATAACATTTTTAAGTATTTCTCTACTAGGGCAATATACCCCCTCCCAACTTTAAATTTAACCCATATTTATCTACTACTATCCTATCATCTACTAAATTGAGTATACCATCGTTTCTCTGAGGACAAACAATTTGTATACTGCAAAAAAGTGTTCCTGCTCTGTTTACCGACTTGGGACTTGGCACCTATAGCCGTGCTGAGTGGAGACTCTTTTTGGATAGCTCTAAGCGTTGCTTCAAGTGTTTCCTTTGGCATAATGGCAATGACTTTGGTGCAGTTCCTCTTGGTCACTCTGTTCAACTGCAAGAAACTTACGATGACATAAAAATATTCATGGATTTACTTAAGTACCATGAACACAATTAGGGGATATAGAAAGTTTCCATGCTATATCTGTATGTGGTACAGTCGAGCCCGTGACAAATACTGATCTCAAAAAGATTGGCCAGTTCGGGAGACTTTGGAAGCAAGAATGCCAAACATTGTTAGTGAGCCAATCATAAGTCGAGAGAAGATCGTTTGCCCTCCACTTCATCTCAAACTGGGCTCGATGAAGCAGTATGTCAAGTCGTTGAGCACTGACAATGATTGTTTTCATTACATAGTATCGGCGTTTCTTGCTTTGTTATACGAAAAAATAAATGCAGGAGTATTTGATTGTCCTCAAATCCGAAGACTTCTGAGTGATTTTAGATTCGTGAACACCATGAATGAAAAAGAGAAGGCAGCCTGGCTCTCATTTTCTGCCGTTGTTCGTAACTTTTTGGGAAACAAAAATGCGCATAACTACGAGGATCTGGTTACTAATATGCCTTAGCATATCGTGATCTTGGATGCAACGTGAGTTTGAAGCTGCATTTCCTAAATAGCCACCGATTCCAAGAGAATCTGGGAGCCGTGAACGACGAACAAGGGAAACGCTTCCATCAGGATTTGATGACGATGGAAAAGCGCTACCAAGATCACTGGGATAGTCACATGCTGGCGTACTACTGCTTGACGATTAAAAGAGATCAGCCAGAGAAGACCTAAAAGAGAATGAGTTACAAATGCAAATTTTTGCCCTATTAAAATCAAGAAGAGGTCCTCTAGCCTGATATACGATCATTAATAAATTAGCCTCTATTTGATTACAGTATTTGTAATCCTAATGTGTAATTCAAGTTTCTTCTCATATTCAATAAAATGTTTGTGCCAAAAACTATGCTTGACTATAAATAACGCAAAAGAATGATTCAAAGTTATTTCAGAGCCTGATGATAAGCGTGATAAAATGAAAATTATTGTATAATATTAGTTATTGATATTACTAAAAATCTGTAGCATTTAGCGAGAATCTGATTTCAGAGTTGAATTCAGTATGCTTGAATTAGGTAGGAAAATGTTCTTTTGTCAATTCACCGAATACATTGTTTTCCAGTGTAATTAACACTAAAAGTAATATTAAATCTACAGTAACATAAAAAAAATCAAAACATAGGATCGAACCAGCTGCTGACATTCCTGTGAAGTATTTTTGATCCACTCATCTTAAAGAATCTCCCAGAGTTGTTGAACTGTTTTAGGAACCCTCACTTTAGTGCCCTCCTGCTGTCTTCCAAACATTTTCATTGTGATTCACGTCCTGACTCTGAGAAGATTAGTTTATAAACGTAATGTGCTCGTCTTCCATGAAGTTCTTCCCAGACTGATTCGTATAGCAGGGTAGCGTTGTCCTGCATAAAATTTCAGGTTTAACTTCGGAGGCTCGTAGATTGCGAAAAGCATGCTGTCGCAGCAATTTTTTGTAAACTTGAGCACTCACTGTGTTCCACAAGTGCACAAGTGGCCCAGTGCCTTCAAAATCACTCTGACACAATCACACTTCATCAGCCAAGCATCACACGTATTTTGGTGAAATTGACAGACAAACTTTTCCTGTTCTGCGACGAAAGAAACTTGTCACCGGTTCCGAACAAATTGAACTTAAATTCATCACTGAAGTAGAATTAGCTCCATTGGTCATCCGTCAGCGCAACCTGATTAGTGGTGATTGCAAGACAAACTTTATTTTTCTTCTGACTGATCTATCTCTTGAGCGCATGTGAGCCAGCGTGCGGATTTTCTTTCTCCAGCCGATCTGACACAGTCTGTCTAGAAACATTATGGCCAACATCTCACTATTCTCCAAGAAAGTGCTGCAGCCGTCTTGAAAGAGCCCTTCACACAATTTAGGTAGTGGCTCGTTCTTCCCCTTTTGAAGCATTCTTTGGTTACCGGTGTCTTATCAACTTTACAAAAGCCTGTTTTTTCATAGGTTGACAAAATATTATGGATTAATTTGTAGCGATTGACAGTGTCTGCAATGATATCAATTAAAAGACCATCTTGGTGGCACAGCTTTACGATCAGCTCCCAGAAAGAGAGAGATGTGATAGATTTCTTAGGCGTGTTACTTGATTAAACTGAAGTTGTCGTAGAATAGGGTCAAGTTAACCCTCTCTGCATTTGAGTGCATGAGAGGTTTATAATATTAGCACAGTGCAAATCAACCGAATGTAGGTTGGCCAACAGTCCACTATCTTGGATGTTCTGGGATAACAGAAAAACGGGTACAAAAATAATTTTAATAATATGCAAATTAATATTATTTTACAAGGTTAGAAGGAGTTTTAAAGCAAGCTACATACACATTAGATGTATACGGGTCTCAGAGGCTAAGCGGGGAGTGGAGAGAATGGGAGGGACGGACACCGTATAAACAAACGAACTATGTGGATAGAGGGTCGCTCGAATGACCTTCAGCGTATACGAAGCCGACGATGAATGTTTACACTGGTGGAGGGGAGGGGGCACTTGCACAGGAGAGTTGCGCGTTGTTGTTACCACGGAGATTTGGTCCGAGGGAGTAATTCTTGCTTTGGCGCAAAGTTAAAATAATATTCTCTTGGAAATTACTATTACAGAATAAACTTAGATCTTATTTTCGAGTAAAACACGAATCGAGACTACGCTCGCTGCGTTAGAAAGGCGGGTGGAAGCGGATATGAGGTAGATTCACGTGAATTAACAAGAATACCGGGAGCTTGAGGGGTTCTGAGAGAATTGTGTAGAGTGCAACGGGACGCAAATAGCGGGTACCGACGGGGGGCAAGCAGAGAATACTGACAGGGTACGGCTGGCGGCGGATACTGACTTCCAACTATGGTGCCAGAGGATTTATAGTGGGGTTGAATGCGGTTTTCCATCCTCCGTACGAAGGGGAGGGTTCCATGGCTCCGACGCTTCGGCAGACGAGAATAGTCTTCCTGCTTTTTGTCGCGATCGCGGGAAGGTTCCTAAGCCGGCGAGGCAAAGGTTTGTCCGACTTCAGATGGGACCTTTTGGGCTCACAAGCTTTTCAAATCTTTCTGTGATGGCGGCATTTCAGGTCACCGTGGCGTCTCACGGCGTGTCATAATTTCACACCTCCATTAGTGCAGGCAAAAAGGGTCGCCCAGTTTTCTGTTGTCTCTCTCTTTCTCTATTTAAGGTCGAGGCGGCGCCTATCTTTTCTCTCTCTCTCTGATCTCTGAAAGAAGTTATTGATTTTCAAATAATAATAGTTCTGTGTACAAGAAACGGAGGCGTTTGCATAAGTTTGGACACATTCTATTTTTCTAGTATATTGCTTATCTGATGATAATATTCAGTTTATTCATCTAAATTTTAATACCCAATTTATCCCTGACGGTTATCGTACACAAATTTTTGAAACCTTCGATATCCTCTGGGAAAGATTATGGACGTGGTTATGTAGAAATACAGGTCTTCTAATCCTTTTGGAGAGTAGTATATTGGTGTGCCTCATAATAATGAAAATTCCGAATTCTGTACCTCACAAACGCAGATTTCGAAATTATCATGCAACATATGAAAACGATAGAAAGAATATTCTTTGAATTACAAACAATCAAATAAAGGTTAAAATAAAATGTGAGGAGAGAGCAAGGGAAACGATAAATAGAGCAGCATTTGGATCTCAGACTTTTAGTTTGGAAACATTAATCAAATATTTTGTTCATTTCTCAAGGTTTTTGATATCAAAAAATTATCGGCGCTATTTCTTCGTACTTTTTCTAATTATGAGATAAAACTAATTAAAAGCGATATATATAAATATACAGGGTGGTGCAAAAGTCTGAACGTATAGTCAATTTACTATAGATTTTTTTTTAACAATGTATTTCTTCCCAGACACGGAAACGGGTGAATCATACCTTAACTTATTACAAAAATTCCTTATGCCTCTCCTAGATGACGTACCATTAGCAATTCGGAGAGATATGTGGTTCCAATAAAATGGGACTCCATTACATTTTTCGAAGGATGTGCGCAGATTTTTGGACAACACATTTCCAGGGAAATAGATTGGACGTCAAGGGCCGGTTGAATGGCCACCAGGAAACGGGAAAGAGATGGGTGGCACTGAAAAGCAAATACACCAGCCGGGTGATTCTGCGCGGGGCTGATTTCATCTTGAACTTTCCAAACTTCTTACGCTAGGCGCACGTGGTTTAGAAAGAAGAAGCTGAAAAAGGGTATTTCTGAGGGTGCTTCCTCTCGAGCTGGTGCTTCGAGGGCATCCCCTCGCAATTATATTATAACTTCTTGGTAATGACGTTTGGAATAGGAACCCATTATCAAGGATATGAAAATATAAATATATACAAACATAATTTTTTTTTTTAGAGAAGTTTTCAGATATTTTTAAATTAATTATATGCAAAATGGGAAGCAGCATAAATAGTAATATTCAAATTACAAAATGCAGGGCATTTAACTATTAGGGAATGGGAAATATGTTCTTGTTTTTAAAATAAAAAGTGAGATTAATTAGTTCTGGGTGTATTCGTTGTAAAAATGGGAGATAATAGAAATATTTGAAAAATATGGGTTCTTTTGGGGTGAGTGGATTTAGCGTGTGTAATTCGTGGGTGATTATAGTTGTAGTAAAAGTGGAAATGAGCTTGTATCGGAGTTAAAAGTGGGGTTTGTAAATCTAATATAAAGAGATTCCAGTTTACGAAGTTGGTTTTCGGTGTTTGCTGTATCTTTATTGAAAAATTATTTAAGTTGGGTGTATGGTGTGGATGTCTATTTTCGTAGTCTATTCGGATAGGGGAGAATTCGGGAGTAGTGAGGGGGGCTCCAGCTCTGTTGTTTATGCCTAAATGTGCGTAAATACCAAATAGACCTCGGAATTACATCTCGAACAGGTGAATTCATATATGAGAAAGGATCGAAGCAGCGTTTGTATTTTGTCTTTAATGTTGAAAAGATGTTTTACTTTGCGTGTGTTTTGAAAAATTGTTAAAAAAATGTTTTAAAGGAAATGAGCTTTTAGGAAAAAGTGAGAGTTTGGCCCAGAGAAGTGAATTGAGGGTTCATATATATAGGAGAGGTACAAAAACTTTCTCTTTAGCGACGTCGTATGTGGAATCTTTCGGGTTAAATATTTTATTGATAAAACTTCGAAAAGTTCGGTCGTATAAGTTTGAAGCATATCCGTTTTGTTGGAAATAGGTACGGAGGAAATTGACCTCGTTGTGGAAATTGAGGTATGATGAAGCGAGAGTGTAAGCGCGAGATAGTAAGGTTTTGATAGAGTTTAACTTAATTTTGGTGGCACAATGATTAAGAAAATGGAGTCCAGAGCGCGTATGTGTAGGGTTTCCGTGAATAGAAGTGGAGAAACCGTCGGTTATGCGTGTTATTAGTAGGTCTAAAAACGGAATAAAGTTGTTGTCTTCCCTCTCTTGAGTGAATTTAATATATAGATGTAACTGGTCTATGTACTCTAGGAATTTATCAGATGAACTTTTAAAGCGGAAAAAGGTGATCGTGTCGTCTATGTATATCATGTAGAGTATAAGACGGAATTGTAATGGGCATTTGCCAAGTGCTTCTTCTTCTAAGTTACACATGAAGAGATTTGCGAGAGGGGAGGCAATAGGAATTCCCATTGCGAGGCCATCTATTTGGCGAAAAAGTCTCCATTAAAAGAGAAATAGTTTTCGTCAGAAACTGTAGGTAGTATTTTATTTATTTATTTTTCATTAAAAGCGTGAAAGATAGAATTGGGGGAAAGGAAAGCGTTAGAAAGAAAAATATTAATTGTTTCTAAAAGTAAGACACTGGAGTATATGGATGATACATCATATAAGTTGGATTTTGTTTTTGAATTTCTTCTTTTTGGTGTAGAGAATTTTTGACAGTGCATTGGTTTGTGGCAAGGGAAAATAACAATAATACGCGCGTGCCACAGTAGATGCATAATAACAGGAAATGAGGAACCTACGTAGGCTATCGAGAGCTTCTCGAATTTCAAGGATTTCAAGTGACTAAACTAACTACTAGGCTACCATCCACACCCTTATAGAAACACGAATTCACTTGTGGTTTTTTTTTCCATAATCAAAATTAGAAAATAAACGAACAAAATCGGTAGTGTTGAATGTGAATAGGAGATTTAGAGTAAAATAAAACTTAGAAATGAGTTTAAAAATTGAGAGTAAAGTGACAAGGGAGATTTTAAAATATTTAAATCAGTTATTCAGTGTATAAATTCTTAAAATTAATTAAGTAAGAGGTGCTTAGATTATGAATTTAAGCGCCTCTTACTTAATTTTCTACGCCTTGGCATTGCCGCTAAACATTAAATTTATGCTTTCTCCAGCGGTCATCATCGATATATGTATATATATATATATATATATATATATATATATATATATATATTGACATTAGAGACACTCAGCAGGACTCTTATCCGGAGAAGGAAAATGAGGACAGAAGCATAAATGTATTTCCCAGGAGTTTCGGGCAATTCACTAGGACCATCTTCAGTAGCTAAAACACCAGAAAATGCTAATTAAAAATAAATGATTAACATAAAATTAAATTTAATAAAACGGTAACAGCAATGTCTAGATGCAAAAAGTTTCACAACTAAACCATTGAATCATTTACAAACTTAAAATAGATCTATATTATATTGTTTCCATGAAATAGACTCAACAAAGTCTGCTGACCAAAGGTCGCATGTTCTAACTTATTCTGATCTATGACTTCATGACCTTCAAATTTCCCCATTAACCTTATTTTACTCGAAAGTTAATGTAAAATAAAGCAAGGGTTTCAAATTTCATTAGAATCAGCCTAATACTTATGATTTTATTGCTAAATAATTCCATGCTAAATTTAGAAGTACTTTGGCAATCTTATCATTCTAAAGGGAATGTAAAACAACATAAGGGTTTCAAATTTCGTTAGAATTTGTCAAATTGTTATGATTTTATTGCCAAAACCAACTCATTTCCAGGCTAACCTTGCGAGGACCTTGGCAATTAAATCATTCAAAAGAAAATTTAAAACAACCTAATGCTTTCAAATTTCGTTAGAATCGGCTGAATAGTTACAATTTATTACTCAGACAAAAGAAAAGCAAAACGGGTACCAAAGGACCGACATAGAGAGAGGTAGAGTCGTCCGCGACTAAAAAAAATTTAAAAATACGTGTGGAATATCAAAATAATTGTGATAAGAAATATCGAGAAGCAGTCAATAAAAGGAATTGTAAATTAAAAAGCTTAAAATACATAAAGTTTTCAGATTCGTTAATCAAAGTAAAAAAAGAAATGTGGAAAATCACAAATTGTGGTGAAAAATATGCAATAATGTATCTACATTAAGAATAAACACATTTTAAATACGAGAACTGCCCTGCATCTTCTGAGATCAGAGAACAACCATGAAATGGGAAATATAGTGAATGAAGAAGGGTCGTGTTGTTTGTTGTAATTATTTTTGTTTGTTATTCTATGGTAGGAAGTTTGATGGAGAACATGTAATCATTGAGTTCTTTCTGCCGGTGGTTTTTAATATGAAACGATTCTAAAATTCTCAAATCTCGGTCGTTATAGGGTTAGGAAAGGATAAAAAATTAGTCATCACTAAGCGAATGGTGATGTGCTTCACGAATGCCGAGCTATTAATATAAATTCTAGCTTAGAGAGACGAAAGAAGTTGTGTAAGACATATCCAAATGCTTCGAGATCCTACGTTTAAATTGTAAGGTAGATTCTCCAGACAACTGGTTGTTACAAGTCGTACACGTAAATAAATAAACAAACGAGGCTCTCAATGGCTTATGAAGTGTCTCCTTAATGCGCAAAAATAAGAGTAGATAAAAACTATTAGAGTTGATCAGAATAAATCTGCATTGCGGATAAAGATCGGATAGAGCTGATAGAATATTTTAATTGAGTTTGAACGCAGTGATGATCCTTAAAATTAATTTTGATGTAAACTTTAAGTTTGAGTGCTGAAATAATAGGTTGCTTAGAAGAAAATAAGTTGTTTAAATTTTTGTCACTATGTTATCAACCAAATAGCAAGAGTATAAAATATAGGAAAAGAGTATTTTAATATTCATTTCAAATTCAAAGGTAACCGAATGCGAACAAATACGGAAAGAACTATATATGATACAGTTAATAGCTGCTAACTTGAAAGCCAAGGACGTATTACTGAAATGATGGTAATTTATTTATTTGGTGTGTCAAGAGAAGAAACAAAGTCTGCTAACCAAAAGTCGCGTGCTCTCACTTATTCTGATTATGATCTTACGGCCTTCAAAATTTCAATAATTTCCGGATTAACCTTGGGAGGACCTTGACAATTATATCATTCGAAAAATAATGTAAACAGGATAGGGGTTCCAAATTTCCTTAGAATCGGACAAATAGTTATGATGTTATTGTCAAATAATTCCCCGGCAAACGTTGGGAAGACTTTGGAAATTATATCATTCAAAAGAGAATGTACAACAACACTATGGTTTTAAATTTCCTTACACCCGGCCGAATAGTTATGATGTTATTGCTCACCAAAAATAATTCTCGGGCTAATCATGAGAGGACCTCGGCAATTATATCATCCGAAAGAGAATGTAAAATAACACAAGGGTTTCAAATTTTGTTAGTATGTGCCGGATAGTCATAAGGTTATTGCCAAATAATTCCCGGGATAAGCTTGAGAGGTCTTTGGCAATTAAATCATTCTAAAGAGAATGTAAAACAACATAAAGGTTTCAAATTTCGTTAGAATCAGATGTATACCTATGATTTTATTGCCAAATAATTCCATGGCTAAATTTGTGAGGACTTTGGCAATAATATATTTCGGAAAAGAATGTAAAACAACATAAAGGTTTAAAACTTCGTTAGAATCAGCCGAAAACCTATGTTGTTATTGCCAAATAATTCTCCCTTTAACCTTGGCCGGACTTTGGTAATTATATCATTCGAAAGAGAATGTAAAACAACATAACACTTTTAAATCTTTTTACAATCAGAAAAATAGTTATGATATTATTGTCAAATATTTCACGGGATAACCTTGGGAGGACTTTGGCAATCCTCTCATTCGACAGAGAATGTAAAACAACATAAGGGTTTAAAATTTGGTTAGAATCAACCGAAAACCTAAGTCGTTATTTCCAAATAATTCCTCGTTTAACCTTGGTAGCACTTTGGTATTATATCATTCGAAAGAGAATGTAAAACAACATAACGTTTTCAATTTTTTTTACAATCGGCCTAATAGTTACGATATTATTACCAAAACAAAAAAAGCAAAACGGGGACCAACCGACGGACAGAGTGAAGTGTTGAGTCACCCGTGACTAAAAAGCAGAGGAGACTAAAATAGATACAAATTAATAGATAACATAAAAGCGTGTAAGTTTCAGGGTTAGTATGTGTGTATTTTATGTAATAATGTAAATCACTACGGAACAGGAGTATAATATCCTTTTCGTAATATTTCTTTGGTTTTCCTTTGATTTTTCTGTTAGTTCTCTTAATAATCTTATTGTAACTTCCTTCGCTTCTAGTTTGCCCTTTCGTTTCTTCTCTTCTTATTTACGTTGAATGCTGCTAGGAATTTTATTATTTGAGGGTTACATTTCCTGGTATTTTTGTTCTCTTCCCTATTCTTGCTTCCTTTTCCGATTCCATTACGTTGTTCCATTTCTCTTTTACTAAAATTACATAGTCGGTTGTTCGTCCCCATGGTTTTTTTCTTGAAGGTGACTGAACTCAACCAGATATTTCTCCCGATAGGGTTTTCTATTTATTCTCCCCCAGTTTAGAACGAGGAAAAGCTCCTCTAAGCTGTAATCGTCATTTGCTGTTAAATAGCTCCATTTAAATTTGCCAATCCTTATTCCTACCATAATATTGGGGGCTTTCCAATTATTTGGGTATTTATTTTTTCTTTATTTTGAGATCTATATTCTCTGCCGTTATTTCATATCTGTTATGTTATTTTCTCCTAATTTTTCCTTGTACTTTCCACGACCTTTGCCTTCCACTTCATCCTGTCAATCTTCTTCCGAGCTTGTATATTCTTTCAGTCCTTCTTTATCGTTTCCATAGTACTCGTTCCATCTTCTGATTCTTCGGAGGAGCACTTGTGCCTATCCGATATTCTCTTTTGCCAACTTTTCCTTTATTCATTTTCACTTATCTTTTTTGGTTCATCCGCCATCTTAATTCTTATGATCTCGTTCGAGGGCAGATCTCTGGGAACTAGAGTGTCTTTTATAGCCCATTCATTCTCAGAAAACTGTTGAACTCTGTCGCGAAGCATCTTAGCTTCGTCACACTTACCAGGTAGACGTATATGAAGTAAACTAGGACTTCAATCCCCTGGTAGTCCATCATCAGGGTCCAGTTCGCTTTTCTTTCTTGCTAGTAAGTTCCTTAGTGTGATGCTGAGATACGATCTATCTTTCATTTTATTCCTCTTCTTTATTACCCTTTTTTCTTCATTGATACAATTACTTTTACAAGTGTACTTCAATGCAAATGCCCTGTGTACCTCCGAAATTCACACATATTTTCCCTCGCTCTTGCATTTGCCCCTAAGGTGTGCATTGATTCCACACCCACGAGGAACTGGTAGTCTCTTAATGTGGTAAGTCTGAGTGATGAGTTTGAATTTAAGCCCTCTCAGTCAATATGAACGTTAACCAGTCTCTTGTGGTGTTTGGTACCTCTCACTCGGTCACATAACCAGTGGCTTCGCTAGCAGTTTTGTATCCATTCCTAGTGCATATTTCTTTATCAATACAACTTTCAAATTTATTATATATAGTCGCATCCAGATAAATTTGCATCACATTTGCATTTCATTATTCAAATAATTTTGATAGTATATAAAAGAACACGTTTCCTTGAAAAACTTCAGTTTATTATATTCTACAGCCTTCTCTATTCCTTATTTAAAATTTGTAGAAATTTCTCGAATTAGGCGATCATTATAAACCTGTAAATTCCTCATTTAGTTTTGTGCTTCCTACATTTGTATCAGACTTGCAAATCAAATTCTTCAAAAGTTATAGGTTTCCAAACCGGCTCGTATTAATAAGCTTAAGTGATGGAAATTGTAACTGCAGCCCTGTTATTCTTCCTGAAATTACTTTCAAGTTCTAGCATCACGCGATCGTTCTTCCCCCTTTATCCGTCTAAAATAAATATGAAACTATGCATCGCAAACGTGAAGAGGCTGGTTTACACCTTAATTTCCAGGAAACCTGTCTTGTAAATAAAAGATTTCCCTTTTTTTACGTTAAATTTTAATCTACTATAACCATTTTTACAAGGAATCACTGAATAACGAAATCTTCTATAAGACGAGTCAAACGCCTACTTGCCCATCTACCACAGTTTAGTTTACAGCTGAAACCACAAGTTTCACTCATCGACTATATGACATTCATCACTTTTGACTGACATACAATTGCAACCTACAGCGTAGTCCGCACGTCTTGTCACCTGCAGGGGTGAAAGTAAGCCGGAACGGTCCGGTACACCGTTCCGGAAAGTATACATCCGATACGCAGCGGAACGCTTTTGGAGGGACACAGTAGCCTGTCACACAACAGGATTAGTACAATTTTCAAGCGAATTTCTCCAAAATAAATTTATAGTTGAGGGCTACATAAAAATCTCTTTGGTATTATTCATTCTATCAACAGAATTTCATATGTGCTGACACGCGTTGAAGTGCATTTTGTAACGCGCTGGACTAGAGCATTTCCATACATTCGCTTAAAATTTACACGCGCTCGGCTCGGCACTTCGCATTGTAATTATAGAAGTAGCGATTACGTTAAGTGGATGAGCGTTCACGGGTGAGTTTTTCCAATGATACCAGTGATAGTAGGCCTATTTTAACAACTTTAGAATTTGAATTTTAGGAAACACTTCCTGTGACCACTTTTTAGAGTGGCATTGTTATTGAGTAAACCATCTAGAAGTAATAAAGAATCTTTGCTATGCAATTTTGAATATCTGGTTTGGCTTTGCAGAAGGAGGAAACAGGGAAAACGTCCTATTAGATGCTCAAGCTTGTTGAATGTACAAAAGAAAAGTCAAAATGCAAAGAAAAATTTATCAGATATTTAATCGATAAAGAGAGACCGAAGATGATACTGGTGTTGTTAGGATAGAGCCAGATGAGGAACTGAGGGAGGAAGCAGCTGAACTATCAGCAATGGTTATGCTACTCTAACAGGCCAGAAAAGGGGCAATGAACTAGCTAGATAGGCTGTTAAAAATCGCAACAAAACGTTACTGTCTCAGAACACACACGCAACAGTAGGCTATATTATACGATGAACCTTTTAATTTGTATGTAGGCTATTAGCTAGTTTCTGTGCAGCTCTCATCTGGAACACTACAGCATGCCTTGAATCTGGATAGCCTAAATCTTTACAGTTTGGCCTTATAATGAATAAGGTTAAGTAGACTAGTTTTAGTAGGCCTATGATTCTTTTTATTATTTAAAACAGTTGAAGGTGAGAAACACATGAGCCAGGAGGAGGCAGAGAGGAGGCAGAAGTGGCAGGATCCTCAAGCAAAGGTGATGCTAGACCAGCAATAGCAGACCTTTCTATATGGAAATAAGAACAGTATAAAGAGTTCAGGCGTAAAAATAAATTGCTGTATGCTGATGATGGATAGCTTGGGTGTACCTGATGCCGTGGTGTGAAGAACTTGGGTGTCATGACATTCCGTGGTGTCAATATTGCTATTCACTGGGTTGAGGGAAAGATACCCCCATATGGTAATTCTAGAAATACCCAGCTTGCAGCGTTGTGCAAAAAAATCCGTGTGATAAACTATTCATTCAGGTGTTGAAAAGCTGCTCCAGGATGACCTCCCCAGTGTAGTGTTATGGCACTGACTCAATCACCGACTGGAGCTTGCTGCGGACCAGTCACTAGATGTGAGAGGAGGAACAAAAGAATTCAAGGCCTTCCTCGACACTCTCTACTCATTCATTATACAGCCAGTCACCAAAGAACATCAGGGAGCTAAGTGAATGTGCTGACAATTACATCACCCTCAAAAGGATCGGCAAAGTGTTCAATGTTCGCTGGGTAGCTTTATCATACAGGGCATTCTCTGCAGTTTAGTTTGGCAGTCCTTTCCAGCCTTGGCACAACATTTCCGGGAGGTGTCAGAGGACGAGAACGGAGATGGCAGAGAGAGAGAAAGAGAGCTAAATTCAAAAGTCTGCTCTCCAGAGTTGTGTTCAATCAACTTCCTGAAGAGTCTTGCAGTGATGGCAGATGTTCTCAGTGAACTCAAGGACTTGTCTTAAATGCTCGAGAACATGAAGATGACACTCCCAAAGGCCCACACTACCATTATGATGTATGTCAAATGCATCGAAAGCCTTAGTACCTACCTAGGAAAACACACAGTTGCGGCGAACCAAACAGAGGAAGTGATGGAGTTCAATGGGGAGCAGCTAAGTGTGAGCAAGTCTACCATCATCAACTCTGGTCAGTTCATTTGAGCACTATCTGAAAAAATAAAAGAAAGGCTTTTCACAACCACAGCAAACAGAGCACAGGTTAGTGCCACAGTCAACCGCAAAGACCTACAACTCCCTCATAAATTAAATGTCAGTCCTCGACCTTGACAACTGAGAACATTTCAGGTCCTACATGTGAATGAAAAACAGGCCCACCTTGCTTCCGGGCAGTACAAGACAAGTGGAGGGAGAAGCATTTCAAACCAAATAAAGAAGCTGCTTATTGCAGTAGACATACTGTCTGCAAGCAATATAGATTTCCAAAGAGGGTTCAGCTCAATGAACATGACCATTACAGAGTACAAGAGCAAACTCTCAACCAAGAATGCATCCAATCTCCTCTTCATCATCTGTGTGGGACCACCATGCAGATAGTTGGATCCACCTCCTTATGTGAAGACATGGCTGGGCAAAGTAAGGAAATTAGACACTTTCAACAAAAGGAATGGCTCGCCACTGCACATAAGAATAGGACAACTACTACAGCCCTCTGTGGAAAGTGTGGAAATGTGTCTGATTACATTTTCCCTGAATCTCCCTTGCCTACATCAAGGCCTACCAGTTTTAGTTGGTAATCGACAATTTTCCACACATCAAAAAAGAGACATGGACATGGACAGCTTGATTTTTTGTTCACACTGTTTCTGATTACTCAAAACAGATTATTGCATTGTTCAATGATGTTGAATTTATTTTAAGTTTTTGTTCTGATTTTTTCCCAAATAATTCTGTTGTACTTACATTACAATAAAGTTTTTCTAAAAAAATACGTGTGTCTAATTACTACATCATATAATCATTTTAGAATTAAATTTGTGTCTAGAGGTGGGACGTGGGGGGAGGAAGTGGGGGATGATATTAAACACATGTACTGGTTTTAGTGTATTCACTTTCAACGACACTGCCACATATCAAGAAGGTCTGTTTGAACATCATCATTTTCGTAGTACAAATGGATGGGTAGCCATGCCCTGTGTGATAGATATCAAAGGTTGTATGAACAGCGTTCTTCAACTGTTGGCTATTCTGGTAACGCTTTTTGAAACACTCTCCTTGCTAATACCCCAGAGAGTGTTGTCGCAGGATACTAGGTCTGAACATCTGGGAAGCCAATTGGGAGGTCCTGAAAGTTGTGATCATTGGCCTATCTATCTAGCACAAAAAACTTCATTCAGGTATTCCCTAACATTGATGACATAGAGGGTAGGGGAACCATTTTGTTCAAAAATTCAAATCAAC
Organism: Ceratothoa steindachneri; assembly: GCA_963969495.1. NCBI lineage: Eukaryota > Metazoa > Arthropoda > Malacostraca > Isopoda > Cymothoidae > Ceratothoa > Ceratothoa steindachneri. The sequence goes on along the minus strand of OZ018321.1, from coordinate 72,296,667 downwards.
ATTCAACCTTCTGCACTGGGCACCAAACCACTCCCTTAACTTGGAAAGGTAAGATTGCTAGCTAACAGAGCCCTCAAGAAAATAGGGCCATATCAAGTGTTTACTCATTATAACGACTCAAACATCAGATCGGGAATAGGATGAGGAACTCTGGATGAAATATAGAACTGAATTATAAGTTAAGTTAGAAGTCATGTCCTTCGGGACACACTATTCTGACTTAACCAGGTGCCAAGCTACCGCAGTTATTTTTCTTGATCCTTAATCTTTGGACCCACCTATCGGTCAAGCTTTTGCAGTTATGGTCCCAGGCCGTTTTCCTCGCACACACCTTCGCGTCGGCCAATTGTAGGCATGGTCCCAACTTTGCAGTCTTTGGGAGCAGTTGCAGGCCATTCTATCGTAAACTTGGAACTGTGCTGAACATATCGATGTCACCTGCAAGTCATTCTACCACAGGCCTGGAACCATTAAGAAATTTGGACTCTTGACCGTGTCAATAGTCCAAGAGTGTGGTTTGCCATAAAGTCCGTCTCTCATTGATTTTATGTAGTTGCAATTGACATTTCGTAACTAAAATCATCGACTTTCGGCTCGTTAACCCTACCTACTGTGTATAAAAGATGCGAAAATGTACTTTATGACATTCAGTAATTATTTATGTTAAACTTATTTCTATAAGAAATTATTGTAATTTGTATAATTTCCTATAATTAGGCTCATACTCTTTTTATTTTGTATGGTTGCCCAGCCAAATATTTTCTATTTTTCACTATTTACGATTTGATCTCGCGAATGTTGGTCGCTATCAAGCCTTCATCCTTTTGGAACGAACACCGTTAATAGGCATACAAGGGGGGGGGGCAATAAGTTTTGCAATTCGGATATAAGGAAACGAGATATGAGTAAAAGTGTTTTATTATTTTTCAATATAACTACCCTCGACTTCAATGCTCTTGCGCCACTTTTTCCTGAGGCTTCGAATTCCCGACAACCAGAAATCTCCCGACTGCTGTTCAATCCACTCCTGGACGGCGAGCTTAACATCTTCATCGTCCCAAAACCGGGGTCCATGCAGTGCAACCTTGAGCTCGCAGAATAAAAAGTAGTCGCTAGGGGCCACATCTGGACTGTAGGGGGTGATGGTTTAACTCCTCGAATCCGCATTCGCGCAGGGCAGCTTGTGCAACTCTGGCCTTGTTGACTTTGACGACGTTAAAGTCGATCATGGGGCGTGAGGTTTCTATGGACCCAACGGGCAGAGACCTTGGCCATGACCAAATTGTCGTGGATGATGTTGATAACACTTCCATGTGATATTCCAAATTCTCGCTCGATTTCTTCGACCTTCCCCCGTTGATTTTCGAGGATCCTCCTCTCCACACGGGCCACTTTGTCCTCGTTGGTCACGTCTGACGGGTGTACTGGACGGGGCTCATCTTCAAGGGAGTCACGACCATGGTAGAACTCCCTATTCCAGCGAGCAATGGTTGCATAGGAAGGGGCGGTGTCGGTGTACACTGCAACCATGCGTTCATGGATCTCTTTTGCATTCTTGCCTTCCTTGCTAAAAAATTTGATCACTGCACGGTGCTTAACCTTCTCCATTGTTGAAAGAATTGTGACTGACTATCTGCAATCAGCTACTGCTTTTTAAATAGACGAGGCAGGAGCGTGCGGCTGCAGGTCTTGACTTGTCATAACTTGCCATAACACCCCTACAAACCTTCATTCCCTTTCCTCTGTTTTGCCCTACCGGTTTGCAAAACTTATTAACCGCCCTTTGTATGGTGAGTTTGTTGGCTCCGTTTATTTTTCTCTTCTCTAAACATTCTCCTCTGTATTGGCCGGTAGGGATTTGTATATAAATCGAAGTGTATATAGCCCTAATTATAAAAATAATATTAAGTGTATCTATTATACTATAACTCTCTCTATCATTAGTTAAAGCTCCGGAGTTTCCTAACCCTGACGCGATAATATAACCAAAAGGAAAATCAGAATGAGAAACATTGGCACTGCCGAGGACAGTAGGATACGCAAGTGTGCGGTCGGTGGTGGGGGAATGGCTGTAAAGTGTGTTTGCTACCAGCCAGCGAGATTTGAGTACCTTTCGGAACTCGAGGTAGAGACACAGGTTCAGTTCTGTGGATTATACATAGAATTAAAACATTTTCGGCGGGTTATGTAGACAGAAGAGGAGTATGTTTCCTGTTGCTAAGAAGTGAATGACTATGTGGTAATTGTTATTGACATACTGATGTATATGGAAGTGAGAGGATGCCAAATACTGCTTAAAATCATGCTTAATTTTCAGCACTGCTGAAAATTAAGCATGTTTTTCCATCCATGAAAATCGAGGGCCTTATCCAATGGGCCATGAAATTCGCAGCGTAAAACATAGAATCTGACATCAGTTATTTATACTTTAGAGAAGTTAGGTTCTTGTGGATTAAGAATGTATTTGGAAATAGATAACATAATATCTGTATCTATAGGCGGATTAAATGGAGTCTGAGCGCTAGAAGTAACATCTACCTAATATCGAGTCATCAAAAGAAATAACGAGGGAAAATATCAATCATTCGGGCTAAGTTTTGAGGCAATTATGATTAAGGATTCCTAGATGGAAGATTTAGTTTGACGACCAAGGATTACTAGATTGAAGAGTTGGTTTGACCACCAAAGATTACTAGATGGAAGACTTATTTGATGACCAAGGATTACTAGATTTTAAGAGTTCATTTGATGACCAAGGATTACTAGATGGAAGAGTTAGTTTGATCACCAAGGATTACTAAATAGAAGAGTTTGTTTAAATAACAAGGATTACTATATAGAAGAGTTTGTTTGAATACCAAGGATTATTAGATGAAAGAGGTAGTTTGACCAGCAAAGATTACTAGATGGAAGAGTTATTTGACGACCAAGGATTACTAGATTTTAAGAGTTCATTTGACGATCAAGGATTACTAGATGGAAGAGTTAGTTTGATCACCAAGGATTACTAAATAAAAGAGTTTGTTTGAATACCAAGGATTACTAGATAGAAGAGTTTGTCTGAATACCAAGGATTACTAGATGAAAGAGTTAGTTTGACCACCAAAGATTACTAGATGGAAGAGTTGTTTGACGACCAAGGATTACTAGATTTTAAGAGTTCATTTGACAACCAAGGATTACTAGATGGAAGAGTTAGTTTGATCACCAAGGATTACTAAATAGAAGATTACTAGATGAAAGAGTTAGTTTGACCCCTAAAGATTACTAGATGGAAGAGTTATTTGACGACCAAGGATTACTAGATTTTAAGAGTTCATTTGACGACCAAGGATTACTAGATGGAAGAGTTAGTTTGATCATCAAGGATTACTGAATACAAGAGTTTGTTTGAATACCAAGGATTACTAGATGAAAGAGTTAGTTTGATGACCAAGAATCACTAGATGGAAGAGTTAGTTTGACCACCAAGTACATGTACAGGATTTTTAAAATTATTTTAAAAATAAAAATATAGATCGTAGAATGAAGGTAGAGCAATCCGTATATGGATAATATAAAAAGCTCCTTTTTATAATAATAATATACCACTATTATTAATACTACTACTACTATAATAATAATAATTAATAATAATATTTATAATTAAAATACATCGCAAATACTACTACTAAAAATAATAATAATGCCAATAAGACTAGTATTACTACTACTAATAATAATAATGAAGATAGAAATTATAATATAATAATAATAATATTATTAATGATAATAATAGTAATAATACGAAGAAAATTACTACTTATAATAATAATACTAACTCTCTTAATAATAATATATTAAAGATAATAATACTATTTCTACTACTACTATCAATAAAAATAATACTAATATTAATATTTCAAATCAAAATACTTAATGGCACTACTATACAAATAATAGTAGTAATAATATTTATAATGATCATGATAAAAAATATAATAATCAATAATAATATCAAAACTAATGATAATAATACTAATTCTAATATTAATAATAATAATAATAAAATATTATAATAATGATAATAGTATTAAATAATAGTAATAATAATTATACCTAATTATAATAATAATAATTATAATAATGCTAATATAAAAAATAATATTAATAATCGTAATAATAAAATTAATACTAATGATAATTGTACTAATAATAATATTATAAATAATAATATTAATTATCATAATAATATTAATTCAATAATAATAACAATAATAATAATAATGACAATATGAATTACAATAAGAAGACGAAATAGAAAAGTAATGATAATAATAATTTATAATAATAGTAATAGTAATAAGACGAATACTTATAATAATAATAATACTTCTAAAAATAAAATTTATTAATAATAATAGTTATAATTTTACCACTATTATTACTAATAATTATACTAATATTACTACTACTACTAAAATGATAAATATAATAATAATTATACAAATAATAAAACATGAATAATAATAATAATAATAATATAATGAGATAAGTAATAATAAATAAAATAATAATTCATAATTACAAGAATAATAAAAAATTAACAATAAAAATCAAATAATAATACTAATTACTAATCATAATAATGATATAAAATGTATAATAATAGAAAAATAATAATATTAATTTTAATAATAAGAATAATATTTGTAAATATATTCATAATAATCCTACTACTACTACTACTACTAATAATAATAATAATAATAAAAGGCATAATAATAATAGAAAGGAGAATACTTATAATCCTACTAAGACTACTAATAATACTCATATTAATAATAACACTAATAATGATAATTATAATAATATTAATAATAAACATATTGATAATAATAATAAATAATAATAATATACCTAATCTTAATAATAATCATCATAATTAAGATTATGATTATTAATCACCATAATTATTATACTCATCATAATCATGTTCATAATCATAATCTTTTCATTATCTTAATCACAACTAAAATCAAAATCATAATCATCATATTCATAGCCATAACCATAACAACCAATAATTATACCTAAAATCGTAAAAATAAACATAAATATAATCATCATCATAATTAAAATCTTAAATAAATATCTCTCTCTATCTCTATAATCTTTCTCTCTATAAGTCTCTAAATCTCTTTATCTCAATATCGCTATAAATCTCTCTATATCTCTTAAAAAAAATATATCCTTATAAATCTCTTTATATCTCTATAGATCTCAATATATCTCTATAGGTTTCTCTAAAGCTCTATAAATCTATATATTTCTCTATAAACCCCTCAAAATCTCTCTACTTTAGTTGACTTTTCTATAGATTTGTCGATATCTCAAGAAATCTGTCCATATATCTATAAATATGCCTATATCTCTATAATCTGTTTAAATTCCTATTTATATGTCTATATCTCTATATATCTGTCTATATTTCTAGAATTATTTCTCCATCTTTATTTCTATAGAGATAGAGATAAGAATAGAAATAGAGATAAGGATAAAAAATAGATATATAGATATATGTAAGGATAGAGATAGAGACAAGTCTAGAGATAGAGATAATGATAGAGATAGGAATAGTGTTATGGATAGTTATTTTGAAACGGAAATGGAAATGGAGAAAAGGGAAAGGAAAAAAGGAAATGGAAAGGAAAAGGAAAAGAGAAAGAAGAAAATGAAAAGAAAGAGAAAGAGGAAGAGGATGATAAAGATAACGATAAAGATAAAGAAAAAGATAAAGGGTTAGTCTAAACGATGAACCTTTTTCTCGACGACCAGTGAATTTGATCAAGATTTATATTTTATACGAAGAAAATCCGATAGTAAATATTGAATGATTGGCTAAAAGTCTACATTCCCCTCTGCGTCCCCAATTAAAGGAGATAGGAAAAGTGTCTCATTTTGACAATAATAATAACAATAGATGTTTTATATGCCGCCTTTCAAGACCTTGAAGCCTTCGCAGGCCATCCATTCAGCCACCAGGGAAATTCCTGTCAGAAGTGGCCGTTTTCAGAGCCAGCGTGAAACCGCCAGATGAGGAAGAGGAGCGTTTGCCATCACGCAGTCCATTCCACAGCTTAGGGGTGACTACCAAGAAGGCAATTATCTCCCATGCAAGAGAAATGAGGGCGAGGAAACGAAAGTTGGATGGCACTTTCCAAGCGAAGGGCACTTTGTTCTCTGAACACAGCACGTTAGAGGATAGGTAAGGGGGATTTTGCGTTGTTTTTTATTTTAAATGTGAGAAGGAAGACTTTAAAATTCATTCTAAATTTAATGGGCAGTCAGTCCAGTTCACAAAGCAGGGGTGTGGCACGAAAGAACCGCCCACGACGGAGGAGAACTCGTGCCTAAAAGTCATGGACAAGTTGAAGGGAACGAATTATAGTGTTGAGAGCTTTATTATGAACAGAGTTACAGTAAGCAAGGCGACAGCTAACCGAGGCATAGATGGCTATCTTGAAACTATTTCGGTCAAATTGGGATTGGATACAACTGAAGTTAAGGAGAATACAGAGAAACCATTTGCTGATATTAGCAGCATGCGATTGGAAATCAAGTTGACTGTTAAAGGAAACACCGAAGCTTCCAACGTTGTTAGAGAACGCGATAAGCGAACCACCTAGATTGAGACACGGGGCTACACAAGCAGCAAAGTATCAACATTTCTTCATTTCTCCTTTCTCGATAAAAAGTGAATCTTTTGGAGGTATGATTGTTACAAAGGGCAAAATTGGTGCATCTACATTAATATTAAACATTCTAGAAAGTACATTAGTACAAGGTAAAAAATAACTCATCCGAAACTAGTCTTATCTGCGAAGATTATTTTCTCCGTTGGATGGGATATGAAAGACATAATTCAATTTGAACTTCTTAACTAAAATAATACTTACACCAAAGAGGTTTATTCTGTTCAGTTGTACCCTTTACATTCGGCCCTCAATCAAGAAAAGACGAGGGCTCAGTCACCAAGACAACGCGTGACCTCATATCGCCGGAGACTCTATACGATTGTGAACTAATAAGCCATCCCCCATAACTAGCCAACTTAGCCCGATCAGATTACTAGCTTTTTAGGAGATTAGCTTATCATCACCTGTATAAAATGAAAAGGTCAACAGTTAAAGTATTCGTAACAACTTTAAAGGATATTTTTTAATCAAAGTCAAACGATTTTACAAACATGGGATCGAAAAGTTATCTGAAAGAGGGAGACTAGTCGTAGAAACTGGCTGAAATTATATTACCTATTTCAAAAAAAGAACGATTTTCGAATAGGTAGAGTCATAGTCAGAGGCATATTTGGAGGCATTAGTTAATTAACAAAGGAAACGTGTCTGACTAAAATGAGCTGATTTGGAAAGAGAATAAAATTTTGGAAAATGGCAATACATCAATGCTTTCTATGTCAGAGGTTGTTTGCCTCAGCCTCTGCAGATGCAATGGATTTTTTCCGGAGAATTGAGCACCTTCTGAAGCAGCTTAAGTGTACCAAGTTTAGAATATAAATGCTTTAAACAGATTTGGTAGGTCACAGTACCTTTGTTGGATGATTTCATTATGTAGAAGGGCTAAACAAAATAAGGTGAACACCATGTTATATGTATTCCATACATTTCTACATGTTGAGAACACTACCTATATATGAACGGTGCGATGTTTATTTCTTCGAAGATGACTGTTTTATCATTCTATTTTGCATTTCAGTTTAAAATAAGTTGTTATAAGTGACGATCACGGCTGCCGAAAGGATTAATGCTTCGTCTATCAGACTTACAGAGGGGGCGAATGAGTGGAGCTCGATTAGCAGAAGCGTCTGTAAATAAAACAGCTTAATTTCTCAATATATCACGAGCAATATTGTCTACGGTTATGATAGTATACATAAAACATCTTAAGACATCATCTGCGAAGAACAACAGTGGGCGAAAACTGAAGTTAACTGACAGTGTCGATGAATTGTCGTCTCCCCACTATTGTCAGAGAATTGTTGTTTCACTGTTGGCCGTTTAATATTTATTCCGATACAATACCTTTTTATCAAAGTATTTATTGACTTACTGACTTTTAGCTAGCCAGTCTGACACTACTTAGGAAGGAAAATAACTCCTCTATTGGCTAAGTGAACTCCGGATTTGTCTAAAGGAGTCTAATTACTGAATTATGAGAGTACCACATCATTTAATCAGTTTTTAGGAAAGAGCCGGTCAGCACGTAAGGATCAAGTAAAACACTAAAAATTAACCAAAATATATATCTTTTAATTTACCAATTAACTCAAATATTTATAATTACAAGAAATTCTCTCAGTTAAACATGTCTTAGATCACAGTTAATCCTACTACTCTCTCATTCGCACGATTCGAATATTGGCCTACTCCTGACGCGAGCTTTGATCGAAAAATTGTAGGCCTCCTGTAAATAAACCAATTGCCAGATAGCTAATTTCTGGAGGCCTCTCAGTTACAGAGTTAAACCACCATTTATTCTCCCTAATTTAACTAAAATATTACAGAAATCACGGAATACTATTTCTCCATTAGTTAGCTTAGGACAGTTTTAAAAATCCTAATTTACCAAAAAAATATATATAGTCATTCGGACTTACATGACCTTGATCGGAATAGGGGTTGACGGATGTCGCTATACTGATTTTTTCAGCGAGTCTTCGGAGACACCAGACTTCACGACGAAGGATAAATTCAGGTGTCCCGTTATAACGATGAAAGGGGGAGGTTGTCAAGGTGACCGTAGAAACCGATGTCGATCTCTTCTTATGAATTTATCGACCCAGTTATAAGTCTAAAAGACCACCTTAGACTTCTCAGCTTATAAGAACTTGCTGCGATTACTTTATCTTCGTTGGAGAGAAGTTGTGCTCTCTGGCTCAAGGAGTACTCTTCTTTGTAGCTCTTGAGTTCTTCTTGTACTCTCATCTACTTTGCAGAGTTACTAAACTGTGTTTTGGTATATGGGGTGATCCCGAAAGTAATTAAAGGGAACTTACTTGGGAATCAATTCTTCTTCTTTCAAAATTAATCAGATTTCGACTTGAGAGTCCCTCGAGGGTGAGCTGATAACTTCTTTTATCTTGCTCCAGAAATTCCTGTTTGGCACTTAAGAATTTTAATCCAGCCAGACCTCTTGCTAAGTCTGCGATGGATGAATCGGTATGGCACCGATGCGAAGACGAGACGAACTTCTAAATCTTAGAAGTCGAGTCAGGAACAGTGCGAGGGACTGATCACAAAAATCTAGTCCTTTATCTTCTCTAACAGAATAATCTGTTTCCTTCTTTACAGGGCCTATTTATATCCCGGGGACCGCCCCCAACTAAGGGGGACGGGGTAATTCCACTGAGAGGAGCGCGAGGTGGAGAGAGGGGCGACACCGTGCAGCCCATGTCTGCTTCTCACGGAGAGGGACCGACAACCGTCCCACAATTTCTCGTCGGTGTTCTTTTCTTCTTAACCCGCTCCTTGGCGCACTAACCCCGGGCCTCCTCACCTCGTAGGTAATCGAATCTTTGAAGTTCGGTGATTAACTAGGTGTTTTGCCTACCGAGATGTTCAAACAGTCAGCTAGATGGATTTCTTCCGCCATTTCACTGGGGCCAGTTTCTTATTAGAGCTGCTTAATGTCCTTTTGCGGCTTCCTTGGGACATGCAGCTCGAGTCGACTACCCACCGGGCGGAAATATCAGAGCCATTCGGCAGTTTGACTGTTAGTAAAACGCCTACCGTTCTCACGTACCTCAATTTCTCGTTCTTTTCTCTCGCTCTCTCCGAAGAGAGATTTTAATATATATGTCCGCTTGGCCCTCTGGGTGGCGTACGTTTTAATTTCTCTACACACATAAATCGTCAAATATTAACAAAAAGTGTCCAAACAACACTGTAGGGGAATAGTCACTCACCCCCCTCCCCTCCCTCGTTCACTCGCAGGGCAGTCACAAAGCGGTTACCACAAAGACATCCGCCCAAGGCATCGGCGGGTCCATTCCGTAAACGAAGCGTCGACTATTTTGGTGCAATGAAAGACCTTAAAGGTCAAAATGAAAGATCTCCCCCAGGAGAGTGAGATCCAGTTTCACGTCAAATAAGAAATTGGAGACGTCTTTCTCCCAATCTCAAAGGCTAACGAGGAGCCGATGTTTGACTTCGTGGGAAAAACCGTTTGGAAAAAGAACTCTCCTGGGGCCGTCCTCAAGCCCCTCTTCCCCTTACCACTCCCCCAGTGGGGTTAACGAGGTATAAATGAGGAACTCTGAGGAAAATCGAGGTAGTATACGTCAGTCTCTAGGTGATGAAGTCTTCGGATCAAACCGAGCTACCGAGACTAGAGAGGTAGTGTACTTGGCTCGCCAGACCAAGAAGTACCCTGCAAGAGAGGCAGGGCTACCTACCTTAAGGGGCTAAGAAGAAGCTCATCCTCGAGCGAAGTCCTTGGTTATCAAACCAAACGATAAGTTAACTTTGGTAAGTTCAAAATACTCTCGCCAGAGAGACTCCTCATATCCTCGAGCACCTTAAACACCAGGGGTATTCCTCGTCCTTGAGGAATTAAGGAAAGAAGAAGGAAAAGGCTGCCCCTCGAGCCCGTTACTCGGTGACCACACCGAACTCCTAAGTTAACTTGGTAAGGAACCAAGTTCAAATTATTCTCGCCAGAGAAACTCCCCTCCGTTATCCTCGCCCTTGAAGAAGACCCTCCCCGAGTTCAGTCCTCGTCCATGAGGAAATAAGTAACGAAGGAGAAAAGCTCCTTCTCGAGCTCGTTACTCGGTGGTCACAACGCACTCCAAGTTAACTTGATTTAAGACCAAGTTCGACTCACTGTCGCCAGAGAGACCACGACTGCCTAGGTGTTGCATAAAGCACCGTATTGGTTCTCGTCCTTGAAGACCCCCCCACCCGGAAGAACGTGTAAACCCCCCTGCTGCCACCCTCACTAAAACAACCGTGTGATCTCGCTCATCTACATATGGCCGGCGGCACGCGTCGAGAGTAAATAACATTTCTGAAGCCTTTAAACTCCACATGAGTCCGTAAGCCTAATTCTTATATTATTGTTGTGTGTAGAGAAAACGTTAACCAATTTTTGTGGGTAAACTAATTTAATTAATTCTTGTTTAGGATAATATTCAGAGTATTGCTGTAATTAATGTTTAGAAGTTGTGTATTTAATGGTTAAAGATAAAATATAAGTTTATTTGGGGATTATTTTGCGTTTCTCTTATATATCCTTACGTGTTTCGGAACGGCTCTGTTCTTTAAGATATCAATATATCAAAATATATATTAGACACTCTTAGCACTCTTAGAAAAGAACAAAAAGGGGGGCATTCTACGACAAACACCTAACTACCGCAGCAAATGTGGGGGAGAGGGGAAATGTGTGCCAGGAACTTCACAAAGCAAACATTAATGGAAGGGCAGCAATTCCAAAACCGCTGATAAAGAACATCATTGCTAAATTGAGACAAATGGTCCCACGATCTTAAAACATGGACACTTGTAAATTCGAAGAATGTGGTGTGTATGAGATGACGAATCATTATTTGCATTATTTTCCACAAATGTCCATGTTTATGCATACAGAACCACAAAGGAAGCCAACAGTCCAGACTGCCTGCTTCCAACCGTCAAACATGGGAGCAGATCCGTAATGGTCTGAGTAGCTATATCCTGGTATTCAGTTGGTCCAACCATTACTATTAATAGTAGGGTTACTGCCACCAAATATCTAGACCTTCTCATTGACGAGGTTTTTACGATGACTAACATACTCTTTTCGGACACGGCCATATTTCAACATGATAATGCGTCCGCAAACACAGTAAAAAAAGTTGTCGGTTTAAGGCGGATCGACATGTAATCCAATATCTTCCCTGGTCAGCACATTCACCTCATCTAAACATCTTCGAACTATTATGGATAGTTTGTGAGCAGAGAGTGCGAACCATATTTTCCCTCGGTCATCTCTCCAGCAATTGGAAGATGTTTTGAGAGAATAATTGGACGACATTCCACTGGAAAACATACAATAGTTGTATGATTCTATTCCACGAAGGAGTGCAGCTGTACTAAAGGCAAATGGTGGTTCAACACCTTTGTGATAACCAAATAGGGCGTATGTCAAATGTTCATATTATTTGGTCCAACCCTTGTATGTTAGCCATGAGGCGTCGAGATAGATGAGTAATGGCCATGAAAATACCCCAGAAATACTGGTATACATTATCTCATTTCTGGACTTTTCTGTGATGTTATTTAAGGCTTTCATCTTTCAATGTAAATTATGATATCACGTCTAACTTCAAGTCTTGCTTTTCTGCCTCTGCAGATGAATATATAAGGAATATTTTCCTACCTTCAGGAGCAGCTTAAATGCTCTAAGCTACCAAAATATTGGAAAGGAGAGCAAAGTAAAACATAAATTTCGAATGACAGCCAAAGCTTAAAGAGACAAAAGCCCTTCGTCATTTTTAATAAAATAAATTCATGGTAAATTATACTTTTCCCTCGAATGCAGCGCAAATTCAACGAGGGCATCTATCCTAGAAGGTTTGTAATGTGAGAATAGAGAAGGTAAAAATGTGTGGAAGGTAAGGAGCAACAGATCTTCCTGCAGTCAGTAGGGCCGGGAAAGCAAACTGCGGATGCGCGAAAAGATAGGTAAGGAAAATAAAGATGACGGAAGTAGAAAATAAAAACCATCGGGAAGAATGCAGACATGCTAAAAACAAACACCACGTCAACGAGAGGTAAGACAGAGGAGGTGGACCTGCTCCTCCCCCCACCTCTTCTTGCTCCGATCCAGGGAAAAATGAATAAAAGCATGTTAGTGACTCGACTGCTTAATTTATATCTGTAATTTATCATGTATTACTTAGCATAATTTTGTTTAAGGCTATTGTAGGTTTTGTGATGGAAACCTAAGTGTACGAATCATTATGGCCGATACCTTAATATATAAATATATATATATATATATATATATATATATATATATATATATATATATATATATATATATATATATATATATAAATGTGTAGAAAGAGAGAGAGAGAAAGAGAGAACGCGACCAGATTTCATCTGGTTTGCATGATCTCATTCGTGCTTCCTTTCCTAATTCAGTCTTAATCCGTCTGTTCTGTCCATACGACGACACTGGCACTGCAGTGCCAAACGCATAGGCAGCTTTATGGAGACGAAAGCATCGCTTAAACGCTCCCTATTCTAAATCTTGTTGCCGCCGTTTGATGCTGAAATATGTCGATTTCTGGCCTTCAGCGAAGCAACGATATTCCGGTCACGAAGTAGAACTCGGCCGCAGCTTGCGACTCCACCAACATATGGCGTGGGGCAGTTAAAACTTCGAATAGCAATTAGACCTGAGTAATTACCCAATTATATAGTTAGACAACTAGTATAGCATTTGGCACGAGAATAATTGTTACTATGTAAACTATGGATAATAATCAACTACTCTTTTAATACTCTCTGACTCGAAAACTCTATCGGGAGTGATTATAAAGCCTTGCTGGTAATTAAATTCAAGTTCATTGCCTTATATAGGTATACAAACAGGCATAGACTAACATGTTTTCACACACACATATTGTTATTATGGCAATTGTTTTACTTCTCATTGCATGGGTTCGATTACTATCATAAAAAGACCTACCGCTTTAAGTAAGCTCCCAACCACCGCACCTCATTTATGGTGACAATAAGCCGTTATGAAAGATCTTCATTTTATCACTGTGGATGAGCGAGTCAAGTTTCCCTCAAAAGAAGGAGCATCCGTACAAATCTTTAAAGCTTGAAGGCAAGGAACGGCACAGTGAAAGTAATGCATGAATAAGTACGACAGGAATAACATTCTGAATCGTTTTGAAAAATATTGCGACACCGAGACTCGAACCCTGGTTCTGTATTCGCCTAGCTAATGGGCACTACTCTTCGATATAATATCGTACTTCAGACCATCGATCCCATTATACCCTCTGGTAAGGAATCTCTTTTCTTTTTCGCTGAAATTTAAAGTGCAATAGAATCAAGACGACGCAGAAAGTGGGTAAGGAGAAATCTGCAAAGAAAGTAGTGGAGGCAGAGGAAGGGAAAATAGTGATAGATATATAAAGCCGCATGTCCACTTGAAGCCATTTAGACCGAGAGAGTACACAACTGAATGCACTGAGGCACGGAGGGCTTGCTATTCCTCCACACCATCCGCTGTTACACCACATGCTCACTTACGGAGGATAGGAGAAGATGTAGCGAGAATGAAATAGAGGGAAGAGTTATAAACGGCAAAATATGACCCGAGAGAGAGAAAGAGAGAGCATCGGTTTCTCTTGTGACGCTGAGATCGAGAGGCGGTGCCGCTCATCCAGGTACCAGGTCCAACAATACAGGAAACCCCTTTGTGGGTCTGGTTAGCTAGGAAGAATTTCCAATTACTTTTATGCCTCCCTTCCACGCTCCCACTAGCTGGGGGAAAGGTATTTTTTTTTTAATAAATTTCATGAGCTGAAGAGAATACTCAGATCAGGAAGTGCACATAAGGAGATAAGTTTTAATTAAAGAATTCTTGTAGAATTAAGGGAAGGAAGAGAATAAATACAATGGAAAATTTGTTTGTATCTTGGGTATGATCATTTTTCGTGATTATCCTAAAAGCAAAACAAAATTTTGTGAGTTTGTTTAGTTTTAGGTATTATCAGGTAGTACTACCAGCGAAGCAATAATCATATAGACCAAAAAATCGACCTATTGGGATCCCTTAGGGTTCGAAATTCTTAAAACCTTTATGACAGAGGAAAGAAACCTTCAAGTTTAGAACCAAATCAAAATTATTTTTGTCTACATTTCCTCCTAAAAATATCAGTGTTTTCTTTAATAAATAATTGTTAGACTTTGAATAAGGAAGTGTAGGTTTTCATCCAGGAAGAGACAAGACAAGTGTTTTTCTAGTAGGAGGGGAGCACGTGATATACAATGGATGGACTTATCAGCCCAAAGAAATGAAAAGTGGTATCACAACCCGAAAAACACTGAGGAAGATATTGCGTGCACCATATATATATATATATATATATATATATATATATATATATATATATATATATATATATATATATATATATATATATATATATATATATATATAAAATGCCAGGATTGGTACGGTTAATATATTTGCATTATTAGCCAACTTCCAGCGTGAACCTAATCGTCCTCGGGCTGAGAGACTAGCATATAAGAGGGTAAATTTGAAATCAGTTTTTTGGAGCTGATTAGAAGGTATCTTTGAATGCCGTCTTCCAGTTCGAGGA
This sequence comes from Ceratothoa steindachneri, assembly GCA_963969495.1. Lineage (NCBI taxonomy): Eukaryota > Metazoa > Arthropoda > Malacostraca > Isopoda > Cymothoidae > Ceratothoa > Ceratothoa steindachneri. Next base: position 72,281,276 of record OZ018321.1, on the reverse strand, counting down.
CGAGGGGTGTCACGCCGGACCTGAAGTAGAGTCAGTTGTCTAATAAGTAAAATATATTAACTAAAAATATATATACATATATATATATATATATATATATATATATATATATATATATATATATATATATATATATATATATATATATATATATATATATATATATATATATATACATATATATATATATATATATATATATATATATATATATATATATATATATATATATATATACATATATATATATATATATATATATATATATATATATATATATATATATATATATATATATATATATATATATATATATGCAAGAAAACCACTATTATTGGAACATAAAGTTTATTATTATTATCAAAAGGGTTATTAAAACGGGACCAGTTTCGCTATGTAGTTTACCATATCATCTTCCGCCGTTAACTAAGAGAAATTGACAAAGAAAACTGAAATATTGGAATATACAATATCAGGCAACTGACTTTAATCTGGAGAGGTTAGCTTTAGGTGATTAACAATATCCTATAGAATGAGATTTGATATATAGGGCCTATATTTATGCTGGCCTTCTGACAAATTGAAATTTGAAATTTCTTTGATTAGTAAGGATTTAATTATTTTTCTTTTATTATAATCGCTACAATGGTAAACTATTTGGGCACTAGATAAATCTATTATATGATTGGCGTTTTTTACATGGTTAAAAAGACTGGAAGCATTGCTCAGTCTACGAATGTCCCCCCCATGTTCATATATGCGTTTATTTAATGACCTTTCGGTTTCTCCCACGTAGAAGGAGGGGCAATTTGGGGCTTTACACGGGATTAAATAGATGCCCGCATCCTTATTTTGCGATTCTGGCTTGGTGGAACGGAAAGATTTTTTGATAGTTAGGGGATATTTGAAGGTGGTCAAGTTGGGATATATAATGGAGTTTAATCTTTTGAGCAAGGGAGAATATGGTAGAGATAAGCAATTCTTTTTACATATAAGATTATTTTTTGGTTGGGGACGGTAGAATATTGCCCTGGCTTTAGATAGACCCTCATCTATACAATAGAGTGGATATTTTAATTCAATGAACATGCATGTTATGAAGGTGATCCCATCTTGTAAAAAAACAGGGGTCACAAATTCGAAAGGCTCTTAAATACATAGATATTACAATTGCTTTTTTTATCTTAAGATCATGGCATGAAAAAAAAATGTATATAGGAATTAAAATTAGTAGATTTTTGGTATACCTTAAAAGATGATTTATCATTAATTCTTAAGACTTTTACATCAACCTTGAATTTTATAGTGGGTTGGAGGTTGTTAAGCTTTGTCAGAATATTATCAAAGGAGTTTATTTAACCCAATAATAATTTGTTGTGGTATAGGTATGTAGATGATATGATTTCCACATAGCCATTAAATCAAATAGACTCCTTTGATAATGTTTGACAAAGCTTAACAACCTCCATCCCACTATAAAATTCAAGGTTGTCAAACTAACCAAGATAATTCACACGAGGTATAAACACATAATCGCAAGCTTACAAAGGCTTGAAAGCTCAAATACACAGCTTAAATATTACAGACTAAAGAAGAACAAATACAATGAAGAACAATAAGAAGAACACACACAGAATAAATCATGATAAAACAGCAATACTTACACAAAGGAAAAATAACTTAATAAAAATATAGCATGCTAACGGTGCCCCTAAAACAAGGGCAACCCTACCCCCACTTCACCATCTTTTTTATCTACTACTATCCTTTTCAAAGAGTGCATATACCATCAAGACTGATTTAGCCGCGTGACAGGGGGCGGCTCTAGTTGAAATAACAAAGTACTCTCCCGATACCGTTTCATACTTGAGGTAGTAACTGACATTTTAGTACCTTTATATACTTAAACTGGTTCAAAGTACCATCAACGATTAGTAAACGACTTGCCCCATGCACTGAAATGGCACACCAGACCATGATTTTCATTGGAAATTTGACCGTCTTCCTCAGACATTCAGGCTTAAATTCCTCATCTCGCCCCCTTCTTACACTTTGTACACAGTCCTCCAGCACTGCAATGGTTGTTTTGTCAGAGAAGATCACCTGAAACAGGGAACCATTCGTAGAACTTATGAAGCACCAAGTATAAATTATGGCTTGAAAAGTTTGCATCCACTAAGAAAGTAAGTAGTATCTCATCGTGATATTACTAATAACGAATGTTTTTTTTATGGACTACAGTTGAACTGAATAATAGTATATACATATTAGAATAACTTAAATGTACAATTCTCACCTTTTCACATTGTTGAGAAATTCACTCTCAACGTGATTGCTAGCCCAGTTTTAACGCGCCTAGGCTAGCAATCTTCCCGAAGTTTTAGAAGAAACAATAATTTAAAGGGTTCCAAAAATGGGGATAATGAAATATTTTCCGATATACTACGTAAAGTAAATTATGTTGGTCAAGGCCAACGAAATTTAATGACTTCATGTAGTTGACGTTTAACTAAGTTTACAAATTATTTAAGATTTTTCCCTGTAGTTGAGTATTTAACATCTTTGTTCATATGATTATTAAGTTGTCAAGAAATTAATTTGGCTTTTTAAAGACAAAAATTAAAAATGCTTTTGAATTGTGTTCCAAATTGTTTGCAAGGATTTAAAGATATTTAGTATTACCTATACTTTATTTTCACACTAGCAATACCAAAGCCTTTTTAAGCAAGCATTTCCAAGAAAAAAAATCTACCTAAATGGTGTATGGGTGATACATGAACTGTCGGAAGGACAAAGTTTAAATCGTGTGAAAATTGTTTCATCTCTATCAACTTTAAGTGCTCGTTAGCCAATTCTGGACATAATTATTATGTGGAATGAAAAGTGTCTTCTTTACTGCAATATTAAGGGCAAAAATCAATATCTTGTTCGCTAACAAAAACACATCTCTTGTCGTAGAATTATTCTAAGACAAGGAATGTGTTTTTGTTTTCCAACAGTAAGAAATATTTTTATTGGAGGATGGTAGGATGTGAAGGGAGTTAATAGGTATCTGCTCCTAAATAAAAAGCAAACATTCACTGCATCTTATGTGTTCAATAATTGCAACATTTAAAGAAAGCTATTGTACAAAAAGTTCTTCCATGATCAACCGAAATGGTGCCCACTTCCTTCCTGAAAATGGATGCCCACGAGTGCTACCCTTGACACACTCAAGGTTCATCCGTTAGGTTATGAATTTCTTCCTTATTCTCCATATTTACTGGACCTTGCACCATATACGAGGGGTGATCAGAAAGTAATGACAGTCGGACTCGTGGCAGAGAGACCATGAGTGATGTTCTGGATTCGAGCTTTTGCAACCGGAAAAACTCGGTCTGATGCCCCCGGGCATCCGTGACCGAAGAAACAATGGTCCGTGATTGGGCCATCATTGACGAAGATCAAATTGTTACTCTTAGATTCTTCACTTTGGAGCTTGGGGTCAGTTATGAGAGTGCACATGACATCGTTCATGAACACTTAGGACTGAGGAAGAAGTGCGTTCGATGGATGCCGCATTTGTTAACAGAAGAGCGAACGGGTGCGGATTTGTCGTCTTTGGATGGCTGAATTTGAATCAAATGGTCCGAAATGGTTCTCAAATGTTTTTACCGGAGATGAGTGTTGTCTCGAAACGGTTCTCAGATGTTGCTACCGGAGATGAGTGTTGGCTCGAAACGATTCTCAGATGTTTATACCGGAGATGAATTTTGGCTCGAAACGGTTCTTAGATGTTGCTACCGGAGATGAGTGTTGGCTCGAAACGGTTCTTAGATGTTGCTACCGGAGATGAGTGTTGGCTCGAAACGGTTCTCAAATGTTTCTACCCGAGATGAGTGTTGGCTCGAAATGGTTCTCAGATATTCTACCGGATATGAGTATTGGCTCGAAACGGTTCTTAGATGTTGCTACCGGAGATGAGTGTTGGATTTCTTTCATCACTAGCAGAGACAAGCAGTCCAGTGGAGTGTGGCTGAGTGTTGAAGAGCCTCGACCTCAGACTTTGAAGGAAGGAAAGAAGCGCCTTTTCACCATCTTCTTCAATTCTCAAGGACCAATGAGTGTGGAGGTGATGCCTCAACAGTCTACTATCACAGCCAAGTACTACACTTACCAAGTCATTCCTCAAGTCCTGGAATATCAGGGCAAGACCGCACCAACCCGCCGCCGAACCCGCCTTTAGACTATTGTTTGGATTTACCTTTGTTCTACCAAAATATACGATCTCACTGTCATTACTTTCTGATCACCCCTCATAATTACCATTTATTTAAGTCATTACAACATCACCTAAATGTCAAAGTTTGTTCTGATATGAAGTTGGTAAAGGATGTTAAATCCTATATTTCATCAAAACCGAATGAATTCTCCAAGAAATGTATCCACTACTTGCTAAACGACTGAAGAGCATTGCCAATAATAATGAAAAATACTTAGCTGAGTGACAGTTTTCTTTGATGTAAAAACTGCTTTCAATTTTAATTTATAAAAAATAATGAAGTTCTTAACCATCCAATAAATTTACATCAAAATGTATGCACAATTTCTTGGCTTACAATAAAGAAAGCTGATTGCTTCCTTTGGCAACACGATGTCATACAGTATAGGCTCATTTGTTATCTGATCGGCAATGATATGATGCTATATGAAGTGTAACAAGAAATTGAAGATCTTCTCGTACTTTATTGTATTGTATAGTTAACTGTAATTTGTTACAATAATAGCTGCGTTTTTAGATGTATTCTTCCTCTCACTTCCTATCTCACCTAACGCCTTTAAACTCAGATCTTATTCTAAAACGGGCTGATATCTCCAACCCGAAGTGAATTTCTAACAGGTTGTACGTCAAAAATACTCCCTTTTTGAATACTTTTGGAGGTTTGTCAAAATTTTCTTTTAAACATAAACAGTAACCTTTTTCCCACTCTAGGAGATCGGCATGAATATGATCACCCATCTTTTTCCCATGCCATTTTCCCTTCAAATCAATCAAATATTAGATTCTTCCATTCTTCTTCCAGACAGATGGGGCGTTATGTGTCATATCATCTCTTTCAGTCTTTGCTCATCTCCAGCCAGAACACCACAAACAAGTCCCCTCGCAAACCTCTTCCATGCACACCTATCCTACAAGAGATCATTCAATTATCCATCAGTCATTATGTTCTCCCTTAATCACTCCTGCCATATTCAATCTACCTTTTTACTGGTCATTCATCCCCTTACATATTTCAACACATTCGCTTGTATACTTCTTTCCAAGTATGATCTCATCTCTTCTACTTACATGCTCTTACCTCCTAGGAGCATTCTAAGTGATATCTGCTAAAACCTCGTTCACAACTTTCATTCCTTATTCTGTCTCCCCTTCTCATGTAAAACATCTCTCTCATATTGTCAGTTTGCATTTCTTTCACTCTCGATCTTCCTGTCTCCTTCAATATTGTATTCTTAGTTTCATACAGCAATACAGACACATTAGCATAATTTTCTGAAGCTTCCCTTCATTTTGCAAACTCAGATCCTTAGTATTTACTAACACTCAGATCGCCGCTGAAAATTTACTGACAGAATTTGTGGTAACAGAATCTCTCCTGCCTCCCAACATCATTCTTAATATACCCGAGATACTTAAATACCACACTTCTTAAAGTGCACACTACGGACTTAAATATCCCTTCCACTCGGCCTTCAAACAGGAATACAAATACCTTAATCTTTTCTCCATTTTGTCAAAGTCTGACATTCACATACAGTTTTTATCAAATTATTATGGATTTCTTGAAAATTCGTGATCTTTCTGGTAAAAGGTAACTTGAAACTATTTAATGAGTCAATAATGAGGTTATTTTATTATATTAGTGTGAGATAACTATGGTACTTTTATGATTGCTAAATACTACAGAGTTTTACTTCATTTTCTGGCAAACTTGTTGAAATAAAAGAAGTCAACACCGATTCGGTTTTGTCCGCTGCGGCAATTGTTAGTCTCGGGCCTCAGTTCCAATTCAGACTTCGCAGGGTGAGGGCTTGTGAGCTATTCTCTTTTGTTGGTACTGACCCACTAATTCAACTAATGTGTATTTCGCTTGCACGTGGATAGTAGTAACCGGTTTTTTCTTGCAGTATAATAGATAAAATGAAAGTGAACAGCTATGGGGAAGTCAGTGACTTGAGTCCTCAGAAAATTAGACAGATCAAAGTTTTATTAACTGATAGTGCCGTAAAACAGTAAGATACTGCAATGCAAAAAAATTGGCAGTCTCCTCTCAAACAGTAAGCACCATAGAGAAAAATATTGTAAACTGTCTTAATTTGGATTCAGCAAGAGCTGGGAAATGTGGTAGCACGAAGAAAACAACACCAAGAACAGTCAGAAAATAAAACAAATAGCTATTAAGGACAAAAGTAGATCTTATAGGAAGATTGCAAGTCAGCTGTTAGCAGATGGCATTAGTCTTTCTTGAATAACAGTAAATAGGAGGTTAATAGATAGTGAATTATGAGCCTAGCTAGGCTTACTAAAACCATGATAAAAGCACCTCAAGTCTGGGCTAATGCTCATGCTGATTGGACTTCTGAGCAATGGGAACAGGTAAGAGTGGTACATTTACCAGTTATTTTCTTTATTAAGCATAAGACAACATACTGCATCTACTGTAGTAGATACATTCTGATTTACCTACTAGCTACGCGTTCATGCTGAATGAAATAATTTCAAGTCATAATTTATCTGGCTATTTAACTGATGCCACTAGCATCATATATCGTTTAAGTACTGCTATAGTGTTTTATATTGTTGCAGGTTGTGTTTTCAGACGAGTCAGCTATCGTAGTACTTGATGATCGTGTGCTGACAGTATGAAGGCGGTCATGTGAGGAGTTTATGCCACTGTGTCTTAAAAAAACTGTAGAAATTCAAAGAAAATCATGGTGTGCGGAGCAATTTCTTTACATGGGAGAAGTCGTTTGAAGATTGTTGAAGGTATAATGAATAAGTATAGTTATATTGAAGTACTGAAAAACTGTTTAGTACCTCAAATGATGGAATGGTTCGGTGACAGATCATATATATTTCAGCAAGACTCAGTTCCTTGTCACACGGCGCAATCAATGAAGACATGGTGTTTACAAAATGGCATTGAACTGCTATCATGGACTGGAAATTCCCCAGACATGAACCCTATTGAGAGTATATGGTATATTATAAAAAAATGAAATACAAGGAAGTTTTCATAACAATTAAAGCGAAACCCATAGAATTACTTATCTACGCTTCGTTTCCTGACAGAATCAAGCAATTATAACGAACTTTAATCACTGGAATGCTAGAGCGTGTTGAAGCACTTAAAGCGGATAAAAGATGTCAAATCAAGTATTAATCAATGTAAGAAAGTATATTTTTGTCATATGTATAAAAATAAATTGATTATTTGTCAATAAAACAACCTTTACCTAGAAAAAATAAGAATTTTCAAGAAATCCATAATAATTTGATCAATACACAATTCTCTGCTCTACTGAATGAGCCTCTCACGATCACAGGGCCATAAAAGTCAACTGCTCTTATGCGCTGAGTTGGTATAGTGGTGACCGTGTTATGTAACAATAGATTTGGTAGCTGGGTTGTAAGTTTATGTGAATTAAGATTGTAGGAATGATGTGAAATTACCTCTATATAATAAGGAGCGGTAAAAGGGAGTGCAATACCTAAAGGGGAATGTCTTTGAAGTTTTGTATGAAGTTATCAAAATTTCCAATTTTTTCTCGCTATACGATAAGAGACTAGAAACTTGTCATCAGAAACCACAAAAATAAATCACACCCATCCCTCGCCATGAACTGACAGTCTTGTTTCGCACTCTGACTCTTACTTCTCCCGCATTCTATCCACCCCTAATCTTTGCAACATTCCACGATGTATATTAAATCATTCACTCTGTCAAGCTTTCATCTAACGACATACCTTACTCCTCAAATGAATCTGTATCTTTTCACTCTATTATGCAAAACAATTCTCCATGCATTCTTGAGAAACAGAAACCAAACTTACGTCATATAACTTTTGTCACTGGTTCCTCGGCCAGCTGTCTCGGTGCATACACTTCATTCACACACCCACTATCTGTTCTAAACTCCCCTTGCTCATTCTTTCTATTTGATCAATTAGACGAATAACTTCATACAAAACTTAAAATACATTCCCTTGTAGGTCTTGCACCCCCTTTTACCGGTCTCCATTATATAGAGGTAATTTCACATCATTCCTACAGTCTTAATTCACTGTTCCACTTTCAATAACCTTACAACCCAGCTACCAAATTCATTGTTACATAACACGGTCACCACTATACCAACTCAGCGCATAGGATCAGTTGACTTTTATGGCCCTGTGATTGTGAGAGGCTCATTCAGTAAAGCAGAGAATTATGTGAGAAGACAAAAGGAAAGTGATTTCAATGCTAATTAAAATAATGAGGTAACTTAAGAAAAGAATTTTTAGCATAAAATACTTTACTTTTGCATTAAATTGTTGTTAAGGATCTTTGTAGCTGTTAAGAAAGGAAGGAAATCTTTTATAGCATATAATTCTCCATTTAATATCAAGCGTCTCAAATTATTAATTGAAAATTTTGAGTCTCCAAAACGAAGTTTGCGTAAATTAACCTTCAAAAATTTAATTTTAAAATGACCTAACCCAACAAACAAACAAATGAAAAATGTGGGGGTTTAAAAAATTATAGGACTTCAAAACCCATAAAATTGTGTATTAACAAATTTTGGGGGCGTACCTAAGGAATTAGGAAAATCCGGAGGAGATAGACGAGTTTATTGCACGATAGTACTTGTGTGAGCTGAACAGAAACCCGTTTTTATCATCTCGAAACTACCTAGTATTCTACAATGAGTTCTCAAGCTAAGAATTTTCTTATTATCCCTCTTTTGGGGGACTTGGACATAAAAGTGCTGAAATTTAGGGAGAGTAATAGAGAGATAATAAGAGAGGAAACTGGTGAAATAGGGTGAATTTAAAGAATAGTGGTAGTGTGGGAGACAGAATAAATAGGTCCCTTGTTAAAGGGTAGCTCTGTTTGTTTATTTTTGTTGTTTTTTATATATTTTTGTGTTTGTTTGGTTTTTAGAAACTATCAAAATCTATAGTTTGTTCTAATTATATTAAACACGTTAATTTAATTATTATTTATATACGAGGGGCGGTCAATAAGTTTTGCAATTCGGATATAAGGAAACGAGATATAAGGAAAAGTGTTTTATTATATTTCAATATAACTACCCTCGACTTCAATGCACTTGCGCCACTTGTCCCTGAGGCTTCGAATTCCCGACAACCAGAAATCTCCCGACTGCTGTTCAATCCACTTCTGGACAGCGAGCTGGACATCTTCATCGTCCAGATGTGCACTGTAGGGGGGATGGTTGAGCTCCTTGAATCCTCAATGGCGCAGGGCAGCTTGTGCAACTCTGTTCTTGTGGACTTTGACGACGTTGAAGTCGATCATATGGCGTGCGGTTTCTAGGGACCCAACGTGCAGATACCTTGGTCATGGCCAAATTGTCCTCAATGATGTTGATAACACTTCCATGTGATATTCCAAGTTCTCGCTCGATTTCTTCGATCTTCATCCGTCGATTTTCGAGGATCATCCTCTCTATACGGGCCACATAGTCCTCGTTGGTCACGTCTGACGGGTGTCCTGGACGGAGGTAAACTTCAAGGGACTTTCTACCATGGTGGAACTGCATATTGCAGCCGGCAATGGTTGCATAGGAAGGGGCGGTGTCGGTGTACACTGCAACCATGCGTTCATGGATCTCTTTTGCATTCTTGCCTGCCTTGGTCAAAAATTTGATCACTGCGCGGTGATCAACCTCTCCATTGTTGAAAGATTTGTGACTGACTATCTGCGATCAGCTACTGCCTCTTAAATAGACGAGGCAGGAGCGTGCGGATGCAGGCCCTGACTTGTCATAACTTGTCCTAACACCCCCAAAAACAGCCATCCCCTGTGATAGAACGGTCTGAGGCCGCTTAAATTCAGCCGCTATCATATGTTTAGAAACACATGGCTACCCACGTGCATCTGCGAGAGGAAGCAGAGCGCGTTATCGCCCACCTTAGCAAATATTTAATCAAGGAGGTTCTTTTCCCCGTTTCGCCGCTATACGTCGATCTCGCCAGATTGAGTTAGGCTTATGGGCAGATAAGGTATTTTCCCATGCGTGACCGGGGCATTCCCCCGAAGCCTCCAACTCAATTGTCCCCTACGCCAAAGGGATGGCTTCGAATATTTATATCAAAGCTTCCCCGAAAGAAGCAGATCAGATCAGATACAGATTATCTTCGCGAGGCATCACGCCAATCCAGTCGGTCTTATGCACCTCGAGATCCCCTATTATTGTCGAGAAGAGGACAATATCCCTTGAGTGCCAAGGTTTGTGCCTTCGAGACGCCAAGTCAATAAGCACTTATCCCCTGTTGTTGAGAAAGAGAAAAACGTTAGAACAGCCATTGTTATTTGAGATCGTTGAAAAGAAACGTTTCTCAACCTACCCCCCTGTTGTTCAGAAAGAGAACAACGTTAGAACAGCCATTGTTCTTTGAGCCCGTTGACAGGAGACGGTTCTCACCCCCCCCACCCCTGTTGTTCAGAAAGAGAGCAACGTAAGAACAGCCATTGTTCTTCAAGCACGTTCGTCAAGAAACGGTTCTCATTCCCAAGACATCACGTTAGAATAATTTAATTCCCCCCTTTTTAGCGTTCTTCAAGAGAACGATTGGTTTTACCGATAACCTCTATTGTTCATCTAGAACATCCCCAAATTGCTGTCACAAAGATCGCTCGTACCTCCGAGCCAGACTTCGCTCTCACTCTTCGAAGACAGTCCTTCACCTTCGCTAAGGACAAGCCCCCGAAGAACCCTTCTGCTGGAAATCGCCAGTGGACCGAAGATGCCTTCGCATCCTCTTCCTCTGCACAACAACTTTGTAATTAGGTAAGCTAAGCACTACCTTTAATTATCTAACCTTTCGTCAACGCTACTCTGTGCTTTAAATGGTTTAGCGAACCATCCCCCCCTTTAATTTTTATTTGTTTACCTTTTTAAATCTCTCCAAATCTTAATCCTCGGATTAGTAAGATTTTCCCACGCCCCTTTCTATTCTCCGTTTATGTAAACATTTTCTTTTTGTGTGTTGTTGATAGTTTAATTAATAGAACTCTATTTTATAAATGATAGCCATATTATTATCCTTGAGCTCAGTTTGACTTCTTAAGCATATTGAAGATAAATAACCTCGGTCAATCAGATTACCACGCACTCGAAATATTAGAATAATTCCCTCAACGAATAGTTATATATGGTATATCGTCGAGAGCCTATTCTACGACATATATATATATATATATATATATATATATATATATATATATATATATATATACTATTTAAATTTGGTGTCAGGTGTGGGGTTTAACGCTATATCTTTGCAAACACTGGTCTCAGTTGAGTGAAGCATAGTGATATTCGTTATAAGAATAGAGTATAGTAGTTCCCTTTTGTTTTAACGATTGCTATCTCTTTTTTGAAACTTAAGAAGCTGGAGTAGCTCAAGGAACTTTTAGAATAATTTATTTGTGTTTTTTTGTGTTATTTTAGTCATTGGTTATCTATGTCGAGAAACCAATTACGAATAGGTCAGTGCCTATATTATAGGTAGGCTAATTCTCTAGAAGGCATAATTCTTATTGCAAGAGATTTAGTTGGTTGACTATTGCGCCCCCAAGTGCAAATATGACTCAGTTTAAAATCTTCAAAGCGCAAAGAGAATACTTGGGACTTTCCGGAAGAGAATTAATTGAGTAAGTTCAAGAGGAGCAACGAACGGAAAGAGAAAAGTTAAGAGAAGAAAGGCAAAGTAAAGTTCAACGAGAAGAAAGACAAAGAGAAATCCAACGAGAAGAAAGAGAAATCCAACGAGAAGAAAGAGAGGAACGGAAAAGACAAGCTAAGCTTCACCACCAGCTTGAAATAGCTAAAGTATAGGTCGAAATACAATCAGTCAGTTCACGTTCAGAAGCCTCGCCCAATCTCCCACTTAAGCTCCCCAATTTCAGGGATGGAGAGTATTTCGGAGCATTTTTAGCCCACTTCGAAAAGATCCTCGAGATCAATAACCTGGATCTGGAGGCTGAAGGTGTAGTAAGATTACTTCCACTTTTGAATTGAAAATTGCGCGACATTTTCATATCTCTACCATCTGAATGTACAATTGACTACAGCACCTTAAAAGCTGAGTTATTGGCCGCTCATAATATGACTCCCTACTTCTACCGACAAGAATTTTGAGGAGTCGTTTTAAACCCGGACAGACGTTCCGTCAATTCGGATACATTCTTCAGAGGAATTTTAAATTCTGGTTAGAATCCTCAAAAGTTGATCCTAACTACGAGTCCTTAACACACTTCGTGTTGTGGGATCAATTTTTGGCGTCTCTCCCGACGGAGATCCGCGCGTTCGTCAAGGATCGTCGGTGCCAGACCTTTAAAGAGTGTACCGAAGAAGCGGATGTCGATGCCGCAAGCCATAATTTATACCTCAAGGAGAATCGATCTTCTCACCAATCCCCCAACCAAGAAAGAAGGAAGGATTCGCGCCCCTTCCGAGGAAAGCCGACGAAGTTTCCGGGCCCCGTAAAACCCCAAAACTTCTTCCCCTCAAACCAACAACGAGACACCAAACCCCCTGTTAAGATTTCTCCTCCATCACTCTTCCCGAAGCGACCAAGCATATGCCTCACCTGCGCTGTAGAAAATCAAATGAGCTGCAATTGCCCCCAAAACTCTAGGCTTAAAAGCGGACCAGGCCACCAAGTTTACCAGATTAATGCCACCCCAGCTTCCCCAGTGGTGAAGACCCAAGCATCAACTTCTTCCCCTCCGTCAGGCCAGTGGGTTATCTTTATTTTATATAAAAGTTCCCCGGGAACTTTGAAATTTGAAGAGGGCAGCGTGAACGGCTGCCGTGTATCTACTCTCGTCAGGGACACAGGGTGCCCGTGTTTCATCGTGTCCGACGAGCGCCTCTCCCAGTGGACCCTAACCACGAAAAATTTGCGGTGGTACATGACTAACTTGGGCGGGCAAACAGATTCCCCGTCGTTAGATGTTACCTGCAGTGTCAGTATTATGATGGCTGGGCTGAAGTCATTTCAGCACCCATAAAATTCTGTTCCGTACTTATAGGATAGAGCCCTCAAGTAAGCTCCGACCCTGTGTCCTAGGCCGCCCTTACTCGAGGCCGAGCTAAGAAGTAAGCCCAGGAGTCCGTCCCCCTCAGAACCCCGATACCGTCCGAATTCTCGGAGATCCTTAACCAGGACTTTAGGTCAGCACAAAAGGAGTGTGAAGCACACACACCTTTATGGGATAAGGACCAAAACAAGGACACGGAGACTGTCCGTGGACCCAAGGTAATAAGGTACCTGGAGCAAGGTGGTCTACTTTACTGATCCCCTGAGGACAGTAATAACGCTGTTACAACTGTTTTATGCCTTCCACGATCCCATGTCCCTATAGTGCTCATAATAGCTCATGACAGCATCTTGTCCGGTCATTTTAGTCATACTAAAACGGGTCAGCGTATTTTTAAATATTTTTATTAGCCGGGTGCTGCAGCTGACATCTTAAAGCATTGTCGATCGTGCGATGTGTGTCAGAAGACGTCCGCTAAGGGGTGGGTCAAACCTGCTCCCTTACAAAGGGGACCAGTCATAACTGAACCCTTCTCCAGAGTAGCGATAGACCTGGTTGGCCCTATCCACCCCCCTTCAAGCGAAGGGCACAGCTATATTTTTACTTTAGTTGACTTTGCTACCCGTTTTCCCGAGGCTGTCCCCCTTCGCCGAATCGATAGTATTTCTTGCGCCGAGGCCCTCATTTCCATCTTTTCAAGAGTAGGCGTCCCCAAGGAAATACTCTCAGACAGTGGACGACAATTCACCTCCGAGTTGCTGGAGTACGTAGGGAAGCTGCTCATGGTAAAGCCCCTTTTTACCACCCCCTTCCGGCCACAGACAAACGGGATGTGCGAAAAATTAAATGGAAATTTAAAATCTATTATCAAGAAGATTTCTCTCGAGCAGCCCCGCGAATGACACCGATATCTCCCGGTCGCCCTATTCGCCTATCCGGAAATTCCTCACCGTACATTAGGCTTCGCCCCATTCGAGCTCCTTTACGGACGTAATGTACGCGGACCACTAAGCATTTTAAAGGAATTGCTAATCAAGCCCCAACTGGATCAAGAACTCCAGTCATCCTACGCCTATGTCTTGGATCTACGCCAGAGGCTCGAGAAATGCGCAAACATCGCCTATGAAAATGCCGATGTCAATTTGGAAAAATATAAAACCTATTTTGATGTCAGGTCCGAAGATCGGAAATTTAAGCCCGGTGATGAAGTACTCCTGCTCCTTCCCACAGCGAGTAATAAATTTCTGAGCCAATGGAAAGGTCCGTACTCGCTCCGCGAGGTACGAGGACCGGTAGATTACCTCATTGGTACCCCAGCAGGCAAAAAGCTCTACCACGTCAACTTATTAAAAAAGTACCACCGACGTGCCCATGGAGATACGTTCGTAGCACTGGACGAAACATCGGCGCTTGAAGAGGATTAACCCGCGAAGTCCATTAATCTCATACAGACAGTGTGCATCCAACCTGATGCCGATTACCCTTTTCCTTCCCTGCCAGGCGAGTCTTTTGAACCCTCTGACCTGGATATTGACGTGCAGCTGACACCACATCAAAAGAGTCAGCTACAAGAACTATTATGTCAGTTCACCGACGTTATTTTAGAGAAGCTTGGATGCGCTACTAGTTTCGAGCATGATATTAAATTAACGACCTTAGAACTTGTCCGTTCAAAACCATATCGCATGCCGATTTATTTACGCAGAGCTTTTAACGCCGAAGCCGATAATTTGATTAGTTTAGACATAATAAAACCTTCCACCTCTAGTTATTGTTCCCCAATCGTCATGGTGAAGAAACCTAATGGCTCTTATCGGATGTGCATCGACTTCCGGAAGTTAAATTCGGTAACTGTGTTCGACGCCGAGCCCATCCCGTTGGTAGACCAAAACCTCCAACTTTTTGAAGACGCCAAGTTCATCTCAGAACTTGATTTGTGCAAGGCGTATTACCAAATTCCTCTCCGGCCCGATGTGAAAGCATATACCGCCTTTGCAACTGAGAAAGACTTAATGCAAGTTAAGCACCTTCCTTTTGGCCTCGTGACCGCTTGTAGTAACTATAACCGTCTCATGAAAAGGTTGTTAGATGGACTTCCGAATGTCTCCTTTACTTCGATAACGTCTACGTCGCTACTCGTGAATGGAGTCATCATTTAACCACCCTATTAGCTCTTTTCGAGTGACTGCGCGAAAATGGCCTCACTATTGGCCCCAGCAAATGCCATTTTGCCCACGAAACCATAAAATACTTGGGTTTTAAAATAGGACAAAGCCAGTTAGGTTTACAGGAGGACAAGATTGAGGCAATCGCTGACATGCCCCTCCCGAAGACTAAGAAGCAATTTAGATCATTCCTAGGATCAGCTTCTTACTATCGGCGATTTGTTCCGAATTTCGCTGCAATTTCGGCGCCCCTCAGCACCCTTTTAAAAAAGAATTCCCCAGATCGACTACATTGGAATGATGTCGCTGTTACTCATTTTAATCAGGTTAAGAGTAAGCTCATTTCTGCCCCCATTTTTGAAGTTGCCCAATCCGGAAAAATCCTTTGGGATTAAGACCGACGCGAGCAATGAGGGCATTGGAGGTGTACTACTTCAATATGAGGATTGCGGAACTAGTCATCCAGTTGCATATGCTAGTCGCCAATTATTACCACGCGAAAAGAGATATGCCACTATAGAGAAGGAAGCTCTATCGATTATATTGGTTATTGACAAGTTTAAAATGTACTTTATAGGAAAAGAATTTCAAATAGGAACTGACCACTGCCCGTTGGCCTATATTCGAAATGTACGACACACCAACGGCCGAATTATGCGCTGGGGTCTACTCTTGCAAGAGTACCAATTTAAGATAAATTATATCAAAGGTTCGTATAATCAGGTCGCTGACGCATTCAATAGGAATGCGTTACCAAATAGTGTGGATTAATTTGAAATTCCTAGGATTAGGATCTCCATGTACGACTTAAATTAGATTCTCTTGTAATATAATTAGTTAATGTATATGTCTGAATTTTGTGGCTCAACGTCTATTTTTTTTTCGTATGTGTATATATTTGTATCCATTAAATTACGTATAAATTATTTTGTCCCATATGTGCTAATTTTATATTATTTCATTGTTCCATGTCTCTTTTATGGTTAAGTTTGTATTAAAGGTTAGTTTCCCCTATAATCAAAAGTTTAACATAATCATATGTATTGAAGTAATACTAGCTAGGTGCATGAAGGTACGGTCGGTGCAAGAAAGCGAGTTCTCCACATCGGAGCTCTATGGTTGTCCCTTCTCTCTTTTTTTTCGAAGTGACAACTTCCCTTGGAATGGAGGGGTGTGATAGAACGGTCTGATGCCGCTTAAATTCAGCCACTATCACATGTTTAGAAACACATGGCTACCCACGTGCATCTGCGAGAGGAAGCAGAGCGCGTTATCGCCCACCTTAGCAAATATTTAATCAAGGAGGTTCTTTCCCCCGTTTCGCCTCCATACGTCGATCTCGCCAGATTGAGTTAGGCTTATGGGCAGATAAGGTATTTTCCAATGCGTGACCGGGGCATTCCCCTAAAGCCTCCTACTCAATTGTCCCCTACGCCAAGGGTAGGCTTCGACTATTTATATCAAATCTTTCCCGATTGGAGCAGATCAGATCAGATCCAGATTATCTTCGAAAGGCATCAAAGCCGATCCGGTCTCCCTTGTGCACCTCGAGATCCACCATTATTGTTCAGAAGAGGACAATATCCCTTGAGTGCAAAGGTTGGTGCCTTCAAGACGCCAAGTCAATAAGCCCACCCCTCCTGTTGTTCAGAAAGAGAACAACGTTAGAACAGCCATTGTTCTTTGAGCCCGTTGACAAGAAACGTTTCTCACCCTCCTTCCCCCCCCCCCTGTTGTTCAGACAGAGAACATCGTTAAAACAGCCATTGTTCTTTGAGCCCGTTGACAAGAGACGGTTCTCACCCCCCCCCCCTGTTGTTCAGAAAGAGAGCAACGTTAGAACAGCCATTGTTATTCAAGCCCGTTCGTCAAGAAACGGTTCTCATTCCAAAGACATCACGTCAGGATAATTTAATTCCCCCCTTTTTAACGTTCTTCAAGAGAACGATTGGTTTCAACGATAAGCTCCATTGTCTATCTAGAACATCCCTGATTTTCTGTCACAAAGATCGCTCGTACCTCCGAGCCACACTTCGCTCTCACTCTTCGAAGACAGTCCTTTCCCTTCGCTAAGGACAAGCCCCGGAAGAACCCTTCTGCTGGAAATCGCCAGTGGACCGAAGATGCCTTCGCATCCTCTTCCTCTGCACAACAACTTTGTAATTACGTAAGCTGAGCACTACCTTTAATTATCTAACCTTTCGTCAAGGCTACCCTGTGCTTTATATGATTTAGCGAACCATCCCCCCCTCTTAATTTTTATTTGTTTACCTTTTTAAATCTCTATCCTCGGATTAGTAAGATTTTCCCACGACCCTTTCCATTCTCCGTTTATGTAAACATTTTATTTTTGTGTGTTGTTAATAGTTTAATTAATAGAACTCTATTTTATAAATGATAGCCATATTATTATCCTTGAGCTCAGTTTGACTTCTTAAGCATATTGAAGATAAATAACCTCGGCCAATCAGATTACCACGCACTCGAAATATTAGAATAATTCCCTCAACGAATATTTATATATGGTATATCGTCGAGCGCCTATTCTACGACATCCCCCTTTCTCTATTTTGCCCTACCGATTCGCAACACTTATTCACCGCCCCTACTATGATCTTAATTGGCATTCAAGTCTTTATTTGAGGCGGGGGTTTTGTTGCCGCTATGGGTTTTTGAAAAAGCTTTTCTAGTTGAATTTTGGATTTTGTTATTTTTCGCAAAGCTTTGAAAAAAGGGTAATCTTAGTGATGGTATATCAATTTATCAATTAATACTATTGAAACCTGAGCATTACACTAGACGTTTTTTGTGATTTGTTGATTTTGTCATGTGTATTTTGGAGTCACGTCGCCGTCAGTCTGTAGCTTACTGCTCTTAAATGGTCTTATTTTTCGGTTGACCTTGATGTCTAGGTGTGTACGAGAGATCTCCGGGAACAGGTAGTTACCAACGGCTTGCCAGATCCTCTTATCCCTCTCGTGGAGTGCCACGTTGATCTGAGATAATTCAACCGAGTCGTGGAACTCCCTCTGTCGTTTGTATTCTCTTCTTCGGGTGTTTGTAATGATAAGCACAGTTTTGTTCTGGATCGTTTATAGTTTTGCAATGTGGGTCTTGGCGCTCGCGTTCAGCTGCACCGTGGGGTATAGGAGTTTTGTACAATATATTAGATATATTGTCAATATTTATTAATGAGTAAAATGCATAATCAAGCTGCTTGGTAAATTTTCTATTTAATTAATTTTTATAAGTAACTCACAAAGACCCTTTCTTGGGATTTGAGAATGTTAATTTACTCTCTTACTCAACCAGCGTACAGGTCGCGTAAACTCTCGGCAGTTTTGTTCAGACCTCGACAAGAGCAAGTTCCTTCGCTTTTTACTCCACAAGTTTAATTTGCACTGCCTTTCTATCCATATGAGAATCGCTAGTGCTAAACCATTTTTTTTTATTTGCCTATGATGAATACCACCATGTGTCTTATATGAAGCTACATTTTTGAGGAAGATTCTGCCGGAGAAGGAAGGTGCATCTCTCAGGATACGATTGTACAAGTTCGCTCTTAGGACTCCTGCTGAGGTCGGTAGGGTCCTCCACTATTTTTTGACCACCATTCCACTACTCGCTCTCCATGAAACTTCATGTATTTCATCAAGCAACCACCATCGCTGTCATCATGAGAGCTTGAGGCACATCACGTGAGAGAGCCCAGCTGCAGCGGATTCGGTACTGCAACGCCAGCCTTTCAACGGAATTCAAGTAGGTTGGCATAGCCTAACGTTAAGTCGAGTTTCTTGCGATAACTTAACTTGAGATTGTATTCATTGCCGCACAAGAGCATCTTCTCCCACGATTCTCCGGGGAACTAGTTTCGATCATTTAAATAGCGCCCTTGAGTTTCATTTATATATAAATCAAGGTATACTTTGGTGATTGCATTTGTACTCAAATTGAAATTAACTTAGCTTCTTTGTTATTTTTTAGTTTGAGTTGGCTCAGACACGCCGTCACGAAGGATCGCCTGACGTTGACGCCTGCCTTTTCTTACCGTCATAGTTTTGCCACCGATTTATTCATAGTAAATTTACCTGCTTAGAGAATCAACTATTTTAATCGCCTAGAAACGATTTTGGATAGGAATAGCCTGATAATGGCGAAGGTTCGGAGGAGTTTCCTTTTTTCCCATCTCCCTCCGTTGCCTATGGCATCCCTAACGGGATGGTTTTGTAAGGCATGAATAGGCGCGTCGTGGCAAAAGATCCCGTAGGTTGTCTGGTACTCAACCTCACGTTTGAATAATTTGCTCTCTTTAGGTTACTTAGGAACTTAAACTTTTCTTCATAGACAATTTTACCTTTCTCTGTGAATTTTATGTAACTATTTTCGCATCTATAACACAGGTCCGCGTTTGAAAAAATATTTTATGTTCCTCAGGATTTATTTGTGGTTTCTTAATGAATTAAACCTTCTGAGCTAAAAAATGAATATATATTTGTTCAATCAGGTCAGATTTTTGCAGAACATTATACACCATTTTCATTGAGATTGCCTCATTTTTCCTGGAAAAAAATTCAAAAAACCTTTCTCTATCTACTAATGCATTATTATTGTTATATCATAGAAACAGAAATAAACATATGTAAACTATAATCCTTTTAATAAAACAAAAAAATGAAGAATGCAACATAATAAAGAAAATAATTCTAATTTCCAAGAAAAGACTCCCTTGACAATTTTCGTTTGTGTCTCTCATCTGGTGCATCACGCTTCAGACAGCAATCATGTTTACGTCCCATTTACCCTGGGACCTGGATTCCATTTTTTAATGTCCTGGTAGAATCTTCTCCTCTGTTCTTCGCTGTAATCGCTTCAGTTGTCTGGAAAATAATCCAGATGGAACTGTAAAATGTGTATCTTTATATACATTCGAGCTCCCAAATGTTTGAGACTTGTTAAGAGCTGATTGACCAGGGCAACATATTCTGGAATTCTTTTATTGCCTAGAAAACTGTTAACTAGAGCTTTGAAAGCTTTCCAGGCATCTTTTTCTATGTCCGTCATTGATGCCTCAAACTGCTGATCTCTCATCAAGTTCCTGATCTGAGGTCCATTAAAAATTCCCGCATGGAACTTAGCGTCACTGATTTATGGAAAATTTTGAAGAAGAAATTTAAAAGCTTAGCATGCTTTATTAAGGGGTTTTGGCATATTTTTTCATTATACCAAGCTTTATATGTATTGGAAGAAGCAGTATTTTGTGAGGAGGCACTAAAGGTTCAGCTATCACATTGTTTGATCTAATTCTAAATGCTCCTCGTGGAGGCCAAACCTTCTTCTCATAGTGCATACTATCTGCACGACTGTCCCATAAACATAGGAAAAAGGGATGCTTTGTGTAACCTGTTTGCACCCCAAGTATAAGAGACACTACCTGAAAAGAAATTTAGCAGTGTATGTAAATTCAAAGTGTAATATTTCTAAAAACAAACTCAAAGTAATATTGCTTAAAACAATAAGAATATGAATATGTACTGAAAAATCCTGTATGCCGATGCATTAAATCATTGTATTGGAACTAAATGGATATATGTACATCTTATTTTGAGTTTATTGAGTTATGTTGTATACCTTCTCAATTAGGATAAGTTCCCCATTAACCCAAAGGATGCATTAACATATAGGGACACACTTCAACAAAAAACTATAACTCTAAAAAATGACTCATGATTTGCAGATGTGCATTCTTGTAAAATGTAAGTTGACCAAAAGATGTATACAAGTATTAACAATTAAAAATGAAAATGTTAATATGAAAGAGCTTAAAAATGCCAAGTGTAAAATGATCTTACCTTCAAGTCATCACATATCCTCCAATTTTGGGTAGAGTAATTTAGTGCATCCAGCATTTTTTTCATATTTTCATAACTTTTTAAGTTGGATTGAATGACCTATAGGAACGGAAGCTATCTTGTTACCAATATTCGGTAAGACAGCTTTTAAACTTCTACTGGAGGAATCTATGAAAAGTCTCTATTCTAATAGGCTGTAGGGAATTCCAAGGGCCTCAACATGTCCTTTAATATTGGCGCAGTACACTAAAGAGCTGGAAGAATGTTGTAAGAAATAGCTTCGAAACTCTCGTTCTCTATTTCTGTACCCCCCAAAATGTTGTTTCTTTAGCGAGAAGATTACTTTCACGAAGTCGAGAGCCAGGAAGTTGTGCATTCTCCTTTGAAAGACTCAGATCCCTGGTCAGGTCATTTAACTGAACTTAAATGAATAGTATTTCGACCATATCATGTGTGGAATCCTGATAAGACTCAGATGTGTCATAATCTTGATCAACTTCCATATTAATCTCTTCATGGACCTCTATTTGTTCAGGGCGAGAAGGTATAGAAATTCCTGGACCATTGGGCAGGGGTTTGATGGCAGGAGGAACATCCGGATATGCCACACTATGTTTATTCTTCTTATTTATACCTTTGGAAAATATAATTGCATATTACATAAAGGAATTGATTTGGAGTTGCAGGTAGTACACAAATGTTTAGCAAAAGACATGTTCATGCTGAAGTGAACTATGTTAGTTTTTAATTTTATGCCAAGTCTATGCATAATAATGACATTTTCAGGAGCAAGTATAATAGAGAAAGCTTAAATACTTGATACAATGCTCACTTTTAAGATTTGTCATGCAAAAATAGCAGTCCGTAGTGTGGTCCTTGCTCTCTCTCCACATCATGGGAACACCAAAGGAGAGAGACTTATGTCCGCCCTGACTCCAGCGTCTTAAACTTATGTAGCATCCTTTGCAGCAGATATGTGGTGCAAAACTCGTATGTTGATCTCCTAGCCTTAGTCCATAATACGAGTATGCATGATACAAAGATTTAATTACGGGAGAAATTGTTCATACATTGCTGCTCGGAAAATTCACTTTGCTGCAAACATACAAAACCTGTCGGAGCTATTCTTACATTTTAACTCAACCACTATTATTATTATTATTATTATTATTATTATTATTATTATAATACTAAGCAATTTCTAACCTGCAAAAATATAAACTTATTAACATAATTACTTAAAATGTAGACAAAATGTACTGCGAATACAGTAGTGCAAAAACTATTGAAATTTTTATGTAATATAGGACATGTATAAACTATAAAATTATTATCACCTACTGTATCGCAAAAACTGGACCTGATAGAGAAAAACGGATGCCACATTCGGATTTAGGAGGTCAATTTTATTAAGAAAGACTACAGAAAACCTAAGATACATTTTTGACGCAGACCAGTGTAATATATCATTGGAAAGTTGTAATACTAAGACACTCAATCGTGCGCGATTTGGCCTCGCTCGGAGCCTACAACGGAATTATTAGCGAAAATTATACTTACGAATTGCGATTCTTTTTTAAAAGTGGCTCGTACTTTAGCATTTGTATGGAGTGGCCATAGAAAATGCACGAAGTTATTGAGTGGCACCCGGATGTTATTTTCATTGTGTTGGGTAGAAACTTTGTTCTTACGAATAATTTGGTCAAATATTTAATAAGAAACTCGTACACATTTTATGAAATTTCGAGAATTAACTTATCTGAAGTTATAATTGTGCAGTGCCAAATTGAATTTCAATTTCTCGATCAATTTGATTTCCGAGGAAATCCGTCGCGTGCTATATATCGATCACTCCGCAAAAAGCAAACAAATCATTGCCGAAGTGTCCACTAAGCGATCATTTTTGTATGATATGTGGTCGTGGTCGTTTAGACGACGAGACACTTTACAGACCAAACAAAATTTATTTTAACGAGGGCTCTACTCGTTACAGATCTATTATTCACCATAGCCTTCTTTACATTGCTAGCAAGAGCAAGCGAGCGCAATAAATATGGCTTTCGATCTTTTTGTTGCTGACGATCTCGATTTCGCGTACAAATCGAAATTTGACGAAGAAACTCAATCGAAGCAAGTAAAGAGTTTAGTTGGTTTCATTGATATGCGCGGGGCATCTCGAGCTATAACTATAACTACTTTGGATTCGGTTTCAAATGTTGTTAGCGTAGGCGACATTGCAAACTAAAATTAATGACTTCCAAGGGAAAATACCAAAATGGAATTGCGAAATCGAGGACGGCATGTTGAATCTAAAGCTTTGGTATCGAAAAACGCATGTCACAGAAATGCAATTATGCGATACTTTGTCAGATAAGTTAGTGGCAGCAATTGTTAGTTAGAAATTAAGTTTAACAGTTTAAATGCATCGATGGCTTCTACTTCTGAGGCCCAAGCGTCGCAGGATTCAACACAAGCATCTCATCGCTTTCACGGGGATTCAACCATTCCGAAGGTTCGTCTTCCTAGATTTGATTCCAACCAATGCATTACACAATTTGTTACTCAGTTCAATGCACTTATGAACAAATAAAATTTGATTGAGTACGAGAAATATCTCTTGTGAGTTGAGCATTTTGATGGTAAAGCAATATCTTGTGTGAAATTAGTCAGCAGCTACAATATACGTATTCACCACCCGTAAAAGAGCTTGACAAAGCGTTTGACGATAAGGATTTACAAAAAGGCACGGCCATCGCTTAACTTACAGAATTGACCTTGATCCTTCCGATATTTACAGTTGGGTCAAGGCGCGACAGAATTAAAAAAACACATTAATACCCTTGACATTAAATTTTTAAGTAGCCCGAATGTAGCTCAAATCCTAGATAAAATTTACGAAGTCGAAAGAAGAATTTCGAAGCATGCTCAGGCTGTTTCAACCTCAAAAACCATTTTGTTTGCTGCCACCTAGAACTCCTCCTATCTGAATCGAAAAAATATTCTAAAAGTTGTCGACTGTGCGATGGCAACCACAAGTTAGGTACGTGCTCTGCTTACTCCTCGCCGGAGTCTCGTTTAAAGCGGCATTAAAGCGTTGCAAAAAATGCTCTGGAATTTACGAGACTTCTCCATGCAAATTTAAATTTCGTTATCCCTGTAGCAAGTGTAAAGAATCACGCATCTTTCTTCGCTTTGCACTAAAAAAAAGCATCAAACTCAACCGAAAGCAAAATCTAATGATAAGCCTGCAAAACAGAGTGCCTCTCCGACAACTCAGTTGACGGAATCGGTAACTAAGGTAACCTTGTCGATCTCATAGGTGACGTCATTGTTCTGTCGTTTACGTCAGCGATCGAGACCAGCGCTGGTCAAGTTCTCGAAGAACGAGCGTGGTTGGATAGTTGCTCCCAAGATTCATTGATCGATTCGAATTTGGATGAAAGCGCGGGCTTAGAGTTTGTCAAATACATTAACATTACCACCACAGGCTTCAATTCGAAAAAGTCTTTTAAAACGAAAAAGGTGAAAGTTCCTATTAGGATGGGCAGCGAAAAACATGAAATTGGGGCCATTTGTGTTCCTAAAATTAACATAGAGGTGAAACTTAAAGGAATTTCTGAGGTAGTCTAGAAGTTCAAAAAGAAAGGCTACCAATTTGCGGACAAAAAACTTGGTGATTCAGACCATGTTGGAGGCGCAAAAATACTCTTAGGGAGCGATAATCTGTCATATCTACCTATTACGAGTCGCTCATTCGGGCACGCGTATGGAAAGAACCTGTCAGTTTATATGGAGAGTCCCTGAGGTATTTTACTTGGAGGGAAAGTTCCTTCGCTCTTAGGAAACGTTGTGTACCTTAAAGACGCTGGTACCGACTACCAAGCATCAATTTAACTATAACAGTCATTCTCCGCGCAGTCGTTCATTAATCATGGTACGATTATCTTGGACGAGTCTATCGACGTTGCGAAAGATGAAAGTTTCAATTAAATTCTAATGCAGTGCTTAAACGTGTATGACGAGCGATCATAAAAATTCACGCATCTCGATCGGTTTTTGTTTGACAAAATTTTGCACGATATTAAGCGTGACGAAACGTGTCGCATTATCGCCCAAGCACTTTGGAACAAGAATTTAAATAGGCTAGCCTTCAATTACTCTTTAGCAAAAAAGATTCTTGACTCAACCTTGTCCAAGTTGAAACGAAACGACGCTGCGCTCAAAGACTATGACGACATCATTCGAAAGCAGTTAGCAGACGGAATCATTGAAAAAGTAGAGAACCCTGATGCCTTTTTGAAATCGAATTCGAATGTCTCGTTCATTCCTCATTCTGCTGTGATCAGAGAGTCATCTGAAACTATTAAGACTCGAATAGTATTCTTAAGTAATTTTTGCTAATAGCAAAATGGGCAGTTAAGCAATAATCAAGTGTTAATGCCAGGAGCCAATTTAAATTTGCCATCGTTTGACTTTGCTTTTAAGGTTCGAGAAATACCTTTTGATTTTTAAATTGTGAAAGGCTTTTTTGCAAATTAAGCTTAGCGAATCGGACGCTAACAAGTTACTGTTTATATGGTTTAGAAATGTCTCTGAAGGCGATTTTAGTGTGGAAATTTATCGATTTCGTCGTTGCAATTTTGGTCTTCGATTTAGTCCGAATATTCTGCTAACTTCTCTTTATTATGCGTTGATGTACAACACAACTCAAGACGAATAATCGATCAAAGCTTTCAAAAAACGAATATATGCCTTGTGATATATGGATAACTTAAGCTATTCTTCGTCAAACGCTTCTCAGATGGAATTTTGTTTCGAGAAATCATTTGAAATTTTCAAGGAATATCAATTTAACCTCCAGAAATTTTATACCAATATTCCTAACCTTCAGAAAAGATTGATAAGAAATTTGTTACCACGACATAAGAGGTTACGGATTTTTTCAGTATCCTTTGGAGTCGCATGTTGAACGAAATAAAATGCAAACGTTTAGAGCTAAATCCGGATGCAAATACTCGACGAACAATTCTGAAAACGGTCAATTCACAACGGAATCTACAGTCCTTTGTTGATTCGAGCACGACTTTTCCTTCAAAGATTGCAGACTGATCCTGCGCTCAAATGGGACATAATTATCAGCGATAGTTTACAGAAAGAATGGCGCTTAATCTGTGCTCAGGTAAACAGCCACCAAGAAGTTTCAATTCCACGATGCGTTGGCGCTCGTGAAGACAATTATGTTTTGTTAGGTTTTTCTGACAAAACCAAACTCTGTTTAGGAATGACAGTGTAACTTTTGAACATAACTACAGGAGAAGTCTCCTTTATTTTTTTAAAGAATGAGCTCTGCCGAAAGGACCTCTAAAATAAGTCAATACCTGTTCTAGAACTCATAGCGCTGTCATTATGTGTAGAAGTCGTTGCATCAGTTTACCAATCGCTAACGAATGCTGTGGAACTAATTTCAGTATTCGATGTGGAAATTTACAGCGACTCAAATATTTCACTTAGTTGCTTAAAGACTAAAACTTTTAATCAAGGAAAATTGGAACGAAAGTTAGTTATTGTGAATAATCGCGTAAATAATATACTTTGTACGTGTGAAGAAATTCCGATGACATTTTGTCACATAAGCGGATGTTCTAACCCAGACGACTTTGCATGTAGACCAACCTCCAGCACTGTCTTATCAATGTCTAATTTTCATTCCGGTCTTCCAACCGAAATTCTACGAAGCGATTTAAAATCTTTTACAGTCAGTAAGGAACGCATATTAACGAATGTCTTCGCTATCAATTGTCCGAAAACTAAAGAATGCATTATTAACTTAGACAAATATTCGTCATTCAAGTGTGAAACACTGGTTTTATCTTCGTAATTTCATTGCGAAGCAGGCTCCACTATATTTGTCAACGTGCAAGTATGAGAAAAGAAACTTGCTTTACGAAAGCAAATTGTACTTGATCCAGAAATCGCAGGAAAAAGCTTATCCCTCAGTTTTTTCATATTTTGAAGGACAGTCTCAAAGCCAGACCCGATATTAAAGCAGCTCAATTTGTTCATTGATAAGGATGGTTTAATCAGTCAAAAGCAAAATGCCTGTGATTAAAACAGAAAATTCTCTCAGTTGTCCTATTTTAATTCCCAAAAGCGTACAATATAACGAAATCGCTCATAGATGATGCACAGAAAGCTACTCAACATGCGCAAGTATTCAAACTAATAGCAATTCTGAGAAAATCATTCTATATTTCTTCGATATACTCTTGTTAGAAAAGAGATCGAAATTGTGTGTTCTGTGGGAAATTGCATGGACACGCCATAAAAACAAATGTCAAGCAGTATAGAAATTTTACAATCAATCCTGGAAAAAGACCATTTAATTCGGTAATGATTGAATTTATTGTTGATTACAAGGTCAAAATTGGAGATAAGCAAAGTAAATGGCACATTATTATAATCACTTCTCTATTTACTCGAGCAATAAACCTGATTCCGTGTCGATCTCTGGACGCATGTTCGTTTTTACGTGCTTTGCAATTGTATATTTCGAATTCGGTGCAATTTCAACCATAGTATCGGACAATCAGCCAAGTTTCAAAATTGGTTCAAACGATATCTCAAAATGCTTGAGATTGCTGAGGTTTTGAACTTTTTGGAAGAGCATAATATCGAAAACTTTTGATTTATACCTTTCCGGCTTCAGCCTCCATTCTCGGGGGAGCTGTTGAGTCCCTGGTGGGAGAAACAAAAAATGTTTTGTACTCGTCGATAGGTAACAGTCGTTAAATTCGATTTCATCTTTGCTCTGGCAGAAGCTAAAGCATTTGTTAATAAGAGACCAATTAGTTTTAAGAATTTAAGCTCAAATGCTCACGCCAGAGGTTCTTTTGCGAGGTTCCCGTGCACCCGTTTTCAACGTTTTGCCTTTGCTTTTACCTGAAGAGATAGAAGACTACTCCTGGCAACCGAATTATAAAACTTTGTATGATAGGTTTAAAGATTTAAAGAAAATTCGAAACAATCTTTTTGTCACGTATGAGAGAGTTTATCGCGAACTCGAAACAAAAGCAACCAACCGTCCGAACCGGTATAAATATTAATCTCGAAGTGAATTAAAAGTCGGAGATATAGTTGCCATTAAACAAAATAGGATTAAACCTGTAAATTATCCTTATGGTATCGTCACTGATTTAGAAAGAAATAGAACAGATGAAATTAATGCGATAGTCATTAAAAAATCAAACCAAGAGATCGTAAAGAAAAATCCATATGATGTAATTCTTATGCTATTTTGCGACAAAACCGAAAATTCATCAGTTCAAACTGACTTCCTTTTGAGGTAAATTCGCCTCCCAATAATTCGAGACCGTCGCGAAAGTTAAAATCTCAGGCCCTAATTGCTAATAAGCAACTAGCTACCGAAAACCTTGTGTAAATATTTATATTTGTATATTTGCATTTGTTTCTTGCATATATATAAATTTTTGATTAGGATTGTTTAAATTCATATATTTTTCGGGAATTTTGTTTGCTTTGATGAGCTATTTTTAATTAAATGTTTACTTCTATGTTTCACTTTGCTCATACTGATTATTTTTTCTGAACGAACATTTAAAATTTAATGTTCCTCCAGTTTCCATCCCCCAGTCCGCGCTCAGAGATGGGTATTATGTGAGGGTCACTTTGTCGCATAATATTGGTATAGATGGAACTTTTTCCGTCCCACCCATTGACATTCATATGTATAATCGTAAGTCTGTCATATTGTGTAGTGTTGGTTCTTTAGTGTGTGGGATTAAAGTAAACGCTTATTCGCTATATACTTTAGCTCCAGGAGGTGTAATGGGCGGGATGCGCTCCCTGCCGTTTGTTTTCTGTATTCTGTGTCCGTGATCGTGAGGAAGCAGTCTGGGGTCAGTTTTACCATGTTTTGAGCGGGAGCATCTTTAATCTGTCGCTCGGGAACCTCATCTGAACATTCACACTTGTACCTTCCGCGAGAATTGAGCTCGTTTGGGAAGGGAGCTGATTCGGGGACAAATATCTTGAGGTTGAAACCTCTCGCGTGGTATTTGGGCTGATGCACTCTACCTCGCGATGAGGAGGAGGTTGACCTTGGGAGGCGGGGTTTGGAGGTTTTCCTTGATTGTAGAGACCTGGCCTTCTTGGCTCGCACTGTTTTCTTGTTGGCTGTTTGTTTTTGTGTCGTTTGTAGTGATGGTGTTTTATCTGGGTGAATCTGTGGCCTGTTTTGTTGTTTGCGTAACTGCAGGTTTATTAAGACGCGGATAGCGTGTATTGGCTGTGTTTTGGGGCGTGTGAACTTCCTGGCATACTTCTTGGAACTGAGGGGCTACATCTACATCTCTTGTAACCCGTTCTTTATGAGCATGTGGTTGACTTCCATGGCAAAAGTACCTGGGCGAGTAATGTTTGCAATGTGCGCATAGCAGATGCAGCACATTATTTGGGTTGAATTTTTATTTTCTATATGTAGGAATGTCTTTTGGTTGTTGCTCTCGGCAATGGCGGCTTTGGCTACTTTAACATAGGCTGAGTTGGCCTTTTTCTCTTTGGAATCGCGTTTAATTTGGGTTTGCTTTTAAATTTCCTATTTTTTTCCGGACATTCCATAGACATTGTCCGGGGGATTACTCTTGCAGTCACGCAAAAAATGGTCGTGGCCGGCGCAGATGGAACACAAAGTAAGGTCTTTTCCGGAGTGTTGGACGTAGTGTGCTGGCCGGGCTTATAGCACAGAAAGCACATTTGTAAGTCGACAAACTCCTCACGTTCCATCTGCTTTGAGCGGAATCTTACGTTGAAGAGAGGCAGACCGTTTCCTTGGCTTTTTGAGCCATAGCAGTGTCCTTAAAAACAATCTTGAATAGGTGCATGTAATTCTTGAATTTGGTAACCTCAGCTACCATCGTTATGGGTGGTTCCGTTTAATTTCATTTTAATCTCATCTGCCGAGTGGCACCCAACCCAGGAGTAGATGCGCCTGCAGATTAAGCTACGGTGTGTTCTAATTTGTGGTGGTGTGGTCGGTTTAAGTTAATAATCTTAAGGCAGGCAACGACTTTGCTTGAGGTCAAGTCTTCACAGTCAGCCTTCCTCGCGCAAATGGCCGAGTAACCATTTTGAATGTCGATCAGTCTAACTAAAGCAATGCTCAGGGATCCGAAAACTTTTTGGAAAACCTTACCCCTGTCTGATTTTGGTCCCTCTGAGAGGGCCCAGCGAGTAATGTGGAGGGTCTCTCTCATTTCTCCTGCATCCTATTGGGAGATGGTATTTGAGTATGAATTTGTATGTATGTATATATATATATACCGAGAAAAATTTAGAAAAGAGAAGTGGGGAGTGGAATGAGAGATTGAGGGGCCAAAGTCCAAGTATTTGCATACCACTTTAACTTAAACTTCATTAGAGCTTGCGGATAGGCTTGACGAGGCTCCGGTCCTGATATCTAGCAAAGGAGCGAAGATTTCACCCTTTACTTTCTTGAATCGAAAAGCTATTGGTCCACTTTTCGAACGTAATCGCGCTTTATCACTTTACTATTTTTTTATTTTCACTACTCTAACAGAGTCGAATAAATTCACCTTCACTAATATTCACTTTGTAAAAACTCCGAAAAATGGGCACAGCGGGAAAAGCAGACTAGCACCGGCAACCAGAGCAGTCTTATTATTCCTTTAACTTCGAATAGCACATTTATGTGCATTCGCAAATTGATAAGCTACTGCGAAACGCACATATTGGATTTATGAGTTCTGATATACTGATAATATGTAACCAGATCCTTCATCAACACACTGATTGGTTAAAAGAAATACTAATTCTAAAATAAATACTACATTACCCAATTTGGTGTGTGACGTTGAGCGTGAGGGGAAAATCTTTAGGGACTTTGGGAGAGACTCGGTTAGCATGGCAGACAAATGTGAATGTTTGCGATTGTGAAAATACTCTAATTGATGATAGTAGTGTATCGAGCCTTGATCTCAGTGATTTTCCCCACAGTGATGTGACCAAAATATTCATTGAGATCTTTTGGTCCAGCACGTTTCCATTTATATTTGCGGGTTATCCTGCTTGCAAAATAAATTCAGAAATATGTAGAAGCACTTGATATTTTTTTTAAAATTAATCGGTAGTGAATGATAATATTATAAAATTTATTTGTGGTGTGGCAAACATTTAGGCCACTAAGTTTATTTGTGATGCAAGTAGTGTATTTAGAATACAAAAACTGAGTAGGTTTCATGATTGGACAAAGGAATGTTTCTTTTAAGGAATTTATGCTTTTTGAAGACGTTCTGCTTTAGATGAGGATTGTTCAATAAGGTTAAAAGACCTAAGTCGACTACTCTCAATTATTTCAATAATTTAAAAAAATGATTTAATTAACAAACGTATTATCAATTATCAAACCTATCATATGACATTACGACCTTCAAAACTTTCAAAAACTCATTGAAAAGTCAAATGATTACCATCCGAACGACCGTCCGACATATTAACTTAAAGAGTGGCACGCGTGCCACTAAAAACCAACATTGCAATCTTATTTCTCCAGAAACCCAATAACAAACAGACAAATATTTCATGACCTGGTAAATAGGGATAGATTTATGTTGATCCTCAAGTTTTTGCAGTTTCCCCACAATATTGATGCAAATAACAAATTGTATAAAAATAGAAGAATTGCTAAGCCTATATCAAAAACGTTTTAAAGCGGTCTATATTCCTTTGTGTGGTATTTCTATCTATGAAACCCTATTGTTGTGCAAAAGAAGATTAAGTTGAAAGATGTATATTCGTCTCAGACGAATAAGATTTGGGGTATAGTCTTTCAAGCGTGGTGAAGCTAAAAACGGTTATGTGTGTGATTTTATGGGGCATACAGGCAAGTAAACTAATATTCCTATAAATCTAGTTGATGTTGATCGGACCAGACAGCCCCTATCAGCCATAATAATATTATGACTGAGGGAAGGTTTTGCGATAGATAATCGTTATTCAAGTGTATTTTTATTAGATTATTTGGCATCATATTGAACTGATCTCATAAGCACAGTGCGGAAAAAACTAAAGGGGCTTCCAAAGAGAGTATCTTCAGGAAAGCTAAATTAAGGAGAAACATCAGTACGGTACAAGATTCCAGGACAAGAAGTAAAAAAGACGGCCGGTCCTGTTTATATCTTATCTTCAGGCCCTACTTTCTGCTCTGCTGCGAGGGCCAAAATCCCCCTGGCTAAAGCAAGTATTAATAATGCATGGTATGTGTTGGGACATCAACTCTGCTCACCTTCTTCCAGTACATATATAAGGTGGCTACGCTGGCTCGATCATTTATAATTAAAACTAGAGGACAATTTTTCCTGAATGGCGGGCCGGGCATTGTAACTACAAATCTCCGTGTTGAGAAAATTTGTATTCAGTACCGATGTTCTCTATGTATAAGTAAATGGTCATACTCCAGTTTTTTTCTGACCCTGCAGGGACTTTTTTCTTTATAGCCTGAGTACTGTATCAAGCTACTGCATTCTTTTTCTATGCCGACATTTTTATATTATTCAGTATTCGGTGACAATTTATTGTTTCATGCATCATGATGGTCTTCAATTATTCTGTCAAATTTAGGGTAATTTTAATTATTTTGCTGGCTGGTGATGTGGAGATTAACTCTGGGCCCATTACCTGGAGGCGTCGGCAGTGCTGCATGCTGTATAGTAATATATGTGGGCTTCGTACAAATCTAAATGATTTGATTGTAACTTCCGAACAATTTGACATCTTATTTTGTTCTGAGACTTTAGTATCAAACTTTAGATCCTCTAAAGAGCTCTTAATTCCAGGTTTTAAAGAGCCTCACCTATTGGAGCATAATGATCGCGAGAG
Source organism: Ceratothoa steindachneri (assembly GCA_963969495.1). NCBI lineage: Eukaryota > Metazoa > Arthropoda > Malacostraca > Isopoda > Cymothoidae > Ceratothoa > Ceratothoa steindachneri. Next base: position 72,248,033 of record OZ018321.1, on the reverse strand, counting down.
AGCTCGGAGAATGACAGTTTACATTAGAAATGGATTTCTTGCCTCTCGGAAGCCCAATTACGAATGGAGTTGTTATGAGGCTTTAGTTGTGAAAGTATGTGGTAGGCATATTAATTTTTACTTATTTTCATTCTATCAAAACCCTGATGCCAATGATGACATATTTGAATGTTTACTGAATAGCATATCATATATACAAGAAAATGATAGGAAAGTTTCATTCTTGTTTGTGGATGATTTTAATGCCCATCATAGAGAGTAGTTGAACTCTGTATCACATACTGATCGTCATGGTTTGAGAGCACCTGACTTCTCTACTGAATCTGGTTGGGGTTAATTAATTCAAAAACTAACACACAAATCCGGTAATATTCTAGATTTAATACTCACAGATGTTTTTGGTGTTGTTAATACCAATGTATGGAATCCTTATCAATGATCATTGATGTTTAAAGAGAGAAATTAGTGTACGCAGAGTTAGAGAAAAGATACAAGTATGTGTAATTAAGAGAGAGAGAGTTGTATGTGCCAGGTCGTCTGGCAAACTCAGTATTTCTACATATTTATATTGATTTTTGCGATGAAAAATGTTTTAGCGTTCAAGACTTTGTTTTCGTTTATGTTCTAGCAGTTAAATTAATCTTGGAAAATTGTCAATGTAGTTACTCTTCTAGATTCTTCATATTTATGTAAATGATTATTTAAATAACTTATTAATGTGTCCATTTCTGATCTTTTAATATTATTTTATTTAATTGTTTAAACTTTGTAATTTACTCTTTTTTAATTATTCATTATGTATTAGAGATTTTATATTTTTGTGTCCTTAGGATCTTTTTTTCTTTTTTTATTTAAAACATGTCTTCTACGGATCTTTTCTTGAGTTATATTTGTCTTCTTTATTTTTCATTATTGTCTAGTTAAATTATGTTTTATCTTCATTTTTAGTATTTCTTAGGTATATATTGGTATTACCTGTTTGAATCTTTAGCTGGCTGATTTTGAACGCCTGCTTAAAGTGCATGTTCGGGTATTCATCATCAGGTAGTCTTAATTGGTTCGTGATTTCTTCTGGTATAATTTGATGTATTTTAGCCCCAAGATTAATTGCAACCTTGTGTAAAGTCACATTAATCGGATCTACATAGTTTATTTCATGTAGCAATGACGAGGGAGACAGTCCCAAAGAGTTTCATTTGATATGAATCTCAGCGCTGTGTTCTGTACCCTCTGTGCTTCACTAAGCGCTGTATCACTCATGGTGTGTGTGGGGATGACGAAGTCCAGGAGGAGCGGTTTCACAAACGCTAGATATAATTTCTTTTTGTTGGATGGTGACATTACTCTGAAACGGGAGAGATCGGAGCGCCTTTTTGGCTCTGGCGATCTTCTCCTTTAGATGTGATTTATAACCATTCGTTGTTATTTTTAGGCCTAGTGCCTTGGGTAGTTGCTCGTCAAGATCTGTGTGACATCGTCTGCCAGTTGTATGTATTGGACAAAATCGTAGCCAGGATGTGGGAGGTCACTGGTAAATAGCGCGTATAACGTGGGGCTCAAACATCCACCCTGTGGCACCCCTGCTTCCAGGTCGTTAATCCTGACCATGACCTTACGATTATCGAGGTAGCTGCACAGAATCTTTGTCATGCCGTCCTCCATTCCAAGGTTGTAGATTATATTTTTGTGGCTTAGTCGTCAGAACTTGTCAAAGGCCGAGGCCACGTCTCTAAGTACGACATCTACATTATTTCCCCTCGCCTTTGCTACAGCGATCTTCTTTGTTATGAGAGCTAATGCGGTTTCGGCTCCGAGCTTTTTTCTAAAACCGTATTGTTGATCGTTGTACAGGCGGTTATTCTCAAATAGTTCGCAAGTCGTGTGTTCGGGAGCTTTTCGAATAGTTTACCGATGAATTCAAAATAGGGAGATCGGTCTATAGCTACTTCTCTTTTTTAGGCTTCCCAGGCTTCAACAAAAATATCATCTTAGCCTTTTTTGATGACTCGGGAAAGTGACCAATATTTATGTAAGCGTTGAGGATGTTTAAAATTGCTTGATTTACGTTGGAGGGGGGTGCGTTTATTAGGCGAGTCTTCGTAATTCTGGTCAACCCCGGAGCCTTTTGTTTGAAACTCTTCAGTGAAGTTCCGTATTCTTCGTATGTGAATTGCCTACCCTCCTCCCGAGCACGGCACGTACAGTCAACCAGAAGATGAGGTGCGAGTTCTTAACCCAACTCTCTCAACCTTGTATCAACTACATCTTTGTAGTCTCCCTCAAACTCTGCGTTTTTCGCTTCGCTGATAATAAATCTTTGTTTCGAATAGTCTCTGAAGTGACGCTCCACGCCCTCATCTCTGTTGATTTCAACTCCATTGATCGTTATATTTACTTTCACTTTCGAGAGGTTCCTATTAATCTTTTAATTTGACCCAAAAGTTTTTCGAATCCCTTTCAGTGTCTAGGTTACCAATTATGATGTCCCTGGTCTCCTTTGATTTGTCCATGATGAGAAATTTGATTGTTTCTCTCAGTTCTCGTAGATCTCTATAGCGTTGGGCAGTGTTACCGTACAGGTTTATCTCATTGCTAAGGAGATCTAATCGGTCCATTATTTCAGTAATTTCTCTATCCTACCTCGGGGCCAAGAGAGTTTTAAATCCGGTCCATGCGATAGCATGACGGTCGGCCTCCTTGGATTTCTTTATTATATTAAGATGGTATATCTCCTAAATCAAGGCGCCTTCCAGTCTATTTACCTGTATGGGGCTAAAGTTGTCTTTATAAGCTTCCCATCAGCCCTGTTTAAACATCTCCGTTTGGGTATTTAGACCTGTATTGGTGAGGTTGACAACGTAGTTATCATGCTGATATGGTCCGATGGTATGTAAAGACCCGGCACTGTAACTTGGTTGAGAGCAAAGTTGGTGTTAGTCAATACATCAGTTGTTGTCGAAGATCTTCCTGTTAAGAATGTGGCGAAATCTGAACCTACTCTCTGCACTATGTTCCTCTTAATTAGAAAGTTCAGTGTATTTCCCGCTCCATTTAAAGCCGTAGTATATCCTGCCTCTCTGCAGCGGGCATTGAGGTTTCCACTTAACATTGTTGAGACGTTTCTACGGAATAGGCGGATGAAATTGGGAACTGGAAAATATGAGCGTCTAGGTGGTCGATAACCGACTGCCACCACAAGGTCATCATAGGTCATCTTGATCTTCACAGCCACGTAAGACTCTTCCAAACCTTAAATTTCTTGGAATTTGATTCCTTTCCGGACTGCAATTGCGACGCCAGAGAATCTCTTATTAGAGTGGTTGGCCATCAGCACTTCATAATTGTATATTTTAATATACTCTGTTCGCATATCGACTCTATGCTCGGAAATGAGGATGATGTCTGGGTCCAGGTTCCTCATAACCTCGTTGTATATTCTTTTTTCATTTGTCAACCCGTTGACATTGAGGGAGAAGATTTTAAATTTTCTGATGTATCCAACTTGGCTGTCCATGATTTTTAGTTCTTATTTAGTTGTTTATGTTTATTCCCGTTTTCTCGTGCTGGGGATCTTTTCCTCCCGTTTCTCTTCTTTTTTAAAATCTTGTGTGCGAGATTAAAGCAGGATTCCTCGGTTCTCACGATTATTCCTTGTTGCAGAGCCGCTAACAAGTTATCTTCATTTATGTCCGCTTCATAGTCATATTTATACCTCCCGAGATGATGTCAGCAGATTTCGAGATTTTAGGTAATAGTGCAGAAGGCAAGCCGTATATCCTCATGCTTATTTCATCAGTTGTTTTTTAGGTTTTTGATTGTTGCAGTATTGTCCATTGGGACGATCTCGTCTTTATTCTCAATTTGCGTTAAAGCAGTGGCAATTCTTTCTTCATTAGTGGAGCGTAATTCCGCCTGGGCGACACTAGGTGTCGGTGTTTTAGGTCTATTGAGGTGGGGTCTCAGGGTGAGCAGCGAGATCTCTAGGTAGAGTCTTTCGTTGTTTTGAGTTGCGCCTGGAACAACTCCCCTGACGGATGATTGTTCGGAAACCACATCGGCTTGAGCCCGTTGTGAATCAGCATTTTATTCAATTCGATAGCGTTACTACCTGGTTTGATTACATTTGCAAAGTGCGCGTGTAGGATGCACATTAGAATAGTAGTACTTCCCCACCTCCTAAGATAATACTTTGGGAGATAAAGCAAGCCGTTACCCCCCCCCCCTCCCCCCCCCCTCCCCCCCCCCCCCCGCCTCCAACTTCACCCTTTTTGGACTTGCCGCCAGGTCCCTGAGAAATTCACACCGAGGCATGACGCTAAAATTGAAGGCTCCCTCCCCGTCGTCTCAGTATCTTGTCAATATCCTCGGTCGAGGATATCCTTGCCGAGTTCCTTAACTCGGCAAAGTGCAATTCCAAGTTTGAAAAGGCGAGTTCAAACACTTTTTTCCTTGTAGGCTTTTGACAGCGCTCAATCACCCTAGGGGAATGCGCTTTTTAGCATAGGAGTCGTCCTTGACTGCCCCAAGGCGGTGGTTCCCTCTACGAACCTAACAGGCCCTTATTGCTGGGAGTTGACCGAATACTATTCACTGAGTTCTCCTTTATCTGCTCTACCTATAATCGTGTCTAACAGCGTCCATCTACCTGTCCTGACCACTTCACCCCAGACTGCGACTCATACCTTCGCACCCCTGTAGTGCTTCCTTCAGGGGTTCGGACACGTCAGAAGACAGGCGATTTCTACAGACCTTAACTAGCAGAAAAGTTATCTGAATTCGTAATCTGCTGCTGTGGTATGAAAAAGATCAAATTCATCCGTCGGTGGTCCGAGCGAATATCTTGAGAGTGTGTTCGCACGCGCGCTAACGGACGTGTATAGCACAGGTATCCGTGGACTTGGTTGTGGGACTTAGGAGCAAAATATACTTTACCCAAAATCCGTATTGGAAAATCCGCTGGCAGCAGTAGAAAATTCCCATGCAGTTTGCCGACTCTTTTCCTATGCAGGGGCAGATATCCAACGATGAGAGCAGTCTAGGGAGTCCTATTGGGACATAGGACCACACGGATATCTCTGCCTATATAATAACCAAGCAATCTCTCCCTGAATGTATCATTATTCCGTAAGCTTCACTTGAAGTCATCACAAGCTAACTGGAATGGAGTCCTAAAGTATCTCTCTCTTGTCAATTTGCCCCATTTCTACCGCCAAGCTGATCTTGTTGAATCTCCTAGTAATGTTCTTGCTGATTTAATTGAGAGGCGTATTCCATTTAGGGTTATGACTTACCACAACAAGGACAAAGCATAGTTCAACAATAACTGGAAGCGTGTGCATATCTGGATAAACAAGAAGCTTACAATTTCTGGAAAAGGAATAGATTTTATATGACGTTGAATAATGTGATGCTCATATCTGTGGCGCAAGAAGTTTATTATCTAGCTTAGAGAGAATATAATAGTGGCATTAAAGAAACGCTCTTGGGTGCTACTCACTCTCATAAGTGGTGGTCTACTCCCATCTCTGCTCTATTTGGTACTAATGATGGCATAAGACAGCACTATTTGCTAATGTCGTTGAGGAAAGAAAATTAAACGGCTGATGCTAAACCTAGATTTTTATTGCAGTTCTGTTTCTGATGGTATATTTCTTTTATTATTTATTAAGACAGCTCATTTTGTAGCCCCCAAGATTGCTGTTATTTTTGACAAGTTATCGAGGGAAGGAAAGTTCAGCTTGTGTTGGAGGACTGCTAATATTACTCCTACTTCTAATTTTTTCTCTGCTGGCTCCTGTTCCTCAGACCCTCGTCTAATTTCCATCACTCCAATTCTGTTTGGGCGATTGTTGGCTAAACGTTTAAATGTATTTGCCGAGACTAATAGTTTCTTTCCAGGTCAGCAGTTTGGCTTTCGAAAGGGTCTTGGTACTAGTGGTGCTGTCCTAACCATTTCGAACAGAGTTCAAAAGGCTTTAGATTCTTGTTTTGAAGCTCGTATGGTTGGACTTGACTTTAGTGCAGCTTTGATCATGTAAATCCCAAAGCACTGATTTACAAACTTAGACAGCTGGGTATTGGTAACCTTTTTCTAAATATCCTAACTGAGTTCTTGACTTACCGTAAACAACGAGTAGTTGTGGATGGGCAACCTGGTGGGTGGAGAAGGGTACTTTCTGGTGTTCCCCAAGGTAGCATTCTGGGCTCGCCGTTATTCATTCAATATACACATGATATGTGGTTTGGACTGGAAAACCAACTAATTGCTTATGTTAATTATGCTACTTTGATAGCAGTCATATATTCTCCTGTTCAAGAGTATTTGATCTCTGAATCACCAAATAGAGACTTAGCAAAGATGAATGATTTGTGCAATTTATGGGATATCTAGCTGAATGCGAACAAAACCCCAATCATCCTGATCTTATTATAAACAATGCTGTATTAAACACTTGTGTATCTTTTAAACTTTAGGTGTTTTTTGCTCGACAGAAGGTTTACCTTTGAACAACATATGCGCTTTTTCTTCTTCTGTTGCCCAAAATATTGGTTTAATTAGGAAATCTTATAGAATTTTTGAAGACATTCTTATTATGAGGAAGTGTTTTAACTCGTTCATACTTCCTTGTCTGGAGTATTCTTCTCCTGTCTGGTCCTCTGCTGCAGCATCTCATCTTAAGCGACTAGACAGGAATCGGATAGCTTGCAAATTTTGAATTCCTGATCTTGAGGTTGACTTGTAGCACGGCAGTTCTGTGAGTTTACTGTGTATGCTGTATAAGATACATCATAATCCTAACTATCCTTTGTAAAGTGAACTTTCTGATCCTTTTCGTCCAGCTCGGTTAACCAGAAATGCCACTAATGCAAGTAGCCAGGCTTTCATGGTTGGGAGATGTAACAAATCTTAGTACTCTAGAAGCCTTATTCCAGCAACTTCCAGGTTATGGAATGAGCTCCCTAGTCATGTCGTTGAATCTCATGAAAATCAAAAGTTTAAAACTAGTGTTCATTCCTTACTGCTGAGGCGTTGAATTATGCGTGTCTTTCTCCTGTCTCCTTCTCTTTTCCTCTATTTTTTTCTTATGATACTTTCTTCTCCGCTGGTGCCGTAGGGTTTATAGTATTCTGCTCTACCAGCAAGGGTTTGTGGTCCATCAGATAATAATAATAGTATTTACGTGCCCGAAAGTAATATAATGGGCGACCGCAGGTGCATGGAAATCCGCCTCCAATTGCGGCCTCGTTCACCCTAAGTGCCGGGAAGTCGAGGTAAAAAAAGGCACAGCTTTGACTGGTGAAGGGGCGACCCTCTCACCATTTACATGTGACAAAGGTGCTTTGCCATCATTGGAGCTGTTCTCACACAACAGAAACACTTAAAAATGGTGACCCTCTGTTCGCTTTTTCGAGTACTATCCAAACTTCTTCCAACGAAGAAGGCGCTTCTCCTTTCCTGAAGATTTCTGAGGTTTTCCCTTACACCCTTCTTTGGAGCCTCCCCTTGGGATGGCCAAATTGCGCCTCCCCTGAGCTAGACACGATCCCAAGGTGGTAGGTGTTTTCCTCCAATGTCTTTTCGTGCAACGTCTTTTCGTCCACATCTTTTCCTCCGAAGTCTTTTCGTCCAACATCATTTATGTCCAAGGTTTTTTCACCCAATAAAACAATATCTCGTAAAAAGGCAAAATTAAATTTCATTCTTTTAAAAGAAAGGAAAAAAATGAATAAACTAAAATGAGTACGGATTTTAGTGCGTACTACGCAAATACTTTTTTTTTAGTTGTCATACTCTGCAACAAATTTATTAGGCACGTGTTAATTTTTTGATACATTGTGGCTTTCTTTGTAGAGCCCTAAAGACGAATATGGGTCATTTTAGCCTGAATAAAAATTTCCTCGTTTCAAGGTTTTTATGAGTATCCAAATATTTAATCGGATACACCTACAGAGCCCCGAAGGTGGAATGAAATCCTTCCAACGCATTATTTGTTCGCGGAAGATCATTCAAAACTATTGTTTACGTTACATAATTCAATCGGAAAGTTGTTCATCTTCGCATCGCTAAGCGTCACTTTACAACAGCAATATAAGTTAAAACACCATAGGTGTGGAGCTCTCCTGGTAGGTTGGCATCATCGATTAGATCTTCATATGCATCTTCCACATCATTAATAAGAATGAAATCCAAAGCTGAAAAACATCTCACATTTTTGCAGAATTCTGAGTTTGTATTGTACTTTCCCAATAAATCGTCTGTCTTGAGTGGAAAAGGCAACCTACCGTTGATGACCTTGGGAATACAGAAAAAAAAGCTCTGTAGATAGTGACCCAGCTACTGATGGCAGGATCTTCCATGTGGACGAACCTGGTCTCGGTACCAAACCCGGAACCTGAATCAGCCCTCTGCAAGCGTCTTTTCACCTGGCTCGGGCCCCAGAGAAAACATAAGGAGAGGAGGGAGTTTATAACCCAGCTGGATCCCCTTTGACCGCTCAGACCTTCTCCATTTTGGAAAAGGATCTTCCTGAGTCTGACTGGTCTGTCCGTTTAGGGGCTCCTCCGAGGGAAGAGAGAAGCGGATTTATTCCCCACTATCCTCTCCTGAAAATTAAAGAAGTAAGAGGAAAACAAAGAGGAATAAGGGTCCTCTGGGAACGAATCAGTCCACTGAGGCTTCGGCAAGCGACTATGTCAAGATCGGCACGTCCGCTCCGAGGCACCTTCGGTGGGGTTTAGACAAAGTCAAAAGCTACAAGTGCGATAAGTGTAGCATCGATTACGTCATAGCCCCTCATTGAGAGACTATCTGAGGTTTTGAAGCACACTAGCTTCAAACGCTTTATGGTTATTTGCTCCACTGATCATAGCGTATTTTACAAAGGCAATATGATCTATCTGAGGAGAGCATTAAGCTAGCATAATTGTTCGAAAGCCGAAGATGACCTGTTTCTCAGACGGGAGCTTTCTGGCTAATTACTCTGACTCTTCCGAGATGGCCATGATTAGTGACCTTTTGGAGGCGCAATTTCTGACCGTAAATCACTACTATTTTGACCTAGGATGTTGGGAAGTATTGCCGCATGGAGTTTTAAATTTTTTGCTTTGAAATCGCCTAAAAGCACCAGCTTCGGGGTGCCTAGAATCAGGTTTTGCTTTATAACTTTTAATCTAATCAGATAAAGCAACGAATTAAGTATCAAATAAAATATCAGAGTTAGTAAATAATATAGAATAACAATTTATAATAAATAAGAATAATAACATTAGTAAACCTTTTTTGCTCACTTTCTGTTCCATTGGATTTTCAATTGACTCTTATTAGGGTCTCAAAGCAGATTTGAATTCTAAAATCGGTTTGTCTCAGTATTCTCTAGTTTTCATACAATTTGAAATTTATGATTTTACGGAATTTAACCTTCTTCATATTTTGTTTCAGCTCTAATGATGGCTTATTGGAGTAGACAGAAATGCATAAATGATCCTAATTCATTTTGTTACATCTGTCGCTACCTCACATTTGTTCGTCAAAGCGTAATACATCAATATTTATGTGCAGTGCTTATAAGACCTAGTTGGACAGTCCCCTTGGTGCAAGACAAGAGGCGGGTGCTACAGAATGTGTGTCTATTGCGAGTAAAGGCTTTGTAAATGGACAAAAAGAAAATGAAAATAGTCTACCTTTTTGAGTTCCGAAAATTAGGCGAAAACCAAAGACAACATAACTGGCTGCAAAATTTGCCTGTTCAACACTACAAGTGTTGGACAAAAAATAGCATAATATTTTTTCCCTAGATATTCGCTCTATAATTACACGTCCTCCGCATTCTGAGGAAGTTAATGTTCCAGTTTTCAATATTTATGCCTCGCCTGAAAATGGGAAGGTAAATCCGATAAGGAGCTTCTAGACAGTCTTATATTCCTTTGTCGTTTTACTCAGGCAGAACTGAATGACATAGCGCGTAATTTGGTAATATACAAGAAAGCAGCAAAGCAATTTACCTCCTAGTTAAATTACCCTACATAATGGAGATTGGCTTGGAATTGGTTGGATAGTTTGGTGCTGATCAAGTTAATCCCTAGGTGCATTTGTGAGAAACCTATCAGGACTTCAAAATGGCCATTGACTCACTCAAATATCAAGACCACAAATGGTTCATTTGTGTGTACCTACAAATTTTCAACTCCCACCTTGGCCAATAAAAAGATTTCACTAAGTTTCCATGCAATCTTTAAATGTTGGGCAGATGAGCCCGAGACCAACCTGTACCCCGAAGGAATGGCTCAAAGGAGTTAAGCCAGAGAAAAACTTGGACCCCGAACGAATGGCCCATCTGAGAACCATTTTCCTTGCAATCTCTGAATGTTAGGCAGATGAGCCCGAGACCAACCTGGACTCCGAAGGAATGGTCCACTTGTAGTTGAGCCAGATAAAAACCTGGACCCCGAAGGAATGGCTCATCTGAGAACCATTTTCAGGTGTGCCAAACATTAAGAATCACCCAATTATCAGACAAGAGAATATCATTTCGCCTCACCCCACCTCGAGCTTCTTTTGATGAAGCAGTTTATAAAGGCATTGAATACTGACAGTGAATGCCTTCATTACATAGTTTCTGCCTTTCCTGCTTTGCCTTTTGAGAAAATCAAAGCAGGAGTATTTAATGGACCTCAAATTCGTGCCCTTGTTTGTGATGTGGAATTTGTTGGAAAGATGAATAAGGTGAAGCCAGCATGGCGGTCATTCGTGGTGGTTATACAAAACTTTCTTCCTAACAAATAGGCCGATGATTATAAGGATTTGGTTGCTAGAATGCTATTGTCCTTTCGTAATTTCGGATGCAACATGACTGTCAATTTTCATTTTCTGAATATTCACCATCGACATTTACTGAGAATCTATAAGCTGGAAGTGATAAACAAAGAGAGAGCGCGCTTCCATCAAAATCGCATGAAGATAGAACTCGCTATCAAGAGCGATAGGAAAGACAAATTATGGCGGACTACTGCTGGAGTATCAAACGAGATAACCCCAACTGCCTTCAAACGTAGTATCTACTAACGCAAATTCTTGCCATATAAGGAACAATTTGAGATTTTTAATTTCATCTGTCTGTCTTAATCGCATTGATGCACATTGATATTTGGATGCAATGGATACAGGGTTCAAAGTTGGCTAGAATTAATTCATATTTTATCTTTCATTTTTAACTCTTTTGTCTTGATTTTGAATTCTAGTACGCATTGTGTTGAAAAAAATATAGGATTTTAAATAAACAATTCTTTCAAGCCTAATTTTAGCAAAGCATGATAATAGTATATGACATTAGGCGAAATGTTTCAAAATTTCGCAACAAATGAAAAGCTGAATAACAAAAAATCTATAGATTATGGATAAATTCTGACCTTAGAGTTGAATTCCGTACACCAAATTAGGTAAGAAAAAGTGCCTGTATGAATTCAACAAAAAAAAATTTCTTCAATGTTTTCTCTCATTTTTCAGGAAATAACGGAAACTCAATCAGAATCTATTAAACAATCTGTAAGTTTAAAATTCAGTAGATTTAAGCAAGCAGATAAGGGTTCTCCGTGGGTGCACAGTTGATAACTCAGAACTTTCACGTACTGTCCCCAGGAAGATTTCAACTGTGCTATCTACCAAATCTCTCACTGAAGCTCTCCTGTTTATATACCTTTCAGCATTTATCAGTGGTTTCCAGCTTTGTACTAACAGACATAGGTTCCATTATTTCCTTATTCTTCCTAATTTACGTATCTTAATAATTTGTACTATTTTACAGCTGCAGCAAAACAAAGAGTCGTTCATGTGGATAACATTACCTGGGATGAGTTAACTGATACTGACGCTAACACAGAAGACATGAATTACCATCAACCTCATCCCGGATGTTCTCACCATGAAGACACTGACTAGTGTGACTTTGACGTTTGTAAGTAAGGTCATGGAATATGATGTCATCTGTAATACAGCTTATCTTTCCGTTTATCAAAGAAACTTAATGCCATGGTTTTTGCCTCCTTGAAAGCTGAATAACTTAGTCATCTCAACCTTAACAATACGTCGCGACAAAATGATACCCAGGAGGTAGAATTTAAGCAGTCACATGACAGAGTTTTGGCAAAATCCCTCACTGTACGCTGCCTTACACCTGGATTGCAACTTTCTCAAAGATCTCTGTGGATTAAACCTAGAAGTACCTCAGAGATTTAGCTGTGTTAGTGCCTGGTCCACCTTCATATAATGAAAGAAAGTTATTGTGAGTAGCTCTCATCGACATTTCTTCTGGCACAGCTCAGGTTGAGGCTTCAAATATTTACTAGAGTCATGGAAACTTACGGATAATTTTACTGTCCCTTGTTTTTGAAATTACATCCATTAAATGTGAAGTTCCCCAATGAGTGCCAAAGTGCTAGCAAAAGGCTGAACAAGATTTTTATATTTAGCCTGTCATCATTACATCCCAGAACTTCTAGTAGAAGCAGCTTTAGAAAATCTGTTTGTGAATGGGAAGGGGCCAAATAATCCTTGTGTTGAGCATCTGAAGAATGTTTGGGTGGACTTGTCCAGGTAAAACCCAAAGCTATCAAAAGCAAATGTTTGAAGTAAAAGAAGAACAGTGAAGAAATGCTCAAAGACATTATGACAACAAGATGCTTCTGAGAGCAGAGTACATGGAAATCGCTGAACTGAGAGTCATTGTTCTTAGAGGAACAATGATTGGATTCGATCAGGCACAATTCATCAAGACAGATGGATGGCCAGAAAAATGTACTACATGAAAATGCTGATGATTTCAAATCAACTTGTGTAAGACAATGACACAATTTCAAAGCTGGAAATACTCGCGACCTTTCTTGTGCTGTTTACACTCCTGTATGGATGATGTCAATATTTGTTTTAGATGCTCTCGTGAATGATCTAAATCTAATCCAGGACATGGCATGACGTACTAAGTCTTGCCATTTCTCTGTTCAGCAGTAGACTGAGTGACATATTGATGCATAAAATTGCTGCCCAGCTACATGCCACTGAGGTGCCAGGCAGCTTCAGAACAGAAAACATCTATTCCAGACAGCCACAGCTAAGACCACCTAAGGTTATCTCATTGGCTCAGAATCACATTTCTTTCTGGACTGACTGAACAACAGCTCAGAATGGTTTCTGGAACCTTTCACGTCTTGACCAATATGAGAACTACAGAAAAGCATTGGACTAAGTTAATAATCTAAAAGCTGGGAATGACATTGCTGAACGTGTTTTCGAGATGGTGAGCGACTTTGCAATTGTCATAACAAAATGTATCAAGCACCAGGACTAATTTCTTCAGGTTATAGAGTTCAACAGACACCGCTTTGACATCTTCAAAAAAGAAGCCCTTAGCCACGGATTGTGCAAACGTCACCATGAAAGTAATCATCATATAATGCTTTCACTTCTCTATCGATTGCATCATGAATAAGGCGCTTGGACTGTTTTGGGTGTGACAAAACTAATTTTGGCATAGTAATGTAATCTTGGCATGTACCAATGTGGCATTTTTTTTTCCAAAACTATCATTATTATATAAGTTAGAAGGAAGATTAAAACTTCTTTAATATGGATCCTCTTTTGTTGCTCTATCTTGTCTAGATAAAATGTTATTGTGCAAAACAATATTCAAGGGACCCCGGAACTATTTCTTTTGCCGATTTAAAGGCAGAAAATTTAAAGCTCTATGGCGCTAATGCTTTCCAACCTCAGAGATCAAAGGAATTGTGATTTACGGCTTTTTCAGGTCAAAACTAAGGAAAAATTTACATAAACCTATGAAAATAAGAAAAGGGTAATTTTTGAATAGGGCTATTCAAAAATCAACTTTTCTTATTTGGAGATTACACTATCAGAAGTTTGTCGTAAATAGGTTACCAAGAAATCAAAGAAAGATAAAACATGGCGGCTTTTCTGTTATGGTGTGGGGAACAATTTTGAATGATTCAACGTCTGAGTTGGTCGAATGTGTTGGTGAAATAAACTTGCAAAAATACTTTTCATTTTTCAAAGAGGGACTTTCACCAGTGATTTCAAACGGCTAGCATGAAAAAGTAAGTTGTTTATTCATGGAATATGGGACTCTCTATGATACTGCGAAAAACGACAAAAGATGCGGACGACTAAAAGTGAATCAAACAAATTCCTCGACCCAGTCAGTCCCTTGACATGAACCTAATAGAAGTGTAAGAAATAAAAAGAGGGACTACGGAAAAAATATTAAAAAACAGATACACAATCAAATATGCTGAATGACTTACGCCAAACATGGTCAGAAATACTACAAGCTGTAATCTCATAATTTATTAAATCACTTCCTAGGCGAGTTGCAGCTCTAACATCCGTTAAAGTTCACAAAATATCAAAAGTGTAATTTGATTATTTAAAATATATTTCACTCTTTAGATTTACAAAAAAGGATTATAAAATTTAAAGTACACTTCCCAGTTTCTCACCTCTCTGTCTCCTGCAATTTGTTTGCAATAAAGCGAAGAAGTTGGACAAATGGGATCGACACGAATTTTATAAAATCAAAAATTATGTCATAACGATTTCGATTCATGAAACCAATTTCATAGCTGCAAAGGATGGGGGATTTTAAATGGGTTCATTTAGTTTGACACTACTTTGGCAAGAGAAAATTAAATAAAGGGATAATATTTGATTCGATATTTTTTTTAAATTTCGATTTTTATGTGTTTGCTGCTTCGCCTATGAAAACGCATTTCTCGTCATAAGCGCTAATATTTCTCATTTAGACGCGCAATACTAAAGTCCACGGTCGAGCAGAAAGGTTGCCACGATTTCAAAGGTTAATAAAAAACAAACACATGATCATACGAGAAAAAACGTTGTATTTATAATAAGTACATTAAATGCAATTGTGGTTCAAGTGGTTTTGAAAATTGTATCACTTAAGTGACGACCGCTAATGTCGATGTGTTTTAAAGTCTCTCGAAAGTTTACCATAGCCCTTTGAACCATGTCCCGTGGATTTGTATTGATTTCCTGAGTTATTTTGCTGCCTTTAGATTTCCTACAGTTTCGACCGGTGTTGATACACTCGTGATTTGAGGTGCCCCCATAGAAAAAAAATCACAAGGGGCTAAATCCTGGGAACGTGAGGTCTACCTAATATCGACTCGCAGAAAAACAAGGTTACGCGGAATCATGTCATGGGGACTCCGAGTGAACGCCG